>JAZDUA010000678.1:57500-708002 GCA_038098605.1 Gryllus longicercus | reverse complement strand
AATGCATTGTAATAAGAAAAGAAGAACGAAAAAGCAGAAAGAAAATGAAGATTTGTATTAAAAAAGAAACATCAGAAGGATTAAGATGCAATCAGACTGTTGCATTTAATGTAGAATATATATTTATTCATTCATATTTGAATAAATTCTACCGACAAAACAACCAATTTTTTATTTGTAGAAAAACATGAAAGCCACACTTATCACTAGGTAACAGTATTTAACAACTTTCATTAATTTATTTTGCACTCCTAAAATATTCCAAATTTTATAATTGAATGTGTCTACGTCTTGCTGATTAATTATGATTGATTCCACTATGTGTGGCTTCGGGTAATTGGATTATTAGTTGCATTTATTGTTCTCTAATTTTAAAGTAAAAATTCATCTTTGTGCTCAGATAGTCTTTGGAGAATTGTACAAAAGTGCAGTAATATTGATAAAGGAAGGGGTAGAATTATAAAAGAAGTAGAGACTTTAACGTTCAATATCTTCAATGATATTTAAATAAGAAAGTAAACAACAACAATACATACAAAACATAAACACTATTATCTCATCCTATTAGTTTTGGATGCTTAATTTCAAATCCCACTAACTCTTACCATTGCTTTGGAAATGAAGTGTAATGTTAGGTTTTGCAAAAAGCCTCAAAGTAGTATATTTTCAACCTTTTTCTTCTCTCTCTCTCTCTCTCTCTCTCTCTCTCTCTCTCTCTCTCTCTCTCTCTCTCTCTCTCTCTCTCTCTCTCTCTCTCTCTCTCTCTCTCTCTCTCTCTCTCTCTCTCTCTCTCTCTCTCTCTCTCTCTCTCTCTCTCTCTCTCTCTCTCTCTCTCTCTCTCTCTCTCTCTCTCTCTCTCTCTCTCTCTCTCTCTCTCTCTCTCTCTCTCTCTCTCTCTCTCTCTCTCTCTCTCTCTCTCTCTCTCTCTCTCTCTCTCTCTCCCTCTCCCTCTCCCTCCCCCTCTCTCTCCCCCTCTCCCTCTCTCTCCTCCCTCTCTCTCTCTCTCTCCCTCTCTCTCTCTCTCTCTCTCCCCTTCTTCTTCTTCTTCTTCTTCCCTTCAGAAAAAACTTTTTACAAAAGATTTAAATGTATCTGTTTAGAAAGAGCACGTTTGGAAGCTCATAGAAAAGTATGTTTATTTTCTAGTGCTTGCATGCTATGCCCAAAGTTGAAAGACCATGTAGGCCCATTTATATTTTTGAAGTTTTCTCAATTATTTGGTTTCCTAGCAGTACATTCGAAATATTACTTTTAGAATATTAAAGAAGAGTAAAAAACACATTCTAAACGAATATTTACGTTGAAAAATATGGAGCCGTTTATCAAGAAAAATTCGTTTAAGCTTTTTGTGTGAAAACAAAATTAAAAGTTCTTTTTAAAAATAATCTTTTGAGTTTTCGAAAAAAATTCTTTTCAAGTCGATTGAAACACTAACTTCAAAGTGCAGTCATGTATACAAATTGCAGGAAATGTGCTTATTAATGGCGTGAGATATTTCAATAAAATTGCAATTGTTAATTTTCTATAAAAACAAAGTAATACAACAAAATTAATGGAATGTCATCTTAAACAGTGCAATTAGCAATATTCGTACGAAGAGTTTGAAGAAAGAAATTTTAAAGATCTTCATAAAAAAGTTTTGAGTTTTCGAGAAACTTTATAAGACATCATTTAAAACTCGTGTATTCATAAATGCAATAATGTGTATGCCAACTTTGTGTGTCTTTAACAACAACTGTGGTTTATGAAAAAAAGAAAGAATAGAGAAAAATGATGTTTGCCATCTCAGAGTACATTTTGCATTATCCCTGTCAAAATTGTAAGGAAAAAATTTAAAGCCGTTTTTAAGAAAATCTTATTTTTGCTGTTTTTGATAAATTTTGAAAATGTCCCAGAGGTTTCACGTAAAATACCCCCAAATTTTAAAGGATAATTTTCAAACTCTCAGTGCTTTGAATCGAGCCAGACTGACAAGGATCTGTTGGGAAGAGAGGGACGGATGTTTTGAAAAATTCCCTTTTTCGGTATCAAGATACCCCAAACCATGTATTTCCGTGGAAATGACTAAACCAATTTTCCGCATGATGACACGACTTTCTCTAATGCCATAATCGTAGTTGCCGGCGCTAGAAAGAATGCACTGAAGGAACTTTGTAATCTCAGGCGGCAGGATCTTTTGAGGTATGAGAAAGATTTATATCGACACAAAATTAGGTCAAAAAGCAGTGTATATTCTCCAAAATATTACATATATTAGCAACAAAGAATGCACAAAATCCCAAATATTAAATTGCACACAAATATTCAATACGAAATCAAAATATAGTTCACACTCTTTAAAAATTGTTATGGCTTACTCTGGTTCGAGTATTTCTTCCCAATTCGCTACTATGTTACAACAAATACTTGTGCACGGTAACTATTGCTTGGCCAGCGCCGTTTTAACAACAAATATTGACTCCCTCTCTGAGGAATGCAACAAAATTATATCCCCTTTGTACACAGAATCTTGGGTTGTAAGCAGAACATGTTATTGAATGGCCTACTTACTACAATTATTTACAGTTAAATTATCCTCGTCAAGATTAAACGAAATTGAGGAACAAAGATTAACACTTTTTTTTTGTGTGTGTGTGTGTGTGTTGTCACATTGACCTGTTGCCTTGCTTTTTAATAGGGCAAATTTGATGTTCTTCGAAGGCGTTTCAGAGGAAAGGTCATACATTTCAAACTTGGCGCTCTGGAGATATTTTACTTAAAAAAAGCGGCGCGAATTTCTTCCCTTTTGACCAAATAGTCACTTTTTTCGTACGAAGTTCCTTGATGTGGATTGTTAACTGCTTCCTGTTAGTTCGGAGCGTTACCGAAAGATCGCATCAGCTCCTGGGCAGTCCCGCGTAAAATGACCATTGTCAAAATACGGGGAACTCACCGATTTCTTCCTCAGACGCCATCTCGCATTGTCATCAGAGGCGAGGTGCAGAAAGCTTAGTCAAAACGTGTTGGACGCCTTCAAGGTTCGATTCAGGGTATGCCAGGCACTTAGATGCAGTCGTAACATGAAGTAAAAAAGACGAAAGGCTGAACACTGTGACAATCACTTCAATACTCGTTAATTCTTTCTCCAAGTAACAATCCTTGTCAATTGTGTGTCTCTTTTCCAGAACACTCTTGTCTGATAAAAACTACTGATGGAAAAGGCGATGCTTCGTTGCAGCTTCTACTAATTGCTCTCCCAACTATTTGTACGAGTATTTCGCAGCCTCAACATCTCTAACATTTAACATTAGAATGAACTGTATTACGGGCGCACAAATTTCTTTCAATTGTTTTGCCGTTATCTAAATTTTACGTGAATATGCAAATTTACAATCACGGTCTTTCTGCTGCTACGCTAACGCTCTGTCGGCTCCTAATCGATTTACAAAATTTCTGTTACTTTTGACGGGTGCTCACTGCGCAGCTTGCAAACCGTTTGGCGTTGCTGTCGTTTGACCTTGGCCCACTTCCGGCTGCATCGTTGCTTCGCTTCCTCGCAGACCAGCCGTCCGCGATGTCGCTCGAAACGCCGCCTTCCCTCTCTCCTACCCCAGATCCACATCCAATCTTCTTTCGTCTTTTGCTTCTTGACCACGCCCGGCACCTGAATCCTCGCCTCTGCTTCTTTCTTCGCGCTCTTCCTATGCGGCACGCCGACTCGTATTTCAGTCCTCACGCGTGTTTGCTAACGGTGAATCGGTTTTCTGGCGTTCTTTACAACTCTTCTTAATCGTGTATGCTCAGTTCTACTGACGACTCTCAACAGCTTACAGCTCTCCTTTTCGCCGCCATTATTTTGCCTCGTACTAGCTATTCCACTACTTCCACAGTCTTTATGAAATTATACTGCGACTAGTTAATCACAGTTCAGAAGACTTACCGCCGTCCTACCATTATCTCGCGTGAACAATTAAATCCGCACCGTAGGTTCTACAAAATTGCGTCTCTCAATCCTCACATCTAGCTCTATGACGTTCGATCTCTTCGACGTCCCGTACAAAAAAAACTGCCCTCTCTAATTATTACCGCTCTGGCTGACAGCACTGGACCTCTCACCTCGGCGTTTCGTACAAAAGTAGTTTTTACTAGCGCTGCCCCATGACAAGATGTTGACTCCGCCCTACCGGCCTTCGCTCACCGCACTCGGCGTCTCGTACAGAAAAAAGGGGCTGATCCGTCAGCTGCTCCACTATTTATTTATAAGTAGCGTGGCGTTACGACGAACCCTTCCGCGTTTTTCCTTGAGCTGGAAGTTCGCCGCCGTCGCGCCGCGGACAGCAACTAATAGATAGCGCTGTTTTCATTAGTAATTTATTCAGCTCGCCTTTGCTCCGGTGATTTTCTTTGGATTCGCCGACGCTGTGTGGATGTTGTGGGGTTTCCTAGCTTTACCGCAAAACACAAGCACTGAACAAATACAAACAACAAATGGCAAACAACACATACAAATATTGGACAGAAGCAGCGCTTTTCAACACTTAAACATTTGCACACTTCTTCAACGTTAAACTGAATATTTCCTCCTAATCGAATTCCCCTTCAAGATGCCCATGCATGGTAATTACTGCTTGGCCGGCACCGTTTAAAAAGCCACAAATGTTAGTTTTACTTTTCTCAATTATTACAAAACACAGTGAAATTATTTATATTTAACACCAATCCTTTGGCTCAAAAAGACTAGCAACAAAATACCAAAATGCCTATACAATTATTTACAATTAATTCCCTTGTGATTATTACACGTAAATGAAAATGTATTACACTGCTATTTGCAAAACTTTCCTTGGATCATGAAAAACAAATGAAATATATTACATTGGCTTACGAGGTTCTCTTATTCCGGTATTTCTGATAGTTCATTACAAAATCTAGGTGATAATGCAAATTTTGCATTCAGTTCTTCTGCCGCTGCTTGCGGTTCTGCCTGCTCTAGACACCCGTTACAGAATGTGTTACCTTTACAACGGCGTTAGCGGCTTGCGCCGACCTTGCTTCTCCTTCGACGCGCCTGATGTTGCTCCAGATTCTGGCCGCATCGTCGCTCCTCTTCCGTCCCCGAAGTCACACGAACACCGTCGTCGTCTTTGTGCCCGCGCACCTCACGCTCTCGTCTACTTCAGTCTACGCTGCTCTTTCCCTCTAGCACGCCGATGCGTGTTACTAGCGGTGTAGTTTCGGCGTCTTTCAACCCCTTCAATTTCATTAAGGAATTTAAAGTCTTATCTCGCTTCGTGATAATTGATGCCCTCGTTCTCGCAACGACTAATATTCTTTTTAACTCGTCTACAATTGTCGGACTAATGTTGAATACTACTTAGTTTTGCTGTTCTACAACTCGCTTCCACAATCCTGCTCTCTGACTAATACTTTCTCACGCCCAGATGTCGACTACGTTCTGTCTGTTTCGTGCTCCACACACGTCTGCTCACCTCAGCGTGTCTCGTACAAGAAGGGGCTGGAGTGGTCAGCTGCAAGGGGTCGCATGACGTCACGACGGCCCCCTCCGCGTTTGCCATGAATCGGAAGACAGCCGCGGTCCACAGATAACAGATTGCGCTGTTACTGACGCAAATTATTTGGCGCGCCTGTGTCACGGGAACCCGTCTTCGCCTCGCCGAAGCATCGTGGGTGTTGTGGGGCTTCTGAACTCGTCTCAAACGCCACACAAAAAATATCTCTATAACATAAATAAAACAAAAGTCCAGAAACATTTCTTGATAGTGTTACAGGGTGATTATAAAGGGTAGGAGTACCAATATGTGCCAATTAACATATATATGTATAGTCTTCTCGAAAGTATGAAAATGGCACTTACATGATTTTATTTGAAGTAAATTTTAGACACATATCATACACATAAAGTATCTTCTAAATCTTATCAATTTCAGATAATTTATTGGTCAAGTTGAATGTTACAGCTTAAAATGTGATATGACAATGAAATTTAAAACATATTTGTTTATTTTCGATTGAGTTACACGTGGGCTTAATGAAACATGAGTGAGCACATGGGTGATTGAAATTACTTTGGCTTTACAAACATTCTTGATTTCGGGAACACGATGCGGGAGCAAGATTGGCAATTCATGGCAAAGAGTGTTGGTCAAAGAAGTTTTGTAGCATTGCACTGTGAGCATTTGTGAGGTGATTGTATCTGAAATGTTCTGTTTTGTGTAAGAAATATGTAATTTTAGGTAAAATATGCAACAATACCATAATGTGTAAAAGTATGTAAAATAAAAATGGTTCAAATTCATTCAGAATGTCTTGTGAATGATGTTTTGAAGAAAAGTGTTTTTTCTTCTAAAAAAAAATTGATTTGGCCTCCCTTCACTGTAAAGACCGTAAATCATCTTGAGAAGATCCAACATAGGTTGTTGCGCAACTTAGCATTTCGGGATGAATGCCCTATCCTGCGGTTTCGTCACTACACTGATTACTACTCATTGTATAATTTTCCTTATCTTCGGGTTAGAAAATTCAGTTTCAACAACAATGTTCACAGTATTGTAAACATTGATTTTTTTCAACATTACTTACTCAAGCTCTGTACGTACTGTCCGAGAATTTGTCAATGTAATCACCTGATTTTTAGTTAAGATATTGTTCCTAAATTTACTCTTTGTGACTTCATTAACAAATGCATATCTTGTATTCCCATATTATAATTGCATGGATTCCAGGGAATATCTCCTAAATAAATAAATGATTCAAATATTGTCAAAAATAACTTGTCTATATTTACTTGTTAAGCCTTGATTAAAAATGTATATTTTCATCTACTGTGAGTTGAAGTAAAATCAAATTAGGGAATATTGATGTGGTATCAAAACTTTGGCTTTATTACACTTTTCACATATGTTGAAGGCATTTGTGCTGATTCCTTGCTACCATTTCTAAGCTCTGAATTTTTAGATTCAAAAGGTGTAAAATTCTACTATTTCAGTTAGTATTTCTGAGTTAAAAAAATTTAATTCAGGAAATTACAGATTTCTATGCCAAAAGAATATAATTTCAAGCATGCAACATCTGTTAGTACTGATTTCCCTCTATCAGTATAGTTGTAACCTACACACCTTAGCACTATTCGTGGAGGGAGGGGGTAAACAAAACAGTAAAACAAATAATTTGACAATATTATGTCTAGATATATTCTAGATGCCATTACCCAAAATATCACAGCCAGTCGAACCTAAATGCCTTGTAAAATTGAAATGTCCAATTGTTGTGCTACAGGCATGCCTCCTGCAGACAAATTCTTTTTTTACTCCATCAAAAAATGGATGTCTTCCAATAACCCTTTTCACAGTAACTAATTCACAGAACAAATGTCAAAATTTCAGTTCAAATATTAAAGTTCATATGAGCATTTGTATTCCATGTTCTTTTGTGCGAGTGTCTTTCTCTCCACTCCCCCTCTCTCCCTCCCCCTCCCCCTCTCTCTGAATTTGCAAATTAATTATTAATTTTTAGTGTTTTAGAGGCTTTATGCCTATGGCACTATGCAATGCAATAATTTTCTTTTTAAATACCTTGCAGCGATAACCAGTTCCATTAAAATGCAAGTGAATCCAGAAAAACTTCCATCCTATATTTCTCAATGTAAGTGGATTAATTTTTATAATAAATAATGATGAAATATTTTCATTTCTGCCCTGTGTAGTCAATTGGAGGCACAAGCACAAGCAATGGCTCATGCAGGTACTGCCACACTACGTATCCCAGTGACTTCAACTAGTGCACAAGTGGACACTGATAACATTGGATCAGCTCTTGTCATTGAGGTGAGAAATAACAGCTGTATTGACTAAAAATTATCTGAAGCTAATTGAAATACTTAGTCCAAAACAATTTCAAACTTCGTGTTTGTGTCCTTTCAAATTGCATTGAATGAGGTAATTTTATTTATTATTTTACTTTATTAAATCTGAATGTAAGCAGCAGAATAACTTACGGGATTACAATGTTTAATAATTCAATGACACTATATTTATAAAGAATGATCGTAAAGTATAAAAATGGACTAAATGAGAAGTTTTCATCATTCTTAAGTAATGTCAGTTGCCAACTGAATTTGAGTCTGTCATACTCACTTGAATGTTAAAAAGATGACAACCTAATCAAGTAATATCACTCTAGGAAATTTACGAGTACAGTCTGTAGAAGATGAGATCTTATCCTTCCTGAAAAGATCCAGGAATTCATTCTGAGAAATGGAATTAAATTCAACAACGAGACTTGTGTTCCAGAGGAGAGGAAGTTAAAACTGAATTTCACACATTCTACGAAAGCAATATTGAATAATATATTTTACAAAAATTAATCTTTTTTTCAGTCGTAACTGGGCTAGCCTCTCTCCCTCTCCTCTTTTCCTCTCCTCTTTTCCTCTCTCCCTCTCCTCCCCCTCTCTCCGTCTCCTCCCCCTCTCTCCCTCTCCTCCCCCTCTCTCTCCTCCTCCTCTCTCTCCTCCTCCTCTCTCCCTCTTTTCCCTTCCTTTTAGGGAGTTTCAAAGCCTTCCAATCCAAAAAAATTTAAACTTGCAAAACAATACAATCATAAAAGTCTTACTGTTAATAGGTTAGTAAAATCCATTCTTGGAAATATTTTTCCTTATTTTATAATTAAAGTGTAGTGGCAGTTTAACTGATTTTTTTTTGGTAGTTCACGATAGTTAAAATATTTAATATAAATGCTTAATTTCGTAGCAATTAGCGCAATTTGAATGTGAAATCACATTCTGTTGACATCAAAGATATTTGAAGCACCTGCTAAACACCAGTGTATGTCGAGTTTTCGACCTATCAGGAATGAATTTTATATGTATAACTTCATTATTCTATTAAAGTTTTCCACTACATATCTTTGTTCTCCTTATGTGGCCTAGAAGAACATTTGTAACTTGTATTCTGAGACAATCTGTATACATGATCGGAAGGTGTATTATTATATTATGGCGGGTATGGGAGTCCGATGTCTTCGGGATTCATCGTCTGCATTGTGCAGTTTCAAATTCAGCACTGCTGCAACTACTACTACTACTACTACTAATAGTATCTTCGGTGGTAATGTGGCAGGATGAAATCATGACATCTGTCTCAGTCAACCAAAACCTAAACAATAACTACACAATTATAAAATGATCTTAGTAAATTCTGCATATACGTGTGTTCTTTACAGTTATTTGCTCATCCATTACAAATAATGATATGTGTGTGTGTGTGTGTTTCAGAGTGGAGGAACTGCTCTTCCTGATATGATCACAGAGCAACTCACAGTGGGTGTGGATGGTCAGTGAGAACTGCTGGGCCGTGTGTTTGCCGGCCCCACTTTGCTGGTCCCCAGTGCCCGGCTCTAAATCTTTCTCTATCCATGAACTGAGTGACCATAGGCCCTGTACAGACTGCTTGCCTCAAGTCTGGTGGATACGAGATTTGTACTTACACGTGTGAACTTCAATCAAGCACATACAACTGTGTATTGTGAGCTTTTATTGAACTGTGCTTACAAAGCTACTTTCAGTGGTTCAGTGCTTTTACTGTGTTTCTCACAGAGTGTGTATGCATGCTTGTGTGTGTTGGTAAATGTGTGTGTGTCTGCTGTTGTACATTCAGTGCTGATAATGCTAAAAGTTATTTGCATGAAGTGATAACTGGGCATTGCTGTGGTGACGTATGTTGTCATAGATCACCATTTTGTCTTCTCACAATTGATATTGTTAAAATGAATTCTTTTTTTCTTTTTTTCTTTCTCTCCTTTAATATTCATGTTCATCAAGTCCATGGCTACAAAGTCGGAACCCGATGTAGAGTTAATTCATAGCTTCAAGGAGAACAACTTTACCTCCACCTTCCCATTCACTTGAAGTTCTTTTCATGACTATGAGTGCTTTATTGTAGAATACTTCAAAAGTGTTTTATTTATAAGTAGATTAGATTTATGTTTTCTGTACAAGACTGCTTACAAACTACTCAAAAGTGCACTGTTGATTCAAAATGTGTTATGTGGTACAACAGAGCAGTGAAAGACATCTCTCATTTTAGCTGCTCATGTCATCAACAACTTTGGCTGACAATTAAATAATTTTATACTGATTATTTGAATTAAAAATTGTGTTATTTTTATCATTTTATTTTTATTGTATCTTTCCCTAACCCGTGAGAAGGAAAGGTGTATCCACCTGTAGAAGATAAGCTCCTATGTAGGGATGTCATATTGGAAAGGAGGACTATTCAAGTGATCCTCAGCATGCATGCTGAGGAATTATTAGTCAATATATTTATGATTATTAGTCAGTATATTAGACAATTGGCCACATAATTTGCATGGAGAAAATACTGTATATTTTTGTCATTGGATATGAAAAAGTTGTTCAAAATTTGAGCTTCATTCAACAGTTGTTTCTTTCGCACAACACTGCAATATGCAATTCCTTTTACAGTCTCATTTCCATGAGTATTATAGTGGAAGTATTGTATTGCTGCTGGAAAACACTGATTTTTCAATAGGAAAACTCATTTTTCTGGCTCCTGTGATTTGTGGACCCTCTCCACCAACTACGTACATGGATGAAATATTTTTCTTCATGAAATCTCTCCTTCAAAATATATCTGTAAATCATGTCGTGTACTATTTTTTGAAAAATTTTGAAGTCTCGTTTTGAGAAGAAGCTATCAATTGCCTTTGCTTCAAGCAAAAATTTCTCGGCCAGCGGATGTAACCAGATGTGTTGCGCAGTTACTCGGCCAGAGAACATTGCTCACAAGTCATGTGAGAGTACGAGAAAATTGTAGTACTGTCTGGACTGTGATGCAGCCATTAGGTAGTGAGGTAATGTGTATTTTTAGGAGTTTCACAACCATTTTAACAATACAAAAGACATAAAACGGTAACATTAGATGAAAAGGTCAAACGTATGAAAACAGGAGAAACTCTGAAGCTGCCAATGAAGAATGTTTAATATTCAGTTATTGGTGATTTCTTCCATAATACGTTCTTTGTAAATCTATTTTAATCATCTTAATAAAATCATGTATTTTTTCTTTACTTTAATTACTTCGTTACTTACTTGCATTCATTTACTAGTGCCATAAACGGGACAACTCTTCATAAAACAAAAATCTTCCTAAACCAGAAATGTTTTTGTCCTGATTGACTCCGGTTTAGACAGATTTTATTATAAATTTAATTTCAAGGAAAAATCTCAATCTTCAATTTTGTAGTTGTAGGTAGACTCGGGGGGGAAATTCAAACTTTTGAAATTTTCGAAAATTCAGAGTTAATACTGACAATTGGACCTATGACACCTTTGCAAATGTATTTTATTCTATTCTTGGATTTTTTTTTTTTTTTTCCAAGGCATTTTTGAAAATGTCCCAGGATCCTCATGTAATGTACCCCCAAAAGCTAATGAATGATCTAAATCACAAGCTTCGACTCACCCCAAATGGATAGGGATTTCTTCAATTTGGAAAAAATCCTACGCATGGTTTAGGCGCTAGTGTTGTTCACATGCAGCAGGCGGATGGGCGGGTTTGGTTGTCTAAAATGCGTCATTTTCCGGCGCACTATTACAGTACTTTTTCTTACACTAGGAAGTGCGAGAAAGTAAAACTATATAAAACCGCTGTTAAATGCATCAACTGCAAAATTGGGAACACGTACTGAAATAGAATTAAGAAAAAGGTAAAAGATATTTCTTACATGTAGTAAAAAAACATTCAATTGTTCAACAATTAAGAAAGTGTGCAGAGTGCTGCATCAAGAACCATCTTTATAATAAGGTGAAAAATTAAAAAGACGGATGAATGTCTCGTTTGGAGTATCTCTTCATTCACGGCAAATCATATTTGAGTGTCTTCTGCACATTTCACATCAACCGGAAATGCAGACAAGTCATGTAAGAAAATAAAAAAAGTATCTCAAAGGAACAATAATTCTAAGAAAAATTCAGTCATGAGTTAGTGTTGGTAGTCAACATGCCTAAAACACAAAGTGGCAATAGCAATTAAGAAATTACTGGAACTGGACATAATACAGTGTTTTGGAGTCTTATTAAAATGCTCAAGCGGTGGTGAAAAAATTAACTTCAGTAATTTTGAAAAATTTATTAATGACACTAGAGACTTGTGTCCGCTAATGGTATTGCATGCCAGTAGCTCTCCACAAAATTCTATTCCATGGAGGGGATATAATGGAAAGTTGCAAGAAATCCCTATTGGACAGTTCTCTGAAGAAGCCCAAGAAGAAAGAAAAAAGAACAACAGAATATTCGGTGATCTATTTGCAAAGAAAACAAAAGAGTAGACAGTAATGCTGAACTCATGAACAGGCTTCTCATAGCTGATGCTTATATTAAGTTTCCAGGGCTTTTCAAAACCACAAAAGACGAAAATACAATAAAAAATGGTTAAATTGCTAGACATTGATCAAAGACACCAGAGTATTAAATGTTCCATCCAAGGATTCATTAGATGGAGTCTGAACAGTAGTTATTCGTAATAATTGTTTTTCACTCTTAATTCTTTAATTTGTTACCATATTGACTGTTCTATACTTTTATTTTTGATCTCATCGGTTCACAATTAATAACACAATAATTTGTGTAATTTACATTTATATCTTTTTGCGTTTTTCATTCTCAGTTCGTGAACTGAACACATGTTGCTTAACTTTTTATTTTTGCAAAAGAAAGCGTCAATTTTTTTCAAAGAAAATTTTTCCATATATTAACATTATAATTTACTTTCAATATATACTTTGTATAATAGTAATCAATTTATTATTTTGTGGATTCTACTTTTTTCCATGTAGATCGCCAAAATTATACACTGCAACGTGAGCACAAGGGCGTTCTGTGCACGCATTCCTCTAAAAACAATTCTCGTCGTGGTACGACCCCTCGTAACAGATGTGAAACAGGAGTTGGTATTGACACGTTCCAGTCACGACAACGACGCATTCCTCTCTAGCGAAGCGAAACGTGCCAAAACGAATCAGATTCTTCTAACGATGGAATTATATGGCGTGAGAATGTATACATATAGAGCGCGCGCGGAGAAAACCAGAAGCCCGGGGCAGTTGATCCAAGGAGGCTCCTTATTTCAAACAAAAGAATTCCTCTTCCCCGATTCATTGACAGAATTTATTTCTCCATGCATGAAAAATAACTTATAGCGTTAAATTTGGATTAGAGATCAAATATATTTTTCGTTCTTTTGTATGAAAAAATATCGGTGCCTGGGTCAAATAGCCACACCTCCCCCTCCCCTTCTGGACGCCCCATATACATTCTTCCATCTACCCTTACCTAAAGTCTGGAATGGTCGGTAAAGACATCGTCAAATGTGTTGACGGCAGTGATGTTGATGACAACGGCAGTGGGTCGAGCCGTTTATTGAGGGACGTATCCCGTATTCATCTTCGACTGTACAAAGCATGACGAGCCAACGCTATGGAAAACGGTTGGCACACGCAATCATATCACAACAAAGGGCAACATCTCTGCTGACACCACTGCGATCGCTCTTATTCTGAACAAATGGTACTTTCAGTATATCTGTGTGTCGGGGACGATACCCTGGGTGCTTGTCTAAGAGCATCACACAGATGTCTGAGGCAGCATTGTTTCATGATTTATGAGTGCACTTATTCGTGATTTCTAAAAGTACGCGTTTATTTATGAATGAAGTAAATATCGACTCATAATGCAAAGCGCAAACTAGCAGAGCTTCATGGCGTCTGCGTAGGGTAACGAATCATTTCCACGTGAATAGGCGGTACGTACGCCTGTACGTTTCCATATCGTGAAGGGCCTGCGTCTTCCATGTTGAGTTTATAGATGCGAGCATAGAAAGTTGTGGAGCCATGTTCGGCTTGAGCACGTCAAGAGAACGCCTCCTGTCACAAAGGCGAATTACAATCATGAGGTCGCATGTCCAAGAAAAGCATCTGCAAAAATAAGTGGCGCAACGCAAAACAATGCACATTCCAGCAGTACATGCAGAACAGTGAGGGGTGTGTCCTCGCGTTGACGACAGCAGTCCACACAGTAGCGTACGAGAGGCGGGTAACCAGTGATATTCACAGATGGAATGAGGGGGGCCTCCAAGACATCAGACGTCTGGCGCAATGATCCGCTGGGGTAGTGGCGTGTACAACACAAACAGAACCATTTCGATGTGGTCATTGGTACAGTACATGCTGCCTCGAATAACTGGATCGTTTGGAGGTGTGCAAGGACACGTAGAAACACCCAGAAGACATCTCAAGCGGCGACAGTTATTAATAGACATTTCGGGAAGAGCTGCAGCTGCTGATAGTTTAGGGCAGCGAGAATGAGATGGGAAACCCAGACCGCCGCAAAAGCATTTCGCCTACCGTCAGTGCTTTATCCTGATGTCACGGGTGTATCAGCATATCTGTTGGATGAGGCTGTAGTGCCAATAGGGAAGTGATGACAACCTATCGAGCCATTGACGTTTGTTGTCAACACAACGCATGGTGCGTTTAAGTTGCGATTCGGAATAAGCAATGTGCCTACTTGAGCGAATGGTGCGTACTCACTCCCGGTACAGGTATGTCGGAACGTCTGGTCTGTGATGAAGCGTTTGTGGCCCTCGAGTGTGTACGCGCGTACGATACATTTTTGAACATTTTGGCTTGTACATTATTACACGGAGGGCAACAGATTCCATGATATAGTCGAAACGTGTTTCATCCTTCATTACACTAGGAATGAATTTGTTGGCCTGATGAATACCGTGGACATTGTCAGAGGAAATGTAGAAAATGCCAAAGAATTCAGGATATTCGCACATGACGTCATACATGTTACTTGTCGAGCAGGAGAGGAAGCTTTCGGTGTCCATGAAACTAAGTGCTATGTTTTAGAAAAGTTCTGTTTCGCAAAGTCGTTGCACTGTTGTCTTTCGCAATTCAATAATCATCAGATCATCGACTCGGTGGAATAGGCTCAATTTGCGTGCGCCGAAAAGGCTCGTCCAGCGCTTCACCGAACAGAAGTAACGGTAATGACGTGCGTTCTCGAGAGACTTGCCATTCAAAAAAACACATTCAAAGTTTCTAGAGGTCCCGGAAACGCGCAGTGGCAAATATTAGCGAAAGAATCAGTCTCGGAAACAATATCTGTTTCCGACGAAGACGGTATTTACTAGGATTTAGCAAAACTACAGGCAGAAGGGGAAAATAATATTGCAGAGGAAGGCGATCAGGTAGAAAGGGTGGCAACAGAATAATATATGATGACATAATAATAATAATAATGAACTTTCAGAATGAATAAATCTTCATACTTGCTTGAAACATCCCAGATATCTTAATTTTTAGAATTTTGAAGATAACATAATCGATTTTGCAATACAACAATTTTAAATTGTTCAGTAATTGTATTTAGGATCATAATAGTTTTATCACCGATTTAAATCCTGTTACATTTCCGGATTCGTTTTTTCAAAACAGATTTTGTATTTAATGATTAAAACATATTCAATGAATTGATAATATTTAATCATCTATTTTATTTATTTTATCTATTTTAATTACGTTTGACTTTTAAAATATTAAAATGTGTAGAAGATACATTTTCCGGGCTGGTAGGCCGTGGACCAGTAGGCATTGAAGGGCAGTCGCCAGCCAGCCGCCTCCCCGAACACTGCGACCCTGCCGCCACTGAGGATGTCCACCGCAGACGTGGATGAAACGTTTGGCCCTTCAATGCCAACTGGGCCACGGAAAATTTATCTTCTATTGACTCCGGCCTATAGCCTACGATGGTATATATTAAAATGTGTGTTTTCGAACTTTCATACTAGTCTTGAGTAATATTAAAATAGGACTGTATTCAACGATTTAACGAATCCTCAGTTATTGGTTCTAGCTGTGATCTTTAATGAATACATTGATGATTATCTAAAAATTCCTTAAATTTTGACCCCCTGCCATCGACGACTTTGACGATTCGTTAAACTCTTTGTTGTGAGGTTAGAGAGTGCATCAAACGCGTAAACTGTATTTCGTTGACTTTGTAATTTTATTCTTTTGTAGTTAAAGTGGCGAAAATGTGATATACGTCCCCGTTTCCTTCAGCAGTGGAATACTTACCCTCACGTCTTTATTAGCATTAGTTTAATTATCAATTAAGTGATAGCAACAACTAGTTAACAAAATCTGATAACCAGACATGTTCTCTCTGGTACAATAGAAACTATTTTGCAACGGGACACGAGCTACAAATTTGATATTAGAGTCCTGTCCTCAAAATAACCAACCCCCGCCACTCTCGCATCTAGCAAAATGATGCCTCAAAAAACTAACACTTAATACTAACAAACCAATATTAATAATCACTTCAAACATTGCTTACAATTATATGTTTCTGCTCATAGTGTATTATATTTAAATTTAGGTGTAGATAAATAAGCAAAGTGTTCACAGCTAAACTAAAAGATGGGAGAAAAATATTCACAGCTGGGAAGCAATAGAATGTCTCGACCTTGTACTACGAGGACGAAATATTTTACAATATGATGTAATTATGCTCCAGCGTACGATGCAAGTGTTGACAGAAAAAGTATGTTTTGAGATAAACTGAATATGCTGCTGGATTCGATAGGAATTCGTAAAGAAGTGGTGCTCTGGATGATTTTAACGGATGAGTTGGAAACAGAATAGCGCATTATGCGGGACGATATGGTACAATGGAAAAAGACTTATAGAGACATGTGAACTGTATGATCTTAAAATATTGAATGGATATTTTCCACATAAAGGAAAACATAAATTCACGTGGACCCAGCCCACTAGAAAACTGGAATCAATAACCGACTACAGAATTTAGTCATCTATGAAGCGGAGCGGGTTCAAAGAGGTGCCCCCTGCGGATCAGACAACTACATACAAAAAGAAAAAAAGCTTATCTTGTGTATAAACCGTAGTTCAAAAGTTATGGAAACACAAAACCAAATGTGGGCGAGATATAATAATGAAAGCCTACAAGATAATACCATTTCATATTTGTTCAAATTGCGCATGGCAGAGAAGTTAAAGAACATCCCAAAAGGAAATACTGAAGCAATACAAATACAAATAGAAATTTTTAGAAAAGTGCACTTACAAAGCAGCTAAAGAAGCTTTGGAAGAGAAGGGAAAATGGAAATATAAACAAAAAGACTTGTGGTGGACAGAAGATATAGACCTAGTTGAAGAAAAGAAAAAGTTATGATTGAGATGGCTTTCAACAAAGGATTTAGAAATCAGAAATGAATATAAAAAATGAAATATTTGGCCAAGAAAGAAGTGAAGAAGGCAAAAAATATATTTTGAGAACAAAAATGTGACTGAATTGACAAATGCATTTGTAACACCAAATCTAGATAAGCGTGGAAAATGTTACATTCCATGAAACTGAATCCTAACCAGAATGGCATTTAGTAGACCCCATTGCTATTGAAAAATGGCAAAACACTATGAAAATACTTTGACAGAAAATAGGACTAAATTCAGGGAATAAATTTTGAACCATTGCTGGTAAATTTGATCACATCAGATGTGATTTTGGAAGAGGTAAAAAAGCTTTAAGAAACATGAAAAATAAAAAAGCACCTGGGCCTGGAGATATATCTATAGAGCTAACTAAATATTATCTTATTGTAGGTTTGGAATTAATTACAGAAATATTCAATGTCATTTTAAAAGGAGGTAAAAAGCCATAAATATGGAAATTACCCTATATAAATTCAATGTACAAAAAATGCGATAAAAAAGATTGTAATAATTATAGAGGGATAAATGTGACCAGAGGTGGATTAACGCATAGGCACAGTAGGCACGTGCCTACGGCGGCAAATTTTCAAGGGCGGCAAATTTCCAAAGGCGCAAAATTTTCTTGATATTTTCTAAAACAAATTTAGGTTCTCCAAAAACTATAACAGCATAAATCATATTTTTATTTTAAAAATGATTTAAGCGAGACTAAAGCCGGTCCCTCAACCTTTGACTTATAAATTAAGTTTGAATTTCAAATGGGGACATTTTCAATGTTACAGAATACATGAAAAGAATTCGCCAACGACTTCTGATTGGTTGATTGATCAGAAAGAATTACATTCTTAGAGTAAGGAGTTTGAATTAGCCAATCAGAAATCGCTGACTGATTTCGCCATGCATTCATATTGCACTATATAGAAAGTAGCAACATCTATTTCTTCTTGATTTAGTTCTAGAAGACGGATCTGGAAATAACCCTTTTTCTTTCTTTTGTTACTATTGTTATGTATCGTTTATTGTAAGAGCCTGCTGAGTAAAAATGATATTTTGAAGTTTTAAAATAAGTGATTATCGAAAAAGGCTCAGCGGAAGTCAATATGCAAAAATCCGAAAAGAAAATGAAGAGAAATGTCAAAATGAAATTGATAAGACAAAACAAAATGAATTATGTAAACCTATATGTGAAACTGATCACTGCTGCAGTTCATTCGACAATTCTATTACTGAGTTAGTATAAACATATAAATTAGATAACATTTATTTTTCAGCTTGTATATTTTTTCCATGTACTAACAATTTGTGATAAATAAATGTTAACATAAATATATTTTTAATGCAGAGTTGTGTTGCCAAAATATTCTCAAAATGCAAAAAATGTTTAGTACAATGATTAGAAATTAAATATTCTTGATGTGTTGTTGTTGTATTCGTTAAAATGAACTATTTCTTAATATAGAATTTAAATAAATTAGCATAAAATATGTTACTATAATTATGTTACTAAACTTTATTTTATATAATATGTAATAATACATATAATATTTTGACTCTTTTATTTATTCAGGGTTATCACTGAATCTAATAATGAGACTGCAAAGTTCCAAACAGCTAAAAATGAAATGATTCCTCAAGCAATTGAAAATATAACTGCGATTGATTATGAGTCGACGATTCAACCGATGTAAATAGTTTAAGCATTTTTTGTATAATTAATTAAACCTTTATGTATATAAATCTTATAATATTTCTAGAATATTTGTTTATAATATTACAATACATTATTCTAATAATTTATTATTTTCTTTTTTAATTAAATAGGTTTTCTACCGAATGTATACAACTGCAAGAACATAAAATTGATGAAACCATAACTTCGACTGATCGGTTTTGTTGGAAAAGCGATCCAGCTTTGTGGTCTATTAATGAAGCTACACGTGATTATGTTGCCAAGCATGGGTTCAAACAAAACAGAAACCCTGACTTTTCTAAATCAAGAAAAGAGTACAATACAAAGAGGCAAAGTTCGTTACTTAACGTCAAATATGGTTGAGTATACGCATATCAGTAAAAAAAAATGCCTCGCAAGGGGCCTGTTTACTCTGAGAGCAATGGAACTGTTTTCTGCGGTGTTTGTTTATTGTTTTCAAGCAATTCAGAAGTAAGAACAAAATTATCATCAGAGGGATTCAATGATTGGAAAAATGCGCATACCAAAATAAAAGAACATGATAATTCTACATGTCATAGAAACTGTACGTCTGCATAGAAAAACAGACAGTGGACTGAAAACCAAGTGAATAAGCAGCTGCTTGAACAAGTTGAAACCGAGCCAACTTATTGGGTTCTTGTGCGTGTCATTTTAGTAATAAAAACTCTTGTTTCAAGAGGGCTTCCTGTGAGAGGACATGTCGAAAAGTTTGGAAATAATCAAAATGGTAATTACATGATGTTGCTTGAGTTAATTTCGAAATATGACCACTTCTTAGCAGATCACATACAAAAATTTGGTAAATGCGGAAAGGGAAATACACCGTATTTATCCACCACGACGGTTGAAGAACTAATAGGTATATTAGCTAAAGCATTTAAAGATGAGATTCTCTGAAGCTTTCGAAGTGCCAAGTATTTCTCCATAATTGTGGGCTCTACACCAGTCATAGCAAACGTGGATCAACTCGCTATAGTTATTAGACATGTGGGAAAAGATGGTACAACAAAAGAGTCATTTTTGGAATTCCTTCCAAACACAAAGGACGCTGTTCGACGCTATATGTAATTTTATGGCAATTAACGAACGGTACATTAATAATTGTCGGGGTCTGTCCTACAACAACGCGTCAAATATGTCCGGTCTTTACACAGGTCTTCAAGCCCGTATGAAAGACGTAAATGCTCTAATTGTTCTGGTCATTCTTTAAATTTAGTTGGTACAAATGCAGCTGAATCATGAACTGGAGCATGTACTTATTTTCTACTTCTTCAAAATTTATATAGTTCCTTTAGTGCATCTACATCAAGGTGGGACATACTTCAAAATTTAGTAGATGAAGGATCCAGTACATCCTCTTTGAAAAGTCTTTCTATTATGCGCTGGTCAGCTCGAGATGATGCATGTCAGGCTCTAAAACATCGTTAGCAAAATGTTTTAGATGCCCTTGAAATTACATCTGATGATTCTACGCAAAAACCGTCAACGCTTGCAGAAGCTAAAGGTGTTATTGTTGCTTTAAATCGACCTGAAACCTTTATTATGACCGAGGTTTGGGGATTCATTTTAGACCGCTTGAATGCGTCGAACAAACAACTGCAAATAGTCGATATCGATTTAAGTTCCGTGGTTGATATTTACACTTCGCTTGTAGAACTTTTAAAAACGAACAGTGAATATTTTGAATTTTTTGAAGAGAAGGGTACGAAGCTGTCAAACACTGAAACGAACGAATCGGAAAACAAAAGAAAAAGGAAACGTAAAATGCATTGTGATGAAACTAACGATAATGCAGCAGAACTGACCGCACGAGACAAGTTTAAAATCGACACTTATTTGGTTATTGTTGATAAATTACTTGCAGAATTGAATAAGAGACTTGAAGCGTATAAAGATGTATATGACAAATTTAAGGCTGTCATTGAAATAGAAAAATTATCTTTGATGGATTTGAAAAAAGCAGAGATATTTTTATGTTCACAATTTCCCCAAGATTATGAAAAATGGCTTGTTTGTGAACTTATACATTTAAGTTCGTATATAAAAATCCTTGAAGATGTTAACCCAACGAATCCTGCAGCTTTATTAAAGTGGTTACGGAAAGAAGAATTAGAATGTATTTATCCTAACGTTGACATTGCACTTCGAATCTTTTTATGTATTCCGGTGGCCAATTGCACATCAGAACGATCATTCTCTTGTTTAAAAAGGATTAAAAATTATTTGCGTTCTACAATGACAGAGTATCGACTGAACTCCTTAGCGATATTGTGTATCGAAGAAAATTATCTCAGCGTTTTTTATTATACTATAATTATTGATGAATTTGCTTACCAAAAGGCACGTCGCAAAATTTTATATCAATAGACAAATTAGCTATAATTAATAAAACGTTATTTCAACTGTATAAAAAAACCCATCCAAAAAGTTAAATGCTATTTTCCTTGTTTATAACGGTAAATCGAAAATTACAAAAACTGTTACAACGTCGTAATATTCTAATCGTTCAGTTGTTGTAAATAAAAATCTACCATATTAATATTTAATACAAGCTATTTATTTGTCTACTTTATTAGAGTATACCTTATGATTTCAGAAGTATATGAATCTGAAAGTAAGGCCCGTTGACGAAAGAAAACATGTTGCAATTCTAGTTGTCATGTTTTAGTTTCCTTTTAATGTTATCGTTTTAGTGTTGAAACGGTAATAATGTTGAACGTTACTTGCTATGAAGATACAGTTTATATCCAAAATTAGCTAATCCAAAAAAAATATTTAATTTATGAAAACAATGTGCAAAATGTAATGTTACTTTTAAAGTTAAAACGTTCAAATTAATGGGGAATTGTTACTGAAACGTTACAATTTGAATTGTAACATTAATTTTAAATAGGGGGCGGCAAATTTGATGTGCCTACAGGCGGCAAAAATATTAATCCGCCCCTGAATGTGACTTCATCTTTGGTTAGACTGTACGGAAATTTGCTAAAGAAAAGAATTGAAATGTAAATGTCAGACTCAGAAGAGCAAAGTGATTTTAGACCAGGAAGATCTTGTATTGACAATATTTTCTGACTCAAACAGCTGATGGGAAAAACAATTGAGCGAGAAAGAGAACTTCACATAATTTTCATAGATCTTAAAAAAAGGCTTATTATAATGTACTAGTAAAAGAATGGAGGGCAATGGAGGAAAGAGGAATACCATCAACATATTATGCAATTATGCAACACATTATGCAATCAAACAAATTTATAAAGATAATAAAAGTCAAGAAAAAGTGGAAAAATATCTATCAGACAACTTCCTAGTAAATTAAGGATTACTGCAAGGCTGCTGCACATTTCCAACCCTGTTTAAGAAGTATGGGTGTGAAAATAGGTGATGGAACAGTGTTTAGTCTATTTGCAGACGACCAGGCGACAATAGCTGAAAATGAAGATGATGTAACTTATATGTTCAGAAAATTAGTAGACGAGTATGGAAAAAGGGGAATGGAAATAAATGTACAAAATATTGAATATATGGTGGTGGGAGGTATGTCCCATGATTTAGATACTAGTATAGGAATAATTAAAGGTAATACACAATATAAGTATTTGGGAGTCACATTAACATCAGCTGGTAGAGACGAACAGGATATGAAAAATAAAAATATAAGAGTAAAAATAGCCAGAAGACAGTTAATCTCAGTGATGTGGAACTCGATTATTTCAATAAAGACAAAGAAACGCATAAATAGCTCCTTCATAGAGAGATACAACATTCTATGGGACAGAAGTCTTGACACTAACAAAAAATATGAAAGACAAACTTCTGGTAACAGAAATGATGTTCTGGCGAAGATGTTGTAAACTTTCTCTGTTAGACAAAATAAATTATGAAATAAATAAAAACGGAAGTGCAAACAACCTTCGACGAGACGATCGAAATGAAACAACTAAAATGGTATGGACATACGTGAAGGTTGAAATCGGATAGACTTCCACAAAACGTTCGGGAATGGATTCCGAATTAAAGAAGATGCAGGGGAAGACCGAGAAAAACATGGAACATGGCAATAACTGAAGCCATGGAAAAAACCTATGGGATAAAGAGGCATGGAAATTGGAAAAACGGCCAAGGCTGTAAAAACATCGCTAAATAGATAGATATATAAATAAGAAAAGTATATTAACGATGTTAATAAAGAAAGAAAACTACTTAATGAGTAGGCCTATTCGTGCTACTAATGGCCGCGCGAGTGGAGAAATGTTTACAAGGGAGATCATTTTGATGATAAACTTTTGAGTACTGGTTTAAACAAAAAGGGATCCAGAACAAGTAACTTCTGTAAAACAATCATTTATTGACTTCTGGACGATGCTCAGTTCGTAACCAGATTAAGAATATCAAAGGCGGTGTCCCATAAAGATTTTTAGAAGAAATAGAACCGCGTCCGGAATACACTTCAAGAGATTTACTGGCTTCAAAGGAAACCTCTATGGGCTATGTACAGTACTCTTTAGATAAAAAAAAACCTGCAAAGATGGTTCAGAGCATCAACTGATGTCAGTGCAGTCCCTCTGATTGGAAGGTCCTCGGGTTCTACTGCTGTATCGAGGAATGGCCGTTTGCTCTGATCAGTAGTTTTTCGTGGTTTCTCCGGTCAACACCAGGCGAATGTCGTAGCAGTACCCTAACAAACGAACCAGAAACGCGCGCGATCTTTCGTTCCTCTTCCTTGTCCTTTCCTCACCCGTTACTTAACCCCCCCACACACACACACACATACACTCACAAGCACTACACAACCGCATATGTCAGGAGACCAGTCGGGAGCTTAGAGCTTGTCTCGGCTGGAGTGGTGCCACGGCGAGATTTCCCTACTTTGTTGGAGACACTCCCAGCAAGCTGAAGTAGGTTGGCGCTGGATCTCGCCAACCAGCGGAGGAACGTCACCGGCACCTCCAGCGATAAAGCATATACTACACTTACGGGACTAACGAGCTTGGCCGTTGACGCGCCCGGTTTCACTAATCTGCCAATAAAGGAATCAATTGTATAAAAATATTACAAACTACTAAGAGCCCGAAAAACACGAAAACGTGAAAAAATATACCTCTTTTTGAATTTCACCTGTTACCTCTTTACCTCTCCTGGTTTAAAGAAACCACTGCTTAGTAGGGGGGGGGGGGTCCCAGTCTTCCCATCCCATCTAAGTAGCACTGCACTCGCTGTTGTAGATCCTTTGTGTCGCCAGCATCGCCCCGTACCAGCGGGAGGGCAGGTTCAGGGGAACGACGCTGTTCGAGGGCAGCGCGCACTTGCCTGTCGCAAGCTTCTGCACCACCTCACAGGGCCAGCAACGAAGGGCTATTGTGGAGTGGACGATGCGCGGTGGATAGAAACGTGCCTATGCGCCACCGACATCCGTGCCTATGCGGAACTTGAGTCCGCGACCCGCTGAATTGATCTTGTCATTCCATCGTGCCTTAGCGACCTCGGTCACTGCACCGACTGAAAAAATATGCTTGTTTTGCGAGGAAAACAAATCTCCGAAATAAATATTACAGGAAAGAAGTAGGGTATTTATTGACACGATCTGTAAAGTGTATATTCTACAACACATTTTGCAAAGTATTTAATGAGAGAAAATTGAATGAGAGTAATTTGTAAGAAATTTCAGAAAACTGTTTATTTTTAAATGCCATATTGATTGATTTTAAAGCTTAAGTAACTTTGTTTCCTTGTTGCTATACAAACGAAATGTGTGTAATGACATTGTGACACATAGATTCACTGTTGTAAGAGCATTTATAGATCGCTTACTCGTTTAATAAGGATATTTTTAGTTAATATTGTTATTTCCTATTTTTTATCAATCATGTTTCTTAGTCGTATCTTATCCACACTTCGTCAAACGAGTCTGTCTCGTAGGATAAGGGATATGGGCAGGTGAACCCAAGTACAAGGACTAAAAGATTGTGGGTTCGATTCCTGAATGAAATCTTCAAAATTAGGTCTTAAATTAACGAGTATTACAAGTAGGAGTTTTACCCGCCTTGATTCACATATCGTTTTTATTAAAAGCAACAATACAACTAATTCTACCTAGCACGCTGTTGACTTACTTTTATTTTAGAACAAGGTACAAACTTGACCGAGGCGCTATTTTTTATCTTTAATATAAAATGTTGTTTGTATATATCGTGTACATATTCAATTTTTGTACCCCACATCATAATGGTTTTTCCCCTCGAACAAAATACTGCAGGTACAGCTTGCATAGGGTCAAAGGAGTTTAAGTATGCTACATCTTAAACTTTTCTCGCGTTTGTTTCCTCATATCCAAGTCCTCTGTACTAGTTTTAGTATTGAGTCGTAGGTCTTCATGACCTTTTCGAAGTGGGGAGAAGATGACGTGGAAAACACCAAAGTTTCATCTGTATATTTCGTCCAATATTTATTTTTTTCCTCTTTTTTTAATTTTAATTTTGACTTGCCCTACCCTCATGCCAGCTGCCATCTATCGCCGCCCAAAGTACTTTTTTCCCTAAATTTTTAGGGTTTGTAACAGTAGAACCGAATTATTACTTTAATAATATCAAAGACGAGTTAACCTTCGTCCTAAATGGCAATTCTCATTGAAAAATTTGGAACCGCTTTTAAGAAAATGTGCTTAAACGTTACTCGGCATGCGAAATTTGAATCTCTTCTCACAAAAAACTTCATGTGAAGTCATTTAAAGCACTTCCAGTCACCAATACAATAGTGTTTACAAATTGCTGGAAATGTGCATGTTAGCGGCGTAAGAGATATTTCAAATTATTACATTTGTGTAATTTGTGAAAATACAAAAAAATCCCGAAACGAACTTATATTAAACAATCATATTAAATGGTACAATTAGCACTATCCTTTCGAAAAATTTGGAGCCGATTTTGAGAACACGGCGTTCGAGCGTTTCTGAAATTGTGAAATTTTGAGCTAGTTATGACAGAAAACGGTTGGGTTTTCGAGAAGCTTTATCTGACATCGTTTAAAGCACATGTACTCATAAATACATCAATGGAAACAAATTGCCACTAATGTAAATATTGACGACGTGAAAGTCAAGTCAAAAAATTACATTTTTTGTAATTTTTGAAAAAAAAACTAATAAATATGACGTTTATCTCATGTTATAAACTACAATCCCATCCAAACGTTCAAAGAAAAAAATTTGAACCGTTTTTGAAAAAATCTTGTTTTGTCATTTTTTTTAATTGGACCAATGGCACGCGCGCGCGATTTTTTTTTTTTTTTAAATGTACGTGACTTAATGAAAGAACAAATTGCGGACAAAAAATTTCATTTCAAGAAAAAATTTCTATCTTTAATTTTGTAGTCGTAGGAAGAAACCGACATTTTTTTGCCATCCAAGCAGTAGCTGTCAAAGCGGTCCCTTCTTACAGGAGTCTCCCTACATCCGATTTCTAGCGCCGCGCGTGTTCCTGTAGTCGCCGTCCCCGCCGGACTGTGGGCGGCCGCAGCGCGCGGAGTAGGTCGCGCGCCGGCGCCCCTCCCCCCGAGGTCGATGGCGCGTTCAGGTGCGCCCCGGCAGGCAGCGCGGCGGCGCGGCGGCACGGCGGCCCGGTGGCCCGGCGGGCGGCGCGGGGCAGTCCGGATCATGGCGCAGCATGACGCGCGTCGCGCTCGCCGTGCTCGTGTGGACGCTGGCGGCGGCGGCGGCGGCGGCGGCGGCTGCGGCCGCGGCGCGCGGGAGCGGGAGCGGGAGCGGCGCGGCCGAGGGTGAGTGGCGAGCGCACGTGGCGAGGCGACCGCGCGGTCAGCGGCCTCGCCGCGCACATTGTGCGTGGACGCAGCGACGCGCGCACACGCCTCTTCCGGCGGGGCGCGCGGGCGGGGCCGGGCGGTCCGTGGCGGGGCGGCGGCCGCGCGCAGCGGAACGCAGCGCCTGGCACGGGGGCGGCGGCGCGAGCGCGTGGCGCCACGCTACGCAGGGGGGGTCGCCGACCGCCCCCGCCGCATCGATCGGGGCGCCCCGTGCCTGCCGGCGCCCCCACCCCCGCCCCCGCCTCCGCCCGCGCAGGCCTCACTCGGCCCGCGGGATTCACAATCCCACCGTGCAAATCGCCATCAGCGCCTCGCAGCAACCGAACTCGCGCGTCAATCACGCGAATCGGTGGAGTGGCCGCTTTCAAACACGTGGCCTCAACACTCAAAGGGCGCGACCCATGCTTTGCCTCATAGCGGCTTCACACATCCGCTATTCGGCGAGCAGCGAGCGACTGTTCGCCAAATCGCGAGCAGCTGATGTGCTCGGCGACTGTTCGCTTCCGTTGAGGTGCGCAAAAGATCGCCACGCGGTGGATAGGGCGAGCACCGAATGTTTGTCGCTCGGCAAATAGGAAGCTACCCATCCACACTACTCGGGATTCGGCGAGCGGTCGCTCGCTCCTCGCCAAAAACCGAAAGTGTGCAGCCTTCAGAACTCGTTGGCAATTGCCTCGTCGTCTGTCGGTCGTTGGGGGCGTTTCATTACTTTGTTTTGGTTGTGCCGTGCAAACACTGTCACATGGCGGGCTGTCAGGAAGCAGTCGGTAATAGCCCCGCTGCCACTGGTTGGTTGCGGCGGTGTGGGCTTGAAGTGTGAACGTGTCGCACGTTGACGAACAGAGGATCTTCCATCGTACTTCGTGAAACTTGACTTAGAATCATTATTATTGAATGTCGACAGAGGAAAGATAAGAGCTTTATATAAGAGAAATTAATAGCTAGTCATCCTAAAGAACTTGCTTTTACAGGAAATTGATTTCTTGAGAATTATTGTGTACTACCATTCCCGAACATATAACTCGCATTACGCGTAAGTCAGGGATATAATACAACGCGAGGGGATGGGAATCATTCATAAGTTTATTTTTAAACTAGTGATTCTAGAGAATAGCACAGACTTTCCTGTATTAGCTTTTGTGTTTCCTTTCGTCTCGGCTAGCTCTTCGGACTTGCCACATACTCTTGCCTGCTGCCATCTGTATCGCCTCCCAAAGTTCATTTCGTTTTTACACTCTTAATTTTTCGGTTTCTTAATAGTATAACGGAAATATAGCTTGAAGAATATTAAAGAACAGTAAAACTTGGACCTAAATGGCAGTTTTCTTTAAACAATTTGGAGCCCTTTTTAAGAAAATGGCACTTAAGCGCTACTGCAAATTCGAAATTTGAAGCTCTTTTTCATTGAAAAACTTCATTTGAAGCACATTTACTCATATAAACAATAGTGTATACAAATTGCTGGAAATGTGCATATTAACGGCGTGAGAGATCTTTCAAAGAAATTACATTTGTGTACTTTTTGAAAAAATAAAAGAAATCCCGAAATGAAATGTACGCCATAATAAAGAGTGCACTTAGCACTATCCGTTCGAAAAGTTTGAAGAAAAAATTTGGTGCCATTTTTGAGAAAATGGCGTTTGAGCATTTCTGAAAATATGCAATTTTGACCTAGATTTCATAGAAAACAGTCGAGTTTTCGAGAAGCTGCGATTTTTCTGCGGTTAATTCTGAATTTTCGAAAATTTCAAAAGTATGAATTTTTTCAGTGTCTTCCTACAACTACAAAATTAAAGATAGAGAGTTTTCCTTCAAATGAAATTTGTTGTCCATAGTTAGTTTTTTATTAAGGTCATGTACATTTTTTTTGAAAATGTCAGTAGTTTTTGCGCAACATTGCGTGCAATATTTGCTTTCTTTAATATTAGCAACATTTTTTTTTCTCAAAAACGGCTTCAATTTTTTTCTTTAAACTTTTGGTAGCGACGTACTCTATGTACTCTATAAGATGACATACACGCCATATTGCTCTATTCTTTGTTTTTTTTCAAAAATTACAAAAATTTAATGTAATTGACTTGTCTCTCATGTTTATATTTATATTAGCGGCGATTTGTTCACATTTCCAGAAACGCTCAAGCGCTATTTTCTCAAAAACCGCTCCAATGTTTTCCTTCATACTTTTATAACGGATAGATCTAATTGCACTCTTTAATATTTGTATTAAAAGTTCATTCCGGGACATTTCATTGTTTTTTCAAATATATATATATATATATATATATATATATATATATATATATTTCCAGCAATTTGTAAACACTATTGTATTTGTGAGTTAAAGTGCTTCAAGTGACTTATAGTGAAGTTGTTCGAAAAAAATTTAGGGAAAAAGAGCTTCAAACTTCGAATTTACAGTAGCGCTTAAATGCCATTTTCTCAAAACCGGCTTCACGTTTTTCAAAGAAAATTTGCCATTTAGTACGAGGTTTTACTGTTCCTTAATATTCTTAAAATAATATTTCCATTCTACTATAAGGAAACCGAAAAATTAAGAAATTTTCAACAAAAAAATGTACTTGGGGAGCGATAGAAGGCAGCTAGCAAGAGCATGTGGCAAGACCAAAGGAAGAGACCAAGGGTAGCTGAGACCAAAGGAAATAGAAAACAAATACGGGAAAGTCTGTGCCATTCAGTACCACCACTAGTTACAATTACTGTGATGTGCTCGCAAAGCATACAAAGAACGTAAAAGAAAACACATTCTTAATGTAACCATTAGTGCTACAGAAGAAGACTTTTTTACAATAGTTTTCTAATTTCTTTGGTCTATGCCTGCATTTTCGGTCTTGCTCCATCCTCCTGCCTGGTTTCATCTATCTTCGCCCTAAGTACATTCTTTTGATATTTTCTCAATTTTTCGGTTTCCTATTGGTAGAAACGAATTATTACTTTATGAATATTATAGAATAGTAAAACCTCGTCCTTTAAGGAAAAAATTGAAGCCAATTTTTACTTTCGTCTTATTCTTACTTTCTCGCCTTATGAATTCTTCGAATCATGTGCCAGAAAAAGCCGACATTTCACCAGAAAAAAAACAGCGGGTTCTGATAACGAAGAAGTGGATAAATCCTGTGTCTAAATTTAGAAAAAAATCGTCTAACTCGTGTGGCAGCCAGAATCCATGTTTTGTTGGTTCTTGATTCTGAAAAATCATTTGACGGCAAAACGTCCCTCTGTCTGCCCGCGTGTGGTTAACGCTAGCACGTAAACAGTTCAGCAGATTTCCTTCAAAATTGATATTCCTCCGTAGATCTTAATGAACTCGTGGCTTTGGGAGTTTCAAAACGATATTTTGATTTTTTAGGGTACTTCACATAAAGCTTCAAAAACATTTTCAAAAATTTCTCAAAAGCGGCTCCAAATTGTACGCCTGTTTGTAACTAAATTCCAGTGTCAAAAAATTACTGGATGTTACAGCAATGTATACACATGTATAATAAACACTAAAAGAAATGTACAAAACTACTTCAGTTATTTTCAAAGTGTATTTAAAGTCATTATTGTTTTTGAAAGGCGAACAAATGGAAAAACTGTTTTTATTTTTTTACTACATTCAATCGAAAAATCGAAAAAAATTCACAACAAAATCTGTGCTTTGAGAGGAAGTTTTGTAATTATTTTTGTGCCTGTTTCAGTGTCCTAAGATGCAGTAAAAATAGTTTTTGTTATTTTTTCAAAAACTTTTTTTCGTTTGTATTTATCGTCGGAAAATATTAAAAAGCGTTTTTCCTTTTAGAATAAAGTATTTTCCTATGTTTCGTATATTTGCAATTAGACAAGATAAGTTATCGAAATAATTACAATTAAAACAACACTTTTTGGCTGTAGCTAGGTGATGGTGGTGGAAGGGGTGCTAAGAAACCTTTCAAAAATTTTATTTTTTATGTTAGACTCGTAGTATACATGTCATTTGGTTTTAGAGACCTTTTTACCATCTTATCCACATGCACCCTTTTTCTTTTGCTTCGTCAGTAATTGTGATCTACAACAGCACATACTTTCTCGCGTTTTTTGTAACGGCAACGGAATATTATTTTCGAACATGAATTTATAAAAGTGTTTTCAATCAGCAGTTTTTATTTCCGCGTCGTGGGTCGAACTCTGGGCCATCCAGTTAACTGGCCGTTCGCTACACCTCATAGTCACTGTGGCGTACTACCTTGGACCGATGTTTAAAAATCCAATCTCTCCCATCCGTCCAATTTTCGAAAATTCAGAGTTGAACGAAAACGAGACCTATGCCAGTTAAGCGTCCCTTTCTTATCCATGAAAAAAAATTGAAATGGTTTTGAAAATAAATTTATAAATTAGATTAATTTCGAGGAGAAATTACGCGAAATTTACTAGCTTTTCAGAACATCGTATATGCTTTTTTTAAAGAGCTTCTTTTTTAGAATAGATTTTGTTCAAAGCAAAAATCTCTTGCTTCAATTTTGTAAGTTTGAAATGTTAACTTTTTGCAGTTTTCGAAAACAGAGTTGCGGGAAATGGGACAAGTGTCATTTTTTAATAGTAAAAACGTTTCATTTGGTCATTTAATTTTCTGCACGTCATCAGGACTAAAAAGATTTTCTCCATCCTACGCAAGAAGCGCTGAAACCTAAAAAAATTGAACTTCGCACCAGTTGTAGCGAATCATGTAAGGACTCTGCAGCGGTGAAATACGAGGGTAGAATGTACGAGATATGATTCCGTTTTGGCTTTTAGATTGTACAAAGGTTTTGGTTCGCAAAGGACAGAAACCAAGTGACCTCGATGACAGCTAGCGTCATAGTGACCACACCTGAGGTGTTTGAAATGTGTTAAGAAGGAAAACTGGGTTGAGAAAAATGAAGTTCATGGTAGTAGCACCCAATGGCGTGGTAATCAAACCAGCTGATGTATATGTATAAAAATAATTCATTCTTTTTTTCTGTACAGACTTTGATAATATCGGTCATCTCTTTTCGAAAACCAGTGGTGATATAATAGGAAATACATTCATTCATTATTTCTAAAAGTGCAATTTTCGTAAATTCAGAGTGATTAACAGAAATGATACATGCGCTATTCTTTTAAGCGTCCCTTGTCCTGTCGGTCAAAAAACACGAAAGGAAAATTTTGAACAATTTTTAGAAAATGTTTTTTATAAAATTTGCATTAACTTCAATTAGAACTTAACGGAAAACTTCTCATTTATCAAAAGGTGTATATGACCTTTGCTCTTTAAATAACTATTTTTTAGAACTGTTTTCTTTTCAGACAAAAATAGTTTATCTTCAATATTGCTCTTATGCAATGAAAATATTGCACCAATATTGTTCTTTCAGACATACGGAGAGAAAGTTTAAAGAAAAAATTGAAGCCATTTTTGAAAAAAATGTTTAATAATGACCTACGTTTCACCGCAAATTACACGAAAACTATTCATATTTTCCAAAAATTGTCAAGATGTCTTTAAAGAACATATTTCATTAAGAAAATTTTTTATCTTGTAAGAAGACGGTAAATATTGCACTTTTGCAATTTTCGAAAACTCGGGGATTTTAACGAAAATGAGGTATGAACCGTGCATTTAGATGTCTTTTACGCTATTCGAGGATGAAATTTAATTATAAATTTGTTGACATTCTTGAGAATTATTAAAAATGTCCTTGAGGCTTCATGTAAAACACCTCCAAAGGTCAAAATATCCGTTTCAAATTAGCAGGACCTCGAGTGTCTTTAAATCGATCGGGGAATATCAGTTTTGGAGAAAATCTTCCTAACGGTGTTGGAGAATTGGCCACAGTCTTTTCTGACGGACAGTCATTTTCTCACCAAATACTTTTTCGGTATCAAGGACCCACAAGGACTGACACACGAGTTGTGACTACACACCATGTTAGAGGAAGTAATTTACTATACATAGGAACAAGATTTATGCACTTCTTTGTTACTAAGGCTCGGCAAAAAGTTTTTTATCGAAAATTCGCTCTTTTCCGGAGCACGAAAACAATAATTTCTCTATTTGCAAAGTAAGAGCAGAAAGTAATAGCTCTGTAAATAAGGCCTTTAACCATTTTTTGGAAAAGGGGGTAGTTTCGCGTAATATTTTCTTGAAGGAAAGCCAGTTCATGGTTTTTTGAATAACGGCTCCAAATGTTTTCTTTAATTGTTTTCTTCTGACGCTTAAAGAGAAGACGCTGCTCTTATTTTCGTTGAACTGCCTGAATTTTTGAAAATTGTTAAAGTTAGAACGTATGCGAGAAATTGTGTGCTTTTGTAGCATCACTAGATTCTTCAAATAAAATTTCGTCTCTATAATTAGTTCTTTAATTAATGTAATGCACATTTTTGAAAAATACGAGAAGTTTTCGCGTAAATTAGAGTATAATATAGGCTACTTAATTTTTTTTCTTTGGATCATTTTGTAAGGATAGGCTAAGTGTACTGACTAATATGATATAACGCCATTTTGAATGATTCTTTTGAATTTTCAAAAATTACACAAATGTTTTTTTTTAATATTTCTCAGGTCGTTAATATTTAAAATACGGGCCTTTTATACACAATTTCATACGTAAGTAAAGCCCTTGAAAGGATTTCTCATGAAGTTTCTCGTCTACTCAAAAGTTTTCTGTTCAAATGTGCCTAAATTAGCGCATTTTTTGAAACCCCCAAACGACATTTTCCCAACAGCAAAAACGTCTCCAAATTATTTAATGAAGATAGGAAATTTAAAGGCATATTCTTTTACACTATTAGGGAACCGAAAAATTGAGGAAATTTGATAAATGTGCATGTTTTTTTGATAAAGCACTATGGGTATAAATATAACATGATAGTGAACAAACCCAGTGTATTAATTGATACGAGCTGTAAATATTCTGTTCTACATTTTTTGTTAAAATTAGTAAATTTTGAGAAAATTGTACATTATATACTGTGTGCGATAATGGTAATGTGTCAATGTATACCGATGCCACACACATTTTATTGCTTTAAAATACCATTTTTTTGCATTGGTCCTATTGATACGAAGGATGCTAAAGTAATTAAAACACATAAAATCAATACCGCAAATACAATTATTTGCCACGTGTGCATAAAAGGATCCGTTCTTGCAATATTATTAGTTTTATGATACTATCATTACGTTACACAGCAGTAACATGTTTACAAATAGTACTATCGAGTGAGTCGGCCTCACGAGACAGCAGTTGTGGCGTGTGAGCCTAAATACGAGAACACTAAGGCTATGGGTTCCTAATCCGTGTAAGGGATGAATGGTTCTATTCGGGTAGCGGGGGGCACAGTTCGAGTCCCTCGTTTATTTCATCTACTCATCAATCGTTCTATAATCTCTGGACCTGACAGGCAACGGTGTGCAATTTGTGAGTAAAATTGAGGAAATGATTCCCCACACCCAGAACTACACTAAATGGATTACTTGTATCAATATTATTATTATTATTATTATTATTATTATTATTATTATTATTATTATTATTATTATTATTATTATTATTATTATTATTATTATAACAATCTATTAATAATTATAGCCAAGCCTCGCTGCGGCTTCGTCAATTGTTTTAATAGGCAACCCGCTTGACGTTTATGCGTTATACGATTTCGGATTGCAGCGACCCCTGATAGTGTTACGCTTCGCTGGTGCACTGAGAAGGAGAAAAGAAGAGGAAGATGAAAAAGAGAAAGAAGAAGAGGAACAAGATGAAGAAAATGACGAAGTCGAAGAAGATGATGAAGGCGAAGAAGATGAAGAAGGCGAAGAAGACGAATGAGATGACGAAGGCGAAAAGAAGACGAGGATGAAGAAGAAGAAGAAGAAGAAGAAGAAGAAGAAGAAGGGAGATGAGGAAGACGAAGGAGGAGCAGGAATAAGGACGATGAGGAAGAATAATCAGAGGGAAGAAAGAAAGAAAGAAAGAAATAATGAAAGAGGTAGTTGACGAAGAGGAAGGGTAAAAGAGGAAGAAAAACGAGAGGCAAAAAAGAGAAAAGAAGAAGAAGAAGAAGAAGAAGAAGAAGAAGAAGAAGAAGAAGAAGAAGAAGAAGAAGAAGAAACCGGCTGAGGTGGTTCAGGGCATCAAGAGATGTCACTGCAGTGTCTCTGATTGGGAGGTCCTAGAGAGTTCGAGTCCCGATAGTGGTAGGATTTTTGACACTTGGTAGACAGCTAGGGAGTCTGAAGGAGCATTCTAGTGGCCGGTTGCTCTAATCGGTTGTTTTCTGTTATTTCTACCATTAATACCAGCTGAACATACTAGCAGTATCCTAACATACGGGCCATGGTCCTCGCGTAATCCTTCCTTTCTCTTCCTTATCCCATTCTCACCCCTTACTTACACACTTACACTTGCTTTTGCATGCCGGGACTTAGAACTTGTCCCGCCTTATTGGTTTCTTTCTCTTTCACTGCGATTTTGCAGGTCAGTCTACGAAATGTGTGTGGCCGCTGGCCGTAGATCTAGGTGGTCGCTTTAATAAGGAAATATTTATTTATACACTTTTAGTTGAAAAAAATTAATCGGTTCCAAGGAAAAGTGCCGTTAAAGGAGGTCACCGCATGATCAAGGTTGCCATTTGGTTAAGTTTCACTGTACATTAGAACTTAATTTGAAAATAATTGCGGCACTTTTTCTTTAAAGATATCTATGTCACAATTGAGATTGTACGAAATTGAAACACTCGGCAACTTTCCTCAGTTACCACCCGACGAATAATGTTTCATGGTTGTCCAATATTTCTGGCGGTGGACCACAGCTTCAGAAAATAGCCGGCTTCAGAATTTTTTTTATTATAGCTCCTTTCTGTTGCATAGTTATAATAATACACAGTAATATGGTTGTACAGTAATATGGTTGTACACTGAATGTATCTTGAGTACGCACAAGTAAGAACGTTTTTAAGAAATCACCCCCCTCTCTACCCAAATTGAGTTATGAGTTAACTCATGTAAAACGTATTTCCCAAAAAAGTTCAGGACGCACATTTTATTAAAAACTGTTTTACACCACCGAAGTCATCCAAACAGTCTAAAAGTAGTAGAAAATACTAACAGGTTATTTAAAAATGATAAAATACATTTAGAAAAGAGATTTTATTGTATTTCTTGCGTTTAACTCTTTTAAACACTATTTCCCCAAAAAAAATTTTCCTGTACCGTAATGTACACTTATTTTCACGTACTTTAAGCATAAGAAACTAACTTTTTAATTGTACTGTAATACTAAAATTAATTTTTGAAAATAAAGTAATAAAAATCATAAATTTCAATTTTTGTCATATTAAGAAAAAAATTCAATATTTTCATTAACAGATTCGAATTCTGCGGAAAATTTCCTATAAAAATAGTAGTTTAAACATATTTTTTCATTAAAAAATATCGAAATAATGGATAATTATAAAAAGATGCTGTAAAATGCTTGAAAATCGCGAAAAATCGATAATTGTTCTCACAAACGCTATTTACATCAGAAATGGTTGAAAATTTAAATTTGGGCTTATCTTGGCATAAGAAATAAGAAAATAACTTTAATTTTTCGATCTGAGATGGGTTGGTGTGATGCAATGTGGAGTTGGCGTGGAATTACCCAGCGGTATGTGGTTAATAACTGAAGGTTTTTGTTTTTGTTTTGGACCTTAGTCCAAAAAATGAGATTTTGAGATACTAGAACTGTTGCAAGACCTTCACAGCCGCTATTTGTTGACTGCGTTGGTAGTCTACAGTATTTTTTGGCAAAAGAACCATTGTTAAAGTTTTCTCCGTAAGTATTTCTTAAGTATAGCTTATCTTAATCTGCAACGGGTGATAATGTTTGTCTTGTAAAAATGTGGTTATTCTTCATGATGAGCTTTTTGGCCTGAAAGCTTGATGATAGTGTATAACCTGTTCTTGTGGCGTATACGTCCTTTGTGTTGTGAATCTAAGCAAACAAGAAAGTAACAGCTACGAAATGGATTCAACATAAGATGTAGAAAGTGGAAGAGACGTAAATCAAAGGAAGATAGGAAAGAGGATGTAGTAAGAGCAAAGAAAGTGAAATGAAAAGCACATTTTAATCAGAAAAATATATTCAGAAGTTGTCTAAATATTTACAGTCACCTGCTAACCGAGATTTGTATCTAAATTTGTCATCAGTGGCAGATACGAATGTGAAAGGGGAAGTGATAAAAACAGCAGTGACGAAGAATAAGTTGGTCAGTTATATTCCAAATTGATTAAGTGCGTTAACTTCTTGTATTATTCCTTCAAGTGTTGTAATATTACTGCCCTAAATAAACTATTGTGATGTACAAATTCCTCAATTTTTATGAGAAAACCACCATAGTCCATACACACCCTACTTTATACAATAATTTCCACAATACAGTTCGAGCTTGAACTGCACTCAAGCGTTTATCAGTATTATCAATAGATTGAGAAAGTGCACAAGAATTTTCATGCTTCAAATGTCCACCAATTTCACCATAGGACGATCTATTGCTCTCCTGAAAAATTGTGTTTTTGGACTATGGTTGTTGTTTGTTTTTTAAAACAACCTTCAATTCCATAACAGTTAAAGCATGCGCGTGCACGGTTCTAACGAGTGTTGTGGCAAGGAGCGTGGTCGGCTTGTGGCGCAGGCCGTGAGCCAGGGCAGCCGCCGCCGCGCCGCTCCTACCGCCTGGAGGACTTCCTGTGGACGGGGTCGGGCGACGGCGCCGACGGCAGCGGCAGCGTGGCGCCCTCCCGCTCGCCCACCTGGCGCCCGCCCTCCGCCACGCCCTCGGCCTCGCCGGCGCCGCCCGCCACCACCACCGTCTTCCTCACCACCACCGTGCTCAGCACCGTCTTCCCCAGGTGCGCTCCTCTTTTGTAATTTATTTATTTATTTATTTATTTATTTATTTATTTATTTATTTATTTATTTATTTATTTATTTATTTATTTATTTATTTATTTATTTATTTATTTATTTATTTATTTATTTATTTATTTATTTATTTAAACATTGACAGGCAATTAACTTTGTGTCTGCGAAGTGTGAAGAAAGTAACTTCTTGCCACCTCCCTGATAGTTTATTTCGTTAGGCTATACCTTCAATCAATGTTATTGCGAGGACAATTATTGAAACATTCGTTAGAGGATGATGGCGGGTTTTAGTGGGCAATACAATGGGCTAGGCAGGTAAATGCAAGAAATGTTCAAACCTTATCTAATGACGGAAGGATATTGAAGGAAAATGCGAAATGGGAGTCGTTTCTTAGGCGGGAGAGTGGGGGTTGATCTGTTCCTATTTTGTAAGTGACTGCTCCTTGTATGTGATTTAAATTATAATAGACATTATGTTCCATTTTCGCAAAAAGGAAAGGATCAGCTCTTTTGCAAGATAGTTGTGGAGTGACTTATTGCTGACAAACCAGGGGGCATTTACTGTTATTGTTAATATTTTTTTTAAAGATTTGTAACTTATTTAATGTGGTTGGGATAGCTGAAATCCATACAGGGCATGCGCAACTTAATATTGGCCGAAGAATAGATTTGTAAATATAAAGAGAAATGGATGTTTAGAGGACGTAAGATAGCTAATCGTCTATTGGCTTCATTTAATTTCAACGAGATGTGACTGTTCCAATTTAATCTTGTGTCCATGAGAACGCCTAGATATTGAATATATGAATTTCGTGGAGACTAGGTAATGATAGAAGAACACACCTCTTCAACACTGCTTTTCCTAATAAGCATCGAAATACTTCTTATTACAAGTATCTTACTATTGGAGAATAATGAAATTAAGCCCTTAGGCCGAGTTTGACAACAATCGAATGTGGGAATAAGATGTTATGATAACAATTTTTAACTACTTTGAAAATGTACATTTAAATATACATAACATTTTAACTACTTTGAAAATGTAATATTCTACAATTTTCGTTTATGTTTGTTTATTCATCCTGCGAAAAGGGTCACACTGATATTAATAGTAGTTAATAGCAAGTCACGAGTTCTTAGAACACTTTTTCCAATAATACTTATTATATTATTATTTTGTTGTGATAATTTGTAGTAGTAGTCATGAGAATATAAAATAATCATCTGTTCATTCTATTTTCATTCTTAGAATATATTTTTTGATTCAGCTTCAATTCTATTCGTGTAATAAGGGTAATTCTGATACCTTTAACATCATTCGTCTGCTCTTCTACCTGTCTGTCTGTCCGTCCGTTTCTGTTCCTTTGTTCGTCCGTTTCCGTCTGCCTATCCATTTCTGACCTCTCCTGGTCGTCTCTTTTCGTGCGTTTGACGGTCTCTGTACATCTATCAGACTGTTTATGAGTCCGTCTGTCAGTCCGACTGAACGTCTGTCTGTCCGTTTGTTCGTTGGTCTGTCCGTCAATCTGTGCATTTGTTCGTTGGTCTGTCCGTCGGTCTGTCCCTCTAACCGTCCGTCTGCCCATTTGCCCGATCTCTTCGTTTTTTCGGAAATTGTAAAACATTAATGTGGCAAAACTTAATATTGATTAAATAGATTATTGACTTAATGAAATCTATTCTTCAAAATTACATCTTTAAATCAAGTCACGTGCAAGTGTTTGGAAATACGAATCGTTTTGCGTAATTTTTCGAATATTTGATCAGCAAATTCGAATTACTCGCGCTTTTTTGCTGAAGAAAGTCTTTCATTAGATACCAGATCGCAATACAATGGCAACGCCGCGAAATGGCAGTTTGAAATTCATAGAATGACTTCACATGATTGGGTGATTGCGGCATTTGCGTTGATGTATTAGCTTTACTCGTAGTTTGCGTATCTCATGAACCACGATTGATAATGAGTAGACGTGAGAACTTTGCGCACTATAAATATGAAAAATGTTCATGCAACTATGCACTTAAAACTATCCAGTTATTCACTTACAATAGCTAATAAGTGCGCATAAAACTAAGAAAATGCCACAACATAGCAACAGTTACCATTTATTTATGTACATTTCATTTTACACGAGAACAAAACGGGTACAATAAAAATATATTTTCAAATATTATAATTATCACTTATAATAAAGGTATACTATAGTATTGATACACTTCAAGGAGATTGTTCAATTTGGCCAAGAATGATAGAAAAGATTTCTACGAGGATTTGTCAGGACAGTTATGAATACAAACATTGCATGAAGGTGTAAAATATTATGTATAGTTCAGAAACTTTCTCCATAAGTACTACATAAAAATAGATTAGAAAAATGTATAGTGCATTTTTAAACGCCTACATTAAATTTTAAATGCCTGTTTTTCATTTTCAAATGCTTATTTTACATTTTCAAATACCTATTTTACATTTTCAAATGCCTATTTTACATTTTCAAATGCCTATTTTACATTTTTAAATGCCTATTTTAAATTTTAAATGTTTTACGTTTCTAAATTCCTATTTTATATTTTAAATACCTATTTAACATTTTTAAATACCTGTTTTACGTTTATAAATGACTATTTTACATTTTTAAACGGCTAATTTTCCTGCCTATTTCTACTGTTTTTCGTGCCTATAAATCCGCAGCTTACCAATGACATGTGTTCTGTCTGGCGCAGCCCGCCGCACTCGCGGCCGCCGCCCGCCCCGCCGCCCGAGGGTAGCATCCGCCCCACGCCCACGTGGCCCGCGGGCCCGCCTCCGCCCACGCCCACCTGGGCGCCACCGGGCACGGCGCCGCCCGCGCCCGCGCCCTCGCCCTCGCCCACGCCCGCGCCCGCCCACCTGCACGAGCGCTACTGGCTGCTGACGGTGCTCGCGTCCGACGGCCGGCAGCGCCCGCACAACCCCGAGCTGGAGGCGCGCCTCGCCAGCCTCTACCGCACCGCCTTCTTGCGGTGAGTCTGGTCCAACTGGTCCTGCCAAATGTAGGCCGATGTGCTTCCCCGGAATATTAGGTTATATCTCAGGCGGGAATATGTACGAAACGAACTGGATCAACGCTGATTGAGTTTGAAAGAATTTTAAATGAGCAGCGTAATGAATTTAAATGTTGTTCAATTTATTTTAAAGATACGTGCTACCTGTCGTTTTTATGAAGTGACTGCTTGATTGGATTTTCCGGGCGGGTCAACTACCAAGCACATTAGTCCCGTAAGTGTCGTGCATGTTTTTATCACTGGAGGAGGCGGTGATCTCCCTCCGGCTGCCGATCTGGCTCCGACCTACGTAGGCTTAAGGAGATTTTTCCCAACCAGTTATCTCTGTCCAGCGTGCCAGCGCGCCGCCCCAGCCGCCACTAGCTCTAATTGGGCTCCCAACAAGTGTGGTAGTGTAGTGCATGTGAGTATAAGGGTGTGTAAGTAAGGGGTGAGAATAGGGCAAGGAAGAGGAAGGAAATATCGTCTGCGATTCTAGGCCCGTTCGTAAGAGTACTGCTCCGGCATTCCCCTGGTATTGATCGGAGAAATCACGGAAAAATACCAATCAGAGCAGTCGGCCGCTAGAATTTCCCTCCCGTCAGCAGCTGAATTCGACTCAGCTGTCTAGCTAGTAGCGAAAACCCTGCCACCGTCGGGACTCCAATCCTAGGGCCTCCCGGTCAGAGGCACTGCAATGGCATGAGTTGATGCCCTGAGCCACCTTTGCCGGTGTCTGAATTGAGACACCAGAAAGTTTGCCATTTGGTGACTAGTAAATTGCACATCGTTCATTTTCACTGGAACATGCAATTGTTTATTTGAAATTCAAAGCTGCATTGAAACAGTTTTCCTTTCATTTTCTGTTAATTTGCTTTTACGAAATCAGTTTTAAAGTCTTATATCTTACTGATTATTGTTTAGCTTTTGCAAATAATTTTCATATAATCGGCGAAGAGAAGTTTTTCTATGTCTAATCGATGAGGATGTGTCGTTTAGGAATAGACTGAAAAGAACAGGCCCTATTTATATTTATCTGCTTAAGAGGACACTTTATGACTCCATTGCGAATTTCGATATTGTCAACTGCTTTACATTTATTTGTATAAACTCAGGTAGAAACATTCTAGAACTTCCAACAATGTTAGCTCTGAAATGAACGTGTTTCATGAAAACAACGAAATATTAGATTGACTTGATTTCTGATTATATAAATGGAGTGCAATAACGTCCACAATGCTTCCACCACACTGAATACCTGTTTGGGCCGACTTTCATTAACATATCTGAATTCCATTAACAAGAATCTGTTGACTGCAAAAAGTATTTTCTCGGTGTTTGTTTTAAATATATTATTATTTTGTCTACAAAGTGATTCGTCTGCGTTACGGATACCTGTATTTCGATGTATATTGGCGGAAACTACAAATAAGAGCTAAGAATAGAGAGATCCGAAAGTATGAGTGAGAGTGTGCATGTATATTGATTTCGGGGGCGTCATTAGACTCGTAAGTATAGCATGTTGTATCCCGTGAAGTGGTATTCCTCGCCCGTTGGAACCTGGGACCCAGCGCCGACCGATTCGTCACCTTGCAGTGGTTTCTCCCTCCAATGTACCTCCCCAAGCCGAGTACCACCCCAGTCTTTCGCATTAAGGCGGCTCCACACATTCGGCATTCGCAAAGCAGCGCGCTACTGCTCGCCCAATCCCGAACATCCGATGTGTTCGGCGAATGCACGCTACCTTCGATGTGTCCTAAAGCCCAACACGCGCTGGGTAGGGCGAGCACCAAATGTCATTCGGCAAGTAGCAAGCAGCTCATCCACATTGCGGTGAGCGGTCGCTTGCTACTCGCCGAATAACTAATGTGCGATGCGAGTGTGAGCTGTTTCACTCGTCTCCCGGTTTGGTTGCCAGGCAGCAGGAGCGGCACCTGGGCATCGCCAACGCCACTGCGGCTCGGGCGGCGGCGGCGGCGGCGGCCGCGGCGGCGGGGGAGCCGTGGCCGGAGGCGGGGCCGGCGGCGGGGCCGGGGGCGGGGCCGGCGGAGGGGCGCGGGCCGCGGCAGCGCCGGGCGCGCGCCCGCCGCCTGCCCGAGCCCGTGACGGTGCGGCTGCTGAACGTGACGGAGCGCGGGGCGGGCGCGGAGGCCGCCGCCAGCGCCACGGCGCTGCTCTACACCGTGCACGTGGCCGGCAGGCCCGTGCTGGCCACGGCCGCCGCCGCCGACATGCGCCTGGTGACGGACGCCGAGGCGGCGGCGGAGCTGGGCATGCCCGTGCTCACCAAGGCCGAGCGTGAGTAGCGCAGCCGCCCCGCTTCGAAGAGACCCGAGAACGAGACATGTACAGCTTGTCCTCCCCTCTTCAAATGTTACTATTCCATTTGTATGTAAATTCAGTGGTTAGGCGGAAGAGCCGGCCCTATGGCCTCAGCCTCGCCATTAATAAAGACATTATTATTATTATTATTATTATTATTATTATTATTATTATTATTATTATTATTATTATTATTATTATTATTATTATTATTATTATTATAGACCCTACCAAACATAACTTGGTGGCAGTCGGTAGCCTTAATCCCTTCTTTCTCATTCAGACTCTATACGTAATTAATTGGTTGCTACAATTTGTAAATATCAATCACTTATTGATTTAGATATTTCATTTATTAGAGAGATGGCTTATGCTTACGTTGCCACTCAAACATAGTCAATTTATGCTAGCACATACGCCATTGACGGCATCTGGGTTCAATACCTGGCTAATCCATGTAGAAGTTGTGGCGGTAAATGCGCTCTCATTTTTTTCTTGGATTTTCTTGATTCCTTGCCCCTCATTTCAGCATTTCTCCATTATTCATCTCGTCATCATCTTTATCACCTACTCGTAGGATGACTCGTTAGCTTTAGTAACCCAAGGGTTGAAGGGCTCCCAAACCTACAAATATATGAGGAGGTGATAATGATGATGACGAAGGATCGGGACGGGTATCAAGAGAAGGGTTTGTTGACCACAAATGCCACTTTCCTAAAGAATCCCTTGAAATGGGATCTGTTGCAGATCCCAGTGGTGTAAGACGAGCTATTTTACACTACGATTACCCAAGAAACAAAATGTATCCAAAATACAAAATCACCCAAGAAACCAAATGTTCGTACTCATGAAAGTTTGGTTCAACTCCTACAACTTTAGTACCGTTAGTTACATTTTCATTCAATTCACTGATCCTGCGAAGTAGGCCAGAAGTACTCAAAGGCTGTAAAGTGGTTTGGTCCCCCTTTTAGCCACCCAAAAGAATTAAACCGAATAAATTTAGTAACTGATGAAAAAGGAATTACCTCTCCCTCCCGGAAGTAAATATTTATATGACAAAAATTAACAATTTTAAAGAGAATTCCTTCAGAATAATCCTCGAAATCAAAAAATATAAAATTAGCTATTAGATATTCTGTGCAATATAATCACACGAATCTAATATATATATATATATATATATATATATATATATATATATATATATATATATATATATTGTCCCTTCACCTATCATCATCCTTTCATCTCATAATTCGCACTTCAAGGCGTAACAACCTTGTTGTCATCCAAGGATAAGCTGAAAAGCTGATCCTGGAAGAATTACACACGTTAATCGTGTAGCGTGGTCAGTAATAGCCTATACGACAATAAATAATAATAATAATAATAATAATAATAATAATAATAATAATAATAATAATAATAATAATAATAATAATAATAATGCCGATCAGATGGCCGAGATCGCTAAGGCAGTAGTGCCGGAGTGGTCTCGGACCAGAAGATCGCGGGTTCGAGTCCCGCCTCGGGCATGGGTGTATTTGTGTGTGTTTGTATGAGTGTGTCGTCCTTTCACCTCTCATTATCATCATCATTTCATCTTTCATACCCCCAGGACTAACAACCCTGGGGGATAAAAATCGGATCCAGCTTAATGCTGGTCCCCCCAAAGAAGTGTTATTAAACCGTGATATTAAATGAACCCCACCGTGATATTAAATGAAAAACTGAGCCACGGTAATTGCAGGTTGCTTGCCCTGCGTGGTCCTAGTTGGCCGAAACGAAAATAATAATAATAATAATAATAATAATAATAATAATAATAATAATAATAATAATAATAATAATAATAATAATAATATATATATGTGTGTGTGTGTGTGTGCGCGCGCGCGCGCCTGTGTGTATTCGTTTATAATCACTTCGGAATATTAACAATGTTGACTCTCACAGTACCTTGCCAACATAATGCAACGCAGAGTTAAGGCTGTTCATAGTAGGTATCCAGTTTGAAACTATTTGCAACTTTGACAATGTACAAAGTAGGGAAAGTCCGCCGGACTTTATCCAAATCTTCGTTACTTTACCATGAAGAAGGTCTGACACTCAGATGAGCAAAAGGAAGGTTCATCAGAGGTTCCAGTTTATATCGGCTTCCAGAAGTGGATTTCTGCCTTTGTACTCGAAAAAGCATGAAACCCTACTGTTTGGGAGATATTGACAACTCGTTTAGCACCGAGTTTTGGGAGATATCGACAACATAGCAAAGTGTCAATTGTTAAATTCATAATATGGAACAGAATCATAGAATAATCTGACTTATACCTGATCAGAATAACAGACTCTTCCTCACTGATCACGTTAGAGAGTTAAGGAAAATAATAAATAAATTCTTGGTACCTGAATATCGGTTAGAAACTGATGGATTATAAGTGTATATCCAAAATTAAAATGTTTTAAATTAGTTTTGCGAAGTGAGATCTATTTTTGATAAGTGTGATCTGATAAGCATAATGCTAGTGAAATCCCTAGATATCTTAATGCCAGCTTCCAAACCTACTTGTAATATTTCCTGTATTTCTGGATTGTATATGAGGTTAAACTTGGTTAATCATTCTTCCTCTTAGTGCCACATCTAAGAAGCACGTGACGGAACTGCTCCTTACGTGTCTCACAGCAACGCAAGGCACTGCACTGCAAGCACTGCGACGCACAGCACTGGATTTACAGCATTGCACAACATTGCACCGCACGAGGCTGACAGTGGTGCCCTTCGCATGTGTCAACACCGCACCGCACCACCCTGCACATGGCTGACGGCAACGTGCGCTTCGCACGTGCCAATACTGCACCTGTCCGCACCGAGCTGACGGCTGCGTGCGCTGCCCACGTGCCGACACTGCACCGCCCCACACCCAGATGACAACTGCGTGCGCTTAGCACGTGCCGACACTGCTCCGCCTCGACCGGGCTGACGGCTATGTGCGCTTCGCACATGACACGCTCCGCCCCACACCCCACTGACGGCTACATGCGCTTCGCACGGGTTGACATTGCACAGCCAAGTACCCAGCTGACGGTTACGTGCACTTCGCACGTGCCGACGCTGCTGCGCCCGGCACCGGGTGTACTGCTATGTGCGCTTTGCAAGTACCAACACTGCTCCGCCCCGCACCCGGCTGACGGCTAGATGCGCTTCGTACGGGATTACATAGCGCAGCCACGCACCTGGCTGACAGTTACGTGCACATCGCACGTGCCGATGCTGCTCTGCCCCACACCCGGCTAACGACTACATGCGCTTCGCACGTCCCGACACTGCACCGCCTCGCACCCGGCTGAAGGCCACGCGGCTGACGCGCTGGCGGCGTGCGCAGCGTACCTGAAGGCGGCGCTGCCGCTGGACGGCGCGGCGGCGGGCGGCGGGCGGCGCGACACATGGCTGGTGGTGGGGGCGGCGGCGGCGGCGGCGCTGCTCCTGCTGCTGCTGGCCGCGCTACTGGCCCTGGGGCTGGGCCAGCGCCAGCGCAAGCGCCGGCGGGTGCTGGCGCGCGCCGACAGCCGCCACCAGCACCAGCAGCAGCAGAAGCGCGCGCGCGCCCACGGGCCCCACGCGCGCGGCGCGGGCGACGACGGACGGCGGCGCGACGCGGCGGCGGACGACGAGCGCGCGCACGAGGTGAGCCCCCTCCCCACCAGCACCAGAAGGCAGCACCGTCCGCACCAGCGGAGGACGAACAAAAATACATAAAATGTTTCATCATTACCCAGCTAACGCTTATTTTCTTCCAAAAAATTGTGGGCATATTCTTCACCCAGTGTTGTACCGCGATCAGGCGTGACGAGGAACTATTGTATTAGGCGATATGGTTCAGGTAAATTGCTGCAGTGTTGCATCGGTGCGCCGCCTCCGTCCTTATCGCGGTTATTTACTGCGATTTTTTAAAGGCACTCACCCCCCGCCGAGGTGCAGTTTCGCGGCATTGCAGAAGGCACAGGCGAGACTGGCAGGGCCCAAGACCATAGGTACAGACGGTACCAGCGTTACAGACGTAAAAGAAGATAAACATTTGCTTTCCGCGTTGCCGTGACAAAATAATTATCAAACTCTTGAAAGATTTTAATTGTAGTAATGTGTAATGAGCGGCGGATGTCTACCTCTTGCGAAATGTATTTACACGAGTTTGCGAAAGAGCCATTAGCACGAGCAGATCCAAAAATTGAGTCACTCCTTATGTAGCCTTACGGATTTTAAAATATTTGGCGACGTCTTTGTTTGCGGTCATCGCAACTCGTGGTTACAATTTGGGTGGGCACGTCTGCGCGAATGAAAGTCCTAGAAACTCCCGTCCGGGCGCCCAGTTTCTCGGCGTGACTCGCACCGTTAGTGTCAAGTCAGAAGACGGGTGGTGAGTTTGGATACGTGTGTCCAATCAGGATAACACAACCCTGATTGGAACCTCGGTTGGCCTCTGAATTGTTTGTGGCAGTGCTCCGTGCTTGAGGGTTTTGAAGAGAGACTTGCCCCGGTGCATACAAGTGGTGTTTAGTGACTCCGGCGCCGTCTGGACACAGATAAACTTCGAACTGGCGAAGAGGTTATTGGGTCTACATTTCAGCGTATTCGGGTGTCGGTCCTATTTGCACGCCAGCGTGAGGGAGACAATAAGAGCCATTAAATGGGAAAGATACCCACCCCGGAGGTCTGAAATCCCCCTGGTACCAGACAAGTCTCATCTCGATCCAGACCCATCTCGATCAGGTTTTTGTCGTTTCCCTGATCCATTGAGCAAATGCTGAGATGGCCCCCTTGTTTTGCTTCTGGACGTAAATGTAGCTTCACTATGCGCACGTTTTGTTGAACTCTCCTTTTACTTGTAATGGTAAAAGTAGAGATAAGGGCAAGTTGTTATTTTGTTAGCAATGCAGAAAAATCATCCTAGAAATTCGTGTACCGATGCAAATAAGTTTTCTATAAAAGACGAAAATGACTATTTTAAAAATATTGCTAATCTTGCAATTTTTAAAATTTATTTTTATTTATTTATTTTAAAATGTTACTCATCTTCCAACTATTTATAGTTAAAATGACGGGAATGGATTCTGGGACACAAGAAAACGTGCGCAGATAATTTTTCCCCCCTACGTCACATACAGTCCTTACTGTTTTTTGACTGAATAAATCTAAAGTCTTGCAAAGAGTCTTGGAGGATTTACTAGGCCTACCATGTAAAATTCCCAAGGAACCATCGGTACGCTCTACGTTCGCCCTCTACTTTCATCCATTAAGTTCAGAAAACGCAAATTTGCAGAATCGGATTTCAGGGTTGGAGTAAAATTTACACTGTTTTTTTTTATCCGCATCAAAACAAAAACATGGGAATCCCATGTAAAAGTATCGGAAACCGGTTAATATGTGTGTTCCAGAAACAAGGTTTACTGACAATCCCCTATTTACATTGGTTATGCATTAATGTCAATCCTCGGGTTTCACATGCCTTAATTTTTAACTATATGCACACTTTTTTTTTCAAAATATGAGGAGTGTTCGCGTAATTTTGAATCAAATTGTGACAATTCTCACAAAGTTTTAAAGAAACGAAACCCTCCGAAATTTTGAAATTTTCTGTTGACACCTTTTATAATAAGCAAGAGATTGTTTCTTAAAGCACTTTATTCGTCAGTATTAGATCTTTAATTCATTTTATGTGCAATGTTTTGAAATGTAGCTTTCGCGTAATTGTGAGTGAAATCGTGACAGTTTTCCACACCTATTAGGGTAGTTGTGAAGTGTTCGGAGTGCCTTTGATAATCAGTGATGTTACAACAGCGCATATTTTCTCGTTTTAATGTAAGGGTTACGTAATATAATATTGCATCTTATATCCTACTAACTCGTCAGCGATTTCTTGAAATCCTCTCCTCAGAAGCTGAAGCACGGGAATTCGAACTTGCAAATTTTCGACTAATTATTGATATTTCAGAATTTAAATGAAAATTGAACTTAAAAGCCCACTTTGATTTGTTCAAAGAAAAAAATCTAAAAGAATTGAGCCATTTTGAGAAAACCTTGTTTAGGTATTTTTGAAAAAATGTCAGAATTTCATTCAACATTCCTAGAATAATTCCTAGAATTTTGCCAGTTCTGGACATGGTACAGGAGTGTGAGGCGTGTCACTGCCCTCCAGTAAGCATCCTTGACATTATTGAACGTAAGAAACTCCCAATATGTTGTAGCGTCGTGCAAAACAGACAACCACGTGGAAATCGGCGAGCACCGCCGGATGTTAAACAAAGGGCGGAGTGATGACGCACTGGGACTTTCCGTGGACGTAGCGGGCCCAGAGCGCCTTTGGGCAGGAGGCAATGGGGACGGCGGGTAGTACCAAAAGACCTATATAAGGCCAGGAGAACAATGCCCCAGTCTTCTTGTTCTAGCGGCGTCGGCGACAGGTGAAGCGCGTGTCTGTGCGTGTAGGTGCACTAGGGTGAAGGGCCGGCAATTCATTGTCGTGGCTTGCGAGACGAGTAGATGGTCTCAAAGTACAGCGGCTTCATACAGGGAACATCGGTGGTATGTTGCGGTGTGGTAGCCGTTCTTAAATTAACTCTCCTCTCCCTCCTGTAGTGGATCTATTTATTTAGTTTATTGTGAGCAGGGTAGTTGTTAAATTGAGACTACGGTCTAGATTGTTAATAAATCTACTGTTTTACAAACGACTCTCGTATGTGTTCGATTACACCCGTATGACGCCACAATGTATTCTTTTCGGTCGAAAAGTTAAATTTTAAGTGTTTATCACACAATGGATTTTTTTTACTCAGAACAAACAGTATTTTGGCTGATTTTACCCTCATTTCTCCTTAACTCAATGATAGATATATAGATTGATAGATTTATTTAGTCAAAAAACAGTAAAAAATGTATGTGACGTAGGGAAGAGAAGTTTATCTGCGCACGTTTTCTTGAGTTCCAGAATCTCTTTCCGTCATTTTAACTATAAATAATTGAGAGATGAGTAAAAGTTTAACATAAATAAATAAAAATAAATTTTAAAAATCGCAAGATTAGTAATATTTGAAAAAATAGATATTTTCGTTTCCGAGTAATAGAAAACTTATTTGCATCGGTAAACGAATTGCAAGTATAATTTTTCTGCATTGCTAGCAAAATAGTAACTCGTCCTTACTTCTACTCTTACCATGACAAGCAAAAGGAGACTTCAACAAAACGTGCGCATAGTGAAGCTACATTTAGGCGCTCCTCTGCGTATACATTGTACCCCACCCCCTGAAAAATCATTAGCTTCTTACCCTCGTATATCCCATTTGCCTTTGCAATATTTGATCATTACATGAGAGTAATGAAAGAGGCTTTGAAATGGTATGATTTGCCGCATTATCTGCGACATTCGTCGTTCCTGTAATCGTCTCCCTCTGTTTCCGAGTCGCGGCGAGCCAGATTGGGGCGGAGTGGGACGGGGAGGGACGCGGCGGGGGTGACATCGGTGCCTGCACGCGCCCGTCGCCGCCCCGCCCCGCCCCGCCCCGCCCCGCCCCGCCCCGCCCCGCCCCGCCCCACCCCGCCCGCCCTCGCCCCCGCGTTGAGCGGAAGACGACAGTCCCTTGGACGGGGTGGGAGGATCTCGCTGCTGCGACGGCCTAGCCTTCGAATTTTTACGAGCGCCAACGTAGGGTATTCTTTTGCGGGACGTTCATTTGAATGTAGGGGGAGTTTTTGATGTGTATGAAGGTTTGGCCGAGTGTAATTAAGGCAGCGTTACCGGTTTTGGTAATTGATCGTGTTGCGCACTTGCAAACCGGCAGATGCGTCTCCAAAGACGAGGTTTCCTTTGATTAATTTCCATTGGCTAATTTGTTGTTGCCACATTATCGTCAGGACGAAATGTTGCAGCTCTTTGTAGTCAGAGTCCCTGATGATGTTTTTATTGTTTTTGTTTAAAAATACAAATGATAGGTGATTTTTGTACGTTTTTTTCTTTCTAATATTTTTATTCGTAGCATTATTTACTTCACACTTGTCAAAACTATTTGAATTGGTCTTCGACAGTTATGAGTTGTTATACAGACAATTTAATCTCGAAACAGTCATTAATAGTGTGCCCACATGAAATACAAATTAATTGTAGATTTATTTTGTGGTCGTTCATTTATAATAATGTGAACGAATTAATTTCTAACAAAAAATACATAAAGAATCAGTAAAATGATATAAATATTTAAAATACAAAAATTCAAAATTAGTAAATGTTTAATTATTTCTGTAATTAATTAGAAAAAATATTATGATTTTTCTTGTTGGCGATTCGAGGGGGGAATGTCTCAAATACTTCCCCCTTTCATAGGCGCTGCACTTCTTTTTTTCCTCCGTCTTTTCTAGCGTAATTGATTTTTAGGCACTCGAAACCTAATCTGAGTGTCGGTAAAACTAATTAAATTTCATCCTGCTGCCTCATGTGATTGGTCTTAGGGCTGATGATAAAGCTACAAATCCAAATATGTCAATGGCGTGAGTAATTTACATAGCCAAAGTAAAACCTGGTTTGTCTGAGTGCAATTTGTATTTTTAAACGATAATAATTCCAAACCCGCAGCGTTCATGAGCCGCCATATGTATAAAGTACGAAGTGTCAAATCGACGAACGCAGGCTAGCTGTTGAGCGTTGATGCAGAGAACAACATTTTTGTAGGTGTGCCCAACTGTTTACGAGTTTTAAATATTATAATTTAAATTTATTAAATTTCAGATAAATTTGTGTCTAATTACACAATTTCACGTAGGTACGTCTCTTGAAATTGATCAAGAGGTCATATCGGTGGGACAACCACGATTTTTCATGAGAGGATTGGGGGGCTTCAAGTCGAGGCAACTTGATGTTTTCTTATATAGGATTTTTCATTTAAGCTGAATTATAAATTTATTTGTCGATTAATTGTTATTTATGACATATTGAAACGAGATACTGAATGACTTTCGTTTGCATAGAAAGTTTGTAAAATCGCATTAGTGAACATCGTATCGTCTTCTAGATGGGTGCCGAAGTCTATGAACCTTCTTCCTCCCCTCTCTCCTAGGTGCGCCACTCGCATTGATTGGTTACTTAAACCAATAGCTCCCATCTTAACTATAGATCTTGACCGCTAGTCGAGAGGTGGAGAGACAACAATAGCGTATTTTAACTAGCAGCCCTAAAGAAGGTCCGCTCGCTAATATGAATATTTTGAAGACTGGATACTTAGAGCTATTCCTCCTGTCAGTTTCGCTTGTGCAGCGACATTATCTCGTCAACTAGCCATGTGCGATCTGCATTTTGCTGTACGTCCCTATCCTTCCCACCTCCGTCGTTGAACCGAATAATCTTTATGATCAACCAATAAAAGTCGTTTCCCCTCCAAACAGAATAAATGTCTTCAGCTGCAGTAAGAAATCATTCCCTGCCTCGACTTCATCGCAGCATCACTTATAATTCAGGAGGACGAGACCCAAAGAGAAGCTAAAAATACAATCTTGTTAGCCTCGAAGAGCGAACTCGGGGCTCATGTACATTGTCGGTGGAACTTCAACTTGTGATGAAACAGCCTTTCTCATATTGGAAAATGGCTAGCGGCGGATTAATATATTGATGCGCCTTAAGCATGACGAACTACATACTACAAATGAAGTTTTATAAATGTGATGAAAATTAATATAAAAACAATCTTCTTAATTTAAATTTTATGTCAAAATATTTTACTTCAAATGGGATAAAATGAAATTGCGTTGTGCTTAGTGAGCTTAAGCTCTGCCCGTACCATATTACCTGCGCGGGCGCTTCTCCCATATCATTCAATATTATTTTTAAATAATTACATAATGCTAACATAAATACATATTTAAATCATTTTTGCCAAATAAATGAAGGTACCAAACAAAAACTCTATTACTTTGGGGGATTATGGCTCCCATGCCCCCCCCCCCCCCCGGATCCGCCACTGTGCTTATGTTTAAGCGTCGGTGTGCAAAAACTCTCTAATATTGAGCGATTTTTATAAGAATGGGACGTTTTGACAGCTAGTGCTGGCAGCACATCTGAAGGTTCTGTGGTCGTTGTGTCCTTGAACCTAATATACTCTCCATCCTCTATTCCTTCGTGTGCAGTTGGCCAACTTGTAAATGGCTTCCTACGATAATATAGTGCGCCACGGGAAATAATTGAAATTTGGAAGTGCAGAGCTATGCGCCCTTCTGTAAAAATCCTTTTCTTATAAACATTACATTGAATTTAGTTTTTATGTGATAAGTATTATGTTTGTTTTAAAATCGAGTTTTGAATGTGAGATGCGTACTGGTGATGATGCACGTTTTTGCGGCTCCTGCGTTGTAAGGTGGCGAGCTGTGTTCGCGAGCGTTTGCTTTTTATATTTATCTTTTATACAGTTGTGACACGAAACTCTGACTTTTGACCAGTGATGTCTTCGCGCGAGCCGTAAACACCCTACCAAGGGGTGTGGTTGAACTGCAGCCGTGGCGGAGGGATACTTCTCTGAATTACACGTGGTGTTCACTTGTTTAGCGAACTGTAACTTTGGCCCATTCTTACAAAAATCGCTCTATATAAAACGTGTTGTCCCCTTGAGAACCAGCACATTGAACAAATCGAGAGAACGGGGGGGGGGCGGAGCGCCGCACGCTGCCATTGGCCGGCGCCGGAGGGGGCAGCGGGCGTGCCGGGGGCGGGGGGGGGGGGTCGGCGCCACGCGGCGACGTCGCGGGCGGCTCGCTGAGGCCCGTGGGGCGGGGCGCGGTGTCCGCAGGGCTCGTCGCCGCACTTCCTGGACGTGGGGCGCCGCGGCGGCGACGGCAGAGGCAGAGGCGGCGGCGGAGGAGGCAGCGCGGCCAGCAGCCCGGGCAGCGCGGGCAGCGGCGCCAGCTCCCCCAGCAGCGACGGCGGCCCGCTGGCCGGCAGCCGCGCTTCGCTGGTGCGGCGCCGCCCCGCCGCGCACACGCGCTCTCTATCCACGCAGACGCCGCGCGCGCCGCCCAACGCCGCGCAGGTCAGTCGACGCGCACGCGCACGCGCACCAACACGCCTTCGCCACCACACAATGTGTTCTTTTTTTTTCTTTTCCTTTTGTTTGTTTGTTTGTTCGTTTTGGTTGATAGATTGATTTGTGATTTCGGGCGCGTCGACTACTAAGGTAATTAATCCGTAAATGTAGTGTGTGTTTTTATTGCGGGATAATCTTCCCCACTGAATGGTTAGATCCGGTGCTGAGCTACCTGTCGGCTAGCACGGGGTTTTCCCCCAACATTCGAACCTTAGGACCAGCGGGACACTGCCTCAGCTGGGACAAAACCTAAGCTCCCGACTGGTCTTCTGGCATATGTGGTAGTGTAGTGCATGTAAGGGGTTCGTGGCCCGTGTGTTAGGGATCTGCTCCGGCACTCGCCTGGTGTTGATCGAAAAATGCATGGAAAACTACCGATCAGAGCACTTGGCGGCTACAATTTTCCTATAGACAGCTACTGAATTCGATCTAGCTATCTAGCTTGTATCAGAAATCCTGCCACCGTTTGAGACTCAAACTCTAGGACACAAATAGAGGCACTGCAGTGACATCCGGTGATGCCCTGAGGCTGCGGTAGCTTATAGTGTCTGAGGTAGCGTATATTTTAAGTGTAAGTGTGCGTATGTAAGGGGTGAGGATAGGTCAAGAAACAGGAAGGAAGGATAGCACACGGTCCATGACCCCTTTGTTACGGCACTGCTTCGGCATTCGCCTGGTGTTCATGGAAGAAATCACGGAAAACTATCGATCAGATCACGATATATCCTTTCTCTTCCTTGATATTTCCTCATTCCTTACTTACACCCTTATACTCACATGCACTACACTATGCTGGGATGATACGTGGAGGGGGAAGTGCCTGAAATCCGATGTGCAGGTCGCCACCGAATCTCCGTTCTAACTAGGAACGCTCACAGATTCCTCTTTGGATGAACAGAGATGGTCAAATTACTATGGTTATGTATGGTGGTCAAAATATCTATGGTATTAATGTGGAGTTCTTTAATGAGACAAAATGTATCTGTATTCATAGATCTTGACAATAATATGTGTGCACAGGTTCCTACCCTCCTAATGATTTATAAACATAATTCATATTCGTAATTAACATAGTTGTTGTGACTCATGTTGAAAATAATTTTTTAAATCCTTTCTTTTAATTTCAGAGCATTTTTACCAGGTAGGAATGAGTTGTTTTATGAGCTAATTTGTACAGCCTTCTTTTTCTCAGTTTCTTTTAACTAGATTAGATCGAACATTTTCTGCGGGATTCACGATAGAGTTAATTGCAGCCCATTGAAGCACAGACTGATCAATTTCTTAAATTTTACTACTTTCTTTCCTACTATTGCACGAAGCGCAGTCATGCATGAATGTGCACAATTTTTTTCTAAACCACTCATTTGTTCGAAGGGATCATTGGTCCTTTACATCGCAAAGGTAAGGTAGGTTTTGGTCGTGTCTCAATATTAACTGGGGTATACATTTCCAGTACCATTAACATGGTGACACTTCAAACCATTATCTGTTCAGGTGCTTCCCAAGACATTGTAATCCGTGAAGTCAGGGGCAAAATTTTGCGGGATAATAATAAATATAATAATAAATATAATAATAATAAATATAATAACAATAATAAATAATAATTAATAAATAATAATTAATAAATAATAATTAATAAATAATAATAATAATAATAATAATAATAATAATAATAATAATAATAATAATAAAATAATTTTGCCACCTCTGTAACATGCGCTTCACGTACGGGACTAGAGTTACCAGTAATTGACGCACTTGGAATCAAACTGCCAAGTGGGTGATGGGAGCGCTGTGTGTTGGCAGATGGCGGGGGCGCTGGGCCGTGGGCGCCGGGGCCGAGGGCGCGCCGGGCCGGGCGGCGCCAGTAGCGACGAGGGCTCCCCGGACGAGACGGAGGGCGACGGCGGCGCGGGCGCGGGGGCGGGCGGGGGCGGTGGCGGAGGCGGCGGCGCGGGCGGGGCCACGAGCGGCGGCAGGCCGTGCCCGCCCGTCACCCCCGCGCCCGCCCACACGCCGGGCCCCGGCGCGGCCGTCAGCCCCAACAGCTACCTCTCCATGCCGTCCGTGCGCAGCTTCCCGCGGTGAGTGCCTTGAAGCCCCGCCCCCAACGCCACCGCGCCTCTCGTTGCGAACTACTATTTGTGAAACGCGGATTTGGCATTTCCGAATATAATAATAATATTTATTTTTTCTGCTAATGAGCTTTCGCTCGGTGGCAGAGTTTTACAGCACATAGTAAAGATACAGAGATATTACATGTTACATATGTAGGAATGCATATAATATGGAAAGTACAACTAAGTAAAAACTAACAAAGTAAAACTAAGGAGAATGTCTAAGAAGACCTAACATACACAGTTATTTGGCATCACACGCAATTCTCTAGACGTTTCCGGTAGCAACGCACACTGGAGGGAAAAGTCGCCAGTACTGCAGCAGGTAAATTGTTCCAGTCGGTTATTGTCCGGTTGGCAAAAGAGCATTTACCTACGTCGGTTTTTTGATTCCTATATTTGATTTTGTATGGATGATCTCTTCCGAATATTGAGGGTGCCCTATCCTAGTTCGAATGTCATTTAACGCTTTACATCCAGTGTACGCTTTGAGAAGGTTTACTAGTCTAGCGATCTTTCGACGTTTGCCTAAGAGTTCCCACAACTGAGTTTGATCAATGTTTTTTCCAACAAGTTTTATAGCTCTATTTTGAATACGGTCTAACAAGTTTATCTGCCCAGCCCTATACGGGTCCCAACACGCGGAGCTATATTCCATTACCGGACGCACAAGGGAAGTATACGCTATAATTGAACATTGTCATAGTTACTTATTAATACTTGTCGAAATTACTTATTATACATAATATCAGCCGGCTTGGATGGCCGAGGTGGCTAAGAGCGTTTACGGACTCAACGCTTCGATCCGAAGGGTCGCGGGTGCGAGTCCAACCTTGGGCATGCTTGTTTGTCCCTTGTCTCTCACGTATGCGTTGTCGTGGAGGGCCTCGCGTTCTGCTGGTGCCTGTTCAGAAGACCTTGCAAGTGTGTTGGTGACTTGTGTGGTCGAATAAGCGTCCCATCGGGTAAAGGGGAACGGGACGTAAAGGATAACCGGCTGTCGGTGGCTAGAAATAAACCCTATAGAAAAAATGTAAAAAAACACTGTAAAAGTATGTATAGAAGTTGTTCCTTTCCAAAACTATCCACAATTCACGCAAGACGTTATTCGGAAAATCGGTCATTTAGGGGTTATTAAAAACCAGTCACTTTAGAGAAACCATCCCCCATTCATACCATTTCTTAACAAAAATCTTCCGTGCCCCCAAATGTACGTACACCATGTATGCTTTTTACTTTGTCAGAATTAACTCGGCTGAAATTAGAAACAAAATATAGATTATTTATTTGCATAATATACAGTAGACTAGGAAATGAAGTTGTAGTTCTTCACGTGGGTGCGTCGGAAGTTGAAGTCCTCCGCTCGTGTTGCCTGGAGGTTGTTGAAGCCGTTGGCGGGCGTGTGTGCGCAGGGGCGCCAGCCTGCCCGAGCCGCTGGCGCGCATGCTGGAGGGCGGCGGCGCGGTGGGCGGCACGGGCGGGGTGAGCGGGGCGGCGGGGCCGGAGACCCCGGAGCTGCTGCTGGTGGCGGCGGCGGCGGAGCGCGGCGGGGCGGCCGGCCCGGTGGGCGTGGCGCGCCACGGCAGCGTGGAGGGCGAGGACCCGGGGGTGCTGGGGCCGCTGGTGTGGGACGCGCACGCCGCGCGACTGCGCGCTCTGGCGGCCGCCGCCGCCCACGACCCCGCCCACGGCCCCGGCCGCCGCGCCGCCCGCGCCCTCGCCGCCCTCGACGCCGACGACGACGACCTGGAGGCGGACGGCGCGCCGGCCTCGCCGCCCTCCGACCCCGCCGCCGCCGCCGCCGCCGCCGGACGCATGCGCCGCCGCTTCCACGAGCTGCTCGACGACGCCTTCAGCCTGTTCGGGTCGCGCGGCGGCAGCCCCGGCGAGGACGAGAGCAGCAGCGACCCGCCCGCGCTCGCCGCCCACCACGCCCACGCGCACGCCCCGCTCGCCCCCTTCGCCCCGCGCGGCCGCTCCGCCGTCGACAGGTGAGCCCCTCCACCCGCACCCACACCCACTCCCACACCCCTTGCCAGCTTTTCCTTGTCTTCCAGACTCGCAAAGCACTAGATATGTGACCTAATTTCACCGTTACAATATTGGCTGAGAAACAGGAAGAATATAAAAATCCCAAGATAATCAGAATTCATTCAATCAACGAATGATTCAATTGAATGAAACACCGACTCAAACCACATTTTCAAAGAAAAATGCCAAACCTAAGTCTAGCTAATTGGGAAGGGAGTTGCGTTTTAAAAACAATGGCTACGAAAATGTTCCTCGAAGCTAAAGTGTCACCTTACACTTTTACCTGGAAGGGGAAAAAGTAGTCGGTCCCCAACTTACGAATGCCCTTCTCTGGGTCGGTGCCCCAATTTACAATTGGTGAAACTCTTATTTTCCTTCTGGTACTCAATTTACATATGCCGGCCCAAACAACTTTGAGAGCGGCGGTACGGAGCTGCCTTGTTACTCTTTGGGATTAGTTAAACTATCCAGAAATATTAACAGCAAGAAAGTGTAGGAATTATTTAATTAATTATACCATCTCTTTGAAATGCGTACTTTAAAATAAAAAAGATCAGGGAATTAACAGAATACCAACAATGGAACGTTAGTGACAAGTAACCGTAATCCAAAAAACCAATGTATTACATTCATTCCTGCAATGTTCTTTGTCTGAAATCAAAAATGAAGGTAAGTTACAATTATTATTTATTACACTCGTACATTGAGTGCATTAATTGTGATTATTATTATGTTGTGTCTTAATATGTGGTAATATTGGTTACTTTAGAGGAATGTTGGGTTCCCTTTCGTCTTTCATCATGTCTCTTTGCTAGAAAGATGGTAAGTATTCACTGGTACTCATTCATCGACAGTGTGTGCGCTCAGAAGACATTCTGGGAGCACAAAAATTAACACGCTTGGTGTTCGAAATTTGCACCCGATGATCTATCGCTTCGGGCTCTCAACTGGTTTGGCATGACCATCACTTGCTATGCATGTTCAGCAAAATGGTGGAAAGGGTAATGAAGTCGTAGATGGAGTACGTTGAAGGCGAGACCTTTACTGATAAATCCTTGACAAGCACAGAATAATTAACTTTGGGAAGATTTAATGAGTCTTTAATAAGGGTTCATTAGACGTCTCTACTTTCTATTAAGAACGTAGATGCCTCTAATGAAAGCAAGCGCTTTTACTTTACTCTTTGGTTATGAATGATGGATGGGTCTGGAAAGTCGAAAACGAAAGGTATACATTCAACTGGATGAACTATAATTGTATAACTGTGCGTCAAGGTTAGTACCTTACGAGTTTTAAAGAAAATTATTTTTTAAGATTAAAAGGTACACTCCAAGATTTTGGATGACATGGAATTTGTTCTCCAGATCAAATGTTGCTCTTTAAATTTCATTCACAATGCAACAGTTTGTAAACAGCAGAAATAAAGTATAATTTGTGTTCCCATTGGGCGTTAGAAGTGGTTACGTATCTTACGTAGGAAACAGCCTTTAATTATTTTGTTAACGCCATCCACCATTACAATGTAGGCTGAAAAAGAATTGTATTGATGATGCCTTGTGAGTGAGGTCAGTGTTTCTAGATACAGATACAGTACAAGCGGAACGACCGCCGCCATTTGATATGTCTCTTTTACTCTAACTGGGAGGAAGCCAGGGAGCATACAGGAGTTGAGGGGAATCGACCCCAATGCAAGCATTACTCCGTGAATCGAGTGCTTTGGGTAGAATGCTGGTTCTCAAGTCTCGTGGCGCCTGTGTACAAAAAGGGTGGTGGGGCCAAGTGTGGGGCGGGGGCGGCGCGCCGCAGCGCGGAGAGAGCGGTCACCGACGCATAGGTCCTGTTGGTGGCGCTGACAGGCCGGCGCGGCCGCTGCTGCTGCTGGAGGCGGTGGCCGCCGCGGCGCCGGCGCCCGCCCCGCGCCCGCGCACCTGCTACGTGCGCCGCCCGGCCACGGCGTCCCCGGCGCCGGGCGACGGCGACAGCGGGGGCGGCGGCGGCGCGAGGGCCAACCCGCGCGGCGCGTGGGAGCTGCCGCCCGCGGCGGGCGCCGGCTCGCTGCCGCGCCCGCTCAGCGCCGGGCCCTTCCACCGGCCCGAGCTGCTGCCGCCGCCGCCGCCGCCCCCGCCGCCGCCCGCGCCCGTCGTGCAGCGCGCCATCGTGCTGGCCGACGCCACGCTGCCGCCCTCCGACCCCGCCGCCCCGCTCATCGACGCCATCCGGCGCGAGCTGCGGCGCTTCGACTCCCCGCGCTAGCAGGTACGCCCCCCTCCTCCTCCTCCGCCTTCTTCTTCTTCTTCTTCTTCTTCTTCTTCTTCTTCTTCTTCTTCTTCTTCTTCTTCTTATATTTTTCTTCTTCTTTTTCCTTTTCTTCTTTTTCTTCTTCTTCTTTTTCCTTTTCTTCTTCTTCTTCTTCTTCTTTTTTTTTCTTCTTCTTTTTGTTCTTCTTTTTCTTCTTCTTCTTTTTCTTTTTGTTCTTCTTTTTTTCTTTTTTTCTTCTTTTTATTTTTCTTCTTCTTTTTCTTCTTCTTCTTTTTCTTTTTCTTCTTTTTCTTCTTCTTCTTATTATTATTATTGTTATTATTATTATTAATATTATTATTATTATTATTATTATTATTATTACTGTCATAATTAGCATTGCTGGTGCACAGTGTTACCGTCCTAGATGGCCGAGGTGGTTATACTTGGATTTAAACGGAGGGTTTCTTGCTTTAAATCAGCTGTTACGGTGTCATCCAAGGCAATTTTGCAAAAGTAAAAATGATTTTATTTTCCAATCATGTTTCGTATAATAATAACTAGTAGTAGTAAATCTTTGTAGCTTTTTATGAAAAAATATACAAAGATGCGGCAAATAAGTAACACAAAGGTGCATTTACACTTTAAATTTATTTAATTACATGCACAGCAGCACACTATTATTCCCAGAAAAATGCCGAACACATGCAATAAAACAAATGAAACAATGTATTACGCTTTATTCAAATATTTGAAACAAAAATGTAACTTTAGCTACATTGATACATCGTGAACAGAGATATGTCACTTAAATATCACATAGTTTTTTACACATTTGAGTATTCATAAAATCGTCAACGTCTCTAATCAAATCTTTATTTCCAGAGGTGAGACTCGGATGTGCTCTTCAGCGGTGTCTAAATTTGTGTTTTCTCTCATGTATGGATGAAACATTGAAGCCAAAAGTATTAATCACGCGTTTAATTATACATTACATGAATTTAAAATGTGCGTCATTAGAATACATGCTCCAAATGAACGCGATGATTTAAATAACTGTAATGCAAGAGATCAGATTCTCAAAGAAAATTTCGTACTCATTTGTAGTTCTCACGAATTCTACAAGATGTAAAGTAAATATGAAAGCATTGATGCTTTTCTGATGATCAGGTTTTCAGTAATCATTAGATCGCTCTGAGCTTTGTTTGATTATTTTTCTGCGGCTGCATGACTTCGAGGTAGGCCGTGTCCAAGATTAAAATGAATTCACAATGGCTGTATTCCTTAATGTGCAGGAAGAATGAATTCACAATAATTTCACAAGTCCTGTTCTTTACTGTTTCAGTTACATTTTATGTGAGGCAGAATCTCCGAAATTAACGATTATTATTTGAGTTCAATTAATGTGACGCCATACGACTTTGAGATCCTTTCGAGAACAGACACACTTTCTCGTAAGAGCACTGGCTCTCAATCTTCATGACTCACGAAGATTTTCCTTGTATTCGAATTCTTTAATCAAAAAGATCCGTTCTTTCCTTTCACGGCTTCAGTTCAAACAAAATTATTTGGTTTCAACACTGTCTTCATTCCAAACATAAATTTTAAAAATTTAAACATGATATGTTTGTAAAGAGTATTAGCATACGAGTAAAAGCTTTGTATCGGGTTAGGAAAATCGTGAATTCACAAAATTTAGTAACTGTGCTCCTAAATCTCGCAAAATAACATCTCTCAAGTAATTGCTAAAATTAAATAATTCTTAAAATTAACAACCCTCTTATTCTCTGTAGGAGTTTTTGGTCATGTATTGGGCACCACAAGAATAGTATTCTTCATTAATATTGTTTTCACATAAAAAAAAAAACAATTATTTACAGGGGAACATTTACTAAGGATCTGTAAACTGATACCAGGGCCGGATTTTACCTCTTCGATGAAAGATCGTTTTTAGAAGGGACTACAAGGTAAAAAACAGAATATCGTACCGGTGTACAGTGTCAACAGCAGTAGACAAATCTGAATCTTCCTCTATAGACAAGTGGTCTCAGAATAACAAATACCTCATAATATACAAGTTTATCGAAATGCGCTACGCTGACAAAAATGAGATAGTACAATATTTATAAATATGACTATAAGTAAATCAATTTCACTGATTTCAATTTCACTCGGTACAAAAAAATATCTACAGAGAAAAAAAATATGCGATTGTCGAACATTGCCACCTCTCTTACACTCGTATTTTCATTTATTTGTAGTGACGTAACACTTGACGTAAGTCAGCTGTACGGTGTCATCGGGAACTTGAACGTCACTACAGTGACGACACTAGGGTGACGTCCAAGCTCCCGATTGGATGACACCGTAACAGCAGATTAGGGCGCCTTCCCACGCCGCCACGGCAGCGCGCGTACGTCGATCGGCAGGGCTCTTCGCCGACCCTCCGGCGACGTCGAACAAACGGACCGTAGCAGGTAAAACGCAGCGACCGGCGGCCGCAGTGGGAAGGATCCCATTTAAAGCTGCTTCGCTGCTCCGCCGCTTCGCGTAACGAGTCTTGGCGGAAGCGCGCTGCCGTCGCGACGTGGGAAGGCGCCCTAATCTGCTGTTGTAAACGTGCCATTGTAAATATATCGAAGTATACTACGCAAGTGCCAGATGAGCAGCCGGCCGCGGGGGCGCTGCCTGCAGGGGCGGCGTGGAGCGGAGGGCGCCGGGCGTCGTCAGGCGTCGAGGCGCGCGTGGGCGTGGCCGCCGTGCACGTGCGCCGCGACGGCGGCGGCGAAGAGGTCGGAGAGCGTGTGCAGGCGCTGGCCGGCCGCCACGCTCAGCGGTCGCAGCATCTTCCGCCCGCTGCGATCTGCAGGTGAGCATGCGACATCGACAGCAAAACATCAGTGCTCTTTCTAATCATCGATGCTCAAAATTAAAACATCGACCCAGAACCATCGGTGTTATTAATCATTTAATTTGGGGATTTAATTTGAAAGTGGTATCGCTTATTCATTTTTAATTGAGATTTGCCTGACAAAACACAGTCAAAAAATCATCAACACAACAAAACTTTGATTATTTGATTCTATAATTTAAAAATAATATAGGTTTCTTTGAGGAACACTCGATTTTATTCATATTCCACCCTTGGTCACTTTCATCCGAAGAATATTCAATTTGTGGATAACTGAAAATGATGGTACATTTTTCATTTAAAAAAATATCAAGCACGTAAAAGCATCGAACATACAAAATCGATGTTAAAAGAACACCCGCTTCAAAATATCGATGTCAAAAACATCTGCTGTAGTCGTAATTGTTTCGACGATACGACTCTTACAAGTAAAACGTGTATACATGAGAAAGATTAGAGATAGACGAAATAAGAACACAGGAAAATAAAAGAAATGAGAAAAAAGCTAGAGAAGAGAGAGACAAGACAAGAGAGAGGGAGACAAGAGAGAGACAAGACAAGAGAGACAAGACAAGAGAGACAAGACAAGAGAGACAAGACAAGAGAGACAAGACAAGAGAGAGACAAGAGAAAGACAAGAGAGAGAGAGAGCCAAGAGAGAGAGTCAAGAGAGAGTCAAGAGAGAGAGTCAAGAGAGAGAGTCAAGAGAGAGAGTCAAGAGAGAGAGTCAAGAGAGAGAGTCAAGAGAGAGAGTCAAGAGAGAGAGTCAAGAGAGAGAGTCAAGAGAGAGAGTCAAGAGAGAGAGTCAAGAGAGAGAGTCAAGAGAGAGAGTCAAGAGAGAGTCAAGAGAGAGAGTCAAGAGAGAGAGTCAAGAGAGAGAGTCAAGAGAGAGTCAAGAGAGAGAGAGTCAAGAGAGAGAGAGTCAAGAGAGAGAGAGTCAAGAGAGAGAGAGTCAAGAGAGAGAGTCAAGAGAGAGAGTCAAGAGAGAGAGAGTCAAGAGAGAGAGAGTCAAGAGAGAGAGAGTCAAGAGAGAGAGAGTCAAGAGAGAGAGAGTCAAGAGAGAGAGTCAAGAGAGAAGAGTCAAGAGAGAGAGAGTCAAGAGAGAGAGTCAAGAGAGAGAGAGTCAAGAGAGAGTCAAGAGAGAGTCAAGAGAGAGAGAGTCAAGAGAGAGAGAGAGTCAAGAGAGAGAGAGTCAAGAGAGAGAGAGTCAAGAGAGAGTCAAGAGAGAGAGTCAAGAGAGAGTCAAGAGAGAGTCAAGAGAGAGTCAAGAGAGAGTCAAGAGAGAGAGTCAAGAGAGAGAGTCAAGAGAGAGAGTCAAGAGAGAGAGTCAAGAGAGAGAGTCAAGAGAGAGAGTCAAGAGAGAGAGTCAAGAGAGAGAGAGTCAAGAGAGAGAGAGTCAAGAGAGAGAGACAAGAGAGGGAGAGACAAGAGAGGGAGAGACAAGAGAGAGAGAGGGGGGACTCACTGTGCGGGCGCAGGGGCGCGGGCTGCGCGGGCACGACGGGCGCCGGCGCGAAGTCCTCGTAGAGGCCGCGCGCGCCCAGCAGCGGCGACACGCAGCGCGCCAGCAGGGCCTCGACGCGCAGGCAGGCGTGCGCGTGCGCGGGGCCGAGGAGGCGCGCGGCGGCGGCGGAGGCGCCGGCGCCCGCGGGGGCCGGGGCGGCGCCGGGGGCGGGCGCCGCGGGGCCCAGCGCCGCCGCCTGCGCCGTCACCAGCAGCGGCTGCGCCAGGCGCGCGCGCGCCGCTGCCCCGGCCGCCCCCGGCGCGCACAGCGCCGCCCCCACCGCCGCCTCGCGCTCCAGCAGCACCTCGTCGCGGAATGCCAGCAGCGCCAGCGCGCGCACCCCGGGCTGCGCCGTCTGCAACACGCCCGACACTCTCAGCCGTTCGGCCTCCTTCACAACGCACACGTAAACGTGAACATAATGTACTTTTAGCTCGGCAACTTAGAAAAAAAAACCTGGAGTGCGCATGCGGGAAAAGTGGCGGAGGGGAAGGTTCCCTCTCTTAAAGCGGCTCCACGCATTGGATATTCGTCAAGTTGCGGGCGTCAGTTCGCCCAATCTCGAGCAGCGAAGTGCTCAGCGATGTGATTCACTCCCTTTGATGTGAAGACCGACACTCGGTGGGTACGGCGAATACCGAATGTTCGGCGCTCGGCTAATCATAATCGCCCCATCCACACTACTGGGGATTGGGCGAGCGGTTGCTCGGAAATCGCATGTGTCGAGCCGCCTTTAGAAGCTCGACTTTCCTGCCTTGAGGAACACCACCGCCGCCGCCTCGGTCTGGGCGGGCGGGGAGAAGGTAGCCTGGCCTTGACGAACGTCTCGAATCTTAGAGGGTTGAAGCGTGCACACTAAGTTGCAAGAGCGAATCAGTTATCGTTGCAGGAGGTCCATTAGTTCAACTGAGCTCCCCTTCGAAAGCAGTGGGTGACGGCTTAGCCACGCCTCCCGAGGTACGAGACGCCGTGATGGCTTGTTTCTAAGTAGTCCAGCGTGTGGTCCAGCATGGGTTATTCAGTGAGACCATTCACAATGCCTTGACGTAACCGTTGACCTAATTCCGTAAATGTAAGAGTTCACAAGCACCAAGCTTTTACGTTAAGTTTCACGTACATTTACGTTAATCCCGTAAGTGTCGTGCGTGATTTTATTGCGGGAGGTCGCGTTGATCTTTCTCCGCTAGATGGCGAGATCTAGCGACGAACTACGTCGGCTTGCGGGAACTTTCCCCAACCTGGTATCTCCCACCAACGTGGCATCGGACAAGCTCTAAGCTCCTGACAAGTGTAGTAGTGTAATGCAAGTGAGTGTAAATGTAAGTAAGGGGTGAGGATAGACCAAGCCAGAGGAAGATGAGATCGCGCGCTGTCCGTGGCCCGTTTGTTAGGGTACTGCTCCGGCATTCTGCTTCCGCCAGGACTCGAACTCTAGGTGAGAGGCACTGCAGTGGCATCAGTTGAGCCACCTTCGCCGGTCCCCTTCCAAGGAGCAAACTCCTTGTGAATCACGCGTGCCGATCGTAGGAACGCTGTAAGCGCGTGGGTGGGGTTGGCTCCAAGCCGATCCGGGGCCCGAGGGAGGCGGTCGCGTGCAGCGGGCGTCGCGTGCGCGGCCTAGCGCCTGTCACCTGGCAATGGGCTCGGCGCAGGGCGCGAGGGCTTCCTGTTCAGTCGCTGGCGCTGCCAAGGCGCCAACACCGCTGCCAGCGCTTTCAGCTCTCCGCCAAAATACGCGCGCCGGAAGTACACACTTCTCACCATTTTTTATTGACTTAAGAGTCCGTAATTGTTATCGGTATATAGATTCGGCTCTTGAGTTCCTTGTCAAATGAAGTGTAAATTAATTTTAGCTATTTTTGACGCATGATGCTGCCTGATTTATAAAAAACTGACTTTTTATACGAAAGTGTGGTATACGTCTGACTCACGTTTATACACATGAACTTCCTCGTGGATAGTCGGCCAAGTTCACGCTTTCGAGATGTCGGTTATCCCAGTGAAATATTGATCATTATGCAAATGTTATAAAAAGAACTTGAAATATATACTCTCACATAATCTGAATTGTGGGAGAGAAGAGATGCTTAGAAACACACAGTATAACTGCAGAAATATTGACATCTGAACGTTTTCAAGCCATTTTAACTATTGAAGAATAATTTATTTAAAAAAAATTGAGAATCACTTGGATGAACCATTTCTTCATGAACTAAGAATACCTCTAAGCGACGTATTCAATTACTGAGTATATTGTTTAGTTCCGTACAACCATGGTTTTCTAGGAAAACGGAGCTAGGTTGAGAATGTAAGAATATTTGGAAAGTAACCCTAACGTTCACTTCAATAGAAAGTGAAAGAAAGGTCTCAAAAGTCGTAGTCTGTCTGTACTTGGCGACAGCCCGCGAACGGGCCAGAGCCTACCAGAAGAGTCCCGGCCCTGCGGCCATGGGCATGAGAGGTACGCATGGTTACCACGAAGACATCCCTACGCCGTATTCTGGTCTTCTATGGTATTTCTCGTCGTCAACATGTTTCTGCACAGCAACATATACTGGATCATTGCAAGGAAAACTATGAGGCACACTATAACCCTTCCCGAACGGGAATCGGACGCAGGGTCGCGTAATGGAAAGCTGGCTTGCTGGCAGATGAGCTAAACCGCGAGGGCCAACAGTTTTAGTAGACAATAGAAAACTAAGACATTTTAATAAAAGCACATGCTTTTGTTTAAAGAAATATTTTCCCGAAGTTTTGCAAACCTATACATAAAATCTCATGAAAATATTTTAAAAATAACACGCGAAGGAAGTGAGACACGACAACTTAGTGATATGCAAATGAAACGGCACCAAGTATTAACAAATCAGCGTAAAACAATATTTATTGTTTATGTAAGTACTTTTAAATAGATAAACTGATTCTTTAACCTTGAGTACTTTCAGATCCTGATCATATCATTCTCTGCCAACTATGCACAAATATAGAGTGAGACTTCATCTACCTTTTATTACTCTGGCCCTCCGTTGAGTTTTGGCCTGACATCAGCGAACTAACACAACTGCATGAGTTGTTTCTAGATCTCTAGGTTTTGAGAGTTAGCCTTCTGCCTGGCCTTAAGGATGGGAAGTAATAATACTTTAATATAGAGAAGGACTGTGGTCCGAGGGTCTTCGAAGGAAACGATAGAAACCAGCGATCAGAGCAGCCAACTTCTAGGATTCCCACTCAGACGTGTTAATCCGGTCAAGATAATTAGAAGATGGCGAAAATACACTCTCCGTCAGGACTCGAACCTAGAACTTCCCAGTTTGCAAATCGGCTGAGTTTGCTCAGAGCCAGCATTGCCGTTGACATTTCAACGGCTCTGACTGGAAGGGCCAAGGATTCGAGGAGATTGGTACATTCACTTTTGATATCCTCTTTGTCGAGAGTTTGCTTTCCAGCCGCACCTTCATGACGCCTCTGTTTTTGCCTGCACTCCACTTCTGTTCTTGCAGTCGCCGTGCAGCCCTCATCCCTCGCTGTGCAGCCATGAGCCCGCGGCTCATGAACCCCTGAGCTGTGTCCTCTAGCTCATTTTCCGCAAGATGTCCATGAACCCCAACATCTGACGCGTCCCCTTTTGACCCTGGTAACGACCGAGCCGATGTTTCTTTTTCTCTTATTGGATATCTTCATACCGAAGATTTGGCTTTGTTTCTAGAAGAAAGGGGTCATAGGTGACTACTAACTTAAGTTATGGAAACCGCCGATGGCAGATAAGTCGGTTTTTCCGCAGTTTGTCCGAGTGTTAACCCTGTTTGTTAGCTGCCACTATCTTGACAAACCTGATCTGAATGCATCATCCAGTAGATTCGCCAAGACCGCCACCAATTGACCATCCACCAAAACCATCCGCCAATTGAGATAGTCCGTCGAAGGGATTCGTATTACTCGCGCAACTTTTCTTGAACGATGACCTTGATTCTCCTCCCTTGTGCAATAAACAGTTGAAGGCAAAAGCTCGCAGCGGGCACTGATGACAACCTTCCAAGCATTAAAACTTCGTTGGCGCGAAATAGAAGCTAATCAAAGCAAATTGCTTTCATAGTGTAGAACCCCTGTTCAGGTTTATTGTCAATATCGAAAGAAATGGCTGAGTCAGGTCCAGGTCATTCAAGGCAGTCACCTAAAACTCCCGAAAAAGTTAAGCACAAGATGCAGTTTTGACTTTAATTTCACAGACGTTGGCATTACTTAAAATACTCTAGTGGCCGACTTTGTAACTAATATCCCCACTCCACCCAAAATCGTCAATCCATCGTTCTAGAAAAGTTGCCCGAGTAATACCACAATTTTGGAATGTTGCACCATATTCTCTCTTACACCGTATTTATAAATACACTTTCATCTATTTGAACGATCTATGTAAAGAAAACATTGAAATACGTTTTCCAGAACATTTTGAAAACGTCACTTTTTGTGCTTCTTGTAAAGTGCTACAGAAAATTAAAATATCTTAATTATTCTTAAGTATTAAAGATACAACTTGATCTTACTCCTGACATGTTTACGAAGCTTTTCTACGTTTCTAAGAGAAGATTATGTGCAATACATTCATGCATACATGTACACATGCATGGATACATGCAATACACACATACATACGTATATAGAAACATTCCGGCTCGGGGGTACAAAATTGCTTTATCCCCTCGCTAATTGCACCACCTTCACCATATTTCGAACAGCGCTAATAATCCTTAATTCTGAAATGTGTGAGATGTTACAGCACAAAAGAAGTGTAAACTCGGATTTAACGATCCAAAATTCGAAGTCCTAAAGCTCAGGCGATTTTGTTTTAGAAAACAATAATGACCACTAATAATATTCATGCGGCACAATTCATCGCGATCAAGACAATTCCCTGCACTTAGAAAATAAGTATTTCAACTGTTAGAGGTATTGTGGTGAGTTATTGTTGGCATTGCTAATGAAATACTTATATGCGTCGTCATTGCCAACAATATTATTTATTAAAAAAGCAGTTTTCGGTGGCTTAGCCATCATCATCAGTTTTCTGCTGTATGGAAGCCACAAAAACGACTAGTCGAGATGCTTTTTTAGTAAATAATATTGTTGACAATGATGACGCATATAATTATTTCGTTTCAACTGTTGCTAATGGCCTGGCTGGCCGGCATTCCCTTGCCCGCAGACGGGCGGTCGCTCGGCGAGGCGGCAGGCTCACCCGCACGTGGACGAAGACGGCGAGCAGCGCGGGCAGCAGGTGCCTCCAGAGGCGCGCCCACGCCTCCAGCACCACCTCCACGTCGTCGGGCGCCGGCGCGTCGTCGCCGGCGTCGTCGGCGTCGGCGTCGTCGGCGAGGGCGGCGGCGCTGGCGGCGGCGAGCGCGCGCATGGCGGCGGGCAGCACCCGCCCGCGCAGAAAGTCCGGCACCAGCGCCGCCGCGCGTCCGCGCAGCAGCGCGCGCACCTCCGCCTGCGCACACCGCACGGCCTCAGTCCCGGTACACAGCGGTTACTTTAAGAGCTCCTTCACAATGCACACGCATAGGCGTAAACAATAACACAAGTGATAGACTGAAGTATTCACAATGCCTAACATAAACATGAGCGAAATAAGAGTTTCTGTTGGCTGGGAGGCATTCTACTTTACTATTGGTTGGATGTGAGAGTCGATGGCGAGGTATTGACTGAGTCCATGGCCCATATGACGTTAGTTCGTAGGGAGTTTGTGCCACCTCTAACGTTAAAGCACTATCGATCTACTCATGCGCAGTTCAAGTTTCGCACAATGTTTGTGCATCTCTGCATGCGGAGAAGATCGATAGAGCTGGCGCTATGGCGTGCACAGACTCCATCGTGTGTCGGCTTCGATCGTTTTTCGATTCTCGAGTTTAAGTTAACCTACTGTGATTGTTCGTTTCTGATTACTTCCTGAAGCATAAGCACAGAAGCCTCAAACTTGCAAGCTTCTAAGTCAACATCTTACTTGCGTCTTACTACGTGTTATGCTTATGCGAACGCATTGTGAATGAGTCCGCTTATGGACGTAGTCCTAACTTTTATGTTAACGCCATGATTATGTTTACGTTTGCATTGTGAATGGGCCTTAAGAGTCCCTTCACGCGTCGCCACCGCGGAGCGCTCCCGAACTTCGCGGCTCGTAGCAGAGCATTGGTTTGAATGGAGGTCTTCCCACGTGCGGCGGGCTCGCACTGCTGCGGCGTTCGGCGGCGGACCCTCGCCACGAGAAGCGCAAGAGGGTGTACACGCCATCGCTAGCAGAACACAGCTTTGAATGATGGTGTTCCCACTGCGCCGCCGGTCGCGGCGTTTTATTTGCTGCTCGATAGAGCGTTCGTGAGTCACATCGCTGTGGGCCCGGCTCGCCGAAAGGCAAGCAGCAGGAAGAGACCGGTTCAATGGCGCGTCTCATGTGAGTGATGCTATTTAGATCTGTGTTCCACTAGTGATGGTGTCAGCGCACTTCTGTGCTGCTGATGGCAGGAATTTGCCACCAACCGCCACAGCAGCACAACTCCGCCATTCGTCTGAATACCTCCATTTAAACTAATGCTTTGCCAGAAGACACGGCACTTAGAAACCAAGTGCCAAGTGAAGGGACCCTAAAGCCCCTTTTACACGGTTATTTCTTCATCATTTTTAATCGGTACAGAAAAGTGAGGGGCAAGACATGATGTAAGTTGCACAAAAAAAGATGCTTCATTTTTCGGTACGTTCTGACCAGTTGAATTGTAATGTGAAGCGACTAGTGTGGTGTGAAATAAAACGTTGTACTGTGCACTACTTAATTCACTACCACAGATGTGATGATCATCTGTTTGATCTTCAGCACTTTTTTCAGCGTTCAGAAGAAACATTTTCATTCCGATTACGAGAACGAAATAACCGTGTAAAACGCTAGATCTCGTTCATTCAGTTTCGATACCTAAATACTATCACTTAGAAACAAACGTCCCTTTTCGTACATTTGTCCGTACAAAAAAATGATGAAAAAATGCCCGTGTAAAACTTGCTTAAGAAGGTACCATTTTGGCAGGTCGCGTAACAAATGATAACGCCATGGTGGCATTGCAGAGGATAATGTCGGAACCATTCACTAGTGAGACACCTACAAGCTAACGCATTGACGAATTGAGCCATAGACATAACCTGCAGTTGTTTCCAGCTGTAGTCAATCAGTACCTATGAAAGCGGACTCTTCTTAAAATAACCTCTCAATATTCGGGGTCGGACTGAGGTACTGTGGGTCCCCCAAGCACAAAATCGTAATGCAGCTACCCTCCTGACACATTTCCTCTAGAGCAACTTAAAAACACTTATATAACGTTTTTTTAATACAAATGAAAATTAACAGGTTGTGTTTAGAATTGAATCTATATTACACATTTTTATTGAATTACTTTTTTAATTTTTTGTTTATGTAAAAATACGTGTTTAGTTTTTTATCCCCTCCATCATATATTTTGTCAACTCGTGACTTAATCTGACGTTTTACTTGGCATAAATCAACACTTATTTTACGGGTAGAAACATGATATTTTCGTATAATTTATGATTTTTTTCTGGGGCGCAGGATCCGTCATGGATATGGACCCCCTAAGCAACTGCTTATTTTGTTTGTAAATGAATCCGTCCCTGATGGTATCGGTACCATGACGAAGTATCGATACGGCTGCATTAGAGAATTTTTGCGTAGTGTGAAGTGCCGTATCCTATTCGATATGTGGCCACTTTAGAGCTGCACCTGCTCGAACTCCGTTTCGTTCGAGTTACAACAGAAAGTTTATAATTCGTATTCGTTGGGACCCTGATTATTAAATGTTGGGGATTTTAGAAGTGAACCAATAAAATATGAGGTTGACCCCTTCAATGTAAAAAATCTCGCAAAAAAATTCTTAATCCACTCTTACAGAAATGCAGCAAATGAATAAACCCATTAATGTAGATTTTGTTTCATTTTTAATTACAGAAATAATATTAAATCGTGTCGACGTTTCTAAACAAAAATTTACATATATACAAGTAGTACTTATTTTATTCAATTTTCCTCTGTCAAAGAAGTATCCGCTTTATCCACGGACCCGATTTTTTACGGCCGAAAGATTGACGCTTTAAAGTGGGTTGTAAAAAGCTACTCCACCAAAATAAGCGGGGGTAATCTCGTGAATTGAGTCGTCTATGATACGAGTCACTTGATCGGAATAAAGTTGTTCCCAACTGGGTAGGTGTGCTGCTTACTCTACATTTCAATGATGCAACATGAAGTCGGTGAGCAGCTCTAGAAGAAAAATGCAAATCAATAATATGTCACATTATGAATTCATAGCATTAGCAGCACTTTCAACGGTCACAGTGCGGATCTACGAGTACTTACATTTATTGTAAACGTATAATGAAAAGCAGAAAAGGTTTCTTTACATTTCAGTCGACACAGATCACTTTGTTGTCTCATAACGGTTTACACTCGTGCAAAAACTCTCTATTATTGTAATGCGATATTGATACTTCCTTCATCGATTGCTATCCATAAAATAGCGAGTCCAGTTAAAATTATTCGAATTTTACATCGTATTCAAAAAAATCACAAAATATTTAAACAATTTTATCCACAATTATTTTGACATAAACATCATATAATTTACTCCTTTAAAAAGTAAAAAACTGTATTTATTTTGTCTTTGACAATACTATCAATTTTTCATAAAGTGTCAGAATTTGAAGAAAATACTTACATTTAACACGGATGGAACAATCAGATTTTTTGATTTATTATTTTATCAATTTATTTTTACCTAAAACCAGTATATTATCGATTTTTCGGCAGTATGACTACTATGAGTATCGGGAGTGTTGCAACGACCCTACCTCAGTCACCTGCTCTCGGGTCTATGCGCAAATGCAAGTGCATTCAACGCTCGCGGACGGAGAATATCACTAGTGTGAACGCCCGCTTGCCAAAGACGTTTCTGGCGGGATTAAAGATGGACACCCGTTTTCCTACACGCCAGATAATTACACTTATACGTACACGTCAACTGGCCTACAACCGACGGGGCATTAACCAAATCATTTGGCCACCAATCACCTCAGGCTTCTGTGTTTTAAGGGCGCAGAGTAAGTACTCGAAAAGTACAGAGTTGTGGGTGCGGAGGCTTCCGCGGCCGGAGTCAGTAGCTACTTGGCTGCCCGGAGACGCCGCATCCAAGGGGTGGACACCTGTGCCTTTATATTATAATAGAAATATTTATTTCCGCAATGTTTACATTTGCAACTTTTCTTGCGAAATAATATTGCTCGCCATTTTCTTGCAAGTGTAAAGCCAGCTTAAGACGCGGCGCGGCGTCTCCCGGACAGCCAAGTAGCTACAGAGTTGTGCATTGCCTATATTGTTTGACAATGACAGTCGAAGTTGCGCATTCCATGCTGGGCTCATCCCGTGATGTTTGTATGGAAGAAACGATTTTATAATGTAGAAAGACCCAAAACGTTGATGGTTTGCAGAGAAAGCACGGAGAGAAGGTTAAGAACCAGTTGAAAAGGAAATGGTGTTAGATTAGTCCACATCAAACACTTCTTTAAAAAGTGTCATATGAACAAAAGTGTTTAATAAATACAACGTTACTTTCTGTTGTATCGGTGTATTTTCAAATAAACGATTTAAATTTTATATATTGTTTTTAGTGTTGAAGCTTAAAAGAGAAAAACAAAAGAGCGAATGTACTGTACATAATCATTTGATGCTGACGTAATATGTGGTACGAAATAGAAATGTGTGAATGTTTATTCATATGCAATGGTAGATAATGAGTGAAAACAGTATTGTTCACAAATATTTGTATATGTTGATTAAACTCCCACAACACAGACACGAACGCACAGTCATCCATTCGCACAGTCATGCATTCCCTACAATTGCCTCCACAAACAGGACACACCCAAACCAGGATCCACCAACGTTGTTCCAAAGGGCACGTTAACGTCGTTCATGTCGGACTCAACGAACTTTTCTCTAGATTGCATGTTCGCGTCTAAAACAGTACACGAAACATTGCTACTAAATGAAACTCCAAGCCGATAAAATGAATTACAGTTTGGTAAGAAAGTAATTAAATAATATAGTTACTGTTGTTTCGGAAAATATTTCGGGTTGTAAAAAAGTGTGTGTGTGTGTGTGTGTGTGTATTGGTCGTGCATTGATTGCAGGTGATTGTTTAGCCGCAGTGAATATTTAAGCAAATACCCCTTTCTGTGCCGTATATGCGTTTCCGTTTTTCCTCACTCATATTTCATCTCCCTGCTGCAACACCACACATATCTTTATTTTTGAAGTTATTCTGTTAGGATATTTTTACTACGTTATTCGTTTATCTAATATATTTTTAACGTGCCCCACAGTAATGTCATGCGTAACAAAATACCGGACGGGATATCAATTAGCAAACTTGTACAAAGTGAACTGACATGCGCCGATTGGCAACAATGTTGTGAGAACTCGCTAAAAGCAAAATCTATAGCATCAAAATATTTGTAGACACACCAAAGCATACGATGAAATCTCAAAAATGTTATTTCGAAGTAAAAGCAAGACAAACTACCCTAAATGTGAGCAGAAAATGGCAAATTATTAATTTTATAAAATAAAAGTAAGTTAATGTAAAAAACTGAGATTATGTAAAAGAGTAAAATTCCATTACAACAACGAGTCATTATCTTTATATCTAGTGCGCTTATACTCGCTAGGGCGTTTTTTGGTTGGATTTAAATCCATACCTAGAATAAAACCCTCGCGCTTGTGCTTTGGAAGTACGATTTCGTCGCTAATGTCGTCAGAGTGGCATTTGAATACACTAAGCGTTCATTTTGCCCTTTCGTCAATAAAGCAAGAATCGGAATTTGTTAATCATGTCTTGGAGTGTGAGGGACGCGGAGGTGTGAGGGGTGAGTTACAAATTCTGATTGTCATACCGTCGAAATATTAGTTTGATGAAATATAAAGCGACGCATTTGAAATTCACTAAATGTTTTGCAGTCATTTATCACTTCCAATGGTAGTGTATCTGCACATGAACTTCAAGTAAGTTTGTAGAAGGTCGAGGATCTAGGTATAGGCACTTTAAGTGTTATCACTACTAGAATAATCCAGATCTCATTAGTACGAGTTCTGCCAGGGATTCCAGGGGCATACATTTATTGCACAAACTGCGATTATTCCTTACGCTACGCTAGTACGTTTGTAGAAGGCCTGGCCCCCGTAGCAAACCTTGTAAGCGAGAGTTCGGAAAAGTCACGTCAACAAACATGAGTGCCATGCCAACTGAGTGTTAATGTAACTGATAAATGTCTACAACGAGATGACCATACCGGCAAATAGACATTCAGTGTTCAAGATTACCGATAATATCTACACCGAGATGTGAAATGAGGGCGCCAAAAAGAGATATGTGATTATTATTGATCAATTATTAGCATTGACCATTATGAGTGTTGGGTTTTACTTGAGAGCATCCATGCGTTGGGGTGATGGGGACGTTAATCTATCATGGGGTTAAAAGCGCCGAACTCAATTTTCGAGCAATAATGTGTAATAAAGCCTGGGAATTCGGGGAAAAACTTTTTAACCTTATTGCGATTTTAACACCTTATGATAGAATTTCGTTAGATAATAAACGATGGTATGAGCTACTTCCTCTCGTTAAATACTCTTCTTCACTAAATTAAATATTTATAAAACAATGATTCGGCCTATAATATCATATGCGTATCCGATTTGGAGATCAGCATCTAAAACAAACAATACAATTCAAATTTTTCGGACTACCTAAGAACAATTATTAAAGATCCTTGGTTTATTTCAAACAAACAAATTCATTCTGAGTTACGTATACTTACAATTCAAAAGTTTAATAATATTCCATAATAATATTCCTAATAATATTAAGTTAAAAAATTAATAATATTCCATCTGCACTTCATTTTGAACTTCGTAAATATAATCCCCATCGTAACCAACTAAAACGCAAATTACCAAAATAATTCTTTGAATCTTATGTAACCACATGAAATAGTTTTTTTTCTGATGAGTGAGTTGCATTTTTATAGCTACTCATTTTCTGTATTTAATATTCGATTTGTTCATCTTCTGCTGCCAAGGGCCTAACTGACCAAAGGCATGTAATTATTCAATGAAAAGAGACTTTATCAATAGAAATTACTGAACTATACACACTTCTGGAATTGGTTTGAAAGATTTTCATTTTGCCTTTCATTGCTTCCTATACCTGTTTGAAGTATTTTGACTTTTTAATTCCATATTCGACATTTGTTTTTTCCATCTAGTACCGATCTCGATTAATATTCAAGACTGGACAACACGTGGGTGTTTCGGGTTTTGTCTTTCTCCGCGATAGGAGGCGCGATTTCCGGCAGGAAGTGCTGAACGCGGTCACTCGCTTCAGGAAGTGTTAAAACAGGTGCAGAAAGCAAAACCATAACCCTGAAGATTCTTGGATTTGTTCCATTGTTACGGACTAACTTTCTTCGACCAATAGGAATCCCACCTTACGGATGAATACGGTATTAGACCCATTTGGACATCATTTTACTAGATCCTTTTTATGCTTATTTGTCCTTTTTTATTCGTTTTCCACCTTTCTTTAAGCAAAAAATATGACTCTGTGCCTTTCTATTTTGGGAAAAATAAATTCTTGAACTTTCGGACTCTAGTAATTAATACCTGTAGCGTGTCAAAGTCAAAGCCCGACTATTTTGTGGGAGAATCCTTTTGTCCCGCATGCTAAATAATGAATTCTTGTCATAAAAGAGAGAGAGAGATGATATTGTAGAGATATATAGAAATACTGAAAAATTTAAGGTGTTTTAAACCCTGTTTTTGAGAGCATTAATACCATATTGTAATTATGACCAAATAACATTCGGGCTAATGTTTTCTGCATTTAATGAGTTCTCCAAATGGTTTTAAAAATACACCAGGAATAACTCATAGTTATTAAAATGATACAGTTGAGTGTTATGGAGGGATGTTGTGCTGCAAAATATATTTTGTGCGAAATTGCGAGAATGAGAGTGAATTTCCGTTTCTCTTCATTCTTATTCTCGTTATCATTCTGAATTTGTATATTATAATGCTACTGTCGATCAACTGAATCGAATCGACAGTTTTCTTTTAATAGAGTAAATAATCCTCATAAATGTACATGTGCAAAAGATCGAAATATTTATTATACAATGCAAATACGTATGTTGTACATGTAAGAATTTGTTAACATAGAAGTTGAACACTGATTAGATCACACTTTTATATACAAATATGAAAGAATCTGAGGCAGATGTTTCAGTTCTGCCGATACGTGCCTGTAATGCGAAGTGGTGGAATCAAATCAACATTATTAAATATCAATATTCTTCAACAGTATATATCGATATTCCTGTCGTCGATAAACTGACAAATTAATTTTCATATCAAGTAAATTTAAACTAAATGACCAACCCTTCTTGTTTAATTTTGAGAGATGATAGTTTTGAAATGGATAGGATCCTCAATATGTCTACACTTGGGCTTTATTTCTTACTCAAAATCCGTCCAACAGATGTCATTCCTTCCATGTTTATTTGTTTAGCAAAAAATAATCCAATCACTGCATTTGCTCACGTAATCACCACAGAAAGGGAAATGCACCACAATTTCTTTGCATCATGAAAATGCTACTATAGCAAGATCTTCATGGACTGTATAGATAACATTATAAATTAAAACTGGTGATGAATGCCAATCGTGATCATATGAAACTAGATCAGGTCACTAATTGAATTCATCACTCATCTTTTTTTGTGTATTACCGCAACCGCAATATAATTATTACTATGCCAGATAAGATGTATGACTCTGTTTGGAAGCAAGCACAAGTGCGTGACATGGCAATAGAGAAGAATTGAATATTTCCCATTAAGAGTATGAATACTCAAAACAGTAAACAGTCAAAGCTCGATGGGGTTAGTACTTAAAAATAAATAGCAATCCCTTTCTGTGATGAGTGAATAATTCTCAATATAAGTACAACTATACATTATTTAATACTGTAAAATTTTGTAGATGTCTTTGTGAAATTTGTAAAAATATATGTATTGTTTACAATATTGCAAAGTTTTATTTGGTAGATAACGTTTAATAAGCCTGTATTGGCCATCCCAACAAAATGTATTTTTTCAAAGAAATCCTGTAAACCCTCTGATTTTTTAACAGTTAAATTCAAATATATATGAAAGAAAATCTATAATTACGTCATAATGTAGCGAGGCGACACAACATTATTACATTGCATTCAAAGGTAAGTTATGTCGGATCCTGAAACTAAAAGCTTTGAATGGAGAAGATCGAATTTTCATAGAATTATCAAAGAAAATACAGAAATAGTTCTGTCAGAGATACATCAGCATAAAAAAATGGAGGCTCTTGGGCTGAAATTGGGAAGAAGTGTTATCCACAAAACAAATATTGGACCATTAAATTCAATAAAAATGCTAATCATTTCTCAAAAATACTATCCAGTTTTAAAATTAGATTTAATGCTATAATTACTTAAATAATGCTAAGGGGAAATCTCTACCACTAATTTTGTAGTTGAAGAACGACTCCGGAATAAATTAATAGTTTTAAAATTTTCGAAAATTTAGAGTTAACCGTGTAAATCGGACCTGTGCCACGTTTATATATGTTATTCTATTCTTATAATAAATTTAAAGAAAAAAATTGAAGCTGCTTTTGAGAAAATTTTGAAAATATCCGGAGGGCTTTATGTAATGTACCCTCAAATTTTAAAGAATGATTTTCAATATCTCAAAGTTTCGACTCGAGCCGTATGGACAGAGTTTCTTCGATTTGGAACAAATCCTACGCATGGTTTAGGGACTAGTGATGTTCATAGACGGACAGACGGACGTTTGGAAAAGAACCCCTTTTATCGTATCTGTGGACCCCAAAACGTGTATTTCCGTCGAAATCTATTTTCCACATCATTGCTTAACTTTCCCTATTCTACGTATATATTCCAAAAAGTGGGAAAGTAAAAATGTTTAACTCTTTTCTTTCATTTTTCCGGATAGAAGAAGGAATGTGTAAATAAATGGCCCAGGTCTCATTTTCGTTGAACTTTCTGAATTTTCAATAATTGCAAACTTAGAAATAATGACAAATATACGTTTGCTAATAATACGTTTGTATGTGTTGTAGCACCACTAGTTTTTAACAGTAAATGGAAAGCAAAGAAGATCTTGAGCACAGTCGATGGCGGGCCGCGGTACTAGCAACATCGTATGCTCCGTTCGCATGTGCTTTCGACAGGAGTCTAATATCTTATAAGGTGAACGTATAAACAAAACTGTGATATAGTATTTCTCTAAGTGTGTTCTGTGTGTAGCTGCTACTCGAGAGAGTGGCAACTCGCGTCAAAATGAATGTATCGACCAAGGAAAACATAACCTCGAACGCTCAACAACATGGATCAAATGTGAAATCTTATGCTCAAGATGCGACACTGTATATCTTCCCGCCAAAGGACCAAGCAAATATTATAGAAGCCCACGAAGGACTTACGATAAACGATTATGTGAGTTAAATATCAACTTTTATCAATCCAAGTGACACTTGATTTGTGTAGCGCATAGCGAATAATAGGATTTGTGTGTTGTTAAGTATCCAGAAAATCGTTAACTTCCTAACAGATAACCATCCAACTTTTACTATTAATTTTATATTTACTATTAATGACATTGAAGTTAGTATTGGACCCTTACTAAGCAAACATGTAAGAGTTATAATATCCTACACTTGTGCAGTTATCCCACATGAGGTGATCAAAAATGCTCTTCAATAATTGAATGTTCAAACTTCTAACATTACCTTATCACAGCTGCTCTAACTGATCTAGGTATGTCCCATAGTATGAGCTTCAGGAGACTAGTGTTTGACCATCCAGATAAAGTACATAAATTACCTCAGTCACTTTTAATCCCATATTGAGACACATCATATACACTATTTTCCACAACTGATAATATTACCAGTTTCAAATATAAAAATGAAGGCCATATTTCCAGCAAATATCCAATTAATAACATTATTCTCATGCCAGTTATAAATGGAGCAACAGATAACAATAATGATAATAATTTTTTAGAGAATTCCCCTCTAGAACAACCATGTGACAATGCATCTGACTCGGTTGCTATGGAATATACAAACTTCCCTCCTATCAACAAAAGAAGCCTCCCACCTGAATTAGGCACCACGCCTGAGAATGTTTCAAATAATGATGTAAAATGTAAAGACCTAGCTTATAAACCCACAAAGAAAAAATAGCAAAAAATGTAAATGAACCTGCTTCTCACAATAGTGTAAATAACAAGTCAATAGAGACTCTTCTGCTCTCAACCAAAACTCTTATTGATTCCAACCTCGAAAAACAGCATCCCTCATTCACTCAATTTTAATCACTCCTTGAAAACTTTTAGGGTACCTGACCCCATTTGCACAGTGGAAGTTTATTCAACTGATTTTAATGCATTAATTACTATGCTGAAAGAAACATAAATTATTGAATGAAAGATACATAAAAGGTGGATTTACAAGAGTTTTTAAAAAAATGAAACTAGTGGTGCTACAACAACACATACTTTCTCGCGTTATTGGAAACAGATACGTAATATTGAAATACTGCATTATCTGCGGTACTAACACCTCAGGTATTATTTGAAAACGTCCACTTCAACCAAGAAGCGAGACATTACAGTGCAGTCTTGTCAAAACTATTTGCATTCGCTTTGCGAATTATAACAATTCTTGGCAAACATTCTTATTTCCATCTGTATTCAGATTTCAACTTGTTTATCGGTTAATTATAGTACATCATATACAGTTGATAAAAAGACTCTAAAACTAATAAACCAATTAAATTACTAATGTTCTACGATTTGTAATAGTACGTTAATTTCTTACTTCCTTTTTCCTTTCTCTCCCTTTAGAAGATGCTTCTTAAGAAGAGAATGTAATGCTGAGTTATGTAATGCTGCGCGAAAAAAGGTGAATTTTCGGCAGAAAAACTTTTCTTACGGTGCTGTGGTACCGAAAGTGGAGATAAATTCAGTTGCTAAATTTAGAAAAAGATATCCTCTAATATGTGGTGTAGCCAGAATCCATGTTTTGTGGGTCCTTGATACCAAAAAGTCAATTGGCGGGAAAACGTCTGTATGTCAGTCTGTCTGTGAACGCTAGCGGCTAAACCGTTCAGCCGATTTTCTCCAAAATTGATATTCCCCGATCAATCTGACTGATAACGCGTCCTCTTGAATTTGAAATGGATATTTTAATTTTTGGGGGTATTTTACATGAAGCTCTTGGGACATTTTCAAAATTTTCAAAAAATGCACCCATCGCTTTTAATTAAATTTGGTTGTTGGATAGTGTAAAAGACGTTTAAGAGAATGGTGTAGGTCTTATGTTCGTTGAAAGCTGATTTTTCGAAAATTGCGAAAATTCATTTTTTGGCGTGTTCCAACAGCTAAAATATTAAAGATTTTTTCCCATAACATATGTTCCTTAAAGATAGATATTTCAGTACTTTTCTCGTAATTTTGTGTGAAATGTAGGCAATTTTTAATTTTGTTTAAACAATTATTTTTTTCAAAAAAGCTCCATCTATTTTGATGAAATATTATTGTTGGATAGTCTGAATGTTTAAGAAAATGGTGCAGGTCTTATGCTGGTTAAAAACCCTGATTTTTCGAAAATTGAAAAAAATCAATTTTTTTTCGGCGACTTCCTGTTATGAAGATTATATTCATACCACAATTATGAAAAAACATTTTTTCCTTCATGAAATGTGTTCATGAAAAACATTCCTTCAAATAGGGTCATTTTCAATTTTCCAAAACTATGAGAATTTTTTGCGGAATTTTGTGTTGAACATAAGCAATTTGCATTTCCTTTAAACAATTTTGTTTAATCTCACAACATTTTTCTATTAAATTGGGACCTTAAATAGCATAAAAGATACTCAAGAGAATGGTGCAGATCTCATGTTCGTTAAAATACCTGATTTTGCGAAAACTTAAAAAAAAATGTCGGTCACTTCCTATAACAACAATTGTGAAGATACATTTTTTTCTTAATTAAATATATAATCATAAAATACAGGTCTTAATTTGTTCAATATTTTTAAAATGTGAGTATTTTTTGTGTAATTTGGCGACAAAAATAATCGCCCGCTCCGAATTTACTGCGCTTCTTGAACTTAATTCCAGAACGTTGACTAAGTTAGAATTTGTGTATTATTTCATATTTCTTTATTAGTTTCTTACATTCGATATTTTGTTATACTTTTACACATTAATCTTTCGGAAATTATTTAAACCCCATTTGAAATAAATGAAATAAAATTTGCTAACTTCCATGAAATATCAGATTGGAATGCAACAATGGCCCGACAACAATGATTCGGGGACTAATTCTTTTAAATTAGGTATTTTTGTTGGCTCACGATTTACCTGTTACGAAGGTTGGTTAGGTTAGGTTAGGTTAGGGGATTTCTAACGCATATTTTGATTGTTGAAGGCTTTTTTACATGAATCAGTTATTTTCCTTTTTATGCCCCTACCCGAGTTCGATTACACGGCTCTTGTGTGGCGTGGTGGTATGAGTGCCGGCAAGTTAACTCTGCGGATCTGAGATCGGGTCTAGGACCAAAACACTTTTGCTGGTTTATGTAATAGTATAATATTGCGGAGCATTTATTGGAGAAAATAAGTGCTTTGGCAGCACCACTAGTTGTTGCTTTTTTTATTTGCAATTTTTGAAAAATCAGGGAGTTTAATGACAATGAGACCTGCACCATTCTCTTAAACGTCCTTTGCATTATTCAAGAACAAAATTTAATCAAAAACCTTGAGATTTTTTTAAATTTTAATTTTAAAAATGTAGGAGAGTGTCAAGAATGTCAAGTACCCTCAAAATTCAAATATCGGTTTCAAATTCCAGGGGTCGCGACACCAGCTAGAATTATTGGGGAATATCGATTTTGGAGAAAATCGGCTGAACGGTTTATGCGCTAGCGTTGTGCACAGACGGACTGACAGACAGACGGACAGACAGATGGATTAACCGTTTAAAAAACATTGCTAGTAAAGAAAACACGTTTAACCATGCAATTCTGGAAGAGCTTAAAAAGATAATATATAACTACACCGATAATGCCACAATCATCATTAATAAAGTATGATGAAACAATCTAAAACTATGACTAAGAATTAAAGAACAGCTCTATTCGATTAAACTTCAATGGTTATCAGTAACTTTTTTCTTGTATCTAATCAGCTTTATCCAATTATTATAGCTGAAATCCATTATATTAAAATGAATAGAAAGATTGTAATTGATTTCCAAGGAAATAATGTAAGACCTGACCGTGGATATTCTAAGCAAGATGTCATTAGATTCATACAAAGGAAAATGAACCAGCAATGGGTACCGACATGGCGATGTCATAAAGCTAGTACTACCCTACAAATCAATCAATTTATTCTTATCACTCAAGCTGGCTAGACACGAACAAGTTGCAATTACACGAATTAGAATTGGTCATTCTAAAATTACACACAGGTACTCGCTGGAAAATATTTCACCATCACTGTGTGACATGTGTCAAGAAAAACTATCAGTCGAACATATTATTTTGTTTTGTCGCATAAATGAACACATTAGAACTATGTATTTTAATCCTAATGAAATAGAGAATATCCTGTACTAAGTTCCCTTTCAGAACTAGATTGTCAAATTTCGCAAAAACGTAAATACCATGCAAGAAATATAATTTTATAGTAAGCTCGCAATACTGAATGATATGTAACTCCGGAAATGATATGTTATGCTCCTGTCCTGATGATACTGTGTGATTATGTTATATAAGATAAATTATATGTGATGCTATACTATATTATATGTAAATGTAATGACGGATGAAATCATAATTGTCTGTAAACAACTGTTAGAAACCATTAATAACTTTAGTCGTTGATGCGACTAAAAATAAAGGGGGGGAAAGAGAAATTGAGTCTTTTAAAGAATCATCAGAACAACGAATTTAAATTATTTCACTTCCAAAGCCAGTAACTGCATCCCTCCGAACCAAAACGAACGCGTCATCTCGCTGGAATCTCACTTCGTCTCGAAATTCGCCACCAAGTCTGCGCTCCGTTCCGCCACTCCTCGACACTCCCCGCCCCGCCTGCCCCCACTACTAGAGAGATACCAACCGACAGATACGAAAACTTCCCGCTTTGGCTTATCTCTGTGGACTCTTCGGAGTCCAACAGGCGACGAAGTGAGGTAGTCACGCCTCTGAGTGCAGTACTCGAAGTCGAATTGCACTTCAGAGCGAGGGACTGACTGCGAGGGTGGCCGCGTGTTTCGAAATGTTCGTAGTGGTCTGGGCGGCAAAAGCGTTACGTCAAATAGATAAAACCATTTGCGTCACTTCTGTTCCTTTGAGCTGCATATCGTCTGGAAGAAACTTCACAAAAGGAACTTGGACGGCCATGGCTTAGTGGGACTCGCCGGTTCGTGAATGCTGAACGACAACATGAACTGTAAAAATCGCGATCTTCAATATATCCTAAAACCTATGATATAAAAATAATATGTTGCAAAACCCCAATAGAATGTTAGACTACAAACGATTAAAGCAAAGAATATGTTTTACACGTTCTTAACTCCATTAGGGCAGGCAATATCAAAGTTCAAAGTATATGTTGACTACTAAATTGTCATCTTCATTACTTACATATTGTTTACATATATGTTATCGCTTTTAACGTTCACGTCTCTATTAATTCAACCAACACACGAACGCAACACAAGCCAAATTCGCTGTAGCTACATTCATAATCTCACAAAGTACGTACTTCTCTCCAATTATCATACTCATAACAGCCAGGCCTGGGCTCAGCTTTAATTCTAACGCTCAAATGAAAACGAAATCACTTGTAAAAATATATATTTCAGATCGAAAAGTTTAGGGGCAGGAACATTCATTTTTACTTTTTCGTATACTTTTACGTTTTACGTCTCGTATACGGAGTATATACGTAGTATGGAGAAAGTTATATAATGCTGCGCGAAAAAAACGGAGGATTTTTGGCAGAAAAAAAATTCATTACCGGGCCCTGATACCGAAAAAGTGAATAAATCCTGTTGCTAAATTGAAAACAAATCCTCTGACACGTGGTGTAGGCAGAATTCATGTTTTGTGGATCCTTGACAAATCCCTGAAATCCCTGATCCCTGAAAAATAAATTGACGACAAAACGTCCGTCTGTTCGTTTGTATGTCTTTCTGCCCGTCTGTGAACACTACTAGCGCCTACACCATGCGTAGGATTTTTTTAAATTGAAGTCCTGTCCCTGTCCATCTGGCTCGAGTCGAAGCTTTGAGATTTTGAAAAACTTTCTTTAAAGTTTGGGGGTGCGCTACATAAAGCCCTCAGGAGATTTTCAAAAACCAAGTTCGAATAGCTAGCCCAGACCAAAGAAAATAGATAACTAGCATCAGAAAGCCTGTGCTATTTTGAAGGTACCACTAGTTTAAATATATTTATTGAGTCGGTAATTATTTGTATTGCTTGGGCTGGGAACTTTCAAAACTGGAAGACTTTCGAAAATCCGAATACAAAATAGAAACTCTCGCGCTTTTTTGCTGGAAAGATTTTTTCAAGTCTGGCTGAAGAAAAAGAAGTATACATGTTGCAATATTGTAATATTACGCAATCGTTACAAATAATAAGAGAGTATAGCTGTTGTGCCACAATTGTATTTTACAGATGTCCTGTGTTACCTTTTATCAATCACGATCTTATTGGCTGCGTTCAGAATACTTTTACTTGGGTCTTTTGTTTCCATCTTTCTTACTTCCCATGAAAACATTAACATCATATTTTGTTCTAGTATAAATTCGGCACATCCAACAGAATATTTTTGTTAATCGGACAAAACGTTGTTCGGACAAATCAAACGACTCGACTGATTGGCATTTCGTCTGCCTGTGAGTTTGTTTCGTAGTCTCGACTAAGCAAAAATTAGTCACACACGCAATTTAGCTACATTTATGTTATGTAAAATCACAGTTTACTTATATTGCATTACATGAGGGTTACATTTTTGGGGTTGTCACGAGCATTATTTTAGATATCAGACATGTATGGTGCCTAAAGACCACAATCTATAACAATTCGTTTCTGTGGAACCGAGCTTTTAAACATGGCATTGCCTCCTTTGCAAATGAGCATCAAGAATGGAAATTATTACTTTAAATAAAAATGATAAATTAAAATTGAGATTGCAATTCGCAGCGTTGCGTCAAAACTTCACCACCCTATTTAGTCTTCAACAGGCAGAATTGAAGTGTTGTCTTGGGTGGTCATGGAGGGTGCCGCCCGTTCAGAATAAATACTGCTTCAGGTCGGGCACTATTTCATAGAACCTTACTTGGAAGGGACTCTTTGAATTGTATTCCATCTAACGCTTACAGTCCCAAGACCCAACCTGTCCCCACCCTTCTAACCTAGCAGCATCATTGGCGGGGGAGGGGGGAGAAGACTATCCACATATTTGCGGATGTATAGCCGCTTATAGTATCCGCTGAGAAATATCGTCAGATAAGAGGCCTGATAAACTGAGGATGTGTAGGCAAATAAATGTTTCTACATTTGTTTACACTCTGAAATAGTAAATCGCTTACAGAGAGGAAAATAGATCCCGCTGTCTACCGGAATAAATCCAAAACCAAATTAAGCTGTTATTCACAATGCAATGGTCGCAGGTTAAACTTTGTGGAGTCATCAAAGGCATTTTACGGGCAGAATTTTTAGAGTATAAGGATCCTTTACAAATCGCGTGAATTTTACTTATTACACAACAAAATGAATTTTATTTGTTCCCAAAAGTATTTTCTCCCTCATAAACAAAACTAATTATTCGTAAGTTATAAGCAATTGTACAAATTTAAACTAAATTTTTGTAGCCGTTTTTAAGAAAATCTTGTTTATGTATCTCTGAAAATTGCCACATTTTTACTCAAAATTACGCAGAAACTTCTCACATTTTGAAATAATTGTATTAGAAATTACTTTAAAGTTTAATGTTATACAAAGGAATGCAATAAAAATTAAATATCTAGCTTCAATAACAAAGGTATCTGGAGATTCAAAGAAGGTTAAACTTTTGCAATTTTCGAAATTTCAGGGGTTTTAATGAAAATCGTAATTTTATTTCACTTCTAAACACACTTTTCTGCATTGGAACATGATATTTAAATAAAAGATTAGCGCCGTTTTTAGGAAAATTTTGAAAATGTCTCTCTAAAAACATATATATTACTGGGAAGAACACTAAACCATCGGGTTAAATAAAAAGAACTGTAATATGACTGCTCTGAAGGCTTGATTTATTTTCAGAAATTGGTTGGTTAATGAGTGCGACGATGAACATTTTAAAGCTAAAGAAACTTCCAAGCATTTTTGTTTCGCAACGAATTCTGTCGAATACCATTAATACAATCTGTTATTGGCATTTTTGCAACAAAAATGTCTATTTTGCATAAACGTGGGTTTTACAACATAACAACAAGCATAATGTGTTCAGTTTTAAGCATTTTGGTGCAGAGAGATTTGAAAACAAGAAACTGAAATATTAGAAGTACATGATTTTTTACATAATTAAAACATAACTGTAGTACACAGCTGTTACAAATAATACTAGAAATTATGTGCCATGCTGTAGCACCACTATTTTTATTTAACCTTTTTTATGTATATAGTAGCACAATGCAATATTTTATTTGAAGTCTTATTTCCATTACGTCTGAAAATTAACTTCTGAACTACCGAAAATTACGCTTGTATTTTTTTTCGAACCGCTGGCCGGTTCGTAATATTTTTAATGAAGTTAATACCATTGTTTAACGCTTTTTTGTAGTTTTGTAAAAACAACTAGCGTACCCTTGCGTGAAATCTCTAATGTTAATCTTCACCCTTTTTCTATCCATTTCCCTATACTTTCCATTAAGAAGGAAAGTTGTTAATGAAACATGTTTATTTGTTAAAAAATGTATAAATGTAACTTCTTACTTACAGAATATGAAATAAAATAAAAACAATGCAATTGACATTGGAAATAAATTTTCAAAAAATATTTCTTTAGTATTATGGAGATACGTTGTTCGAACAATTCACATTTCCTTAAAATATTTGAAGTAATTATTCAATCTTCCTTGACAGTTTTTTCGCTTTCCTTGAAAGTCAAAAAATATTAGAAAATGGTTTTACTCTTGAGAAATGCAAGTAATGTTTTTCATGATAAAATACAGGATCGGGTAAGTACAACCCTACTCTTTGCAATATTATTTAACTTTCCTGATTGTGTTATGAGGAACAGAGGGGGTTTCGCATGGGCAAGGCGCCAGGCAGCTGGAGTGCAAAAATTGAAAAACTATTTGTATACTAAAAAGTATTGGATTATTTCCTTCGTTCATCATACCTCAAGAAAAGCAATTACGATCCCCAAAATAATAAAACTAACATTTTCACTTTTGAGTAATAAAAACCATTTGTTGCCGTTAAAAACAATTCAGTAGGCTTAGACTTCGTTTCGGTACATGAGAAGGTTGCTCAAGCGATGTTTACGTATTTAATATTCTAGCAGACTGACACCTTAAGTTTAATATCAAACGGTGTATTATTTACAATATAGTTTACAGCTGGGCATTCATGTACAGACTTCTTAATACCGCCAACATTTAAATCTCAATTGTGATAATTGGCAAATGTGGAATGACTTGCGCTCGTCTTTCTATAATTTTAAATTTGGTTGTTGTTTTTTTTTTAATTAATTCACGTAGTATAGTAGGTTAACGCGTTTTAATTTTTGGTGTTCACTTATTTCAAGCTATTTTACTTTAGTTAATTTAAATTTTTAAAATTTGTTGTTTTTTGTGTTGTGCCATAGCACAAGTTTTCCCTTACCGCCTCCGTGTAACAGTGCGAGCACTCTCGCATGTTAAACCCCACACTCTTCCCTATTTGCATTCTAAGAGGGAAAAGTGTTAACGAAACGTATTTATTTTATTTAAAAATGTTTAAAGGTAACTTCCATTTACTAACACAGTATCAAATAAAAATAAAACAACAATGCAATTGATGTTGAAAAGAAATATTTGAAGCGATTATACAATATTATTTTACAGTTAGCTTTTCGTAATAACCACAAAAATATTTTTTTTTTAACTTTTTACTCTTGAGAAAGCTACGTGACTAAAGACTCGGTCTTGAATCACTGCTGATAACGAAAATACTGGCACAGTTAAAACACAAACCAAACCTAACAAGAAACGTCTTCACTCTTCACTACACACCCACATCCCTCCACAATCAGGTACACAGCACTTGTAGACTAAGGCAAAACGTTAAATGAATGTTTTCACTACACACATAAGAAACAATCTTCATATATATCAAGCAACTAATAGTACTTCTAGTAGTTACTGCGAGATCGAATTTTGAATTAATAATTATGCGAATAAACCTCGTCAGTCTTCGCAAATCACGGTGTACACAGAACCCGTATATAGTTTCAGATAGAGGAATCTAAGCCTTCTAAGTGTGACGTTACAAAGATGACCATCATCAGTGAAATACAGGTGGCATTGTTACTATCGAGAGAGGCGTGAAAGCGATAGAAGTGCGGAACCAGCAAAAATGTAATAGAATGTCTAAGAATGGTTTGCGGCACGTTTCTTTGAGTCCCTTGGCCTCAAAATTTTGGCATTTAAGGCCCTTTAACGCTTTGTTCAAAAGTTATTTAACAAGATAGCTAACGTAGTGTTGCAGGTTCCATTTGACGTCAATATTTAAATGCGTTTTTAAACAAAGTCTTCATGTTTTTAAAGTCAAAGTGCAATTTGTCACGTTCCGTGACATTATCTTTCTTTAGAAACCTCATGTATAAATATCGATTGCGTGTCAGAGTCGCAAAAGGTATGTATACAACTAAAATAACATAGGAGGCGATAATTTTAACAATAGGCAGTCTAGGAAGAAAATTTTCTATCACGTCCGAGCCATAAATCTTCCCTTATTCTTGGAAGTCGAAGTCCAGCATACGATCCGCAGTCACATTTTGTTATCTCGAGTAAATATTCCGATCTGAGTCTCGCATTTCGTAACAGTATGAAGCTATTTTCACTTTTAAAGCAATGATTTACAAAGAGCGTAATGTTCTCACAGGTTCAATTAGTATGGGTGTTATAGTCGTGTATTAAAAAAGCATTCAAACAAATATAATTGCAATACCCACTTACTCTCGTCTCCATATAGAAGTAAAGCGATATGTACTAGAATCATGTGGCACGACCGCACATCATTTGTGTGTCACAGTAAGTTGTATTTTAGTGACATAAACAATTAATAAAATAAACATTATATGTAGCAAGTAATCATATGAAATTACGATCTCTCCACCTCATTACTCTTAACATGGGCATACACGAATTAATGATGGAGTAAATAGTACTATAGTACTAAATAGTTCACAAAACTAATTGAATATGAACTGTTCACCACATTGTATTCACGTCAGATTTTGTTCTTTAAAAAGTACCCCCTGTTAAACAATTTGATTTAATCCGCAAAATCGCCTGTGCCAGAGATTGAGCAAGTTCTTTTACTTTCTCGTATATGGAGTATAAGGAAAGTTATGTAATGCTGCAAGCATTTATCTCGAGACTTTGACAGAAATAGTTTTGGTGAATTTTTAAAACTTTTTTTTTTCAAAAACTTCTGTCTGTCCACCAGAAAACAATACTATAGCGCCTACATCGAACTAAGATTGTTTTTTCAAAAATGCATGTTATTGACCTGACTGAACTTGCGGTCCTAGAAATTTGAAAGGAATCTTAATATTAAGGGGGCATTTTTATGAAGCTCAGGTTATCATGAGGAAAGACAATAAAGAAAAGTTGAATGTTATTTTCATAGATTGCATAAAATCCTTCAACTTCTTTAATAGAAACATTGTGCTAGATAAGCTCGATGGCTGCAGTAGAAACAACTGCAAAGTAAGATTACTCAGGAAGATCATGACTGGAAATCGCGACGATTTCACCGACAGTATAACCGCATTGATATAAAATAATCCGCCTAAGAATGATCCAAAACGACAGTTCGCTAAACTAGTGAACATCACATGAAAATCAGAGAAATATCCCTACGCCGCGACAGCTGTTCAGCCACGCCTCTTCGTGAAGTGTTTGTGTATGTACATGGCTCCCATTAAGACATCAGGGCTTCTCATGGTTCACAACCGTGTAATTATATAAACAAATAAATTGATAAAAGGCAAATCACTGATCGTTCTCGATCGCAACTCGCCACTTTACCACACAGGAGTAGGAAACTCGTGCGCCAGTAAGCGTCTGACATTCAAGACTCGGTTTTCAACTAAACATAATACTTCTCACGTAAAAAGTAAATTCAATGTAATTTTTATGAGAAAGTTTGTACAGAAGAGCACAGTATCACTGCACTTTCTAATTTCAATTATTTCTCGTGCCGAACTATGTTCTCGTCGGACGAGGACATCACAAAAGGAAGACGTCGAAGCCATTTACAAGTTAGCCAACTTCAAGCGAACGAATGAAGGAAAGAGTGTCAAAGGGGCTGAAAGAGACAACGTTCACAAAACCTTCAGTTATGTTGCCAGCACTAGCTGTCAAAACGGTCACATCTTACAAAATTCGCTCTATACATACGGCACATACAGAGGGTGCGCTTCTTGGAGACCTCATCAACCCTTTCTGATCACCATGCCCCCCTACGACGACGTTCAGACCAAGCTTAAAGAAGTAAGGATATATGTGCAAGTATCCGCCGAAGACATGGTGCTGGTTTCCCAAAGCGAGGTCTGATTACAAGAATCTTTCACCAGACTAATAAAATGGTTCTATATTATGACAGTTAACGGAAACAAAACCGTTATCAATACTGACGCACATTTGAATTTACGTACGGTCCGGTCCATTCAATGTTACAGTGCATTATTCGTGTTTCAACAGTATGCACACCTGCGCCTTTACAGCATTTATTTATTACAAGAAGTTCATATATTTTCAGAATTTTCTCAAGTGGCTTCATTTTTTTCTAGGCTACGTTTATAACTATTTGAATTTCAAAAGCTTTTTAGTCTCTCCTACATCTGTAATACTGAAACTAGAGATATTTTTAAATCTATTCCTCAATATTACCCCATTAAATGATATCATGTACAGTTTGTTCAAAGTATTAGTAGCATTTTAAGGCAAGATATAACAATTTTCCAAGAATACGTAGGCAAAATATTTTCAAAAACAATCTGTTTTTTTTTTTTTTTGAATTTATTTTGTACGGGTAGAACCAACACCACCTAGATATCTAGATGGTGTTGATAGAACAAACTGCACTAAATTATGATATAAATGTAATTTTTATTGAATTCTTTGAGTTTTCAGAAGAACGTAGGAAAAGTACAAGCTGTGTAACAAGTAGTTTCGTAAAGAGACTTTTGCAAGAGATAAATTAAATATTCAGAGTATATAAGTTGCAATATAATTATGTAGTGTAACGTAACCATGACAAGAAACGAGAATGTATGTGCAAAGTTGCAGCACCACTGGTTTCCAAGTAGCAATGGTAATGAACTTAAATCGTTCACATTAAGTGAAGAAGAAGCTCATTTACACCAAAACCCCTTCCCACAACTATCTGAATAAATATGAGTAGATTATGATTAAGAATTCTCGAATAAAATGTACTCGTGATCAGAGGTGGATTTACGCATAGGCACAGTAGGCACGTGCCTACGGCGGCACATTTTCAAGGGCGGCAAGTTTTCAAAGGCGCAAAATTTTCTTGATATTTTCTAAAACAAATTTAGGTTCTCTAAAAACTATAACAGCATAAATATTTTTATTTTAAAAATATCATATTAATATTTAATACAAGCTATTTATTTGTCTACTTCATTATAGTATACCTTATGATTTCAGAAGTATATGAATCTGAAACTAAGGCCCGTTGACGAAAGAAAACATGTTGCAATTCTAGTTGTCATGTTTTAGTTTCCTTTTAATGTTAACGTTTCAGTGTTGAAACGTTAATAATGTTGAACGTTACTTGCTATGAAGATACAGTTTATATCCAAAATTAGCGAATCCAAAAAAATTATTTAATTTATGAAAACAATGTGCAAAATATAATGTTACTTTTAAAGTTAAAACGTTTAAATTAATGAGGAATTGTTACTGAAACGCTACAATTAGAAATGTAACATTAATTTTAAACAGGGGGCGGCAAATTTGATGTGCCTACAAGCGGCAAAAATATTAATCCGCCCCTGCTCGTGATGAATTATCAATTGACTTTTTCTCGCTACCCTGCCAAGGCGAAAAAGTCGCACAAAGCGTTGTTACGTCATTTAAGATATACACAGCATAATTATTTGACGTGGCTTAACGAAATAAGAGTTCACAACATGTTTCCTGTGTTAATTTGCTTAGCTGAGCTATTAGTTGCTTAAGAGAAACGCACGGTCATCCTGAAAACGAGGAGATAGATGAATGCACAAGGATTGTATAGAAAAACAACTACCACGATTATCAAAATAAATAATTGTTTTTCTCATACATATACCAGAAAGGAAATACAGAGTAAGTTATTTCATTTGTTGATAACACTGAATTTTGTTTTCGTAAATCGAGATACTTTTTCTTCCTAGAGTGTGAATGCAAATCACACATGAATATAAAATCAGTACAAAAGACAACATAACTTAATGAGACAGAAACCACGTACTCGTTAAATTTGAATTGTATTTGAATCCATTTACAGTGTGTTATCATCAAAAAGAAGTAAAAAAAATGTAATTGACAAATGGGAGGTAAGTATAATTCCTGCAAGCTTTTTGGGGTCGTCACTTTTACTACAAATATGAGTACTTCAATTCTATGGATGGCAACATTTTAAAACTACGAATTTTCGCTCCCGAATAATAAAACAAAACGTATTTGCATCGTCAAAGGAACGGCAGATTTCATTTCATTGTATTTCCGGCAAAATAACACCCCCGGCCATACTCTTCCCACTACTCGTATTAAAAAATTAATTCAAAAAAACCTGCGCATAGAGAAGCTGCGTTTACAATCCCGAAGTAGAACAAGGAGGCATCTCAGCGTTTGCTTAATGGCTTAGGGAAACAGGACAAAAATCCTATCGAGATGGAGCTCATTGACCCAGAAGCTGAAGTAAAATTATTGTTACAGGCGTATTTAATCTTTAGAATTATCTTTATTTGAAAGACACCCATCCATCTTGACGCACACGCTATCAACATTGTTCCTCCTTGTCGGTCAGTGGATTTGGACGCGATGCACGGAATTAGTTCTGCCTACGCTTACACTCAAACGAAGTAACAAAAGTAGAGAATCATGTGTTTGAATTAAAGTTATAAGTAATCTAAGCCCGAGATAAACATATTTATTTGAATTTGAACATCACTGTCTGTATTTTAAGTTACAACAAAATACATTAATCTTCTTCTTTTAAATATACAACATCATTCTCTTGTTCTTGATTATATTTGTATATACTGTCTGTTTGTCATTCATAGTTCAGAAATAGTCCCACTTGATTAAAGATTTTCTGTTTTAAAGAAAATGTTTGTTTTTTTAATGAATTTTTTGTGTAATTCATGTAAATAAACTGTATTGAATCAAGTGGGACTATTTCTTAAGTATCATTATCTTGTAATCGTGGAGAGTAATCTTTCTTTCTGAAGAAAAATATAGTAGACTGTGTAGCATCATTTTCTTCTAGTCTCCAACAAATTAGACCAGAAGACAGCGAAACAAAATTTCGTATCATTTCAATAAAGCAGGAATTTTTGGTAGTTTTGGTTAAAAACAGCAAAATGGAAGTTCGACGGCACCCGCCAAAAGATGCGAATATGCAATGAAAAGAGAGGGGGAGTCCGACTAACTACTTCAAACATGAAATAGTGTGGGACGTTAGTTTTAGGGGTGAACAATAAATATTGAAGACAATCATCTGTCAACCTTTGGTGCAAAACACGTTAGTTTTATACTTGCATGACATTATGAAAAAAACGAGTGTTTCGCAAGTGAAAGTTAAAAATATAATAATGTATCATTCACTTCAATTTACACATTAGGAAATAACATTACTCAACTCCATCACCTGTCTGATGGCGCATTTGTCAAAACTGGCATCGCCGAAGTTTCCAATATGACGACCGTAAGTCACTACTGACTCTCAGAACATTCAGAAATGATTTAAACGTTCAACTCACTGCTCACTATTACTACTATAAATACATTAATACACATTCACATTGATTTCATTGCTAATTGACAAAAAATATGTTAAAATAATTATATTAGTAAAAATATTTATTAAAAGTCAACTTTCAGGATTTTTATTTTACATCGGCAAAGATATCAATGATATTATCAATGTTAATCTATTGTGCTATCAACAATAGAGCCAGATCACCTACACGTTCTTCATCCAAAGAATATCTAAGATACTTGTTATCACCTTTATTTTAGAAAATGATATTGCAGATTTTATCACTGTATCAGGAACAAGTTGGTATATACAGCAGGTATATACACCAAGTAGTGCTACTTCATCAGGATAGACAGATATCGAAGTATTGTGTTCAGCAAGCTCTGCCTCATTAGTAATGTTTTAAAGTGAGGAGAACTTCAAGATTATATATTTGCGATCTAAACAAAAATGTAATATTGTTAGAAGTTCTGCAATTTTTTCAGCCCCATTTTCCGATTTATCATCAGGAGAAGACGACAAAAAGAAGAGTTGATTGAACCTAAATACTTTGACTACTGACTTGGTACCCTCGAAACGGTAGCAACGTTGTGAGAATATACAAATTTCAATTATGGGAATTAATGCATCACCACCGTGCTACTTGAGTTTTGGCCAGTAATCTTCCCCATGCGTAGCAAATACACATTTCACCTCAGTTCCATTGCGGCAGCCGACCGAGTCACATCGTGCTCCGATCGCGTGCAGTGAAACAGTTGTTACCACATTGCCATTTAGTTTGTGAACTTAATAACATTTACTTACTGGTAATCTCTTGTCCCACGAGTTGTGAGTGTCTGAAATCAACTGTATGGTCAGCCGGTGCAGCGGCTAACCTGCAAGGATGGAGCCTCCGGACATCAGGGCTCCTATAACCTCAACATCGTCACCTCAGGTATCTACTCACTCAAATATGAAAACTTACGCAAATGTTATGTCAACTGAAGTGTTTCCCACCAAGGACCAGGCCATAATTATCGACTCGCATGAAGGTCTCACTATTAAAGATTACATAAACAGTCTATCCGATATTATTGACGCCAGTGAAATAAGGTTCATATCAAGAATTGCTAATAACAGAGTGTGTATCTTTCTAAGCTCTCAAGCTATAGCTGACAGCCTTACGAACAACCATAACGTTATTAAAATAAAAAACTATGAACTGAAGTTGAGACCACTTGTAACAAAGGCCAAAAGAATTATTATATCTAACGTTTGTCCCATAATCCCACATTCAGTAATAGAGAATGTACTCACCACAAAGAATATTAAATTGGCATCTAAAATTTCATTTGTAAAAGCTAGTATTCCTGGACAGGGTTTTTCCCATATTATGAGTTTCCGTAGACAAGTGTATATTGCCCCTGAAGATGTGAGTCTACTAACAGATTCTACTATTGTGTATTATGATGGCTCAACATATAGGATATTTTTTACAACAGATGAAATGTCTTGCTTTAACTGTCACCAAACAGGGCACTTGGCTGGACAATGCCCTTCACATAACACCTCTAATCAACACAAGACTATCAATTTAGGCAGTGCTCCCATGGAATCTGAACAATTCAGGGGAAAATCCTGTGACATACCAGATCCTGCCATCAATAGAGAGAACACTGGAGCTGTAGATATTCAAAGTCACAATGATCTTACAAAAGAAATACCCACAACTGGTCCCTCACCACCTTCTAAATCTGTATTTTCTACTAATGAAGCTAAAAACAATGAAGAAATCCCAACTAAAGACAACATAGCTTCCCTTAATAATAATAAAAGATGCCTCCAGACTGACTCTTCCTTACCCTCCACTGTAAGCAACACAACTGAAACAAAGAATATGGAAGAAGTCTCAAAACAACCAAAAAAGAAAAAAAAGAAGAAAGAGAAGAATATGGAAGAGTTGATTACCCCTATCAAACACATCATTGAAGACACTCAAAATAACTTCCCCCTTAATTACATTCAGTTTAAATCCTTTTTAGAGAACTCTTTCAGTGCTAATGATCCTATACTTATAGCTGCTGATTACTCACAGGACATATCATCCATCACCAAAATGATGCATAATTTGTATCCTCATCTCACCAACAAAACCATAAAAGGCAGATTCACCAGAATTATCAAGAAAATCAACTCAGTAATTAATACTGCAGATGAATCAAGTACTGAAACAGATTCCAGTATTGAAATCAACACCAGTTAATGTAATCACCCCATAGAATTTAAACCATGCTGACACATCTGAAAGTAGAGTATAATATAAAGTAGAAGTAATGATAGTCCTGCAATGGAATTTAAATGGCTTTTATAGCAGGCTAGAAAACTTACAATATTTATGCAAACTACATAGCCCTGATATAATATGTATACAAGAAACAAACTTTAAAGGAAAATCACATGGGAATATAACTGGATATACTTGTACCTTTAAAAATAGAAGTAATCCTGAATATGCATGTGGTGGTGTGGCAATATATTCCAAAATATCGATTCCCATCGAAATTTTAAAAATTCAAACTGACATGGAATTCGTGGCAATTAAAATTAATTCAACTAACCCCATATGTATCGGAAATGTCTATATCTCTAATAGGTACCCACTACAAGAAATCGAAATGCATGATATTATAAACCAGATAAAAGAGCCCTTCATAATTCTTGGAGACTTTAACTGCCATCACTCCTTATGGGGATCGTACAAAATTGATAAAAGAGGCCGATTATTGGAAAAAGTAATTGACGACCATGACAGCATCATCCTCAACTCTGGTGATCCCACACATATTAATATCAGTAACAGCAGGCTAAGTGCGATTGATCTTTCAATAGCTTCTCCCACAATAGCACAGAAATGTACCTGGAATGTTATGGACTTCCCTTACGATAGTGATCATTTTCCAATACTGATTGATATCCACGAACCAAGTGTGCCCATTAGTCATGAATGGCGCAACCCAATTCCCAATTATAAGAACATTAATTGGCTGGATTATCAGAAAAAAATTGATGAGCACCTCCACGAAGAATATATTTTCAAGGACGATAATAACATTGACCAGATAGTAGAATCATTCTGTAATATTATATCCAATTCTGCTAACTCAATGACACAAATGCACCATGGCCCGTTTAAGTTCAAAAGCGTTCCCTGGTGGAATTCTGAATGCAAAGTTGCTATTAGAAACGCTAAAAAAGCATTAACCGGTATAAAAAAAGAAGAGATGATGATAGCCGAATCAACTATAAGAGAACTAGAGCTATTGCCCGCAGAACTGTAAAAATAAACAAAGCTAGATCATGGACTGAATATATCTCCTCAATAAACTGCCAATCGAACTCAACAGAGAGATGGAAAAAAATCAAATCCATACGTGGTATGAAGACTAATAGTACTACACATTTCTTGCGTTGTAATGACCAGATAATTAGCGACCCCAAAATTATTGCTGAGGAATTTGCCGAAACCTTCATGAAAAATTCCAGCACTTCCAATTACCATACGGAATTCATCACTTATAAAGAAAAAGCTGAAAGTGAACCAAATATGACACCTATTGATGACAGCATCTATGATAATGACATGAATTCTCCAATTTTCATGCATGAACTACAAGAAGTTTTAAAAAAGATCAACAACTCAGCTCCTGGCCCAGACAAAATTCCAAACTGCCTAATAAAAATCTCCCAAAGAGAGGTATTAACATTTTATTAAAAATATATAACCATATATGGCTAAATAATGTTTTTCCTGAACTCTGGAAGACTGCCACAGTCATTCAGATTCCCAAACCTGGCAAGGACGAGTCAAATAGCTATAATTACCGACCAATCTCACTGACCTGCAACCTATGCAAAATATTAGAAAAAATTGTTAACAAAAGAATAAGGTGGTTCCTTGAATCTCAACATTTAATAAAAGACAACCAATTTGGATTCAGAACTGGACACTCCACCACCTCACATCTTATCAGCACGACAACGATAATCCAAGAAGCCTTTCTTCAAGGACAGCATGTTATCTTAGTAAATCTAGACATCGAAAAAGCATACGATATGGTATGGACACACCGCATAGCTGCTAAATTACTTAGTATTGGTATCAAGGGCAATATGTATAAGTTCCTTACCAACTTTATTAGCAACAGATGTATTCAAGTACGTGTAGGTAATAATTTATCAACAATTAAGAAACTTAATAATGGGCTACCGCAAGGATCAGTGCTCAGTGTGACTCTATTTTTAATCGCCATAAATGATGCTGATGATGATATTGTAAGCCCAGTTGTCGTGCGGAAATACGCCGATGATATGGCGTTACTATGCAAAGGAAGGAACTTCGATTCAACCAATGAATTAATGCAAACTGCTGTAAACTGTATTTACAAATGGTCAATGAAAACCGGTTTCAAATTCTCGACTGATAAATCTGAATGTATGATTTTTTCTAAAAAATTAAGCCCCGTCTACCCGAAACTATTCCTGGGCAACAAAGCCATTAAGACTGTCACACATACAAAAATCTTGGGCCTTAAATTTGACCACAGGCTCACATGGCAAGAACATATCTCTAAAACATACGTAGAATGCAAAAATCGACTTAACATCCTGAAGTGTCTAAATCACAACAACTGGGGATCAGACAAAAATACCTTACTACTTACATACAAAGCCTTAATAAGAAGCAAGATAGATTACGGATCTATTGTATATAATTCAGCGTGCAACTCAACTCTCAAGAAACTGGACACACTGCACAATTGCGGACTCAGAATAAGCACTGGTTGCTTTCACACAAGTCCAATTGGTAGTATTCTCATCGAAGCGGCTGAAACTAACCTCACATATCGAAGACAAACCCTGTCAATCAAATACGCAATTAAAGCCAAAACATCCTTAAATAAGATAATACGTAATGATGTATCTCCTGGAATTAGAAGTGGAAATCCACAATGTTCTACACCTTTCTATAATAAAGTAGCTACGCTATTCAGCTCCCTCAACATTTCGAGGCTTCCTATAGAAAGTCAAAAGATCCCCGCTGTAAATCCCTGGACCGTCAACATCATTGAAGTCGATAAATCCCTGGTTGAAGTTCAGCAGAACAACCTTGACTTAGACGAATGGAAACTCAAATACTGCGAAGCGTATGATAAATACAAAAATAACTACAATATCTTCATTGACGGACGCAATAATACATCATTTTCTGAGGCCATTCTGAAGGATCCCAAATCTTTGGTGAAATTCCGGTTTATGAACATTGCTAGTCAGGAAAACATGTTCAACCATGCAATTCTGGAAGCGCTTAAAAAGATAACCCATAACAGTACCGACGCCACTATCATCACTAATAAAATTCCTAAAGATATCTTCAAAATATATGATGAAACACAATCCAAAACGACGGCTCGAATTAAAGAACTCCTTCATTTGATTAAACTCCAAGGCTTGTCAGTAATTTTTTCTTTTTTTACCTAATCAGCTGTATCCAATTATTATGACCGAAATACATAACAATGAAACTAACACAAAGATAATAATTGATCTCCAAGGAAACAATGTAAGACCTAACCCTGGATACTCCAAGCAAGATGTCATAAGATTCGTACATAGGAAGATGCTCCAGCAATGGGAACCGATATGGCGATGTCATAAGTCTAGTAATACCCATAAATCAATCGATTTATTCCTATCACTACAATCGGACCCCAAGATGACTAGACGCGAACAAGTTTTAATTACACGAATTAGAACTGGTCATTCTAAAATTACACACAGGTACTTGCTGGAGAATACCTCACCACCACTATGTGATATGTGTCAAGTAAGACTATCAATCGAACATATTATTATGTCCTGTCGTAAATATGATCACATTAGAACTATGTATTTTAATCCAAATGAAATGGAGAAAATCCTGTACTCTGTCCCCTTTCAAAAACAGATTGTCAAATTTTGCAAAAACACAAATGTCATGCTTGAAATATAACGTTATGGTAAGCCCGCCCATATCTCTAAGAGTTGATGTGTTATGATCCTACCCCGATGATATTGTATGACTGTGTTACAAGTATGTAAGACAATAGTATGTTATAACTTATATGTTATTATGTTATATTATGTTATGTTATTATGTTATATTATATTATGTTATGTTATATTATGTAAATGTAATGATGTGTAACCCTCGAAAAGATGTTATGACCATGCCCTGATTCTTCTGTATTCTTCTGTAAGATACGTAATTTGTGATACTGTATTTTGTTATGACCAATACATTCTGATACTTTTGTTTATGTAATGACAGATAAAGTCATAATTGTAAACACCTGTAATTAAAAATGTTGTCGCTAATAACCTTAGTCGTTGATGCGACAAAAAATAAAGAGAAAAAAAAAACATTTCACCTCAGTGATTGTTTGAAAACTAAGTATTTTCCAATATGAGCACATTTTGGCTGTTTACTCGATCTATTAATCGAAAGATCATGAATTGTCGTTTATCTTTAAAACCGCACCACCCCAAAAATCAGTGATATTTATATCCAGTGAATAAGCTTGAATTCTATTTGGATGTGATATTTACGATTTTTAAAATTTAACACAGAATTACTCGAAATCTGAAGAATTTGAGTACTTTTTCCCAGGTCAATAGCATCATTTATTTCCATTAATTATTTTCTTTTAAATATTATAATATATGAAGCTTTCAGAATGTCAGTGATTTTTTTCTTATCGAGCATCCACAGCATCGCACCTTCCTAGCGAGTGTTTTCAAACGATAATTCCGAACAAGCTCTCATATTTCCTCATCGAACAATACAATGCTAAGTGCAAAAAGCTATAAGGATTGCCTGTTTTCCCAGATGACCTCTATTGCTTAATTAAGCACCAAACACTGGTTATAGATGGCACAATAGGGAGACTAAACTTTGGGTGCAATTAGTTTTATTCTTTGTTGCACCCTACTGTACACACCACTCATTAAGGCGGCTCCCTTAACCTTGCCACACACACACACACACAGAAAGATGTCTTTTCCTGTAATAAATTTGATGAGTTTACGAATTCATTTTCTGAATATGGACCATGGCCGAACGATAGGTTTCGGAAATAGTTGTCTGCCAAGAATGTAAACATAATCGGCGGCGCAGCTGATTTACTGTAGATCTCCCGTGAGCTACACCCTTGAGAAGATCTGTGATATCTTCGATATCATCATTCGCCACTTAATACTTTCCCTCAATCACTATAGTACGAGTATTTTGTCAAATTACAGTAAATACGGTTCTATAGTAGTATTCTTCCTACGAAAAAATCCTTCCTCAAATTGTGATGTTGTTGGACCAATCTTATGTAATACATAGTTCGTATTTTATGTCATTCAAAATTCTTGAGATCCTATTTTATGTGAAATAAATTATGTTATGAACAGGAAGTATTACTAACTTATTTTTTCGCAATGTGCGGGAACACGTTTGCCTTATCAAAGTAATACTCTTGACGTAATATGTGATATTCAAGATACCGTTGCCCATTTCTTTGCTGTAGTTTTTATGCCAAATATCTAGGCTCTTTTTAGTCTCAACTTGCTCCTTATATTGCGGTGACTAAACTACGAATAAAATTCGTAGATGGTTGACAGTTTGTGGTCGCGTGGAAATGTCAGTGGTGTAACCTAACAGCGAATCAGATTCAGTATTCGCACTTTTTTCACTTCAAATCATAGAATGCAAGAATCGCATGGACAGAATGTTGCAATTCATCAGCTGAACGCCACAAATTTCTAAATAATTTTTTGTTGAAACACGTGGTGAGCGCGCGATTTAAGAGTAGCGTGTGCAGTTGTGTTGTTATTCGTCTGAATATCTTGGACGTTGCAACGTAGCGCGGTCTAGCGCGTAGTACGCGGCATGGCTTCCCCCTCCACATCCAAATGTCAACCCTCATCTAATTTTATTCGGATCCTAACCAAGCCTATTCTCCGATTTAAATAGAGTGACATTTGACGTACGAATAGCCCGGTTATCCAATCGGGAGCTTCAATACCAAAAATTATCTGCTAACGAACCTCCTGGTTGGATAACCGCGGCTAGCTGACCGTACGTCGAACGTCACTATTTAAATCGCAGTATAAGCCGCGCGGCGCGGCGAGCGCACGTGGTCGGAGCCTGGTGGGGAGAGGGGGGACGTGCCTACCGACCTGCATGGCGCGCAGGCGGCCGGGCGCGCCGAAGTCGTTGGCGCGTGGCTACGAGGGCGGCGCGGGGCGCGAGCGCACGTGGCCGGTGCGGGTGCGGCGTGAGGGGGAGGGGGGCGTGACTGCTTACCAGCATGGCGCGCAGGCGGTCAGGCGCGCCGAAAAAGTTGGCGGGTGGCTGCGGGAGCGGCGCGGGGCGCCAGGCGGGGTTGTGCGGGGCGCGGTGTGGCTACGTACCTGCATGGCGCTCAGGCGGCCGGGCGCGCCGAATACGTCGGCACGTGGCCGTGGGGGCGGCGCGGGGCGCCAGACGGGGTGGCACGGATGGGGGAGGGGGCGTGGCTGCTTACCTGCATGGCGCGCAGGTGGCGGTGCGCGCCGAAGACGTCGGCACGTGGCCGCGGGGGCGGCGCGGGGCGCCAGGCGGGGTGGCACGGATGGGGGAGGGGGCGTGGCTGCCTACCTGCATGGCGCGCCGAAGACGTAGGCGCATGGCCGCGGGGGCGGCGCGGGGCGCCAGGCGGGGTGGCGCGGATGGGGGGAGGGGGCGTGGCTGCCTACCTGCATGGCGCGCAGGCGGCCGGGCGCGCCGAAGACGTCAGCGCCGGGCTGCGGGGGCGGCGCGGCGAAGAGGGCGCTGACGGCGGCGGTGAGGCGCGCCCACTCGGGCTGCGGCGGCGGCGAGCGCGGCGAGGGCGAGGGCGGCGGTGTGGCGGCGGGCGCCAACACGGGCGCCAGCGCCGCCGCCAGGGACACGCTGAGCGCGTCGCCGCGACGCCGCTTCGGCCCCATCCCGCCCGGCACTGCCGCTGCCCGCCCGCCCGCTCGCACGGCGCGGCCCGGCCCGGCCCGGCCGCCCCCTCGGCCCCGCCCCGCGCGAGCTCCGCGACTTATCGCCGCGCAGATAAGCCGCGCCGACTCGCGTCGTCAGATGGCGCGCGCGGCGTGAGCCGGGGCGGCGCTTCGGACAGCGGAGAGCGGCCACGAGGCGACGCGACGGATTAAACGGAAGTAATGGATGGGCAGCGATGACTCACGGGGGCAATAATACGCACGTTATTTATGTTATTATAGATGTGGTGGAAGAAAGCATCGAGACTTACAGATAATGCACAACGCTCGTCTTCTTATTAACTCATCATCGCTTTTAAGCTTGCATCAGCTCACATCCAAGTAAATGAAATGAATTGCGATAATTCTAACTCCGAGATTAGAGGAGATGTTATATTTTTTTACTACACTCCAATCCTTATCTTTTCGAAATAACATTTATACAGATGAAATATATTATATGCTTGAATGAACCTGACTTTTAGGGTAAAGAGCTTTTGTGATACTGTCCTGACCAAATGATTTGACTAAGAGCGTTTAAATTGCTAATTTTACGTATCAAATAAATCAATTAGTTCTACGTAATGTGTTAGCTTTTTTAATAATGAGTATGCATTCCCTTGTTCTTGGTGAGCATTCTTTGATGAGCATGAAAGTGAATGAGAATGTCTTTTCGGCATTTCCACACGTTGTTGACATCTGCTCTTGTTTTCATTATCGTGCCAAACTTAGTTTGGGGATTCATTTCATTGAAACTTAGTTATAGAAGCTAGAGTCATTTTTTCGTTTTCTGACAAACCTGGACTGAGAATCTTCTCCCTCCCTCACTCACCCCCCATTTCCAATCCGCCAGGATTCAAAGTTGTCATTGTTTGCAAGTATTTCCTTAATTACACGAATTTTTTTAAAAATTTGGTTCTCTCTAAATGTATATTATATTGTTCTTTCAAAAGAAATTTCATTGGGGCAGCTGCATTCCTTAAAGCCATCTACAATGAAATTTATAGTTATTTTATTTGTAGAGTTTCAACACTAATCTTTAGATCTCTTCAATTTAATATACTCACAACACACGTAAACCCATGTCCATACTAAATGTTTTATTTTGACTGATCAGCTAGAAGGTATGCAGGGAATGCACACTGAACAAAAAAGTATTGACTGAAATTCGTAACAAATTCGTGGAAAAACACGGAAAATGTCTTTAGTTTAATAATTTGTCCAACGCTGTAGAAACAACTGTCTGGAGGTTAAATGATAATATCGTTAGTGCAAAAGAATAGTAACATATCTGAGAATCGTCGTTTTTGAGTTAGTTAAGATACGTAGGTATTTGGAAAACGGAATATTTTTTTCCAAAAAACCATTTCATAACGATACTTCACAGGGCAGACAGATATTGAGCAAAACGCTTTGTCTTTATCCGCGAAAACGGTTTGTTTCATATCTTGAGGACCATTCCAAAATGCGTAAAGTCCAGTAACAACCTAGGGAATAGGGAGTCTGATCATTGGGACGTACAAATGAGTTTTCACGAGTGTCGTAGTACAGATGACAAATTACCAAACTTTCTAAAATCGTTATTTTACTTTTGAAGAAATTATAGACCTCTTTTGGATAGTTAATCTCTATTCCTGAAACAGTTACTCGAAATGAAGGAAGGTCGCTGACTTTTCAAGATGAACCGCTAAATAAGCGTGCTCCATTTGTAGTGTTGCAAAACTGACAATATCCTCTACTTGTACTTTAACTCAGAGATTCATTAGCATTATTGTATGTTTTCAGAAGATTTATCTCATTCATTATTTGACCCATACTAATTGTCGGGGTTGAATCTACGGAGAGGGAAATGAGGGAAATTCGCCCCGAAAATTTTTCAGTAACTATTCATTTCAACTTGTCACGAAACTTTCAAGCTTTCAAAAATATTTTCGGGAACCATTAAAACGAATAAAATCGTTTCGCAGCATGAGCTGAGTGTAACCTGCGATATTTTACAAAATTAGTAAAATGACACATTCGACCAAAACATTTTGAATTTCGCCTCCCAAAATTTGTCTCTGGATTCGTACTGTACATAATTGTTAATAATAATAGTTGGTCTATCAACTGTTCACATTTACATTACAGCAATAACGAAAGCATCAGGAATTTTTAAATCCCCGGCTGCTTCTCAAACTCAGTTATACTTTGCGGTGTAAAATGTGTCCTCTTGACATAAAGAACTTCTACTTTTTAACGCCTCTTTTACCAATAACTGCTGGTGCCAACTTCACGACCCTGTTGATGGCATATAAGAAATTGCTTCCTGGAACGTTACTGCCACCAGGTATACTCGGATAGGTCGATAGGACGTGTTCTCCAACGGTTCCTTGATCTTCAGCCCTAACACAAGACATTACTTCTTTCAGGTAAGGGAGGATTATTGCGTTTTGGACGATGATGATTCCTGGACAGACCTTAATTTGATCACATTGTCTTTTGTTTCGACGAAAGCTGCTGCACGACGTTTATCTATCGCGTTAAGACGTAACAACCACGAGAGAAGAATGGGCAACTTCAGTGTTGTGGCAAATTTATTACGTTGAAGAAACGAAAAGAAATAGATGTGGAGAAGATTCAATTCAACCATATCTCCCTTTTCATCAGCAATGTAATTTCAAAAGCAATTTAGTTCGTGAAATATGAAAACGATCCAAGGGAAATTTGTAATGAGAACGAAAGTTTTAAGAAAGTAAGAAAATTTCAAGCGGTTTTCCTGTTTCTCATCTATCATATCTTTATATTTACATTGTCATTTTGAATCATTGACACCTGTTACAAGATTAGGAACAATATCTAATGAATTGGGAACTAGGTTACGCTATGGCGTGGGCCTTTTTTACGCCAATGCTTGATTCAAAAAACCTCCATATGGGTACTCTACTGACCTTTGGAAATAATAATCCCCCAAAAAGAGGGAAAACTGCGAACAGTAGCTACTTGTGCACTCTGCAAAAGAAAAATTTTCGTCGAAGGCGATGGAAGATGGTGATTTTTATTCACCGACCGAGTGCAAAACAATTTAGCGAGCGGGCTAGCGCCTAGCAACAGGAGCAACCCGAGACGCGCGCGGGCACCTAACGCGGGTCGGCGGCGCGGAAGAAGCGAGCGGGGCGGCAAGGGCGGGGCGGGGCCGGGGCGGGGTCGGGGGAGGGCGGGGTTGCGCGGCGTGCAGAGCACAGCAGAGCAGAGCGGAGCGGAGCGGCGGGCGTGCGGGCGGCCAGTGGCGCGATGTCCGCGTCCGTGGCTGGCGGCGGCGGCGGCGGCGGCGGCGGAGGCAGCGGCGGCGGCGGCGGCGGCGGGGGCGGCGCGGCGGCCGCCCTCCAGCGCCTGGGCCTGGCCCGCGCCCCGCGCCCGCTGCGCGTCATGGTGCTGGGCCAGGCGGGCGTCGGTAAGTCCGGTGAGTCCCGCGACGTCCGGAGATGACTTCCGGTATTTCTTCACGTCATTACGACAACAATACCGCATCCGAATTCTCAAAATTCCGGTGAGTCCCGCTTAATGATGGCAAATTTTTGCAAAACATCGAAAGGTCAATACAAGGTTTTCGATATCGGTGAAGTCATCAACAAAAACATCGATGTTTAAAATATCGATATTTTAAATATGATGAAACATGTCGAAGTGAAATGTCCTGGTTCTAATGTGATACATAACACGCCAATACTAGTTTAAAGTATATTCCGCTTTAAATTTGACTGCCATCTTAATTTTCTAATCAATGCTCTTTGTTGTCAAGGTTCCAAATGCAGTTTAATGATATTATAACGTAAAAAATAATCAAAAAAGTTAATAACACCGGAGAAAGGTTGCAAAAAATGTTATTTATATCAGGAAAAACATGTTTTGAAAACATCAATATTTTTTAACAAACATATTGATCTGAAGAAAACATCGAAAGCAACACATCGATGTTATAATACCGATGTTTCTGCTCAAAAAATATCGTTTTTTGTTTTTTTTGTTTTGTTTTTTTTCTGCGGGATGAACGCCGCCATGGGTGATATTTAGTTTTATTAGGGGCTGGCTTACCACGCGGCAGAAATGAGAACAAGTTCAACTTTTGAAGGAAATTTCACAGAGTGGGGGATCCAGGGGGGCACGGGACCACGCCTCCCTCCCCCACAGAGCCAACATTTTTTTATTATATTCAATTTATTCAAAATAATTACCCAGTAAAGATTTTATTGCATCTAAGTAAAGATTTCATCACATCCAAGTAAAGATTTCATCACATCCATTACCAGTAAATATTCACAAGCATCATTCATATTATGAATATACTCGTACATATCTTTTTATTGCAAGCTAATATTTTTAATCGAAAATATTTGTTGAGTGGGGACACTACTGAAATCCCCTCCCCTCGAAATACTTGCGGAATCCTTCCATTATTTCAAACACGGACAGACAACGTAGGCAATCAATTTTTAATGTACAATCATATGATGAAGCTGATTAGAATGCATATGCAGTGTAGAAGACTCCTCGTGGCAACAAAAGTGAACGTTAATCTACCTAGGGACACTATAACGTTTCTACGACAATCGACTTCAACAACACATATGAACTGACTGCGTAAGAATAGTATAACTAAAAGATTGTATCGAGACTAAAATCATAGTTTCCAAAACGCCAAGAAAACAACGTACGGCGGAAAAGGAATCCAAAAAAGTTAAAATCTATCTTATTTACTTCTTCTAGGATCTACCACGAGATCTGTAATATCGATACTTCTTGCCCTGCGAGACTCCTGTTAATGAGATTGAGAAAATTAATAAGATCTTCCCTCAATTCTTAATCGTCACCTACTCGTCGCAAAAATTCTGTTTATTCTATTTATATATTAATCTGTTTATTTGTTATTTTGTTATTATTATTCTGGTTCTTTCTTTTCATGTCAGAGGTTACAAATAACTGGATTTGTCTAATGTTAGTTTCCTTATTAATAGTGAAGATATGTTCACAGTAAGGTCATATTGACATAATTTTTGTTTAATTTTAGGATATTTATTCAATGTTCTTTATGTTTGTATCTGAAAAATATTTGGAAACCAACGTTTAATTCAAAATAAAATTCAAGAATAAAATAATCATTCTGAGGCTCTTTATTTTAAGACATGAAGGATCCCTTACCCCTAAGATTTACAATAACAAATTAAATTACGAATATTAGGTTTATGGAGATTAACATGTCTTGCAATAGCGATTTCCAAAATAATACATCCAATATGAGCATCCCAAACAAAAAAAAAAAAAAAAAAAAAAAAAACAAACAATGTGGCATTTCCCTTGGCAAGAATCTCTATGTGTTGATCTATTTACTACGATCTGCTGTTGGCAAAAAAAACAAAAATACCAATGGAATTGTGGGACAGAATTAAGCACATTCTTTTAAGGATTGTTACGTTGATATGAAAAGAAACGAATTTCACAATTATAGTGTCTTTGTTCTTAATCTAACGTTACTGCGCGCGTACAAACCTCTATAAGCATAAACATGCGGTGAACTGCAAGTATCTTAATTAGGTTATTAGAAGGTGTGGGATGATTAATAGTAGTGGAAATGTTTTGTGACATGTTTTGTGTTAGAAGCATGTGGTTTTACGAACAGTTCATTCAGAAAGAAGATAAAGAGCATTAAAACATTTTTAATAAGTGGAAGGTTTCAACATTTTAGATCACATATCAAAAGAGTTTCTTTTTACAAGAAGTCTACATTTTTGGAACCTAAAAGTAAACTACAGTTTTTCGTCTATTGTAATTTCATGTCATGCATGAGAATTTCCTTAGAGTGACAAAAAAAGAAAGCTTATTTTCTTTTTCGTCATTTACGGAGTAGTTTCGGCTGGAGTAAAGTCTTGCTCCTGAACAAAATGGGAGATCACGTATGCAAAGTCTTGTGTTTTATGTGACAAGTGTTGAAAGCCCCACTTAGGCTGCTGTCTCGCAGTTTGATTTGTGTAAAGGCATAAACCAGCTTCTGTTCATCGTTGTATGGTTTATTATCGCATTTAAAACAGCTGAAACATCTTTGTAAATAAATTGAAGTTACATTCCAAATACTTCTTTGATTAACAAAGTATAAAATTAGAGATTGAGATGGCAAAAAATAATATCCAAAATATATTTTCGATGAATAGTCAAATATTATAAATAAATTAAATATATTTCTTCAGATGAAATCAATTTACTAGAAGTATATAAATAAAAAATATAAATTGTAGAATGAATATTGACATCAATTCTTTAGTAAATCTCCTATTTTCACTTATATATTGTTAATTTCTAAAGTGCATATGCTATTATTTCCTGAGTGTATACACACTACTTTTTTCGCATGTATGTGGTGATACTTATTTGCTTACTCTGAGATTAGGCAACCCCCAATATATTACTTACCTCTCATTATTATTATTATTATTATTATTATTATTATTATTATTATTATTATTATTTTAACTTAAACTCCTCTTTCTCTCCTTCTCCATTCCTTGTTGTCATTTTCATAACTTAATGATTCTCACCATGGACTGAATTATTTCATAAAAATGAGCTTATAAAAGTACATTTCTTTCGGAATGAACGCGTCTTCTTTGATCGTTCCTTTTATTGGTTTTGGTTACATCATTACGAATTTATTTTTACTTTTTAGCGTATTGCATACTTATGTAGTAAATATTAAAATTGGAATGTTAAACAGAAAAGCATGATTTTTGTCAGAACGACTCGCATTGAACGGCTCTGATCGTAGATACATTTTGTTCCCGAATATAGTAAATTACTTACTCGAAGTCGTTGTATCGTCCAAATTCACATTTTGTAGGTTCTTGATGTCGAAAAATTTGTTTACTGCAAATCGTATGTTTGCCCGTCCTTCCTTCTTTCCTTCCGTTCTTCTGACGCAGATAAGGAGGTCCTTCCTCAATGCTTCTGTCTGTCTGTCCTTTGGAGCCAACGCTAGCGCCTAAGTGTTCAGACGGTTTTCTCCAAAATTGATATTCCTCGACCGATCTGTCTGAATTCGAGGTCACGTAAATTTCAAATGAATATTTCGATTATGGTGTTTCTTTCATGAAGCCTCAACATTTTATAAATTTTCTCAAAAATGGTTCCAAATATGTCCATTATTTTTTCCAGATATGCTTGAAAAATGGCTCACTCTCAACTCTGATTTTTCGAAAATTACAAAAGTTATTCTTTTTCGACGACGTCCTATACATGGAATGTTGAAGATGATTTTTTTCCTAAATGAAATCAGTTCTGCAAAGACATCTTTAATTAAGGTCATGTAAAATTTTCGAAAAAATTACTACTTTTCGTGAAATGTTGCATGAAATGAGCTCAAAAACTGTTCCAAATGTTTTCATTATTTTTTTATAGAATATAGTAAATTATTCTCATAAAAATGGCGCAGGACTTATCTCTTATGAACTCAGGAATTTCGGAAATTGCAAGAAATTGACACGGCAAAACTACAATGTAGATGATAGAAATTTCTTTCCTTAAATTCTAATTTTTAAAAATGTATCCTTAAATAAGATCATGTATAATAATTTTAAAAAATCAATAATTGTACCGTAATGTTTCTTGAAGCAAAGGTATTTTATAAAAAATATAAAAGTGGCATCAATTTTCTTGAATATAGCAAAACACGCTTGTAAAACTGGCACTAGTTTCATTTTTATGGAACTCTGAATATTCGTAGAATGCAAAAGTTACAAATAATACGAGAACGTATGTGACTAGTTTTGCTACGAAATGAAATCATTCTTTTTTAAGAGCTGCCTGTTTGCACATGAGCTATGATCAGGGGCGGATTAATATTTTTGCCGCCTGTAGGCACATCAAATTTGCCGCCCCCTTAAAATTAATGTTACATTTCAAATTGTAACGCTTCAGTAACAATTCCTCATTAATGTAAACGTTTTAACTTTAAAAGTAACATTATATTTTGCACATTGTTCTCTTGGATTAAATAATTTTTTTGGATTAGCTAATTTTGGATATAAACTGTATCTTCATAGCAAGTAACGTTCAACATTATTAACGTTTCAACACTGAAACGTTAACATTAAAAGGAAACTAAAACATGACAACTAGAATTGCAACATGTTTTCTTTCGTCAACGGGCCTTAGTTTCAGATTCATATACTTCTGAAATCATAACGTATACTCTAATGAAATAGACAAATAAATAGCATGTATTAAATATTAATATGATATTTTTAAAATAAAAATATGATTTATGCTGTTATAGTTTTTAGAGAACCTAAATTTGTTTTAGAAAATATCAAGAAAATTTTTCGCCTTTGAAAATTTGCCGCCCTTGAAAATTTGCCGCCGTAGGCACGTGCCTACTGTGCCTATGCGTAAATCCACCTCTGGCTATGATGCAAAGTGGCGCTCATAAAGTCTTCAGATTTCCTTTGGTAATATCCTTCAAACGTTGGGAAGTGATTTACTTCCAATACTCAGTAGAGAAGACAGAAAAGAGATAACCATCTACAGGCTATTGCCGTAATAAGACCTTTGGTTCAAGGATCTCAGTGGGTATAAATATGTATTTTTATGTGAATTAACTCTTTTCTCCCTCTCTCTCCCTCTCTCTCCCTCTCTCCCTCTCTTTCTCTCTCTCTTTCTCTTTCTTCCTTTCCTTCTTTTTCCTGTAGTTCTTGCTGCAGACGTTTATCTACTTCTACCCGCATCATCATTGTGTAATTTTCTCTGTGCATCGTATCTTATCACTTGCCCCCGAATCTCCCTATCTTTCCGTTTGTCTTCCGGCCGTTTCCAGCTTCATTATGTTGTGTATCCAACTCTCTCAACTTCTTCTTCCCCCACCCGCCACCTCCCTCGCTGTGGGCAGCTGGCCTTCGGCGGCGGCGGCGGCGCTCGGCACGGTGCGTCGTGTCGTCAGATGCGGGTTGACAGTTGCCATGCCTGTTCCCATGACGACGCCTTTTGACGAGCTGGCGCCGCCGACGCCGCCCTGTTGCGTCGCTCGTCGTCTGTTTCCGCGGTGGCAGGTGCGATTGAATCTGCCCTTCGTTCGTGCGAGGCCCCTTCACCGCAAAGGGGCCTTCATCCCGCGTTGCCGGCCGCCGAGGACGCGCTGAACCGAACTCACTTGCGACCCGGCGCGCTGATGGGATTACGTGGGCGGGTCTATAAGTTTCCGGTCTGACCAAGATATCGCTAGTCAACGAGATAACCTTCTGAGCAGTTTAAAGTCTTATCTTTAATTGTTGTAGTGCTCCCGACATCTCATTTAGTTTTGTGAAGAGAGGTACTTGAGTTGGATACGGTGCGTAAAATCTCATGGTGTTTAGTTTCTTCACGACATTACACCTGTGCTTCCAACTCATATTGCAAGAAATGTTGTGAAGGACTATAGCTTTAAGGAGTTGGATCATTTATACTATAGTCCAGATTGAGCAACCAGCGACTTCTACCTCTTATTAAAACTGAAGAAAAACCTTCAGAAAAGAAAAGTTTGAAGTAGGAGTTTTTGACTATTTTGCGAACAAAACTTCGGAGTACTTATTCAAATGCCTAGAAATGTTAGTAAACTGATGTTAAAAGTGAGTTGGATTAAAGGACGATTACGTTGAAAAGTTACTTATTTTCTTCTTTCTATTAAAAATAGAAGTTATTGAGGTCAAATACATATGGAACTCACCACGTATGAATAATCAGCGCCTAGCCCGTCATGTGAAAAAAAATCGTCGGTAATAAAGTGAAGGTCACTAAGTTCAAATACTAAGTCTGATCAAGTTCAAGTTGGTTCTGTTAAATGTCTACTCAATTTCTATTGCTAGATAAAAGGTAAAATTACGATTTATGGCGGAACTTCATACAAGGCTTCAACATTTTCAAAATTTCCAAAAAAGCTCCAATTTTTTTATTAAATTTTGTCCTCAAATAGCGTACATACCTTTTAAAATGACGGGAGTTCATTTTCGATTAAAATCCTGATTTTTTGATAAGTTAAAAAACATTTCGCCGTCTTTCTACATCTCCAACATTTATGATAAATATTTTTCCTCAATGAAATCTGTTGTCCAAAGACAGATCTTTAAATAAGGTTCTGTACTTTTTTTTTAAAATATGAATCGTCTGCGCGTAATTTTGTGTGAAATATAGACAATTTTTAAACAATTATTTTCTCAACCAGTTCAATTTTTTTCCTTTAAATTTTCTCCTCTCATGTATCAAACGACGATATAAAAAGTGAATCTGCTTCCATTTTCGGCAAAAACTGTGTTATATAATTTTCTCTGTGTTTAGCACAATATCGAAGATCGTAACTGTGAGAAATGAGCAGCTGTATTATATTGAATCGTAGTGATAAGATAGCAGATTATCCTTCCCTTATCACTTAAACCCCCACAAAATTTCTATCGCTTGCTTCATTTCACATTAAATACCAATATCAATAATATTAATACAAATATAATATATTCTAACTAGCTGAATGTTTCGCCGATACTTTAAACTATTTTTTTAATGTTAAAAATGTCTATGCAAGTAGTAAATATAAAGAAACTAATGATTTAGTTATTCCTTTTTCATCATCGAACGTAGTAAATTAAAACAATCTATTAAGAATTAAAATTAAAGTAAAATACAAAAAGAATGTGGTCACAACTGTTCACTCGGGCTACGGCCTCCATCCACCTCAGAATAAGGTGTTTAAGATCCAAATACGAATGCTCCCAAAAGAGTTCTGAAGAGTGTGTTATCGGGCGGCTTATTAAAGAAAATTAGCATGCTCCTCTTCGACAATATATCGTTCTATTCTTCAATGTTTTTATTATAGGTATTTTTTTAAGAAGCGACTAGTAAATGCGGTTCTTTCCGAGCATGCATAGCGTACTAGAATTTAATTTTTAGTACTAGTGATAAAGTGAGGCGACGCTCAAGAGTTCAGATAAATCTGTGAAAAAGTATCAACGTAAACATAATACTGTCGTCTGACCACATCACCTACTACTGAGCGTAGTGAAACATGAAGTGATTTGTATACTTGAATTGTTTATACAGGACGTGGTGCAGAACAACGCCATACGATTACAATACTTCCTCTTTTTACAAAGTAAGGGCGAGGCAGTAAAAGACGTGGTACAATACAACGCCGTACGTATACAATACTTCCTCTTTTTACGAAGTAAGGGCGAGACAGTAAAAGGCTTGTATAAGGCAAGTATAACGCAAATAACTGAATGATTAAAGTTACAATACTGTCTCTTTTTGCAAAGCAAGAGTAACAATAAAAAACTTGCTGCGCTACATGGCCAGCGAGCGACGACCGAGCCTGGGTGCGCTGCGCGTGGAGAGCCTCACGTGCGTGTGTGCGTGCAGCGCTGGTGGTGCGTTTCCTGACGCGGCGCTTCATCGGCGACTACGCGCCCGCGCTGGAGCGCGTGTACGCACACACGGCGCCCGTGGACGGCGACGCGCAGGCCTTCGAGGTGCTGGACTGGGCCGGCGGCGGCGGCGGTGGCGGCGGAGGCGGCGGCGGAGCGGGATCCCCGCAGGTACCAATGGGCGCTTGCTGCGCTCTTTAATACGTGATTGTCTTATTTGTATTGATAAATAAGTGATTACAGGCGGATAAACTAATGAGGTCCGTTGTCCCGTAAGTGTAGTGCATGTTTTATCGCTGCCCGTTCGCGATGATCATCCCCCGCTAAGTGATGAGTTGCGCAGTCGACCTTCTCGTCGGCTTGAGGGATTTTCCCTCATTCAGGTATCTCCCACCAGTGGTACGCCGCCCCAGCCGGGACAAGCACTAAGCTCCCAACTGCTCTCCTAGCATGTGTGGAAGTGGAAGTGTGTGTAAGTAACGGGTGAGGATAGAACAAGGAAGAGGAAAGAAAGATCGCGCGCGGTTCGGGGCACGTTTGTTAGGGTACTGCTCCGGCATTCGACTGGAAATCGTCGGAGAAACCACAGAAAACTATAAATGAGAGACGCCTTAATGAAGCCTTAAGAAACTATGCTCCTTCGGACAGAGACTGAATTCGAATAGTGTCACAAATTCCTGCCACCGTCGAGATTCGATTCAGGGGACCTCCCGGTCACAGGCATTGCAGTGATCATTTTCACTGTTTTATTTTATCAATTTCCATTCAATACAGTAAAATCTGTTTCAGCCGGCATCTATCGGGAAAAAAAAGTTTCGGTGTAGGGAGGTTTCAATTTTATGCACGGTTGTCCATTTAACGACACTTGTGATATTGATATTTTCGTTCAGGAACTAGTAACTTAATGTAAGTAAACAAGTAATTAGTCTTAAGTAAAAATTACATGTTTTATTATGATTATTAAAATAGATTTACATATAACGTATTTAAGGAAGAAATCACCAATGAATGAATATTAAACATTCTTCATGTACAGCTTCTGAGTTTCTCATGTTTCCATAACTTTGACCTTTTTATCTAATGTTAGAGAATGTTGGAGTATTATGGTTTTCGCACTGTTAAACTGATTCTGAAACTCATAAAAATACTCACTACCTCACTGCCTAATGGCTGAAATCGAACTGATTGCTGACTCTTTCAAAGCACAATGCGTCACAGCCCAGAGTACTATGATTTTGATATTCTGACATGGCCTTGAGCAATGCGTCTCTCGTCGCATGGTTACGATGCTCGTCGCATGGTCGAGTGGTTAGGATTTTGAGCGTGGGCAGGGAGAGGCGCGTAAAGAAGCCATAACCGTACACCTTCCTACGCTCAGGGTAGATGTGGGTAGGGAATCCCACTGCGGCCTGCACCTTGAGAGACAAGTGACCCCAAGGTCGAACTCTACGATGTCAGCTGAAGCCCCTCTCCTTCACAGTATGGTTGCCACGGCTAAATCTATTAGGATAGAGAATGTAAAACAGACTTGCAGATGCATTCATTACATTAAGAATATCTCGCGTCTCTGCTAATCGCATTAAATTTGCAGGAATTCCGTTTTATAAAGATTTCTCCCCTATAGGACATGAAAAAAATGATCCGTTTCCGCGTTGGACAGATTCCGTTTTATGCTGTGTAAAAATACCATAATACTTCACGGGCCAGAGAAATTTTCCTGTTAAGGCAGGTTTCCGACTTACACAGGTTCCTGTTTAGGCAGATTTTACTGTTTTATATTATACAGCGGGTTTCAAAATAAATCATACGAACTTCAATGAAATGTATGGGGTAAAATAGAATATCTTTTTGCCGATGAACATATGGTAAGCAATTTCTTACAACGAAATTACACGTGTGACATTTGTCCCTTATTGGTAATCAATTTCCTCATGCGTTGGTATTTGGTGGCCATAAGAAATCTCTTTGGCTGCGACAGAGACTGACATGCCAAACACCAGCATGACGTGTTGCCTACACGTCACGGCAAAGCCAACACGCGTCACTACTTCATATGAAATTTCTGATCACATGATCATTTGAAAGAAAGTGATCATTTTTTACCCTACATGTCGTAGACGTTTGTATAATTTATTCTGAAATACCATATGGGTACCGGATTATAGGTTGTTTTCATTCAGATGTTTGTAGCAGATTATGCAAGTAGTTCAAACTATGTGGTGAAAATTAGAAACAATGCCAAAATCCAATAATATATTTGAGAAATTTGAGGGATTGTTTTTGTTTGTTAAAATGTTTAAATATTATGTAATTACTTTCATTATCAAAAGTGTCATGAAAACGTGTGCTGTAAACATATGAAAAGAAACTGTTGTTTTTTTTCTTTTTATATTATGTAACATTACCAATTTATTTTACATTATGGTTTTTGTTTTACGTAGCCTTTAGCCCTTGAGAGAGTGTGAGTGAGTGCGTTTGCGCAGGGCGTTGGTGGCGGCGGCGGAGGCGGCGGGGGAGGTGCGGAGCCGTCGTCGCTGGAGGCGCAGCTGCGCTGGGCGGACGCCTTCGTGCTCATGTACGCCGTCACTGACCAGTGCTCGTTCGACGAGTGCGCGCGCCTGCGCTTCCTCATCAGCCATGCGCGCCGCAGGCACCGCCCGCGCCTCAAGGTACGCGCGCTTCGCCCCCGCCCCCGCCCAAGCCATTGCCCTCGCCCTCGCCCTCGCCCTCGCCCTCGCCCTCGCCCCCGCCCCCGCCCAAGCCATTGCCCGCGCCCGCACCCGCGCCCGCGCCCGCGTCCGCGCCCGCGCCCGCGCCCGCGCCCGCGCCCGCGCCCGCGCCCGCGCCCGCGCCCGCGCCCGCGCCCTCGCCCTCGCCCTCGCCCGCGCCGTCGCCCTCGCCCTCGCCCTCGCCCTCGCCCTCGCCCTCGCCCTCGCCCTCGCTCTCGCTCTCGCCCTCGCTCTCGCCCTCGCCTTCGCCCTCGCCCACTCCAGCTCCCTCGCCCTCGCCCTCGCCCTCGCCCTCGCCCTCGCCCTCGCCCTCGCCCTCGCTCTCGCCCTCGCTCTCGCCCTCGCTCTCGCCCTCGCCTTCGCCCTCGCCCGCTCCAGCTCCCTCGCCCTCGCCCTCGCCCTCGCCCTTGCTCTCATCCTCGCCCTTGGTCTCGCCGTCGCCCTTGCCCACACCCACGCTCTCGCCCACACCGTCGCCCATGCCCTCGCCTACGCACTCGTCCTCGCCATCGGCTTGGCTCTCGCCCACGCTTTTTCCCTCGCGCTCGCTTCTCTCGACCCCCCTTCGCCCTCGCCCTCGCTCTGAGAGGGGGTAAGTTTTGTCTACAATGGACGGAGTAAGGTCAGCAGAGTTAACTAGGACACGGAAGAGGCATGTCGATGTTGCAAGGGGTTGAGAGGTTCTGAGGGATCGCTGTGTGGTGGTACAGGTTGGCAGGTGGGCGAGGCGGAGTGAGCAGGAAAGGGGTGGAGCTGGTCGGAGCAGGACCGGACGGGGATAGAATGGCGGGAATTGTTGTTAAAATTGCTTCAATTTTACAAGAATTTATTCATTTCCTCTGTGATGGTTTATTGTGTGAAATGCAACGCTGCTTGTTCAACTAATTATCAACATTACAGAAACGAAATTTGAAATATGTAAGATGTACTCTGAACTTTTTAATACTCAAGATTTTCTTATTTTTGTAATTTTTTAATTTAAAACATGTATTTACGAGGGTAAGATATGCTTATTTGAAGCTGGACAATCATAGTTGCCACGACAACGGATTTTGTTGAGCGTTATTCCTAATTTTGTAAAGGTTTACCTTCGACATACGGCATGCTTTTTCTGGTGTAAAAAGCATACCGACATGTTCCTTTGCGTATTGCAATTGCCGTTAATTCCTCTACCGTTTCGCCCTCAGAAGCGTAGAAGAAAATCTTGTGAGTGCTTTTCGATTTACTTGATTGCTTTTATCTCATCGGAACATTACTTGGAAAACTCCGTACATTACCGAGACACTAAGCATTGCTAATAGACTCCATAAGTCATTTGCTTTCAATGACGTCTGTACGTCCTGAACTTCGCTAGCAGAACAGATAATGTCGTAGTTGTATTCAAACGTTGTGAAAGCAGCCATTATTTCTAACGTTTTACTGATTCAACTTATCACACAAATAAGCCTCGATATGTTATTGAACAACGTGTTGATTAAAAATCGTCCACAAATCTTGAGCAACAACGAACCGTGTGCACGTGAAATGGCACAAGACTCGTTTATTCATCTCATTATGCCGAACATACTAGTGTATTTTTAATCCATAGTGACTCACCAAAGATTCACTATAAATACATGTTTTATGACGTTGGTTTTAGAATACGGTAGTACCAACCTGGAAATTCAATGCGTAACGGGAACGTATTCCAGCGCAGAATGATTAAGAGGTCGAGTTCGATTGAGGCAACGGACCGGAAATTAATTTGATGTGTTTTAACATCGGTGCGTTTGTGGGCGTGTCGGATTCGAATTCGTGGTCCTACAGTGGTTTCCACGATTTCCCTGATCACTTACGGAGAATGGCGGATCAGCTTCGTATACAATGGGCCACGGACCGCGCGCAAACTTCACTTCCAATTCTCTCCCCATCATCCTACTCCTCCCCAATACAGTCTGAAGCGCCGTGGCAGAATGCATCGCATCCTAACCTGTTCGTCCAAATTGGCGTACTCTGGTGGAGAGACCTGGCGGGCCCTGCAATTACTATGCGACCAACGTTAGGAAAAAGATCTTAGTGCTGTGCTCTATAGAGGTTATCAGCTTTGCGGTGCACATAGTTAGGGATTTTTAGTTAAAATTGTTAATATATTTTAATATAATTATTACTTTACTCGGTAGCCACTCATTCTTCGAGATTCTATGTGGTTTGTTGTAGTCTCCTTTCTTGGTTGTTTCCTTTTATAGGCTTACATTAAATGCTCGTATTTTTGAGAAACTGATTACCATTTTACCGCTTGTTAAATATTTCGATGGCTGTATTACTTATTCACTCTACGTTTGTCGTTGACTTAACAAGAAACCTACTTGAATCAGGAAAGCACAAACCAGTAAAAGCAGTCAACAAAATCTGAAAGTTAAAATGTCGTAATTACATGCTTGCAAAGTGCACATTATCTTCAAACATGCAGATTCGAGTGAAGTTCTAATAAAATATAATCGTTATCTCTTTTTCCCATTTTTATTCTCACGAAAAAAATAATGAAAAAATCTAAAACGAGACTTTTTATTCTATCTTACGACAGACACAAAAAACAAAAATCTTGCGAGTCGTAGGCTACACATTATGGAATGAGAGTTCAAAAAGCTGGTTTAATTTAAGAAAATCTGGTTTATAAATTTCAAAACGTCTTTAAAATGTAGAATATTCATATAATGCTTTCCTTAGTTTACGTCAACTATATATAAATAATATTCTATCTCTATTCGCCACTTCGCTAAGACGAATTGCAACAAAAGTTTGCCAGGATGTATCCCATGCGTTGAACACGAGACCTAATGAATGCGTTTTCTCATGCTCCTATTCACTTCAAAAATCGAATTCCTCGCTGCCCCAATAGAGCAATGAAAACGATGTCCATTCCGGCACATCCCGCCTCTGTCCAGAGACGTGTGTGTTGTTCGCCGTCGGACAATAGGTGCAGCGGCGCGGATAGCGTGTCTCGCGGTCGCAGGCTTAGCCCAGAGGCACCGTTAGCACGTGCCCCGCAAGCAAAATAGCTGGCAGCACAAAAAAAGAAGCTATCTTTCTGTCCCCCCGCCCCCCCCCCCGTCGTCAGGTAAACTAGAACGGTTATGCATCCGAAGAGGATCGGTTTAAAATATTTACGGACTCTAAGCGTGACCGAACAATAGGTTTAATAATATTGAAATATTGATCAAGTGAAAGTTCAATACGAAAGTAAAACTGGTACCTTCCAATTAAAAAATTATATATTCAATTAATAAATACATTATACATTGTCTACGGTTTTGTACGAAAGTTTTCCAAAACTAGATTTCCTATTTATTTAATTTTATTCAGAAATAAATTAATTTTTAGTATATCGCAAATAAAACAGTTAATAATTATTTTTGGTACTTATAAACTAATATAAAATTGCGTGTTAAAAAATATTGGAGGACCTCCATCTATTAGCAGCCCCAAGTTCGTATACGTTAGTCTATTTATGTATTACTCTACCTCTGCCTACGAACAGGCACAATCAAGCCGTAATGACTGTTATTCACCCGCGTATGAACTCGCGTTCACCTATGTGTAAAGTGTACACCTATTTGTCAAATGCCCCCAACACGTGCTACCATAAGCTCAGTCAACATTCACAATTTTAAGATGACTTTTAAAATTGTTAGAGTTGAACAAATGAACGAAGGAAATCCTGTAAAGATATTTCATATTTTTATAGAATCATCATTTAACATGCGACATTATTTCTCCTGAATGAAAATCATTATTGGTAATTTATGACTGTTCATTATGTGTGATCAATTACCATGAACAATTAAGCCTACTAAAATCAACAGTATACCGAATAGTAATTTAATTAAGTTCTTAGTCTGAGATAAAAAAGTTTCTGTATTTCAAGTACTTGTTTTATTTATTCAACTTACTCATGGCTACCTCCTACTCCTTGAAGTAAACCCACAGTATAAATTTCATATAGTATTTTTAGGTCTCCCAAAATATACTGCTATTCTGGTTTCGTTAAGTTGTCCGCCAGAGTACTTATCACTACTTTACTTGATAAATATTTTATACTTTTAATGTTATGTTTAATGTTTCTTTCAGCGTAGGAAATTAATTATAATTAAAAATAATTATTAATGAAGCGAGGTGTTAATCGTGTTCAAAGCCAATTTCATTAATTTTCTGCTTTGCAAGTAAGTCGTTTGAACGGAAAAAAGCCCATCTTCCTAGATTTTCCTTAGGCATATTTACAAAGAGGTTTCTCTCAGGCTTGGTTAGTTGAAGAACACACCCCATCAGCGTATTATCTCATTGTAAATAACATATAATAATTAATTTTTGGTCTTACAAACTAAATGCGTCGTTGCTGATATTTGAAAACGAAATTTCTTTAAGCACGGTAGGGCTTAAAAGTAGATTTTCATTCTTTCATGTGTTCTGGTTTCTATATTTCAATAACAGTTTCATGAATACCTAAAATTGGAGCTATTTTAAAAGTTGGAAGAGTCATCTTGAAGCTGTTGAGAGTTTTCATTTTTTTTCTCTCATGATCAGCATTCAACATTGTTACTTTTGGTAATTAGCATATGTTTTCTAATAAATGAAAGATAGGAGAAATGGGAGAACTTGCGGAGGGCCACAGGGGAACTCTGACATAGAGTTCCTCTAACGTTAAGGAAGGACCACTTTGACAGGTCGGGAAACAAATGAACGGCATGCAGGCGATGGCATTGCAAGAGATCGTGATCAAGCCATTTACAAATGAGCTAAATGTAAACAAACGCATCGACGAAATGAGTAACATAACTTGCAGTTATATTGCCAGCAGTAGCTGTCGAAGCTGGACCTTCTTACAGTCTCTCTACACCACAAATTGCGCTTGGTGGAACTAGGAACGCCGGCGCGTGTCCCGCTTCGCTGCCGGCCGCTCAACGCGCTCCCTTTGCGACGGAGAGCTCGCGTTGTGGTCCCGGGCGCTGCCAGCACCTGCGATTCAGACACGCACCCGCCCCGTCCCCCACCGCCCTGCTTCCAACTATCCAGCCCCGCCCCGCGCCGCCCCGCGCCGCCCCGCGCCGCCCCGCGCCGCCCCGCGCCGCCCCGCGCCGCCCCGCGCCGCCCCGCGCCGCCCCGCGCCGCCCCGCGCCGCCCCGCGCCGCCCCGCGCCGCCCCGCCCAACCCCGCCTCGCCCCGCCCCGCCCCGCTCCGTCCTGCGCCGCCCTGCCCCTCCCCGCTCCGCGTCGCGTCCCGCCGCGCCGCGGCCGTCACGGCCGCCGCACATGAGGAGCACGGGCCGGGCGGCGCGGGGGCGGGGCTGGGCGGCGCGAGCGGAGCGGCCGCTGACGGGACAATCGGCGCCCTGCCCTTTGATCGCCTCGCGGCACCGCGCGCCACGCCCCTCGCGCGGAGGCCCCCACGCAGCACAATCTTGGTATGCGACGTCGCCAAGAAAACATCGATGTTGCTGAACATCGACGCTCAAAATTATAATATCCTTGTTTTAAATCATCGACCCACAACCATCAATGTTTTTAAAAGTGGATTAGTAACCATTGAAGTTCACGCGGCGAATGAGGGGGAAGTAGTATTTTATTTTTAAAGGGCTCTCGTTTATTAAATATTAATTGAGATTTAACTGACAAAACAAAGTCAAAATATAATTAGGACAATTAACAAAGCTTGGATTATTTGATTCGTAAATTTCAAAATTATAGAGGCTTCTTTACTGACAAAACCTTGATTTTTTTCATCCTTAAACACTTCGGTCTGAGGAATATACAATTCATGGATATCTGAAAATTATTATAGTTTTTAACGCTGTCTTTTAAAAAATATCGATCACTTACGTGATTACTTATTTCAAACACAAAACACCGATGTTAAAAAACATCGGCCCTCAAAAAATCGATGTTACGATGATCTTATAAAAACATGGATGTTTGGAAAACATTGGCATTGATCTCACATCCCTAGCACAAACTGTCTTTCTTGGCCGCCCGCACCGATGAGTTTGCTTTTCTGTCGTTTCATACCCAATCCTAATTATATATTCATTTTGAATTCAAATTTGTAAAAATAACAATAGGATACAGTAAAAATGTGGTGCTACAGCAAAGCAAGGTGTTTCTTGTGGCAGATGTGACTCCTACGTAAAATTAAAATTGTTTGATAGAAATACTTGTCTCTATATATCAAAGATTAAAAATTTCACCTTTGTATTTTTCAAAGAATGAAAATTTAAGCACAGCACATAATTCTTGACATGTTCGTAAAACCCATTTCAGGTGATTTGGTTTTGAGTAAATGATTTTCCAGTGCTTGTATCGCCAATCATTTTAATTTATCAAACGTCATTCTATAAGTATATCTGAGTATATTGGAGTACATCTCTGAATAACATTCGACTAAATCCATTGCTGAGGCTATCCGTTTCTTATTTGTTAATATGTCAGGCCCCATCCTAAAAAATTTGAACTTTTTTTCAAACACAAATTCTACACAAATATTGTATTCAATTTTTAGATAGGATTTCATTTAGAATTAGCTTAATAATACTTTAGCTCTCCTAAAATTCACAGCGCAGATTCGAGGTTGCCAAACATGCATACTAAAGAAATTTAGTCCACATTCTCTTATTTTTACCGAGTACTAGAGTTTTCTTCGACATCTGGCTTACACCACTACACAGAGGAGTACATATCTGAAGAAGCACGTTTTTATAAAATTAGTGCCATTTAAAAAGAAATTATTTCGTTATTTTAGGAAAATAAACAAATGTATTCGTAAATTGAAAATTGTTAATGGAAATAATAATTTAAGTGCTTTATTGAGTATTCTGAGCGCTACCGGATTAAACGCAAAAATAAAGAAGTTACGGCCATTTTGCAAAAATATTTTTAAATATATTTGTATTACTTTCTTTTTTACAGTTGTCCATATACGAGAAAAAATACTTGAAAACTGATTATATTTGAGAATAAAAAGAATCACATTCTATCGTTTAAACTTTCTTATATTGCAAAATGAATGGCATCATGGAGAAAATTAGCCGGTCGGGATCGTCGGGATTGTTAAGGCAATAGTGCCATAGCGATCTCGGTTCGAAGGATTGCTGGTTCGAGTGCCGCCGCGGGCATGGTTGTATTTGTGTCCGTCCCTTCACCCTCTATCATCACCATATCATGACATCTTCACAGTTACCATAATGTTAAATGCAATAGTAGTCGTTAATGACCGACATGTTGATGCGACTTCAAATAACAAAAAAAGAGAAAATTAGTTTCAAAGTTGTACGAGAGGTTCGAAAAATTAAACATCTGTAATTTTCAAAGTGTAAAAGTTTAATAAAATATATTTTCCAATTATTAAGCATTCTACTTTCTGTTTAATTATGTGATATAAATTAAATAGATAATTATTTTCAAATATATTGTTTTCATTCCTTAAGAATGTAATTAAGTAAGTCCTTAAGAATGTAATCCTTCTAAATTTAAAATGTATGTTCTAAACAAAAAATGAGTTATAGGTCCTTCTTATGAAGAACCCTTCATAAACATTATTGGGATGGTCGAAGTCAAAAATATTCTGTTGTATTTACTTTTTTAATTATCAATGTATTTCATAATTTATACTGTGGTTTGTAAACTGTTCTTTTAGCGTTCAGTACTTTTTGTTTGTCAGATTCTGCCTAACATTCCTGTCTCTCTCCCTTACTCTTCCAGTTACTGAGTGATCTAAAATAATCTGGCGGCTACAGAACGTATATTTAATTAAAAAAGTGTTGTTCACAACACATTCAGTAACAAAAGATATCCACTTAAAGGAAGCTAATTGAATATTTCATAAAATATTCATTTTTCCTTTGAAGTGCTGTACTAAGCTAACAAATAAAATTATAATAATGAAAAGTGGGCCTAATGACCTCGTTTAAAAATTCTCAGATTGTAATAAGAAGTCTTACGATATTTCTGTTTTAATAACATTGTTGGAGCAAAAAGTGTAGAAGTAGGCGGAGGAGGCGGCATTTTTTATATCTCCTAAAACATAGGTTGTATGGGAGTGCCCGAGTGATTTTCGTGGAATGAAGGGCCGATCGACGGTGGACTCGAACGCAAGGGCGTACACGTACATCCTTGGGCTGGTATCAGGATCCCGTCAGAACAGTCTCGAGAACATTTCCATTCAAAACCTGGGTCGGGCAGACCTACCAGCTCAGAGCTATTACTCTTAGTTTTTCAGGCCGGTGCCGGAGTCGAATCAATGCGCCACTCACAGTGCGCCGGGACAAATCTCTCCTCTTTGTCCGGAGTATCGGATTTCTTATTAATGGATTGATAAGTAATTCTGGGTGCGTCAACTGATAAAGTCATTAGCACCGTAAGTGTAGTGCATGCTTTTTTCTCTGGAGGCGGCGGTGATCGTCCCTCGCTGAATGGTGATATCCGGCGCCGACCTACCGTCGGCTTGCAGGGTCTTCCCGAACCAGGCATCTCCCACCAGCTGGACACCTTTCCAGCCGGGACAAGCTCTAAGTTTCTTGTCATGTCTGGTAGTTTAGTGCATGTAATGTAAGTGTGTGTATGTAAGGGGAAAGGATAGGGCAAGGAAGAGGAAGAAGTGTCGCGCGGTCCCTACCCAGTTTGTTAGGGTACTGCTCCGGAAGAGGTGGCTCAGGGCATCAACAGACGCCACTGCTGTGCCTCTGACCGGGAGATCCCGGTTTCGAGTCCAGGCGGTGGTAGGATTTTCAATAGACAGCTGTCTGGAGGAGAATTCTAGCGGCCGGCTGCTCAGTAGTTTTCCGTGGTGTCTCCGATCAACACTAGGCGAATGCCGGAGCCGGATCGCGCGCGATCTTTCCTTCTTCTTCCTAGTCCTATCCTCACTCCTTATTTACACTAACTTGCTTCCACTAACATGCTCTACCTCACATGCCAGAAAACCGGTTGGAAGCTTAGAGCTTGTCCCGGCTGGGGCGGGTCCCCGCTGGTGCGAGATAACTGGTTAGGGAAAACTCCGTTAGCCGAGGGTAGGGTGTCGCCGAATCATACAGCGGGGGTAGATCATCGCCACTCCCGATGGAAAATATGCACTACACTTACGGGACTAATAAATAAGCTGTTGACGCGCCCCTAATCACAAACAATGGAGGGAAGGGGCTCTCCCCGCCACTGGCGGCTTGTATTAAATTGTATTCCTTCTTGCTCGGCATTTCTTCCTTTCAATGGTGTTGATATAAGATTTCCGTAACAATATATGATGAACCATCCTTACGTCTGAATGTCAATATATTGGAGTCAATGTATCGGTATAGGTATGTTAGATTGATAAGAAAAATGAGGTTGGCAAGCATAGTTGGTACTGTTGTGTGTGCGTGTGTCAGAGAGAGGGTGAGTGATTGAATGAGAGAGAGAGAGAGAGAGAGAGAGATTATATTACGTATCAGATAGTTACGGAGACTTGAAAATGCCCTTAGGGTAGCGTGGGTGGCTTCTCCGCGGTAGTCTGTAGTTCTTACCTAGACGTTAGGTGTCTGTAGCCGTGTGCCGTGCGCAGGACGCGTGCTCGGACGCGCCGGTGCTGCTGCTGGGCAACAAGAGCGAGGCGCCGGCGCCCGAGCGCATGGTGACGGCGGCCGAGGGCCGGCGGCGCGCGCGGGAGCTGGCCTGCGCCGCCTTCCTCGAGGTACGAGTACGCGCTGCGCCACGCGCCACTTCCCAAGGGCGACGAGTGACGCGCCACTCTCGAAGTGGGATACACCGCTCTGCGAGAGTGACGTGCCACTTTCTTGGAGTGATCTGCCGCTCTGAGTGACACGCCGCTCTTAGAAAGTGATACGACAGTGTGGCACTCTTGAAGAGTGACATGCCACTTACTTGGAGTGATATGCCACTCTGAGTGATACGCCACTCTTAGAAAGTGATACGACAGTGTGACACTCTTGACGAGTGACATGCCACTTACTTGGAGTGATATGCTACTCTGAGTGATACGCCACTCTTAGAAAGTGATACGACAGTGTGATACTCTTGAAGAGTGACATGCCACTTACTTGGAGTGATATGCCACTCTGAGTGATACGCCACTCTTAGAAAGTGATACGACAGTGTGGCACTCTTGAAGAGTGACATGCCACTTACTTAGAGTGATATGCCACTCTGAGTGACACGCCGCTCTTTGAGAGTAATACAACACTCCGTAAGTATAACACCCTTCAAGAGTGGCATACCGCTTACTAAGAGTTACACGGCACTACAAGTGACACGTCACTCTCCGTGAGCGACACGCCACTTTCTAAGTGTGATACACCGCTCTGCGAGAGTGACATGCCACTTACTTGGAGTCATATGCCACTCTGAGTGACATGCCGCTCTTTGAGAGTAATACGATACTCCGTAAGAGTGACACTCTTTAAGAGTGACATGCCACTTACTAAGAGTTACATGGCACTACGAGTGTGACACGGCATTCTCTGTGAGTGTGATTCGTCATTCTCCAAGAGTGGCACGCTAATCTCTAAGTGTGATACACCACTCTGCGAGAGTGACGTGCCACTTACTTGGAGTGACATGCCACCCTGAGTGTCACGCCACTCGGGGTGATACAACACTCTACAAGTGTGACAGCCTGCAAGAGTGACATGCCATTCACTAAGAGTTTCACTGCACTACGAGTGATTCGTCACTCTCCAAGAATAAAATTAGTTTTAAGTATAGTAGTAATAATAATAATAATAATGATAATAACAATAATAATAATAATAATAATAATAATAACAATAACATTATTCTTGAAGTAGTAGTAGATAAGGGCTTTATTAGTCTTGGTCTTACATTATATCTCGTTTTTTTCTCATTTCCTCTCATTTACATTATAATAATACTCTTTCCGTGTCCGCCTCCCTCTTCCTTCTGTGTCATCTTCAACTTCGTCTCCTGCTGGTTGACGATTTAATTAGTCGTGCACTTGACACAAATCATCTCTTGCTTAAATGTCGCTACAGTGACGTAACTATGGGGACGTTCGAGATTCCCATTAGATGAACACGTGAACAGCTGATTTACGTCAAGTGCACGGTTCAATAAATCCTTGTATACTTTCAGCTCCATCCGCTTTCCGTCTTCTTCTCACTCCCCACCATCTGTCCACATCATTCTTTTGTTGTACTTAGTTGATTCTTCTGGGCGAATGAAGACATCCGTTTGTTTGGCGGCGCAGGTGTCGGTGCGTGAGAACGCGGAGGCGGGGGCGGCGGTGTTCGCGCTGGTGGCGCGGCTGTGGCGCAGCGGCGCGAGTGGCGGCGGGAGCGGCGGCGGCGGCGCGGCGGGGGCCAGCGGCTCGGGCGGCGCGCGACTGCAGCGTTCCTCCTCCGACCTGCCCCCTGAGAGCGCGACGGCCGCGGCGCTGGCAGGCACCTTTCGGGCGCGAGCGGGCACCGACGGCCAGCTGCAGCTGGCGGCACGCCGCGCCGCCCCCGCCGCCGCCGCCGCCGCCTCCGCCGCCTCGCAGCCGCAGCCGCCGCCCCGCAGGCGCATGTCTATGTCCATGCGCGGCTCACCGCCGGGCTTCTAGACGCCCCGCAGGCGCTTGTCCATGGCCATGTGCGACTCACCGCCTGGCTCCTAGGCGCCCTGCGGGCGCTTGTTCATGGCCATGAGCTGCTCACCGCTGGGCTTCTAGGCGCCCCGCAGGCGCTTGTCCATGGCCATGTGCGACTCACCGCCTGGCTCCTAGGCGCCCTGCGGGCGCTTGTTCATGGCCATCAGCTGCTCACCGCCGGGCTTCTAGGCGCCCCGCAAGCGCTTGTCCATGGCCATGCCTGGCTAACCGCCGGGCTTCTAAGCGCCACGCAGGTGCTCGTCCATGGCCATGCGCGGCTCACCGCCTGGCGTCTAGACGCCCAGCAGGCGCTTGTCCATGGCCATGCGCGGCTCACCGCCTGGCTTCTAGGCGCCCAGCAGGCGCTTGTCCATGGCCATGCGCGGCTCACCACCTGGCGTCTAGGCGCCCAGCAGGCGCTTGTCCATGGCCATGCGCAGCTCACCGCCTGGCTTCTAGGCGCCCAGGAGGCGCTTGTCCATGGCCATGCGCGGCTCACCGCCTGGCTTCTAAGCGCCCCGCAGGCGCAAGCCTATGTCCGTGCGAGACACACCGTCTGACTTTTAGCTGCCCAGCATGCGCATGTCTATATTTATGTTCGGCTCACCGTCTAGGCGCCCAGGAAGCGCAAGTCCATTGTCCATGCGAGGCTCACCGCCGGCTCTTCTAGGCGCCCCGCAGGCGCTTGTCCATTTCCTTCTGCCGCTTATTATCTAGGCGCGGGCGGCCAGGATGGGCAGTCGCAATTCTCATCGCACACGGCCGAGAAATTCCGAGAATTCCTGATCGACTTCTAATAAATCTATGGGTCACGCAATGTCCATTTCTGACCGAAATGAGATTATTCGCAGAATCATGGGTGTCTTGTTCTCTTCCCAAAAATAGCAGGGACATCGCCAGTAGGCCTAAGCCCGTTCACGGGCTTTCGCGTCATGTATGTACATACACACAACAGAAAAGGTGATTGGAACGCTAGCGGCCGTGGTTATGGGGCAGACGACAATGGGGACGAGGACTAGCAATTGCTTTGGACGATGACATGTCTGGGAAATTCCAAGAATTGCTATTCGGCCAGTAAAGAACACAGACTGGTCGTTTGATGTGTTGTGATATACAGGGCGCCAGAAAAGTATCTCCGCAGTGGCACCTTGCAACAAAAATTATATTGGTAGCAACGAGTAACAAAAGAAAACGTAAATTCCGCAATCAGTTCAATCATAACAAATGCTGGCAGTGTTGTCCTATTCACTTGTTTCCTAGCGACCTGTTCACTACCAACATCATTGTCATTTCTAATAGGAGTCCCTGACTCGACCTAGTACAGAGAGACTTTTCTGGCGCACTATATTTCATACTCCGTCGCTTTGTCCTGAAAATACAGACAAAATTATAGAATATCTTCGACGAAAAGAAATAGATAATCATATTCAGAACAGAAGGGTTCTTACAGTAATAATAAATCGATGCGTGGGGCAACCAGAATATTTCTATGTACATGAGTGCGAGCTACAGTTGTAGTGTACTGCCATTTTTATTTATGCTAAATTTTATTTATGCTAAGACTTTTTAATTTATGCTAAATTAAAGAGTTGTTTTTAATTCTTTGATTTAATATTGTCTATTACTTACTTAATAGAGATATTGAATGATTTTTCATTTCTATAGAAATTATTAAAACGTATGTTATTGAATATGTGACATCGTCTTCTCTAAAGGGGGGCATGAGCCCCTGGCCTAGTGGATGCGCCACTGATCTCTTCTGTTGAGAACATTATTTATTCGATTACTTGCATTGTATTCAGAACCGTTTGCTAGTTGAATATGAGAGGGATTAATGTAAACATTGAAATTATTGTTAATTGTTTCTGTTATTGGTCAGAAAAAGAGTTTACTGTACCCGCGCCGCTATGGCTCGCGAAACACCCAAAAAAGAGAATGGGCTAGTGGTAAAGACCGTCTGTTGCGATTGTCCAACTCAACTTACGAATCGTAACGAATAGGATAAGATAACGCTCGTTGATTTTCAATACTGAGTGAACTGTTTTGGCAGATGACTGTTCTGATCACCCTTGAAAATAATTGTTGCCTGTGGAACAAGTGAATTGTGACTTGTGAATCGTTTGCAAGCTTTGAATGTTCTTCATGATTGAAGATTTCAATCTCAGAAATAAAATTAAGTATATTGCTTTATAAAACTAAAACATTTAAATAAAATAAATAAAAATATACTGTATTTATACTCTTGTGATTCATTACTCATTTCCAAGGGGTGTATAAACTGTGGTGTTAACTACTAATCCTTGATATGTATAAACGCTGTTGCACACTTCATATCCTGAGGTACCATACTTCTAGTTCAATGCTTTATCATTAGGTATGTGCAAGTGATAAAGTTACCCAACATATTCATTTGCACAGCGTTCGAGCAACCACGGACTACCTCCAATTAATTTTAAACGGGTTGCGATATTGAAATGCCGTTTCCGCCCTACACTGAATCAAGAGGTAAGTAACATGGTGTATATATTTTGTCTTTTTTAAGACAAATTTGAACATCTTTGTTGTTAATGGATCTAGGACAATGGATATTTTGTAGATATAAATTTCATTTAATTTTCCAAATTTTAATTGTAATCATGTTTTCCACGGAGCATTGGCTCAATATTGTAACCCTAATTTGCAATATTTGTTTCAGCTGATTCCTTGTTAACAGTTCATCAATTAAAATATATCGTTTGTGTGGTGTAGTCCCAAAATATATCGCTAATGCATCAACACAAATATTATCATTTTTAAGGTAGTTATAAACACTATGGGTAGTGGAAAAATCAATACCCCCCGAAGGACGCATGATGGGGTGGTGAACTTCCATGAGGAATTAGTGGTAATATTACGACACAAGTGACTTAAAAAATGCTTGTAAATTGGAAATGAACTCTCGCCAAGGGCTGGGGCTTGTGACAACAGATGTCACCGATGCTTGGAGATGAGCGAAGTATTCATTTATTCACAAGTGCTCAGTCACGTAGAAGCCTGAAGACAAAGCAGGAAATGAACTCTCGGCGAGTGCTGGGGCTTGTGCTCGTGACAACAGATGTCGCAGATGCTTGGAGATGAGTGAAGCATTCATTCGGTCCCACAAGTGCTCAGTCACGCAGAAGCCTGAAGACAAAGCAGGTCACTGAGACTGCAGATATTTTGACCAGGAAATCGTGGGTTCGAGTCCCGACGGTGGCAGATTTTCCACTCTAGCTAGAGAGCTAGGTCGAATTCAGCCGCTGTCTGGAAAACTCTAGCGGCTTGTTGATCTGATTAGTACTTCTTCGTGATTTCTACTATCAATACCAGATGAATAATGAAGCAGTGTCCTAACAAATGTACCATGGACCGCGCATGAACTATTTTTCCTCATCCTTTTTCCTTCCTCGCCCTTTAAACAACACACACTTATATGCATTAAACTACCACTTGTGATGGAATACCATTTGAGAGCATAAGGTTCTCCCAGCTGACAGCGATACATACGTCTATCGCTAATGCGCATATAGAAGCACCACAACGTACCATTACGACATTTTTGCGGATCTGCTCGCCAGTGAGCAGGTCCAATGGCGGTCTGTCTAGAGGAAAGCACTATCGAACACTTTCCTTCAGAAGACGAATTATGATAGTTTGGTGTAGACATCAGATACAATAGGGGCGCAAATGATTGTAGCCGTGCCCGGCCGCTAGGCAGCTTATTCACTTCCGGTATACGAGGGATGTGACTTTCTTCTTGCCGTTGACAAACACCCCAGCAGATTGTCCGCATATATCGACTCAGCTTTCGTCAATTTGCCTCTACGACAAACCAGTTTCTCGTTAACGCACTGTATGACCTCTCTCAAAATCAGTCACCTGTTCAAAAGCGTGACAAGTCGGTCGAGTACGGGCTCTGGGACCTAGCTGCTTCGTTTTTACCCGTAACTGACGACAATCTCCGTGTTTTGTAATCACAAAACGCGCCCTTTTAACTTTGAAGCTCCCTTATACTTTTCACTTGTGGTGTCGGTCTGGAAGACCATGATGTTGTGTCCACGTGGACGTTCATTCCATACGTCCAGACGTTGTGTTTATTCATGTATGTACGAACAGTCATCATCAAATAGTTAAGAGTGGAGTTTCCACCTTCTGTGCCTCGTCTGTGACTATTTACTTTATCTCCGAAGAAGAGAAAATATTGTTATCGTGCGTCGGAAAACGGCAAATTTTCAACAGAAAAAATCTTTCTGCCGAGCACTAGTAACGAAAATGTGGATAAATCTTGTTTCTATATACAGTAAATTATTTCCTCTAGCACGGGTCGTAGGTCTTCAATACCGAAAAATCGATTGAAAGAATAAGACGGTCAGTCCGTCTGTGGACAAAGCTAGCGCCTAAATCGTTCAACCAATTTTTTCCAAAATTGGTTTTCGTCGATCGATTTAAAGGAACTCCAGGCCCTCTGAATTTAAAAAGGGATATTTTGATTTTTGAGTATACTTTACATGAAGCCACAACATTGTCACGATTTTCTTAAAAATGACTTTGATTGTATTTATTACACTTCCTTTTGAGATAGCGTAAAAAGCACGTACAGGAATAGCAGGTCTCAGTTGCGTTAAAATATCTGATTTTTTGAAAAATTTGTTGAGATTCAAATTTTTTCGGCGGCATCTTACAATTACAATATTGAAGTTATAGCTTGTTTCCTTAATGAATGTTTTTAAGTGATTTTTTTCACGTAATTTCTGCTTAAAGTTAATGCAATGTATAAAAAAACTTTCTCAAATTCGGGTCGAAATGTTTTCTTCAATTTCTTTCCATGGATAGGACGCTAAAAAATGCAGATCTAATTTTCGTTGAACGATCTAAATTTTCTAAAGTTGCATAATTTACAAATAATGAGAGAGAGCCCGTTATTTTGTTAAGCGTAAACAAAGTGACTTATCACCGAGCGACTGCGAGGTGTACCGTTAAGCGCATGGGCGAGTTAAATCCACGATCTTGAGTTCAAACCTCGGCGGGAAAATGTTTTACTGAGGAACACTTTCTTGCAAGTGCGTATAGTAAGTAATATTTCGTTGCCGTTATAAATAATGCTAGAACGTTTGTGTTGTTGTTGTTGTTGTTGTAGCATCACTATTTTTCACAGTCATCAATGGTATTGCCTACTCACTCGTGAACTACTGAATTAACACCCTGATGAGTTAACTTATTTTATATTTCTCACTCTGCATGATGTTTTGCTTTTTTACCTCGTCGCCTATGTAACATTCCAACAATGATTCATGAAACAATTTATTTACTAACTAGTAGTGCTACAACAGCACAAACTTCCTTGTTTTGTTGGTAACACCTGCGTAACATTATAATAATAATAAACATTATAATATTTTACACTTAATTCTATAAACATATTAGCCATTGTAAGGTCTTAATCGTCATGCGTCACTGTTACGTTTTCATCGTCGAGCGCTTATTTGAGAAATAATGGACCTCCTCAATAACAAAATAAATAACAATTTAATTTCATGACCTCTAATTTACAGTTCTCAAGTTACAACAACTTAAATATGTAGAAGTTTTTACTGATATAATTCCTAGCGTAACATGCAAACATGTGTCTAAACCCACATCCCCGTGGCTCTGAGAATCTTTCCAACTTGTCTCCACGATCTGGTACAGTACTCTCCTTGTTTATTCTAGTGTTTAATGGTCTTCTATTATAATACACCATTGCTATGAGAAGATTACTAAAAACGGTAACCCACCACGTTACAGCATCACTTGAAAATTTCACACCATAACACTTAAAATTTCGTGAAAAGTACTAATAATTTTTTTTTTAAAGTCGCAATAAAAATTTTAAGTATCTTAAATTATTAATATAAACTTAATTTGTCACAGTCAACACAGTGAACAAATACAATAAATATAATATAATATATAATATATGTAATATATTATATAATATTATATTATATATATAATTAATTTAAGATATTTAAAATTAAGATATATATCATAGGCTTCTGGGGGGTTTAAATCTCATTAGCCCCCTCTTTTGGGGCAACACTGCGTATTATTAACTATACTTTAAACTAATAAAAAGTTGTTTTTTTTAATTGAAGCAGTATTTGAGAAAATATTGTTTACTTATTTATTTTTAATTATCAGATTTCGCTCAAAATTACGCAAAACCTTGTTTTCGGAAAAAGTGTACTAATAATTGTGCCATTTTTACAAGCGCGCTTTTTTGTATTAGTGAAAAAAATAAAAAAAGAAATTGAAACCAATGTATCACAAAATTTTGAAAATATCTCTGAAGCTTCATGTACATTGGCTCATATTAATATTCGGACAGCCACAAATATTGAAGGCGTTTCTTGTTTGAATGCAAGTTTTCGCACTGTGGAAGTTACATGTGACCAAATACAAAGGAACTGTTACTTTATTATTAGGAAACAGAATAATACAAATAAAATGTTTCTTATGCATAACATCCGTTTCTTAAACACGGATTAATGTACGAAAATGCTAAAATACGCTGTGACATTAATATTCGGACACGTAATGGAAAATGTCCTGTTACTCCCTCGCCACCCTTCTAGATAGCGCGATAAGCGCACCATCCCTTACCCAGGTCAAACGAAATTAAGCAGTCAGTCGTTGTAAATATTTTCGTCTGCAAACACCTCTTGCAATGAGACATAAGGGAAAGTACTCGACATTCGAGCAGAGGCAACTGGTGGCTTTCCACCATGCACGCTCCTGCAGTGAGATTGCAAATATTTTACTCATTAGCAAGAGCCCGGTGCACGATATCATTAAGAGATTTGAGACAAGACAGAATTGAATCTAAACCGCAACAAGGACAACGTAAGAAGATCTGCGAAAGAGAGCAGCGCGAAATTTTGAGGAAAGGACGCGAAAATCCGAAGGTGAGTGCCGTCCAGCTGGCAGCAGAACTGCGCGAAGGGTCAGGGACATCTGTGCACTCCGAAACAGTGCACAGAGTAATTAGGAATGCCGGGTATCACGGCAGAGCGGCCAGGAAGAAACCCTTTATCGGTGCTGGGAATAGAGCTAAACGACTTCAGTTTGCAAAGAAAATCAGAGTGGTGGCGTGAGGTAATTTTTGTAGGTGAGAAAAAGTTTAATATTTTTTGCAGTGACGATAGGAAAACGATATGATGCAAACCAAATACAGAATTGCATCCTCAAAATGTAGTGTCAACTGTGAAACAGGGAGGTGGACACATATTGGTGTGGGGCTACATATCAGCTACTGGTGTGGGGGAGATGGTGTTTATTAAAGACGCAATAGACAAACATCAGTATCTCAACACACTGAAAGAGAATTCACAAAAATCTGCTGACACACTAAGCATCAGGAACTCCTTTAAATTTTATCAATCAATTACACAAATAATATTTAGTGTGCGAATGGTTGTTTTACAATTGTCCAATAGTACTGGAAACGCCACTTCAGTCTCTTGACCTCAATCCAATCGAGAATTTATGGTATGAATTGGAATGTACAGTCAGGGGAATCCCAATTGCGTCAAAGTCACATCTTCAAGCGAGAATCCAGGAAGAATAGGCACAAATTGGAAAACAGTACCTGAAGAGGATTATCGGTTCAATGCCAAAGCGATTGCAGCATTTCATTAACAATGGTTACGCTATAAAGTATTAATTTTCTTTTCGTTTATTTATTCATTTATATTATATTTTATTTCACGTGTCCGAATATTACTTTGGCTAATGAATCCAGACAGTTTTATTTTGTTCTCTTTTTTATTGAATGCGTAAACTACATTCTGCATATTTGTTTCGTTTATACTGTTATCCGTTGATAAAGGAACAATTCTGTTTTCCTTTCTTGCATATATGTTTTTCCTACAACTGTCAAAATATCGCAGAACATACGATTTTTGGAGTACATCTGGGTGTCCGAATATTAAATTAAGCCACTGTAAAGTACCTCCAAATATTGAAATATTTTCAAATTCAAGGGGCTGCGATGTCGTCGACTTAGATCGTGGCTTCTGCTTTTCTGTGAAAATCCTATTTTATAGTTTAAGTGCTAGAGTTGTTGACAGACGGTGTGAGGGGCGGACTGGTGAACGTACGGCCGGCCGGTCGAACAGATCTTTTGAAAACTTTTTCGATATCAGGGAACACAAAAATGTGAATATCCTTTCGACAATTTTTTGCAGCATTACATAATTTTCTCTATATCACGTGTACGAGAAATGAAACTCAGTCGCGATAAAGAAGACACAATATTAAAGCAACATGTAATGAAAAATCAGTATATCACTATTAAAGGATGTGTTTTTATTTATAAGTACCCATTATTTCTTTATTTTGTAAATATTTTAATAACTTACTATTTTTCATACGTTTACAAAACTATAACGACAAAATTATTTGTATTCTCTCTAATTACAAATACCGCACAGTCAATCATGTTATCCTTCCATAAAAGATATCAAAACTATGGGCCAAAATTATAGACAATATAAGCTATATTATCCACGTCCCCTCTATGACCCGAACCCCAGCCTATATATACTTGGGTTTTTATAACGTGGCGCGTCAGGGACTGCTTCATAATGGACTATCTCACGGTATTTCTCGGTCGTGCCGCTAGATGTCGCATGATCGCGGCCGTATCAAGCAGTGCGATGTTTCTAGCGGCACGACCGAGAAAGTCGCGAAATGCCGTGTGATATTCCATCGTAAAGACAGCCCCTGACGCGCCACGTTATGAAAACCAAAGTATAGCTCGTTTAATTTATCCGCTGCGTATCGCCGTCCCCTTCTGACCTTCCCCTAAGGCCTCGTTAACCTGCGTGACCGCGAAGCCAGTCCCTCGACCCTCCGCTCGATCTGATAACTCTCCCGCGACAAGGGAGGAAATCACCTCAGCATGGCGTCGTCGTTCGTGGACAGGGGAGGGGCGCGGAGTTGACGCACCTTCCGGGGCGCAGTGGAGGGCGGCAGAGACGTTGCGAAGGCAGAGAGTGGAAAAGCTTTTAAACCTTAGGCATAGCATATAACATCTTCCAAATATTTTTTTTTTTTAATTTCTCTCCTTTCGAATTCTTCGTAAGAAGAATTCTGAACCTGTCGTCGGCAGGAACCATTTTTGCGATACGGGCACGCCCTATTCACACCGTCAGTCACCGGCAGAGCGAGACCGTATTTGCCTCAAGCACACACCTGCTGACAGGGTTCAAACTCTAGCAACTTCCGTGGTCAAGCTGCTGGGGACGTGGGGGGGGGGGGGGGGGGCGACAGACGCTCCCCGTAATCGGTGAGCTTGTGGGACGCCTGCATTCCGCTTCGCCCGGGAGAGGAACACTACCGAAGTCAATACATGCCTTAGCGACCAGCAATGCCGCATACCCATTTAAGTGTGGTGTATAGCTCGACCAACGTTCCTTCGCAGTGACAAATTCTATTCAATAATTAAAGTTTATGTAAACTACACAGTCAGTAATTTGTACCTCATCTTTGTATATTCACGGTATTTCTTTTCGTTTCCTTCACATTTCATCCCCTCATTTTACGCAGCGTACACATTTTTCATAATAAAAAGTATGTGCAATGCAAATCATCTCAATATTTACTTGGCTGTCCGGGAGACGCCGCATCCATGGCGAAGGTGCCGACGTTTCGGTCGCCATTCTGCGACCTTCCTCAGGTCGTAATGCCAATTACCCAATGCCCTGAGGAAGGTCGCAGAATGGTGACCGAAACCTTCGCCATGGACGCGGCGTCACCCGGACAGCCAAGTAAATACTGACTCCGGCCGCGGAAGCCTACGCTCTCAAATCATTTCAATGTTTGTTAATCTCTGATTCCTCCCTTAACCAGCGCCATCGCTCTCCCCATCCCACCCCCCAAGCAGCTCACGGCCCGGTGAGCGTCAGCTGTTCTTCGTGCAGAGAAGGCACCTCTCAGTCCACTCAAGCAACCCCACCCCTCTTTCGAAGTATTCATCCCTTTCTCTGTACATAAAACTAGTTGCATTTTTTTCTGAATTTTGCTTTCCATTTTTCCGCATTGTCAGATTTTTTGTCTTCCTTTGATTGAACGAATTAAACAATTGAAAATAGGGATTTGTCATAAGTAAGTATTAACATTGTTTGTTACTTCAACTTCATTTAATGGGGTTTCATACCACAGGACAATAATGGGATCTTGTATCAAAACACAGTCACAATAAATAATTAATATTGTACAAAGAATATTGCACATTTTGAGCTATTAATTTTATTGTTTATAAACATATAATAACTTAGGGATAGAAAAAATCCAGTAAGATAAATACAATTATTAATACACTCTACATTACTACTCAATTTATTTGAGCATATGTTTAAAATGTCTACTATCTACAGACAAACTCACCTGCAGGCATTTTGGGAAATATTTGAAATACTTTTCGTATCTTCAAATACTTCTATTAACTTCCCTTTCCAGAGCGCGCATTAGCAGGGGCAGCGCTGCGTGACCTTGTGTGGCGGTCTTTTCCATTCATTGAACACGAGTTTCAAAAAATCAAAATTACTCAAAAATATGCCTATCTAACATATGGCAATAAATATATCTTTTTACGCTCGTCATGATAAACTAAACAATATCTGTAGTTGCAGTCGATTTAATAATACTAATTAATAATAATAATAATAATAATAATAATAATAATAATAATAATAATAATAATAATAATAATAATAATAATAATAATAATAATAATAATAATAATAATAATAATAATAATAATTGTCCCTTCACCTATCATCAACCTATCATCTCATAATTCACACTTCAAGGCGTAACAACCTTGTTGTAATCCAAGGATACAGCTGAAAAGCTGATCCTGGAAGAATTACACACGTTAATCGTGTAGCGTAGTCAGTAATAGCCTATACGCCAATAATAATAATAATAATAATAATAATAATAATAATAATAATAATAATAACCTCTGCCTTACAGAACATCTTGACACCCTACGACAAAAGCTTTTGGCGTTAACAAAACGCTTTCGACGCTACAGGAATTGCACTACGAGGAAGCAACAGAATTCTCTTTTTAACAGAAACCAGAAAGCATTCTACAGGAATATGTCAAAGGGCAAAGGGCTTGTAAATCATATGAAAGAGTCAAAGCTTCCCTCGAAGGCACAAATAGAGGACGTTTGGAAGCCTATCTGGTCATCTGCTGTGTCCCACAACCCAGATATGTCGTGGATTGAAATGGAATATGACAGACACCGAGATATCCCTCTAATGGGTGAACCGATCATCACCGTGGAAATTGTCCAAGCAGCTTTGAACAAAGCACGTAACTGGAAGGCACCAGGCAGTGATGGCCTGCACAATTATTGGCTGAGAAAATTTACCAGCACTCACCATCATATAGCTAATATAATTCAATATTTTCTTCACAATCCAGAAAATCTACCTTACTTCCTCACTGAAGGTAGAACATTCTTGTTACCAAAGGAGGGTGACACTAAAGACCCCTCGAAGTACAGACCTATAACCTGTCTTCAAACTTTCTACAAACACATAACATCTTGTGTTTCACAAATGATGATGACACACATTGAGGAACAGAACATCTTAGCAAATGAACAGAATGTAGACCTGGATCTCAGGGATGCAAGGAGCAACTCATTATAGACTCTGTAATTATGGGGCAAGTGCTTGAAAACAAAGAAACTTGTACGCATGCTATATAGATTACGGTAAAGCTTTCGACACCGTGCGCCATTCTTGGCTCCTTCAATGTTTGGATGTATACAAGGTCCATCCGTTTATCCAAAACTTCCTAAAAACCGCGATGAGTCGATGGAATACAAAACTGTATCTCTGTAATGGAAAACAATCCGTCCACGCAGATGCTATACACATCCGCCGAGGGATTTTTCAGGGTGACTCTTTAAGCCCTTTATTGTTCTGCTTAGCCTTGAATCCCCTGTCTACTCTACTTAATTCATCTAATTATGGAATCGCTCTTAAAATGGGAACTCAACTCTTCTTCGTGTCTCACATCTTCTTTACATGGATGACCTGAAGCTCTATGCTGACACTGAGAGTCATATGCGGCAACTAATAAACGTGACGGAGAAGTTCACTGACGACATCAAGATGAAATTCGGTTTGGATAAGTGCAGGAGAGTGAATATCATTCGGGGTCACATGCAAATTATAAATTTGGAAACTGATAATGAACCAAAGATTACCTTCATGGAACCCCATGAAACTTACAAATACTTGGGTTTCCAACAGTCACTCCGAATCAAACACACTGTTACTAAGGACATACTAACAACTGAAGTGTGTAAACGATTGCATGGACTCTTAAAAACTCAACTCTCTGCTAGAAATCTTGTGCAGGCCATCAATTCATTTGTTATTCCAAAGCTGACATACTCTTTTGGCGTTATTAAATGGAGCAATACCGACCTCGACAACCTCCAGAGGACAATTCGAACCGCTATGACTCAACACCGAAAACATCATCCCCATTCAAGTACTGAGCGTTTTACCCTTCCAAGGTCGCAAGGAGGGCGAGGTATTGTAGATCTCATAAATCTACATAGCTCTCAAATTGCTTCACTCAGAAGATACTTCTTGGAACATTGTGGGAGAGTTCAGCAAGCAGTGAGCGCAGTTGATAATAACTATAGTCCTCTGAACTTGTCCTCTGAGCCTGTTCAACCAATCATTGAAACGGAAGAGAAGATAACCTTATGGAAAGCGAAGGCACTGCATGTAGGGTACCCTCACGAGCTGAGTAAACCAGAAGTCGACATCTCTGCGTCGCACGTATGGCTCCAGCACGGGGATCTCTTTCCGGAGACAGAAGCCTTCATGATAGCTATCCAGGACCAAGTGGTACCAACATTGAACTACAGAAAACACATTCTGAGAGATTCTACCATTCATTCCGACTCGTGTAGAAGATGTGAGGCTGCAAGCGAAACTATCCAACACGTCACAAATGAATGTAGCAGCCACGCACAGTTGGAATACAAAAAGAGGCATGATGAAGTGGCAAAGCATGTCCACCAATTATTGGCATTGAGAACGGGCTTACTCGCCACTTCCGTGCCGTATTATAAATATGTGCCTCAGAATGTGCTTGAAAGTAGTGAGCACACACTCTACTGGGATCGCTCCATTATCACTGACAGACATGTCGGCGGCAATAGACCCGATATAACGTACATTGATAGAAACCATCAGCAGGTTTTCCTTATCGATATATCAATACCCAATACCCACAACATATCGAGAAAATATCAAGAGAAGATCCAGAAGTATACCGATCTCGCCCATGAAGTCGCAACTCAGTGGAACTTCAGTAAAGTGACAACTGTGCCTATAATAATATCAGCTATAGGAGTGATCCCGAAAATGACACTTCGGGCACTGGAGTGTCTTCACTTGGATGCCAGGAATGTGTATAATATGCAAAAGTCGGTAATTTTGAATACATGCCGCATTGTCAGAAGCCATGTGAACCTTCAGTAAAGCAACCTCACACCTGTTCATCATTCCTGTGTGTGGTTGACATACCGACCAGTAGATACTGTGAATAATGTAAGATAATAATAATAATAATAATAATAATAATAATAATAATAATAATAATAATAATAATAATAATAATAATAATAATAATAATAATAAATGCCTGCAGCAGCAAAATGCTGCTGAACAAAGGTACGCAAAATGGTTTTCCAAAACGTACCGAGATACTGCTCAAGAACAACAAATAAAATATTACTGTATAACACTAATAAATAAAATATTCTGACAGAAACAGCCTTCACAAATACTTTGCTGGAATTATCGACAGGGCGATACAATCCCGATCGGTTAGGACCAGTCGACATGCCAAGCATTGCTTCTCTGTCTTCCCCTAGAGAACACACTGTGTGTGTAACCGTTGCTGCGAATCCATTTGACTTGGTGTGTGCTAATTGTGTTTCGTGCATCACAAGCTGTAATCGAAGGATCGCCTATACTCGTATATTACATGCTTTGAGTGTGCGCTGCCACATAATTCCACTGTGCTGCAATAACATAGTACACTATATTTATGCAGTACAATAGATCTTTACTAAAAAACGTTTCTGTTCCATTTCGCAACAGGTATTCGAGAAATATTTAATGCCAGGTGGTTTAATGCTATTGCTTGGAAGCTTACTGTCGCATGATGTCAGCTGTAAGTCGTAAGCGGTGACTCACTTATCATTAGAAGCGCATTATGAGAATAGGCGCAATAAGAATCAAATATTAGTATTTTCAGGCCGAATTATTTTAATTGTTGTCGGATTTTCCGTTCCAGGATACCTGACACCTTTCACACAGCTGGAGTCAACATATTTTGCTTTCTATTTCTGGACGCATTGGAATTGGGTAATATATTTTGTTTCAAATTCCTTGGTATTTAATACATAGACACTTCTGTCAAAGCAGGAGGTACATAGTTTTCCATCTCTTTACGTGTTCGAAATTAGTAATATAGAATTAGTAAGGGAGTTGCTGGTGGATTTTTCTTGAATTCCTACAAATCAAACTAAACCATTTCATGTGTCTAAAGGCTGCAGTTTACTATCAATGTTGGAAATTAGTAATACATGCGAAACCGGGCAGACATTGTCTTGCTCTCCATCTCCCTCCCCCTCCATCCCTCTCCGTCTCTCTCTTTCTCTCTCTCCCTCTCTCTCCTCTCCTCTCCTCTCTCTCCTCTCTCTCCTCTCTCTCCTCTCTCTCCTCTCTCTCCTCTCTCTCTCCTCTCTCTCTCCTCTCTCTCTCCTCTCTCTCCTCTCTCTCCTCTCTCTCTCCTCTCTCTCTCCTCTCTCCTCTCTCTCTCCTCTCTCCTCTCTCTCTCCTCTCTCTCTCCTCTCTCTCTCCTCTCTCTCTCCTCTCTCTCTCCTCTCTCTCCTCTCTCTCCTCTCTCTCTCCTCTCTCTCCTCTCTCTCTCCTCTCTCTCTCCTCTCTCTCTCTCCTCTCTCTCTCCTCTCTCCTCTCTCTCCGCTCTCTCCTCTCTCTCCTCTCTCTCCTCTCTCTCCTCTCTCTCCTCTCTCCTCTCTCTCCGCTCTCTCCTCTCTCTCCTCTCTCTCCGCTCTCTCTCCTCTCTCTCCTCTCCGCTCTCTCTCCTCTCTCCGCTCTCTCTCCTCTCTCCGCTCTCTCTCCTCTCTCTCCTCTTTCTCCTCTCTCTCCGCTCTCTCTCCTCTGTCTCTCCTCTCTCTCCTCTCTCTCTCTCCTCTCTCTCTCTCCTCTCTCTCTCTCCTCTCTCTCTCTCCTCTCTCTCCTCTCTCTCCTCTCTCTCTCTCCTCTCTCTCTCCTCTCTCTCTCTCCTCTCTCTCTCCTCTCTCTCCTCTCTCTCCTCTCTCTCTCCTCTCTCTCTCCTCTCTCTCTCTCCTCTCTCTCTCTCTCGCGCGCGCGCGCATAATGGAGGTAGATAAGCATTTTTTATTAATTTCAAGATATTGTTTAGTTAGTCATACTGTAAGAGCGGCTAATAAGAGCAACTGATAACATATCTAAGCCACACTAGCTATAATTTTTTTAAAAATCACGAAATTTTCTTGGGTAAAACGTTCTTTTTTGAACGAAAACCCATGGTATAGATTAGTTTTCTTGCAAAATGCCACACAACTTTCCTCACGCCTTGTTTCTAGCAAGAACTTCAATTCAGCGGAAATCGAAATCCTCTCTCCTCGCGTGCGTCAGGACGCGCGTGTGCGTGTACCTGTGCGTAACCGGGCGTCGTCCTTCCGGAAAGCCTCCTCCTTCACCAATACCCCACAGGAAAAACTACCGACTCACATACTACTACTTCTACGCTACAAACGAAAGACCCAAAAAACTTATTACAGGACACGCCGACAAGAAGACAAAATGACGTACTTATACTACAAACAAACTTTACACGACGCACTTATAGACTACGAACGACAAAGCTGGACGAAAACAATCACAGACCTAACTACGCACCCCAGCAAAATTTGGACCTTAATAAAATCCCTCAGAGAAACAACACATAGCATCTCGCCACTACTAAGACCCGACGGTACCAAAACTTACGATCCACAGACGATGACAGAACTTTTCGCAGACAAACTTCAGACAAGATTTACCGCACCCAACGCACCCCTCCCCTCATCCACCATCTTATACTTTATGAAAACGCCTCATCTCCCACGACATCAACAAACACCTTGGACTATTACTAACACGGACGTAACGGACGAACTGAAAAACCTCGACGGCGGTAAAGCGACCGGCCCCGACGGAGTAAGAGCCAACGCCCTCAAAAACTTGACCAAAAACGCGACTGACTACACTGAATTCAAAAACAGAAAGTTGTTTTCGTTGAAACGTTTCAATTTAAAAACTATATGTATTTTTCACGCTTCGTTTGTTTAAGAATTTTTCAAATGGTAAATGAAGGGAACGAGAGAAATTGTCATATTATAATATTATATAGCTATTAGCAATATCGGGGGAAAGTATGTGTTGTTGTAGCGCCACTAGTTTAAAACTTTGCTACGCTTACTTTACAGACCTGTCCATTTGCGTGCAAAAATAAATATCAGAATTTCTAAAAAAATATTTCTTTAAAAAAATTAAAAATATATTTTAATAAAATTTTGCAAAATTGCGTATAGAAATCTAGAAATTTGAAGTAGCTTGTTCATCCCTAGTGGAGTCATTAAAAATAGTTAAAGGCATTAAAATGTCTTTGGAATTAGTGTTTGGAGAAGTTATCTGTTAAGGAGACATTATATAAAGTTAAATACAAATCCTAATTTTAAATTTCTCTGAAATGTAAAAAACATTATTTGTTGTGAAAAATCAGAATTGCGGTGCAAAAGAATGGCACAGACTTCCTCATACTAACTAGTTTTCTAATTCCTTTGGTTTGGCCTTTTATTCGAATAATATCTCTGTCTACTTGACAAATAGCGGCTGATAGGGGAGAAGGGGTTCCGTTATCCAATCATAGGCTTCAAATTCCGATGATGTCTCTGGAGAGTTGCCGATACTCATTAAGAAGAAATTATCCGCGCGAAGCAAATGAAAATTGAAAAGCGACATTACTTCTTTGGTTATGCATCGTGTGTGCGGTTCTGTGTCCTCCACTGTTATTAGCTCTTAGTGAGATTTGTTTCTTGCTACTGCTGCTGTTGTGTTCTAATGTGAGAACCATCTCTTGACCACGTGCCTGCCGCCCGAGCGGCAACATCGTTCTACCCCACCACTAGCTGTCCAGAAGACAGAAATATTACAGGCAATAGCTTTTCAATCTTGCTCCATCCTCTTCCCAGCTGCCATCTATCCCTGCTGGAAGTAGTTTTTTTTTCAATTTTTCTGTCTCTTAATACTAAAATCGACATATTAATTTAACAATATTATAGAATAGTAAAGCCTCGTCCTATATAGAATTTTTCTTTAAAAATTAGGAACCATTTTTAAGAAAATGTTGTTTTAGTGTTATATGTAAACGCCAAATTTGAAGCCTCTTTATATAGAAAACTTTGGAGTTTTCGAAAAACTTCCCTGGAATTTATTTGGAGCATTTCCATTCACAATTGCAATAATGTATTCAAATCGTAGCAAATATGGATATTAACGGCGTGAGAGGTATTTTAAAAAATATTTATAAGCATTATTTTTTGAAAAAAAAATACAGGAATTTGGCTCTAATGTCATCTTACGCAGTGCATTTTGTACTATCCGTACAAAAGGATTGAAGAAAAAATTTGGAGCCCATTTTGGGAAAAAAGAGTTTGAGCAATACAATTGAAGTCGGTTCACATATTTAAGTTAAAAGTAAAATATTTTCTGTTCCATAACTGGCTCTATACAATTAGAGACGATACTGGTCATGAAAAAGAAAAATAATGTTATTTTAACAAAAACGTGATATATAATGAATTAGTTTACATTTGTATTGTATATTTTTTTAAAAGAACTTAATATGTCTGTAACAAATAATGTGCTTCAACTTCCGGGTCAATGACCCCCATCTCTATCAGGTTTTTGTCCAGTTTCCCTGATCCATTGAGCAAATGCTGAGATGGCCCCTCGTTTTGCTTCTGGATGTAAATGTAGCTTCACTATGTGCACGTTTTGTTGAACTCTCATTTTGCTTGTAATGGTAGGAGTAGAGTTACTATTTTGTTAGCAATGCAGAAAAATCATATCTGTAATTCGTTTACCGATGCAAATAAATTTTCTACAACTTGGGAACGAAAATGCCTAGTTTTTTGTTGTTTTTTTTTAAATATTGCTAATCTCGCGATTTTTATTTTTTAAATTTATGTATCTTTAACTTTTAATCATATTTTAACTATTTGCAGTTAAAATTGTGTAAAGGAATTCAGGAACTCAAGAAAACGTACGCAGATGATCTCCCCTACACGTAACATACAGTGTTTACTGTTTTTGACTAAATAAATCTAAATCTAAATGCACTTAATTTAGTGTTTCATTCTCTTATATGTACATTTCATTTGAGGTTTCTCTGAATTGAGAGATCTAGAAATTTTGTTACCATTACATCAGCTAATTGCATTTTCAGCCTGTCGAGTCTGTACACCCTGTCCGACTGTAAACAACGCTAGCAGCTAAACTGTTCTGCCGATTTTCTCCAAAATTGATATTCCCTGATAGATCTTGCTGATGTCGTCGCTCCTTGAATTTTAAATCGATATTTCAATTTTGGAGGGTACTTTACATGAAACCCCTGGGACGTTTTCAAAATTTTCAAAAAAAAGCGCCATCTATTTTTTTTTTTAATTTTGTAGTTGGATAATTTGAAGGACGTTTAAAAGTCTGGCGCAGGTCTGATGACTTAAAAACTCGAAAATTGAAGAAAATCAAAATTTTTTCGGCGTCTTCCTACTAATAATTAAAGATAGATTTTTCCCTAAATAAAAGCTATTACTCAAAGGTAGATTTTGAAATAAGGTCATGTACAATTCTTCTAAAATGTGAGTATTTTTCGCGTGATTTTGCGTGAAATGTAGGCAATTTTAAATTTTTGTTAAACAATTTTTTTATCAAAAACTGCATCACCGTTTTTTGATTAAATTTTGTTAATGGATGATCTGAAAGACGTTTAAGAAAATGGTGCAAGTTTCATATTGGTTGAAAACTCTGATTTTTCAACAATTCAAAAAATTCAAAATTTGTTCGGCGAATTCCTACAACCACAATTATGAAGATAAGGGTTTTTCTTAATAAAATGGTTCAAACAGATTTTCAAATAAGATCACGTTGAATTTTTCGAAAATATGAGTATATTTGTTTGTAAGTTTGATTTTTTCCGCAACTTCCTACAACTACAAAATTTAAGATAGAGATTTTTCTTTCAAATTAAATTTGCTGTCCATAGTGAGTTCTTTCGTTAATGTCATGTACATTTTTTCGAAAATTTTATTAGTTTTCGTACAATATTTCGTGAAATATTTGTAATTTTAAAACATTACGAAAACAAGATTTTCTTAAAAACGGCTCAAAAATTTGTTCTTTAAACTTTTAGTAGGGATAGTACTAAATGCACTCTATAAGATGACATAAACCCATATGGCTCTATCCTTTTGTTTTTTTTAAAAAATTTAAAAAAAAATTTAAATTTAAAAAAAAAATATTTTTTACTTGTCTCTCACGTAGTTAATATTTACATTAGCAGCAAATTTGTTTACATTATTATACAAATTTTCCTTCATTCCATTTTTTCAAAAACGGTTCCAAATTTTTCCTTCAAACCTTTCGAGTGTATAGTGCTAATTGCACTCTTTAGTATGATGTAAAGTTCATTGCGGAGCACTCTTTTCAATAATTGCAAAAATGTAATTTATTTGAAAGATCTCTCCCGCCGTTTTTATGCACATTTCCAGGAATTTGTAAACCCTATTGTATTTGTGAGTTAATGTGCTTCAAATGACTCAAATTAAGTTTTTCGAAATCTCAAAAATGTTATGTGAAAAAGTTTCAAATTTCGAATTTACAGTAGCGCTTAAGCGTCATTTTCTTAAAAGAGGCTCCGAATTTAAAAAAAAAAAAATGTTATTTAGACCAAGGTTTTACTGTTTATTTAATATTCTTAAAATAATATATCGGTTCTACCACTAGAAAACCGAAAAATTAAGAAATTTAAAAAAATACTTTGGGCGGCAATAGATGGTAGCAGACAGGAGTATGTGGCAAGTTCGAATAGCTAGTCGAGACCAAAGGAAATAGAAAACTAATACTGGAGAATCTGTGCCATTCTGAGGCACCACTAATTGTGCAAGTATATTTTAAGGTAAGTCATTTCAAATCACAATTAATTAACATCAACTTTGCAACAAAAGTACTTTAAATAAGAAATCAAAAAATGCTATTTTATCGTGAAAAAATACGTTTTTGATGCTCAGTTATTTGCAGTTATGTGCTCAGTAAGATGTGTTCATAATATCGCCTACCAACAAGATCCAAATTCCGCCTAGATAGGCGATATTTGGATCACTTTTTTACTCATTACATTCTAAGAAATGAAGATAAAATTCCCTAGATACTAAAATAACCTGTACATTGATATATTTGACGATGGAGTATTTACAGAATCCCACATCGTGTAGGAAAACGAAAATAGCTGCTCAAGTCCGGTTGATGTTGGCCAGATAATGACTGAATTCATGCCTTTTGTCAACCTGTCAATGATGACAAGTTAGCAATGCAGATGGTTAGTGAACATAACCAGAATGCAGGCGAACCATGAAAATCTCCTATTCGTAAGTTTTACTCATTTCTATTAGAGCACGTACAGTAATTAGGGCTTAAGCCTCGCCGCCACGCTTCTCTAAGGGTGTACCGTATACCAAACTTTAACCGAAAATATAATTTAAATAATAGTTTTCGGTAAAAGTATTTAGTGATCAAATTATATAATAATTTCCACAGTGAGCTGCAGTTATCCATGCAATTTCCACATCATTTTATTCATTTCATGAGTTCTGCCTTATAAGTAATGACTATAATTAAGTATTTGAGGTAAAATAATTGAAAATTTTGTGAAATATCAGACTTTGTCCGTGTCTTATAATATCACGATAACGGTTTTCTCGAGCTCTAATTTCTTTTTCCATTTTTTTACTATTTTTCCCCATCAGTCCCATCATTGGGCACCTTGACCTACGGGGCCCAGGGTGATCGCCCAGTCTGCCCATCCTAGCGCCAGCACTGATCTTAATGTAGATATTTGGGTGGCCAAGGGCCTGATCCCATATCAGACATGAATACATTCCTGGCAAACATTAGTTGCTTGGAGGTCTTCTTGCTGAATAGACCTACACTAGAAGTTTCAGACCCATGTTGTGTGCTGCCACCATGCTCTCCATATAACTTCTTAACTATTTACACCCTCAGAATCGAGACACCTGAAAGGAACATATCTGCTTCTGAACAGAGAAATGTTTCTTTTTTTACTTTAAGAAATCTGCCTTACAACAGAATGTAATATCTTTTATATTGTCAATTTTCATTTTGGTTTTCTCAAAGCTTTAAAAAACGATGCCTCAGAAACATGATAGTTTTTGTTGATGCCATTAACCCCAAAGCACCTCCTGCAGCACCAATGGTGTTTGTGCCCTCCTCTTCCTCTCCCACCATACCTCCTGCAGTAGTCAAGGATTTTGTGTTTGAATCCTAGCCTCTCCCTCTTCCTGTATCAGCCCCCTTCCTATTTTTCTTCTTCCATTGCTACAAATTAAGATCTCGATTATTCATTTTTCTTGGAAAATATTTAGTAAACATTAAATAAAGAAAAGATTTTACAAAAATGACTTACCTTTACATATTCCTCTAGGACTTCTTTGATGTGTTTCAGGAATTATTTCTTTATTATTGTACTACTATTATTATATTACTATGTATCCTCACTTTGTTTAGATACACGAAAAATAAAGCTTAGACTAGAGTAAGGTTCACTAATAGATGGGTAATGTAGAATTATTTAAGCCTATTCCTGCTGAAATTGCACTTCTCATGACCTTATTCTGTCTCTAAACTTATGCTCTTGACAGCTTCAGTAAAAACAAGAAATGGTCAGCAGACTCTCTCATAAAGTTTGTAAACAAATTGTGATAATTCCGCATATCTCATTTAAAGAGTGTTTTGCTTGCTTAAGTTTGCTTTCACCCACTAGCACTTCCCTCTTTTGACTGACTGTTAAATAAACTGTCAAAATTTCAGGGCAAATAGCCGAATCCATTGTTCCAATTGGAACTGAAGTATTGCACAATGTGAACACAGTAGCACACATGCACAGTATCTATACAGGTATGTGAACATGTATCTCCCTACTTTGCCCATGCAATTTTACTCCTGTGACACACAGAAAAGATGCATCTTGTGGACACACCTTTATGGTTGGTCTGTTTAAGATGCCTGGCAGGTTGAATCCAGAAAGTAGTTCAGAAGGTGAAACGTCTTTCAATTCGGACCCCCATGGAGTCATTCAAGAAAGATGACACTTTGTTAGAATTCAAAACTCTTAACATGTTAACCTTCCAAGCTTACCTTTGTGTTCTAATGGTATCAATTTGTAAAATTGTTTTGAATAAATGGAGTAAAATTATGGAAACTATCTTGAGTTTTTCTTTATGATGAATGTATTAGAGTGTTAGGAAATGGGGTAATGGTTCAAGCATTGTGGTGAAAATAGTTTTGCAAGTGATGACTGAAATATTAGTTGCAATACAATTTTTATAATATTACCTAATTGTTTCCTATTAGTAATATTACAGAAGTATAATACCATGTTGTAGAGTCATTAGTTTAAAATTGCTTCAAAAACTACATGAAAATAGGTCACACGTGAAATTAAAACTTTTCACAAATTAAAACACCCGTCCTATGTTTTTGTAAATTCTTTCTATAAACCAAAATAAAGTTTTCTTTCAAAATAGATTGTGAAATGTGTTTTATTCAATTTTATTTTATTTCTGACAGATACTTGCATATATCTGTGTATGTGATATAGATTATGTAGATAAATAGATATAGAGTGACCCATTGACACATGCCCACTGAGACATGCCACTTTCATTGTCTTGCATCTCTATTGGCTAGAGTCGACTTATCTTATAAGCCAGCTGAAAGCACTAAAATCAATGAGAATGCTGTTCTGAAATCGCCTCTATATTTTCCAAAATGGTTGATGGAGGTGTTCAGGTTGGTGGGTCTCAAGGGTAAAGACTTAGATGAAGAAAATGTAACATACAGGATAATTTTTATGGCTTCAATATTAATGCATTTAATCATGCAATCTATTTTAGAACTTTAATTTTTACAGTTTCTGTTAACATATATTTCATAATATTTTATTTAGTGTGTTTCATGTATTTGAGGCCAACGCCACTGCTTCATTTGTATAAATTTCCTTTCTTTTCCAATAACAACATTGAATAAAAAGGACATTTCATCTAATAATTTAGTAACAAATTCAACAAAAACACATACAAGTATTCACACGTACACACACACTCGCACATTCTAACACTGACACGCTCACACACACACACACACACACTCTCACGCACATACACTCAGTCACTCTCTCAATGGATAGTTATTTCCACCTTAAAAAATTTATGAAAATTGATTTATAGTTGGAAGTATTTCTTGAAAATAAATACAAAGCAAATTATTTTACAATGAAAATCAGTGCTCGTAGACCGTCCCAAGCACTTATTGAAAGAGGCATTGAAAGTAATGTTACCATCAAACATGATAAGAGCATATTGAAGATATTACGATGAATCAAGCAATCATGACAGTTGTGACTGAAATCTAAGATAATGAATATTTGTGAATAATAATTGAGTGGACATAATTCCATGTGTAGGAAAGAGGGGATGGAGCTTGGAGCTGCGAGCTTGAGGGCCCCCTAAACGAGGTGACAGTTTTGTTGTTTTTATTAAAAAATTTAGCTTTTGTGATGATCTTCATATTTTTGCTTTTCAATTAATATTTTTATTCCATATATATTAAATGAAAATATATCATATAATAGTAGAATAGAATACAAGGTATATAACCAACAAGATATTTTAATGTTTTTATTCAACTACTTTTTTTGTTAAGAAAGTGATCAGAACCAGAAAGCTTCACCAGAAAAAGTGGTTAAGTTTTTGGAAAACAACTATTATTATTGCTGCTGATAGTAATAAAATGGACAGTTAATTATTCCAAAGACAGTTTTGGAATCCAAGGTGATGTGTCATGTAGTGACTTGAATAATTATTATATGCCCTTGGGGCCTGCAATCTATAGTTTCTGCTCTGTGCAAGTAGTGAGCAAGTTGCAACGTTTATGTGGGTTTTCTTTTTCTTAATTTGTTGCCTGCAACATGTCCCTTAGCCCTTTCTCAAGTAATGAACACATAATCTCCGGAGTAATCCTCCATTAAGTTTTTGTTGCTTTATCTCATCACATCTCAGTCAGTCAATGCCTTTTATCCCTTCAGCCAGGGGCTCAGTGCCATTAATGACCAGGGTTTCTTCTTCTTCTCCTTTTATGACCGCATAGGATCACTTTAGTCAGTTCATCGTTTAGGTCTCCTTGAAGGGATTGTTCGGGCTTTGTGTTCTTCCCAGTACTTCTTCATACACTTCGATCTTCTTTCCCTTTCTTCAGTTGAAAATATGCGAGTTGTGGGTTTGTTTCTTGTAAGAGTGAAGCAGGTGGTTGTATCTTTGAGTTTTGAATTCAATTTTATCTTATTTGTGGTGTCTTCTGTTGTGAGGCCTATCTCCTTCAGGTCTTCTTTCACTTCTCTAATCCATGCACATCCTGTTGTGGTGTTTTTTGAGATAAGATTGTGTTGTATTAGTTGTTTTAGAAGTCTTGAATCCTGCATTCTCATGATATGACCAAAAAATCCCAATCTCCTCTTCCGCATCGCGTCTGTTATTGGTTCTACCTCTTTGTACACAACTTTATTAGGCAGTATTCGCCACTGGCCATCTTTTTGGTATTTTTTATTTGATGCAGGTCCTTCCAATCCTTCTTTCAATTCTCTGAAGTCTATCAGTCTTTGACTGTTTGTTTAAGTGAAAAAGTGTTTCTGAAGCATATGTTGCTTCTGGCTTTATAACTGTGTTGTAGTGCTTTATCTTTGCCTTAATGGATAAGCATTTCTTTTTGTAGGTATCCCATGTCAATTTTTGTGCTTTAATCAATTTACTGGTTCTAATCTGGATTGAGATTTTTTCATTTAAGTTATTTGTGGGAAAGGTGTCCTCAAATTATAAGTCTGGCACGTCGAATTAATTAACAACATGTATTTGGCACAACAAAATTACAATCTTACACTCTTGAAACACAAATCGTACACTCTCTCGTGGCTCGGCTCAAGACGGACTGTGTCCCCTTCCAAAACGCCTTCCTCCTCACTGCTCGCCCGTAACAGTGTTACCAACCGCGGCGCGTACTTCCTCTGAACTAACGGCGGAAAAACCCAAAAACTCTTCGGCATCCGATTCCCACATATTTGTTAGTACTTCTCCAAGATATTTAAATTGTTTCACTATTTTGATTTTTTTTCCATTTAAGGTAACTTCCTTTAGTAGTGTTGGTTTTTGGGTCAGAATTTCTGTTTTTTCAAATGATAATTTGAGGCCAATTTTTGGGGCAATATTTTGAAGTTCTGATATCTGAGTTGTTGCTTCTTTTATGTCAACGGTTAATAATGCTAAATCATCTGCGAAACCCAGGCAGTTTGTTTTAATTTTTCGTCCTATCTTAATATTTGGTGGACATTTTCTAAACCATTCCCTCATTACCATTTCAAGAGCACAATTAAATAATATTGGTGAAAGCCCATCTCCCTGCCGTAGTCCTGTTTTGATTTCAAATGGCTCTGATAGTTCGCCTCTAAACTTTACTTTTGATGTGGTGTTAGTGAGAGTCAGTTTTATTATGTTTATTAATTTGGGATGTAGTCCAAGGTGTCTTAAGATTTTAAACAATGATTCTCTATGGATGCAATCGTAAGCTTTTTTGAAATCGACGAATGTAATCACCATATCTTTATTTCTCCTCCTATTATAGTCCATGATTAATTTGAGACTCATGATCTGATCAGGACAGCTTCTCCATGGTCGGAAACCTCCTTGATAGTCCCCCAGTTCTTTCTCAAGTTGTAAATTGATCCTATTAAGGATAATTATTGAAAGGATTTTGTATGTTATATCTAAGAGTGAGATTCCTCTGTAGTTATTAGGTTCAGTTTTGTCTCCTTTTTTGTGTAGTGGGTGAATGATGGTTGTTGTCCAATGCGCTGGTAGTTCTTCTTTAATCCAGATCAAGACAAGCTGTTGATGGAGGGCAACTTTAGCTGATTCACTAGCATATTTCCAAATCTCCGCAAAGGTCTGATCTTCTCCTGGTGCTTTGTAGTTTTTCAATTTGTTCAGAGCATGGTGGACTTCTTGTATTGTAGGGGGATTTATGTTCTCTGGTGGTGTTTTTATTGGAGTGTTGGTGTCCAAATGAAGGAGTTCTGTTGGTTCCTCACAATTCAGAAGTTTGTTAAAATATCTGACCAGGGTTTCAATACAGTCACCCAAACAGGAATCCATGGTGTCATAGTGTCTTGAGTTGCTTAACTTCCGAGACTTCACAGAACATAGTTAATCAATTTTTCTAATGACACCAGCAAGACAACACTCCATCAAGCTCATGCTTGTTCATGGAAGTAAAATATTCTTCATGAAGTTGAAAACTGTTGCAAATTTTTAAATTTATTATAACAAAACAGGTTCATGAACTAATTATAAAAAATGTCAATGTAATGAATTATAATCAAATATTATATATCAATAGATTTCAAATTTTTGTGAGCTATTCTATAAATTCACCATTTTATATTTACAACCTAAACATAATTTTGTTTCTTATGATCATAGTATTATAATGTACTACATCAGAGACTTGTGCACCCAGGAAAAGGTAATCATTCCTTGAATTTTGTTTTTATTATTTGCATACATTAAATTTTTAATTTTCATACCTCAGAAATATCATAGGTGTAAACAACCAAACTTACGAAGATATAGAAAACAACTCAATAGCTACAATATAATGTGTGGAACAATTGAAACACACTTTGGCAGAAACATGGACCCAGAAACAAAACTGAATCTCCACAATTTAGCTGATATACCTAGAATCATGTATGGCTCTGAAACATGAGTAACAAAAGAGAAAGACAAGCAAAAACTACAGAAGCACACATGAGATTTCTGAGACAATTCATGGGAATCACAGGAAGAGACAGGCTGAAAAATAAAAATATCAAATAGAAATTGAAAACTAAAGGTTTAATCGAAGAGATAGAACATTCTCAAAGGAAATGGTTCATTTACAGAGAATGAACAACAGAAGATTGCCAAAATTAATCTGGAAGTACAAACCAAGTGAGATCAGAGTTAGTGACAGAACACTAAAGAGGTGGCGACAGCACGAACCATTGGAAGACTAATAACTACCAAGAATACTGTAGTAAACCAATAGAAACAGGCTGTAAAGCCTAATTTCTGGTCAGTTCATGTTAATGATAAAAACTTAAGAAATGAGATGCAGCAAGTTGGGGAAGGGGCGAGATAGGGTAGGGCGGGAATATATTGTATATAAAATGCAAGCCTTTTTCTTTGAAATGGTTTATTGATATCAATAAATGCCTGGGCAACATGGGGTTCTTCAGCAAGTTTCTCAACAGAATTATATTCTTTTTGTTTCAAATTAAAGAAAAATTACATTCAATTAACTGTCTAATGATATTGTCCCTCTTTTCATGTAAATTCAGGTATTTTAAATTTCTTAAAATATGCATTTCAATCAAAGGTGTAGCATTGAGTCCCTCATGAAAATGCTTGTTCAAAAGCCAATGGCATGAATGTCAGTGGGTTAAAAAATCAAGTTGTGGGGTTCTGGTCAAAATTATCACTCTTCACTGACCAAATTCTGTGGCTGTTTCTTACTTTGCATCTAGACTGTACATGTAGTCATGTACAGTCTAGATGCAAAGTAAGAACATAGTACATACATGTAGTGTTATCCTCTCACTTCATATGGCTTTAATTGTTTGTTGATAATAAATTAATAAATAAAGAAAATAATGTGGGTCTTAATTTTTACTTGACTGAGCAAAGTTAGACCAATCAAAAGTTCTCCTTTAAGGAGGGCAGTCTTCCTTTCGCACAGCCTGTCCCAAACTTTGCGGGTGTGTGCATGTCTGTGTGTGTATATGAAGTTTCCCTTATTCCACTTTACATCTTGAAAAGTTCAAGAGATGTTTGGGTGGTATCGTTACATTGATCTTGATCCCAAAATATAGTATATGATTTTTATTATGATCCAGTTGTGTAACAAGGTAAAAGGGGGCTTATTTTTAGGCTGAAGAATACTAAGAAATATTAATTACATAATACTTTTTCTAATATGATGTGATAGTTGAGACAATAAAAGATTATAAATGATATCTTCTGGAAAAAAGATTCTTTCCTGCTTCGGTACCTTATGTAACCCTGTTTCTAAATCACTATAATTTGTTAGAAACATTGATTACTTATGCAGTAATCATACACTGATGAATATGATTTTTTAAATATATTTTTTAAGGTACTAACACTACTTGTGTTTGATATACACTTTTATAAACGGGGCCGGAATAAAAGTTTTGCGCGTGGAGCAACACTCATTTGGTCATACTACTCCTATGATCCACTGTTAAAATTATACTTTGCTACAAATACAATTGACAAATATTGCTATGGGTCAATTTGTTTGTGTCATGTTCGCAACAAAGCAATGAATTTATTATTCCATTTGAGCAAAATTGTAATATTGAAATATTTCATTTAAACGTTGTCAAATAGTTTACAGTGTTACAACACAGCATAGATTCCCTCATAAACATTTCAAAGGATCATGTAAAATTATAATAATTATATTGAATCCCAGAACTAATGGATACAATGCGAATGTGTATGGTATGCTATGATGTAACTTTGGATCTTTAGTTTTTCACAGGAACAGTTTTCTTTCAAAATCATTTGACTTAGAAGCTTGTGATTTGGCTATAATTTACCTTCATCTTAATTTTTCTGACAAATATTATAAACAGCGTGATAGGTATTTCAAAGTAAGAGTTATTTGCGACACTTGTTACAAATGCAGTTAGTGGTCTGCCCAAAGAGCATAGACTTTCTCACGCTAGTTACTTTGGTCTATAAATTATGTAATGTTGAAAAGATGGGAGGCTGCATTACATATTGGTAGGGAGTGTTGATTTAGTGTTTTATACCACTTTTGTTCTTCTTCTATCCTTTCCCAACATTTGCTGAAATAATTCCTTTTATTTCAGTTTTATACTAAAATATTAACGAATTATTTTTTTTAATGAAAATGTTATTGTGTGTAATTGATACTGTGTGCGCGTGTGCGCGCCAATAGTGCGCGCCAATTCTTGCCAATAGTTCAAGTCCTAGCATAGATATGTGCATAGGGAGGAAAATATTTAGATAGGTGCCCCATTGCTGTATGAAATAAATTATTTTCTTTCCTTAAATATGTTCAATTCCTAACTTTCCCTTTTATATCTTGACAATTTCGGAACTTGTTGTAGGATATTTGCCTCTCCCAGCAATGAGCTATATCTGCAAACTATCTGAAATATATAACATAAAATGACTTGTATTTATTAATTGAATGCTGGGCCAGATTAACAACATTAGGCACAGTGTCTACGGTCTATGAACATAAGAGGCCTACCTCAGGACCTACTTATAATTTTTTTTTTAAATTTTGTTTCAAGAAAAAAATAAAAAAGGAGAAATCTTTTAGTCACAAAAACCAGATTAATTTCAAATGAATTATGTTATCTGCGTACCTCTAAACTGCCTTTTTTTAAATTCCAAACAATTCCAATAATAATAGTTCAATACAGCCCTATAATTTTTTCTGAGGCCTATGAAAAAATTGTGCCTAGGGTCTATGTGTAATGTAGTAGTTTGTTCCTGCCTAACAACAGGAGAAGTTATAGTAAATATAGAATAAATAATGAAAAAGCTTTGACAGGTCGAAGTATGTAGACCTGTTTATCCAATCCATGCTAGCTAGTATAGTAGTGAAGCTAAGGATAGTTTCTAAATATATCAATAAGTATTGGATGAACTAAACAGAAATAATAAAAGTTGTTCAGAAAGAAATTAATTTCTGAAGAAGTGCTGACTGGAGGTCCACTGACCCATGTCTGACTTAAGCATTGCTGATGATTGTGATGCTACATATGTCAAGCTTAATCTGGCCATTGTTGTATGATGAAAGATAAAGTGCCATTTTACTTTCTCACATTCTACACATTATGTACTCTACATGAAGCCTCAACAACATTTTCAAAATTTTCTCAAAGATGGCATCAATATTTTTTTATTGAACTTTATCCTTGGATAGCATAAAGGATGCTTAAAAGAATGGTATAGGACTCATTTTCGTTGAAATCACTGATTTGTTTGAAACTTCAATTCAATTCACTTTGATCAGTTAGTATAATACAATGCAATGGTGCTTTTACAATAATATAAGCATGATTTGCAGAGACTTAGGTCTGAGTGCAAACCTTTTTTCAAACTATTTCCAATTTATCCAATATATTTAGGAAAGATTACTTAAACCAATTTTTCTACAAAATATTTCATAACAGAGATTACATTTCCATCTCTACATAGTATTTCTAATGAGAATGATTTGCCTTTATCAAATATCGTTTTGACTAAAAGCTTTTGTATATTATGAATTTGTTGAAAGGAATTATCATAAGTTCCTCCTTATTCTGTTATTCCATATGTTGCCACAGACCAAAAAAACGCGTGATATACATTATTCCCATCTCGATCAGGTTTTGTTCAGTTTCCCTGGTTCTTTGAGCAAATGCTGAGATGGCCCCTTGTTTGCTCCTGACCAGTCGCTCTCTCCCCCCAAGGCATCATATTGACTCGTCATACACAATTGTAATTGTATATGTGACTCAATAAATATTATTATTATTAAAAATTGTTTGGTATTGAAATTGATCTCAATTTATTGAGCATGAAGGTAAGATATCTCTCGTTTTAAATTACAATCTATTGAACAAGTTACCGGTTTTAAATATCTCAGAAATTCAATTGGTTTGAACCAAAAGGATATAGAAGAAAAAATATAAATAGAAACAATAGAATAATAAGAGGCGCTCTGGACATATGAGAAAAGAATCAATGATGAGAATCCATAATATTACATCAAAACCAATGCTAAAGTATGGTTAGGAAATGTGGATAATGAGCATAAAGGAAAAGAAGTAGCTCAGATAAAGTTTCTTAGGGCAGTGTTAGGAGTAACAAGAAGGGCCAAATTTGAAATGAAACAATTAGGAAAGAACTGAAAACAGGAAACATAGCAGAAGAAATCAAAAATTACCAAAGGAAATGCAGAAAACTTAAAAACAATGGACAAACCACCTCTACCACGGCACTGGCCAAATGGCAAGAGCAATAGAGGCAGACCAACAAGAAGATGGCACCAGCAGGAACACTTCACCACATGAAGGAATACTGTTTTATTACCTACTAACAGCACAAGAGCACCACTCCTAAACCGAGGATGATGGTGATGATGATGATGATGATGATGATGATGATGATGATGAAATTAGTCTATATAAATATCCAGATTTTTGCAATTCTGTGCAACTGGACAATCACATTGATCATTTAAGCAGTTGGTTTTGTGGATCCTCAGGCTAACCTCTCCAGGAATACTGTCCATATAAAGTGGAGAAGGTCCATATGAGTGGAGAAGACCGTTTTCAACATATTTATACTAAGAAAATTGTAATAAACCCATTTAGCCATTAACTTTAACTATTGTTCTGCTATAAATATTGATTGCATTCATGTACTGAGTCACAATTAAACTATGTATCATAGTATCATCTGCAAAATACATAATTTCACCATTTGGTAGAGTCTTAAATAAATGAATTAAGAATAAAAAGCTCAGTACTTTTCCCTATGGTACTCCACAAGTTAGTTACCGTCAGTCCTGTACTAGTCTCATTGTTTATCTTCACTGGTTGTTTACATCCAATTAAATATCTATCAATCAGGTGCATATGCAACTCCTCTAAATCCCAATCTATTCAATTTTCCCAATACTAACGTATGGTTCACTGTATCAAATGCTTTTGCCAGATCCTAGTAAACAGATACATAAGGTTCATTGTTGTCAATTGCCTCACAAATTGAATTTGTTATATGTCTAATAGCATCTATCGTGTTTATGCCTCTCCAAAAACCAAGTTTCAATGAATTTATTAGGTGTTCTCAGTGATTGTGCTAGGCATGGGCACAGCGGGCGACCGCCCAGGGCCCAGCAAGCCAAGGAACTCGATGATGGGACTGTTGGGAGAAAAATTAGTAAAAAATTGGAAAAGAAATTAGAACTTGTGAAAATTATTATCATAATTTTACCTGCATATATAATTATGTAAATGTTTATGATCATATCCATTTATATAATCAAAATTCAATAATTGGTACGATTAATTTAATATATTATTTATTATTTAGAACAGTATACTAAAATAGATTCTTAATTTTAGCATCATATATACATTTGTAGAAAAAATCAAAAGTACAAATGTTGAAAATTAAGTAATAATATTATTGCAAATTGTTGATGATAAAATAACTTTATTAAATAATATTCAAAATCCACCACACTCACGATTCAGATAATGAGAAATACTTTTACTATATATTTGTGTCTATGAAATGGAAAAAAATGTATAATCAAAGGATTGAGTTAGTTTTTACTGAATGTCATATTTATTATTTCATGTATTTAATGAGTGATTTTTTGAACACTAAAGTTAGTAGTAGTGTTTTAAGCTCACTGTGCTAATTGTTTTAATTTGGTCACTAAATACTTTTTCTTAAAACTATTACCTTTGCATTATTTAAAATATACTTTCAAACACTATTTATAGCTTAAATGTAATTTTTGTTATTTGTTGAAATAAAATAACCTATATAGTTTCTTGATACAACTTTCACATTTTTAATTCTGGGGGTGGGGATATGATTCAGTATTGTCCCTGGCCTAACATTGTCTAGCTCCAGTACTGGCTGTTCTTTATGTACATACCTATAGTCATCAAATCTAGACTTATGTATTTTTTTCAACAATTTTTACAAAATTTGATATCAGAGAGATTGGTAGATAATTTGTAGTTTTCTCTTTCTCTTCAGATTTTTGTACTCCTAGGATTTTATCTGCTTTTTTTAAATGCCCAAGGAAAATACCAGTTTTAATACTTGTATTAATTATCAAAGGTTCAATCATGTAATGGAAGATATGTTTAATTATATCAACCACGATGTAGTCAATACCAGCAGATTTCTTTCTATGCATGTTGTTTATTATATTTAAAATCTCTTGTTCATTTGTGGGTGTGATAAATGTGGATTTTGGTATTGAGCGGACCATAATCAATTCAACTTCATCAGGAGAGACATAAAATTTTTTCTGTTAACTTCCTACCAACTTTCGCAAAGAATTTGTTGAAATTATATGTCAGACCCTTAATATTTTCCATAAAAATATTATTTTTGCCATCAATCTATTTTGATCTCTTCATTTTTATTTTTATCTTTACCCATTTTTTATTTTATTAAGTTCCAGTGTTCTTTAGAGTTACATGACTACATTTCAGTAGGATTTTGTAATATTTTTCCTTTTACGTTAGATATTTATCACATGATATATAGCTTCAAATTTCAGTTAATTTTGCTTTTCTCTTTTCAACTTTCCGTAGTTAATTTTTACAGATACTCATTCTTTTTCATTATTTACAATGGGTTTTTTTCTGTATTCAACAATAACAATGTTCCACACTGATCTGTTGTATCAAGGTTTCTTACAAAGGGTTTAACACTCGTATTGTTTTCCATTTTCCTGATATATGATATCAATGTCAATAACATCAATATTATTGATACATATTCTTTAGTGATTGTAAAAGTTCAATTTTTTTTCAGCTTCTTCCTACTACCATATGGGAGATGCAAATTTTCTTTCATTAATGAAATCTGTTCTTTAAAGACAAATATTGAAATAAGGTCATATACAATTTTCTAAAATTCTAGTAGTTTCATGTAATTTTGCATGAAATATAACAATTTTTTATTTTTCCTTCAATTTTCTATTCGTTTGTGTCAAAGGAGAGTAAAAAATTACTACCAATCTCATTTCTGGCAAACTCATATTTTTGAAAATTGCAAAATTTTAACATTCAAAACTACAAAATTGAAGATAGAGATGTTTGCCTTGGATAAAATCTGTTTTCAAAAATCACTACTTTTTAAAAGGTCGTGTACATTTTTTTGAAAAAACAATGTTTTGTGCCAATTTGTGCTTCACATTTATGCAAATTATGAAAAAAAAAACATTTTCTCAAAAACACTCCAAATAATTTCTTCACCCCTCCCTGGATAAAACAAAAAACTCTGAAAAGAATGGCATAGTTTTCATTTTCATTGAATTCACTAAATTTTTGAAAAACTGCAAACGCAGAAATAATTGGAGAAATTAAGCGCTGATGCACCTCTAATATCTTGTAGGTTTTACTGATTCCTTAGTAAAAGATACTATATATTATCTTATAAATAAAAAGTTCAATGAACAAAAATGTAGCCTCCTCCTTTGTTTGCAGGCACTAAGGCCTATGGCGCTAGTGTTGTTCACATAAAACTGATGGACGTTTTGAAAAACACTTTTTGCTTGTCAGCAAGAATTTTTATTGATGAAAACACTTTAAATCATGTTATTAAGTGTTGGATCACTTTAATAAACTATAAATACAAATGTAATAAAAGAAATGTACTTTCAATTAACTATGTAGTTAAATGTTCTTTCAACAGGATATGGTTACATTATATTTTTTGAAATTAAAAATATGTTTTTGTGTATAGTGAAGATTTTCAAGCAATATGTGTTACATATTCTGTAGTTCTAATATTGAGAATGTGATAGTGATTTATTTGCATGTGTCATGGCCATTTTTACATTATTTTAAAACAAAATAAAACAAACATACACACAGAAACTCAGGTGCCCTTTTATGTCTACCATTTAGCTATTACCAAATTACATGAAATAGGTAATTTAAGTGAATAATAGCTCATAAGAAAGCACACATAAAAATATCTACAGAGTTAATCAAAATGTAGTAGTTACTGAGAAATTAATTGATTGATTAGTGATTTCGGGTGTGTCAAATGCTGAAGACCCACAAATGTAGTGCATCTTTTTATTGTAGGCAGTGGCAGTGATCTTCCCCTCTGGATGGCGAGATCCGGTGCCAACCTAAGTCAGCTAGTAGTTTCCCCAACTAGGTATCACCTACCAGCACGGCACCACCCCAGCCGGGACATGCTCTAAGCTTCTGACCGATCTCCTGATATGTATGGGAATGTAGTCCATGTGAGTGTAAGTGTGTTTAAGTAAGAGGGTAAGAAAAGGACAAGGAAGAGGAAGGAAAGATCTCGCACATTCCATAGCCCATTTGTTAGGGTACTGCTATGGTATTTGCTTGGAAAAACCATAGAACATTACCAAACAGAGCAGCAATTCCACTAGAATTCTCCTCCAAATAGCAGCTGAAATCAAACTAGGTGACAAGCCAATTTTGATAATCCTGCTACAGTAAGGACTTGAAGCCTCCAACCTCCCATTCAGAGGCACTGTAGTGACATTAGTTGATGTCTTGAGCCAACTTTGCCAGTGTCAGTCACTGAAAAATAAACTCACAGATTTAGAATTGTAATATTACTACTCGGAGAGAAGCTCAAACAAATGTCAATACTATGTTTCACGGTATATTGGTTGACCAACGTACAATTAGATAACACACAAATCCTGTGTTGTTAATGTTTTGTTGTTGTTTCTTGAGCTGATGGCACATGTCAAACTATAAATTTATTTATTTAGCCATTGACAGGGGCACCCCACAAAACTGAAGAGTTATGGAACAGTAGATCCATGAGGGGTCCCTTATTTCAAACCAAAGTCCCCACCGAACCTAAACAGCATTAATTTTTCCTGACAACAGAAATAACTTACAAAACTTAATTGAATCAGAAGTAAATTCTTTTTTATTTCTTTTTACTGAAAAAAAAATTTGAGGCCCCATTTAAGTTGGTGCAAGTTGCCCCACCCACCCACCCACCCACCCACCTACCTACCCACCCACACCTGTGGGGGCAAGTAGCCCTTGGTAAGTTGAGAGCACAAAAATACTAATGAACCTAAATAGTATATCCAAATATTATAAATAATGGCACTTATAGATACACATACCTTATATAATTTATTTATACATTTAGCCAATAGACACCCATTTAAAAAAGTTTTAGACATCATAGATAATGGGTCAAAAATTCAAAAAAGTTAAAACTACATTAATATTTTAAAAACATACAAATACACATAAATAAAATAGTACTAAATACATAAAATACATTCATAATGACACTTATATATTCTTTCCTAGAAATACTCACTCCTTGCAACTGTCTTATTTTCCATTTAAGCTTACTTATCCTATTTCACTTGATGTACATGAGCAGATATGTATTATGTCATTTTTAAGAGGGGGAGAAGAGAGAGTAAGAGAGAAGCGAGAGACTTTCTTACAGTATAATGACTTAAATGCTGTGAATATCAACAGTTGGGTGCTGTGTGTAATAGGAAATTGAAACAATTCAACTCTAATTACTAATAACACAAAAATAATATTATGATTGACTTGTCTACTGGTAGCATTTATTGTAACAAACATGACTGACCTGATACTTCGAATAAAAGAATCTCATAAGTCTCAATAGACCTAAAACGCAAAATACGGTACTATATGTAAAATGTGCAGTAAAATGTTTTGTAGCTACTTTTCTATGGCAGTCCAAAAAGCTTGATATCTACATATTGTATATGAAAGACTCAAAGGAACAAATGGATGAGTGTAAATTTAAACGAATGATTGCTCTTGCATTTCTTCAGAAATATTCACATCTGGCTCCTGGGAAGGTGCCTCATTTGATGTAAAATGTAGAAAGAACAAAGGGGGGGGAAAAGGAAGCTGGAAATATACCTGCAAGCCAGGACCACATGATGGCACATTTATTGTCTTTCTTTGTGTGCAGGGCCCCTATTGTCCAGTTGTGTTAAAAATCTAAAAGGGAAAGGAAGATGATACCAGTGAAGATTTTTGATATTTTTCATTGATGCTTGCAGACTTGTTCACTCACGAGAAATCTCATCCTGTGTTTGTGTATGGTCTCAGATCACTTTAGAGGGCAGAGCTCTCTGTACACGATATTCCCTTCTCAGTTTCTTTCTTCACTCGTCCCTTCTGGCGATTATAGAAGTCCAAAGAACCAAATCTACGAATTCGTTTTCATTGATACCATTTCAAGATTCAAAAGGGAGTCCACAAAAGCATTTCATAAAGACTGTGTCGCGAATAAAATATATTTGTAGTTGTCATACCAGATGGTCATGAGCAATCAAGATTACAAAGGAAAGGTAGTTTCCTCTCATGTCAGTGTCATAGTAAGTTTTTGAATTAGAATAAAAATGTAAATATTTTTAATTTTTCACCAATTACTTTTAAAAGGTGATTTTTTAATGTTTCCTGTATTTTTACCTACTACTTTAGCCAGAATAAATGCCTTTTTTGCATGCCTATTATAGTAAAAATATATGCCTTCTTGCTTGTGTATTTTAGGAAATATTAATGCCTGAACTTCTGGGCTCTAGTCGTCACATTGCCGAAGGAGAGACAAGCCTATTGTGGACAATGAAACAATTCCAGAAATACATTGATTAAATGTCACAGAAACTTGGATGTTGGTTAATTCACGTTATTTTACCAGAAATAAGATGTACTTTTTTTTCCACCCAGTCATTCAGTCACTTTGTTTCTCTATGGGAATAACGCAAATCTCAATCTCTAAGAATAATTCTATTCAAGTTTCAGAGATTTTTTTTTTTTTTTTATATTAACAGGAATTGTCAATTTTATTAGCTTTTATACTGGTCACTGTGAAAATAGTATTACAGATTTAAAAGGGTTAAGACAAAATATGAAAATTTTTATAGAAAGCATTGATAATTGTATGAAACATTACATTGAAAACCCATTTTAAACATATACAGTGATGGGCAGAATAACTCTTTGATCTAATTGTAAGGTATTTGTGAAAGAGGAAAATAAATTACTTATTTGTCTATATTTTGTTGAATTTGTTCAACAGATAATATAATAGAGAAAATATTACACAGAGAATATAATAAAGAAACCCACATACTCTTCATTGATTATAAAAAAGCATTAGACAAGGTTAAATGGGAATCGCTTTGGAAAACAGAGCACAAAAAAGGGACTCCAATACATCAGATTTTTGTAATAATACAAAGCATGTATAAAAACTTGTATATATGTATCCAAAACAATGAGGAATATAGAAAGAAAACTAATTTAGGACTAAATCAAGGAAGCAGCTTGTCTCCAACCTTATTTAATATTTACGTAGACAAAATTACTACATAATGGATATCTAAATTAAAATTTTATACCTATGACTTGCATTCAATACATTTTATTGTGACAACTCTCTTTGCAGATGATCTATTTTAGATTAGCTGTTTTAAGAAACAATGAAAACAATGTACAAAAAACAATTTTTTGAGCTCCACAATAACCCACCAAAATATAAAATGGAAATATCTAAAGAAAAAACTAGTGATGGCATTCAAAGGAAAGGCAATGATTTGCTCAAAAATAATCATTGAAAACTGCACTATAGGACAAGTGACAAACTTTAAATATCTTGGATGTAATGTTACCGGCCTTAAACAGAACCATATACCAAAGAAAATAGATAATTACATTAATGGTTCTCTCAAAAGAATATTCAAAAGGGAACTAAAATCAGATACTTTTCTGAAATTTTAGAGAACAGTTTCAGTTCTTATTCTGCTGTTATTGCTATTCTACCAATAACAAGGAAATAGTACAGACAGATTGTGTAAAATATCTCAGTCTACATCTTGATCAAAAAATTATCTGGAAGACACGAATCAAAATGAAAAGAAAAGCCCTTGAAATCAAAATTAAGCAATACTATAGACTTCTAGGCAAACAATCGTCTCTCATAGGCTAATAAACTATTGATTTATAAATCAATATTAAAACCTGTCTAGACCTACAGAATACAAATTTGGGGTACTGCGGCCAATTCGAATCTTGAAATACTATACCGATTTCAATCAAAAACTTTTAAACTTTTAAACCCTTGGTTTGTTTCAAATCGAACATTGCACAAGTACTTCATGGTACCCACAATATACCAAGAAGTCCAATTCAGTTGCCAAAAGTATTACAAACGCTGGGAAAATCACCCAAATTACCTATCATTAAACTTACTAGACAGTAGCCATAACTTGAGAAGATCGTGCAGATATCATCCTCTGGATCTCTTAAAAAGATTCGTTCATTAAATACAAGATAAATGATCATATTCAAACATTTTCATATTTGTCTTGTGATGTTATAATGAATTATATTGGTTTACTACAGAAAATGAATCCATGAAAGACAGTGAATATATATAAAGAGGACAGTGAATATCCATGAAGGATAGTGAACATAAAAAATTCTGCTGTATGGATGTGAGAATTGGGTATTATCGCAATTAAAAATCAGTGAACTGAAATTCCTAAGGTGTGTAGCAGGATATTCAAAATTAGACCATAAGACAAACAATAGTATAAGACAGTGTTATTCAAACTGTGACGCACGCCTCCCCAACTTCATAATAATTTATTTAAATAATGTTCTAATAGTCAACAATGCTCATATTATTTCTACATGAATAAATTACTATCAGACTAATTTAATTTTAATGAGGAGAGGAAGGCAGTGCAAAATTTGTAACCTGTAGGGAGTCACAGCAGCAAAAAGTTTGAAAACCACAGGTATAAGAGGACATAACCCTTGTATCATATTTGGGGTCTTTTTGGACCCAATGTTAATATTTTTCTGAATATTTGCAGGATATTTTCAGTCTTCTAGATATGCTTTCGTGCACTTATTAGGTAGGTACAAAACGAGTTTCACATATTTTTCAAATTTTAATGGAGAGTTATTATTATAATAATAATAATAATAATAATAATAATAATAATAATAATAATATTTTTTTTTTTTTTTTTTTTTTTTTGTTACGTCACCAGATTGATATAAGGAATGGTCTTCATTTTTTCCATTCTCATTTTAAACGTATCATCATGAACTTCAAAAAATGGGTCTGAAACTGTGAATTTTTGAAACCTTGAATTTGATGTATCTTTAAAAACAGCTTTCACACACTCTTATAAATATTTCTCAAGCATTATAAATCAACAATGGAGGCTACATACAGTGGAAGTTATTCTTTTAATGAAATATTTAATATAATATGAATATATATGAATAAATTATATTTATTATGTTATTGAAAATAACTTAGAAAAGGTATTCTTATATAATATCAATTATTTACACCCCACATGTTGCTGTACACTTCGAATTGTCAGTGAAGTTTGGGGTCCAAAAAGACCCCACGTACAGTACTTGATATAAAGAAGCACATATGGTACAAGAGTTTATATTTGCCATCAATGAAAAAATAACAACATATAGAGAAAAATGAGTCCGGCAAGTAAAAAGAATGAATGCCTCAAGAGTTCTACAAGGAATGTACAATTTTATCCCACAAGGGAGAGAAGTTGGTTGACCATCAGAGATGGAAAGATCAGTAGGTTAAGTAGGCAATATTGCCTAAGCCTGAAGAAGAAGAAGAAGAAGAAGAAGAAGAAGAAGAAGAAGAAGAAGAAGAAGTTTATATTTTCAGAGTTGCCATTTGCCATCTTTTTGGAGGACTTGTCCTTCTGTACTCTCTCTTTTTAAATTCACACGGAATGGAAAAATACATTCTCCTTTTAGTCCTGTTGAAGTGAAAATTAATATTGGCATTATTTTTAAAGTAATTTATTTCATTAAATTACTTCATGTCTTCAATATCTACGTTGTTACTCAAATAAATGATAATAGATATAAGCATAATATAAGATATAACATAATAGATCATTAGGCCTATTGTGATACAAAACTTATTTATGCTTATTTTTTGTTAGATAATGAACGTGCGTTCCAGGGGAAAGTTATCGAATATATATTTCAATATGTTTACAATTATGTGGTTCTTCGTAATAAAATACCAAACCACTAAGATGGGCAGGGCTAGGATTAGTATATAATTATATATTTGTTTGTTCGTTAGTTATGATTAGGGGGTGGAATTTAATGACTTTTCAATTTAGAACAATGCCGTTTAGTATAGAAATTATTTTTATTTTCCAAAGAAACGACCCATTATTATGTCTTTTTTTGCATTTTTCGTATATTTCGAATAATAAGTTATTTTTTTTTACTTTTTTACGTTATTTTCTGGCATTTTTCGCTGATTTTATCGATTTTAATATCATTTCATTGGTACTTGCTTCAAACAATATTCACGAGGTGCAACAAATGTTCACCACAGAATTCCTGAGAAGCATAATTAGTCGATTTCTTCGCTCATATATTGTGATGTCAGCCGTTGTGAGAACGTAATCTAAGGTTCCTGTGACGTTTATCGGCGCCATTGTCAGTTCAAGCTGATTCGCGATAAATGAAGGCAGAGATTTTCTTTTAATAAACCGTCCAAACACAAAGTTTGCAAGCTGAGTTCACTTGAACAAAAGGCTCGATAATATTAGCAACATATTCAACAGCTTGAGCTGTTCATCTGAAGTGGTTTTAATCACATTGTTTACGTCATTTTTCTTTGTTTTTAGGGTATTTTAAGAGCATTTTATTGATTATTTTTGCCAATGTTTTAGGTCATCAAAATCCACCACCTAGTTTTAATAAATTTCTGTCATGTTACCTAAGTCTATGCTTTATCACACGAATTAGAGTATTAGAAGTGATTTGAAATCTATTATTCATATTTATCCCTATTGTCAGGGGTTGAACACATTTTCACATATTTAAACTTTTTATTTACAATATATTATGTATTACAGTCTTTCAAAACTATTCTTAGAAGATTACTTTATCTTTTGGTCCGATTTGAAGTGATGATTCAAGATGTACTAGATTTACACTGAACTCCACCACGTTTTGCAAGGTTCAAGATGGACTCCATTACTACATATTTCTGATGTAGAGCGGCGCTTTACAAAGACATAAAACATGACAGTTTCACAAACTATGAACATTGCTTCGTAAATGTCCAATTATCAGAAAAAGGATTAAGAACCTTACTTTCAGCTTCAGTGTGTTTTAGTGCACAACGTGGGTTAATTTTCCACAGCTAAAATCAAAGCGAAGTTCTTCGACCGATCTATTTATGTACCTAACTTGCACATATGATTAATTCATTAGTTTCGTCACATTCTTTTGTGTATTCAATTTTAGCCCATATTTTACTCTAGGCCTAAAGTATTTTGAATATTTTTAGTTTGTATCTACAGTATTTGCTTTGAAGTACACTTAGTATTCTTAGGAAGTAGCCTATCTGATACCCCATAAAATCCCAACGATGATGCCTACGATTTCACGATTACAATTTAATGACAGTAAAGATGAAATATTTCATAAGATTCAATACATCAGGGGTATGGTCGCCTGGACACTATTGTATGTAATTGCATGTTATTGCGTCACTTCCAAAGAACAGGTATTGAGAGCGTGCAAATAATGATAACGGTTTCTTCAGCAAAATATTATATTAGTTGGTCATGGATTACGGTAATTACAATGCAAGCTATTTATTTTTTAAAGCAAATCTTCTTTCAAAAGAAAAAGCTAGTATTTGTCCGTGTTTGGCACTCGTCCTCGAAGATCGGGGCAAACATGATTCATAATTTCACGTTCAAGTTCGTAGGCACGCTAATCGTGCAGTCGACGTCGGCCCTAAGCACATGGAACACGTCACTGCGGACTGCGTCACCGCGAAAATAGGCCGAGGCTAGGAGGGGCGGAGAGGACGCGCCGCAGGCATTTCAGCCCCCAACGGGAGCCCCAGCTCGGCGGCAGCTGGTGGCGTCAATAACGTTCCGGCGCGACGTTGCCACATTGCAAGAGGCCTCGAAAACGTTCCGTTCGTCCTTGCGTGCCGCGCGAGGCGAGTGAAACGAAGCGGCTGGTAAAACTTACTGTAGTCCCCCTCTATCCACCGAACCCTCGGTTGTATTGTCCTAGGAGGGACAAAGCAATGCAACCGGATCAACTGCTTGAAGAGAAGCGAATTCCGTTTCTCATTGTTCTCAAAGTTTCACTCCCAAGCGTGTTTCAGTCTTTATATATATCGTGGGAAAGTTTGATGTGCTGAAACCCCTATCGCGGCCATGCATCTTGACGATGAAGGGAAGACAGCGCGCGGAAGCGTGTCCGGCAGATGCGAAGCAAACGCCATAAAAGAATAAAAAAAGGGAACGAGAAATTGTAGTTTCTCATGATATTACAATTTGTGTAATCCGTTATTATTGCAACGAAATCCGACAGATGCGAAGCAAACGCCATAAAAGAATAAAAAAAGGGAACGAGAAATTGTAGTTTCTCATGATATTACAATTTGTGTAATCCGTTATTATTGCACTCTGACTAATGAAATTACATTAAATAACACAAGATATTTAAATATAACTTAAATGCTCATTTAAGAATTCCAATAGCAGTAAAATTGTTGATTTTTTTGTTCAGTCCGGGGAGTCCATGAATGGAGGAGCTACAAACGAAGGGAAGTATAATCACTGTGGAATATAAGTACGTGGTAAACGAAAAGAAATTGACCACATGATGCAAAGAACATAGAGAATTCGGAAAGAAATGAATGTACAGTGAAGTAAACGATTATTCTTTCTAAATATTGCAACAATAGAAGATAATATAGGAATACACAAGGAAATAAATACTGTCACAACAAAATCCTGTAGTAAGGTGCTTTTCCCGAAGGGTTCACAAAATTCCTGCTCAATCTCCGTAAATCCAGACACTGGTTCACTTGGTCGTCGAATTTTTCCTAATGTCTTCGCTTACTTCAATTCATCAGGTACCACAAATAATGTTAATATCTAATTTTTCGCGAAGGACATTGTGCAATAAAAACGTTGAAGAATACCATATAAACGAATGTATACTACAACAGATGTGATAACATAGTTTCCCATTTCTTAATTCACAAGAGTTTGAAATTCAAATTATATAATTAACATTCATTTACATAACATTAATACGTTATTACGTTACATAATTAACATTCATTTATTATAATTAACATTCATAACTCTTGTCATCGCAATGGACAAACATTATGGTTAACAATCGTAGAACGCTTCTCTGAATTCCCTCCACAGGTTGACTGTTGGAATAACGCGAAAGCTGTTTTTGTTTTTCAACTTTCCCCCCGCCAGTAGCCCTGGCGAGGAGGGAGTTTATTTACTTTTTGGGGTACAACATACGCCGCAGCTCTACGGCTTATGCGACAAAGAAGGGGGCAGAACTAACTTACTAACTTATTTCTAACTTAACCTATGGATGAAGCCGGCACTTTGGCCGGCAACCTAAGATTAACGCAAGTCTGTATTCTTCTTCATGCTTTATAGTATTAGTTTTCTTGGGTAGAAAGCTGTTTGGTTCGATGCTTCCTTCCATGGCTGAGGCCCCGCTGGGCGTGGGATCCCAAGCCAAGAGGCACGGGGCTCGCTCGCTCGAGACTTCTCCGCGAATAAGCAGGTTCCCATTACTTTGTCTCCCAGGCATTTTCGAATTAACCAGAAAAGACATTGAAATAGATTTCCAACTCTTTATAGCTTTGGAGTACTACAATACCCACATCCTGTTTCATCATTCCCGTTTTCTTGTTACTGAAAAAAACAATTACTTATTTAAAGAAGCGTAATATTCAGGCGCCCAGGACCAGGACCATGGCAAGCCCCTGTCAGGATACTTCAAATTTCGGTTGTTCGTTATTTATTTTAGCGGGTTTACTCAAAATAGCGTCCCTTGTAAGCCGCGCCCATGGCATGTCTGCCACACCATAGATACGCCTTTGCTCATTAAGTAATGGTGCTAAAACATCGCATACTTGCTCGCCCTTAATAATGGTTACGTAACACTATTTATACTTATTATACTATACTTAAATACTATTTATATTTATACAATTTCTCTCCGTTTTAACACATCTCAATCATAATTTTTTGTTACACTCATTACAAATCATAGAACATTAGGTGCGAAAACTAAATATTTTCAAGCTAATACCAACACAAAATTCGACAGTTCTAACTGCGTTTCATACAGCTAAAGCATGACCCAACAATGAGACGGAATGCACAGAACTACAGCTTCCGTCTTGCGGGACGGAATGCCATTGTCTACTTCCAATCTCATATTCTCGAAAGGCTAGCAGTTTTTCTTTCGTATTACGTTCAAATCGTATTTTTAAGAAAGAAAACTTAATTGGGCTAATTTTAGTAAAGTTTAAATATAGAATGTACTAATATTGTTAAATTTTATGTAGTTGCTAACAGAATTGATATGTATTGTTCTAATATTATTATTATTATTATTATTATTATTATTATTATTATGAGTAGCATTAAAATAACATCGTGAAATGTTATTATCTGTAACAAGTATTGTAATATAATTTCTAGGCCAATGACTCCATCTCGCTCAGGTTTTGTTTCCCTGGTCCCTTGAGCAAATGCTGAGATGGCTCCTTGTTTGCTCCTGAACAGTAATGTAACTTCGCTCTCTCCTCCCAAGACATCATATTGACTCGTCATACACAATTGTAAATGTGACTCAATAATAATAATAATAATAATAATAATAATTATTATTATTATTATTATTATTATTATTATTATTAATACATTGAGAATGCAAATATATTCTTCGCAGCAGGGACAAAACATGGATTATCAAATAGGTTTTAAATAATTACTAAAAGATTAATTTGTAAGCGTATAACAAAAGGTCTAATGTAAGAAACGAACAGAACAGAAAAACAAAGAGAAATGAATGAATTCTAACTTACGTAGCATTCAACTGCCTTCAATCTTTCTCAAATTACGAAGTGCACGAAATTCGAAGCAGGCGTCTGTGTTTGACGCCAAATTACACAAAAAATAATATATTCAAATTTTTTGTAACAAAAAAAATTTAAGATGTATTTTGTTGAACACATTTTATTAAGAAAAAAATTGTCTTCACAATTGTAGTTGTACGATTTTTTTTTCTGAAAAATCGGAGATTTTAATTAACATGAGACCGGTATCAGTCTCTTAAGTGTCCTTTACGCTCTCTTAGGTTATATTTTAATGTAAAATATGTGTCGGTTTTTAAGAAATAATGGTTAAGAGGAAATTAAAATTGCCTGTATTTGACACAAAATTACGCAAAAAATTGAACATTACGCGAAAAATTGAACATAATATTATTTATGATCTGTTTTTGATGAACACTTTCCATTATGAAAAAAATCTTCATAATTGTAGGCATAGGAAGACGCCGAAAAAAAATTGAATTTTTTTGCAATTTTCGAAAAATCATGGTTTTTAATGAAAATGAATCCTGCAACATTCTCTTAAACGTTCCTCACACTATCTAATAACATTTAATTAAAAATTTTGAAAATGCCCCATGGGTAAAGTACTTTCCAAAACCATGTAAAGTACTTTCCAAAATTAAAATATGTTCCAAATTCAAGGAGCCACGACATCCGCTAGATCGGTTGAGGAATATCAATTTTGGAGAAAGTTGTCTGAAGGGTTAGCCGCTAGCGTTGTTCACACGTGGACAGAAAGACAGAAGTTTTGGCGTCAATCGATTTTTCTGTATCAAGGAACCTCAAATCATGGATTCTGGCTACACCACGTGTTAGAGAATATTTTTTCAAACTGTAGTTACTGGATTCGTCTAGTTTTTCGTTGCAAGGGCCCGTCAATAAGTTTTTCTGCTGAACATTCGCCACTTTTACTTTTTTGCTACGGAGCAGCGCAAAGAAACTGCGAAGTATGGCGCAGGTCTCATTTTTGTCAAATTCTCTGAATGTTTGAAAATTGCAAATTTTGAAATATACTTTTTGATATAATGCTAGAAAGTTTGTTTTATGTATGGTGATTGAAACAAATCGGACAATATTTTCACTTATGTTTAAATTAAATGTGAAAAAAAAGATCATACTGTGCAGTGTTAGGATATCGGCTTGCGTTTAATGAAAAGCAAAAGGGTAACTACTACGATTCAGCATTTTTTGGTCCGAATTGCCCAATAATGAAATAAAGTATTTCTACGAGGATTTGTCAGATGACGATGAAAACACACATTTCATGAAGATAACTGTATTATATTTATTTACTTGGCTGTCCGGGTGACGCCGCGTCCATGGCGAAGGTGCCGACGTTTCGGTCGCCATTCTGCGACCTTCCTCAGGGCTGGACGCGGCGTCACCCGGACAGCCTAGTAAATACTGATCCCGGCCGCGGAAGCCTACGCTATAAATGTATTATATTTACTTCAGATACTTTCTACTCAAGAACGTAAATAAAGAAAAAGAAAAAATACTATAACGCCTTTTTTAACTTTTAAAGGCCTATTTTTCATTTTCGAAGTCTATTTAACATTTTAAACGTCATTTTTGCCAATCTATTTCTACATATTTTCGTGTCTATAAATCTGTAGCTGTGAGAGAGGTAACAGGGACGCCGTTACAATTGGGAGCTATTTATTTCTTCTGCCACTCTGTCGAACCCAAGATTGTCTTAGTAGTCTAAACACACATAAGAAAAAGTTTAGAAGTTTTTTGTCTCAAAAATCCTATAAACGAATACATATTACCAAGAATGGCTTATTGTACGTATGCAGTTGAACAAATTAATTATCCAGTGTCAGAAAAGAGAAAATGCGATTGATTCTAGTAGGTCACATAGGTAGCAGATCAAGGAAACAGACAAAGTTGGACTTTTCTCAATAATTAATAAGTTCTTTCACACACATCTTGGTCCACTTGTCCGTTAAGCTGTAAAAGCTACTAAAGTATAATAAATTTTATTTATAGCCAGAATTGTGTGCTTTTCAAATACACTAAAATTGATTGTGCTCTTATTATTGTTCAACTACCAACAAAAAAATACGATTTTTTCTAGTAGCGGGCTGGCACATCAATATGTAAGAGAACCAGATGTGGAATCGAAACTATCCAGAGGAATTTATTCTCCCTGCACAATAGTTATCGCAATACATTACTCTAAAGAACTACAATAATTTTGAGTTTTTCATTTCTCACATTACCTCTCAAAAAATCGAAAACCACACTTGTCAAAATCACACGGTTCAAGATACATAAAATAAATTCACGTAAAAGATACCCAACTGTTCTCATCCCTTACACTTAAACTTACATGCACTTATTCCGGTTGGAGCGATGCCCCGCTACCTGGATGAGGAAAACCCCGCAAGCCGAAATATATGCTGGCGCCGGATCTCGCCATCCAGTTGGGCACTGCCACCTCCCGTGATAAAACATGCGCTTCACTTATTACTAGGGAATGGATTGTAAAGTGCGACACCATTTCAAAAATATAGCTGTTCATACAGATGGTTTAATATATGTATTTGGAGGCTGAAATGAAGCGAAATGAACATAATTTGGAGCACCTTTTCGTGATTATTACATTTTGCCACCTTTTCCCTCATTTTTTATGTTTCAGCACCTTTTCTCCACTCTTTTCTGCGTTTTTAAAAGATTGAAAGGAAAATGCATATTTTCTCTTTTTGAACGGCTTTTTTAAATCTTATTTAATTAGAAGTCAACAATTTTATATAAATGTTAAAATATAATTTATGTAAACCATCAGTAATTCACTTCCCAGCAACAATGGCCAATCTGCAGCGGTAAAGTCAAATTTAAATTTCAACAGTTGCTGCATCAGTTCAGCACTTTCCAACTAGATTGAAACTGCTGCCCAGACATGGAAATCAGGACATTTAAATGGGTGTGCAGAAATCCACTTGTCTGTGGCCTGAGGAAAATATTTACCATTGCCATCAAAAAAATACCCCGAAATAAACTTTACCTCATATTAAAGAGTGCAATTAGCACTATCCTTTTGAAAAGTTTGAAGAAAAAAATTGGAACCATTTTTGAGAGAATGGTCTTTGGGTGTTTCTGAAAATGCGGCATTTTGAGATAGTTTTCACAGAAAACTGTTGAGATTTCGAGAAACGTTATGCGACATTATTTTAAGCACATGTACTCAGAAATATAAAAATGTGAACAATTTGGCGCTAATATAAATATTAATGACGTTACATACCAGTCCAAAAATTTACATTTTTGTAATTATTGAAAAAACAAAAGAATAGAGCAATATGGCGTTTATGACATCTTATAGAGTACATTTAGCACTATTCTTACCAAAACTTTAAAGAAAAAAATTGAGGTGTTTTTGAGAAAATATTTTTTTATATTTTTTATTTTTGTAATTTTTTTTAAAATTGCAAATATTGCACGCAATATTGAGCGAAAACTACTAAAATTTTCAAAAAAAATCATTCATAACCTTAATGAAAGAACTAATTATAGACAACAAATTTTGTTTGAAGGAAAAACCTCTATCTTCAATTTTGTAGTTGTAGGAAGAAGCAGAAAAAATTCATACTTTTGGAATTTTCGAAAACTCAGATTTAACCGTGAAAATCGATCCTATGTCACTTTTATAAGTGTATGTTACACTATTCTTAAAATAAATTAAAGGGAAAATTTGTAACCGTTTTTGAAAAAAAATTGGAAATGTCTGGAGGGCTTCATGTAAAGTTATTCCGTAATTTTAAAGAATGTTTTTCAAAATCCCAAAGCTTCGACTCGAGCCAGATGGACTGGGGTATCTTCAATTTGTAAAAAATTCCTACGTACGGTGTAGGCGCTAGTAGTCTTCACAGACGGACGTTTTGAAAAGAACCACTTCTTCGGTATCAGGGGGTCCCAAAAGATGTATTTCCGTTGAAATCTCGAAATCGATTTTCCGCAGCATGACATAACTTCCCCTATACTACGTATTTTACGTATACGTCCCTATACTACGTACAGGGCCGGATTTAAGTAGTATGACCCCCCCCCCCCCCCGAAAAATAGCTCCATCTTTATTAAATAAAAAATGTATTATAGTACAATTACAATGAGGTTTGCATAAAAAATTACATATTCAGTTATAAGTAAAGGAAATAAAGTATAGTTAATATTAGACTAATTTAACATGTAATAAATATATTTAAAAAATGTTTTGAAATTGTGCATTTTGTTACACAGTAGACTACTTGGTTAACAATTATTTCACAGACAAAAAAATATGGTAGGCGTATTTTTCCGAAACCCGGGGCCCCTGGTGAATGGGGGCCCCCAAGCAACTGCTTGTTTTGCTTGTAAGTAAATCTGGCCCTGACTACATACGTATCCGGGAGAGTAAAAAGAGCATTGGCAGCGCCTGTGGATTTGTAGGGGAGGGGAAAGTTGAAAGAGCACAGAGGTTCCCACGCAAGCAAGTGCACGCGATCAAGTACATTTTTTAAAATATTTTTTTAATACGTTCTACCATGCGATACGCGTGAAAAATAATTCCAGTCAGTATTGACAATTGTTTAACAGTTTTCAATCTACTACAGTGTTAGGTAAAGGACTGTGAAAAAGTTGGTGCAAAATGATACGTGTAAATTCTAGAAACTGAGTTCATGTAACTAATTTTAATCTTAATACATTTGTTTCAAGAACACCTTTTGCTCAGCTTTTTGTTTGTATTTTCACAAACTTTTCTCCCCATTTTACGATTGATTTGCACTTTAAGAGTCCTTAGCAGCTTATTCCAATGTCCATAGCAGCTGCGCATTATTTTGTTCATTAATTCAGTAATTGCTAGTAATTGTCCAATAAGTAGTTTGCTGTCTGTATGGCAAATTTTCTTTTGAAATAGAAATATTTGTTCAGACAAGTTCTTTTTAAGAAAACCGTGTGAGCACAAATTCAGTAATAATCTAGTAGTTAAATAGTGTAAATTGCTAGTAATTCTTTGTTGCTCAAGTAGACTGATGTTGAAGGCAAGAGTATGTGGCAAGTTAGTATAGCTAGCCGCAACCAAAAGAAATAGAAAACTAACGCGAGAAAGTCTGTGCCAGTTTGTGGCACTACTAGTTTACTTTCTCGCGCTTAAGAAGGAACTTCTTAAGAAGAGAAAGTTATGTAATGCTGCGCGACAAAACGCCGAATTTTCGGCAGAAATGCTCTTATTACAGGGCCCTGGTAACGAAAATGTGAATAACTTCAATTGCTAAATTTAAAAAAAAAATCTGTAACACGTGGTGTAGCTAGATTCCCTATTTTGTGGGTCCTTGATACCGAAAAATCGATTGACGCCACAACGCCTTTGTCTGTAAACAAGATCGGATAAACCGTTCAGCCGAATATCTCCAAAATTGATATTCCGTGATCGATCTGGCTGATGTCATGGCCCTTTGAATTTGAAATTGATGTTTTAATTTTGGCGGGTAATTTACATGAGGGACATTTTCAACATTTTCAAAAAAATGCCGCCATCTATTTTCATTAAGTTTTGTTGATGTATGAAGGACGTTTAAGATAATGGCGCAGATAGCATGATGAAAATACAACTCTGATTTTTCGAAAATTGAAAATATTCAAAATTGTTTTCGGCGTCTTCCTACAACTAAAATATTAAAAAAAGAGATTTTTCCCTTAATAAAATCTGTTCCTTAAAGATAGATTTTGAAATAAGATCACGTACATTTCTTCGAAAATTTGTGTATTTTTCGGGGAAGTTTTGTGTGAAATAAAAGTCAATTTTTAATTCTTGTTTAAACATTTCTTTTGAAAACAGCGTTATCGTTATTGATGAAATTTTGTTGCTGGATAGTCTGAAGAAAATGGTACTGGTCTTATGTTGGTTAAAAACCCCAAGTTTTCGAAAATTGAAAGAATTCATATGTTTTTCGGCGTTTTCCTACAACTATAAATATGAAGATACAATTATTTTCTTAATGAAATATTTTTTGTGTTGTTTTATTACATAAATGTTTTTTTAAGTATATCACACGCCGTTAATATGCATATTTTCAGCAATTTGTAAACTCTACTGAGTTTATAAGTTATTGTGTTTCAAACGACTTCTAATTAAATTTTTCGAAAACTCAAAACTTTTCTGTATAAAAGTGATTCAAATTTCGAATATACTGTAACGCTTAAGCTCTGTTTACTTAAAAACGGCTCCAAATGTTTCAAAGTAAATTTCCATTTAGGACGCTGTTTTACTGTTCTTTAATATTCTTAAAATAATATATCCGTTCTATTATTAGTAAACCTGTAATTAAGAAATTTAAAAAAAATGTATTTCCGGCGGCGATAGATGGCAGCAGGCAAGAATATGTGGCAAGTTCGAATAGCTGGCCGAGACCAAAGGAAATAGAAAACTAATACGGCAAAGTCTGTGCTATTCTATAGCACCACTAGTTGACATCTTAATCGCTTTGCCAGCTTAACACACGGGCAAGCGAAGTCATTTGATTCGCCTCAAAGCACATGTGCTTATAAATGCAATAATGTGAACAAATTTCTACTAATATAAATATTAATGACGTGAGAGTCTAGTAAAAAAATAAATCTTTTGTATATATATATATATATATATATATATATATATAAAGAAAAAGAAAGAATACAGCATTGCGGCGTTTATGGCATCTTATAGAGTGCATTTGGTACTATCCCTACCAAAAGTTTAAAGAACAACTCGAAGCTGTTTTTGAGAAAAATCTTGTTTTTGTTATTTTTTTAAATTGCACATATTGCACGCAAGATTGCGCGAATAGTGGTAAAATTTTCAAAAATGTAAATGACGTTAATGAAAGAACTGACTATGGAGAACAAATTTATTTGAAGGAAAAATCTCTATCTTCAGTTTTGTAGCTGTAGGATGACACCGAATAATTTTCGAATACTTTTGCAGTGATCGAGAATTCAGTTAACTTTGAAAATCGAACATATGCCATCTTTATTAGTGTATTTTACTGTATTCTTACAAGATATTTAAAGAAAAAAACAATTGTAGCCATTTTTTATGAAATTTTGAAAATGTCGGGGGAGCTTGAAGAAAACCCAAAAATTACTGTTTTTTTTATTTTATTTTTTATTTTATTTATTTTTTTATCGCAGAGCTTAGATTCAAGCCAGACCGTCAGGGGTTTATTCAGTTTGGAAAAAATCGTAAGCAAAAATCGTAGTTTAGGAGCTAGTGTTATTCACATACATCGGACGGGCAGTCGTTTTGCCGTAAATCGAATTTTTCGTTATCAAGGACCCACGAAATATGGATTTCGGCTGCACCTCGAATTGGAAGTTTTTTTTCTAGATTTAGAAACTGGATTTATCCACTTTTTCTTTATCAGGTCCTGGCAATAAGAGTTTTACTGACGAAAATTCGCCGTTTTTTTTTTTTTTTTCGCATTACATAACTTTCTCTCTACTCCATAAGCGGTAGCGAAAAAGTGAAAACGCTAATAATTGAATACTATTAAAATAATTTTACAGCTTATAAACCGTCGTATACGACACAAGAAGCTAGTTTTTATAAATAGAACGATTCTGTCTTCAACATTTCATGCACATTTTTTTTTCACAAAATCTGTGTTAATAATGCTGCATGCTGGGTTAGTAGGAAACCAATGAATTGCATGTAACGCCATCCTTCTATTATACCAATTTATTGGTATAATTTTGAATATTTTAAGCGTACTTGAGGGGATAACGCTCAACATTTTCCCCATATTCTTAAATTGCTCTTTCACATCACAATTGCATATTATACAACGTAATAAACATCAAATAATAGATTTCTACAAAAACGTGCAGAAAAGAAGCTAGACATAATTGGAGTTATTATAAATCGTTTATCATTTTAATGTTCCGTGATTAAAAGGAGATGTAGCTGCTCTCACATTTGGATGTACAAGCAATATCAGTATGGAAAATTTCTTTGCGGTTATCATTGGTGTATCGAGCCTGCGAAGTTGTATAATTGATAAGAAAGTTGATTGCGGAATCTACACGTTCATTTTCAAATTCCAGCTCGGAAAAATATTTTTTGCTGGTTGAAAATACTCCCAAAATCATGTTATACCAACAAGGCGTTTTCCAGGGTTCAACTAGTGTTACAATATTACGAAACCGTTCCAAAAAAAATGTTAGAAAGCATGTTCTGTTGTAGCACCATTAGTTATTCTAATTTCGTGCTCATCCGTTGGGGGGGGGGGGGGGCGAACTCGTCCAACACAGTTAACATAGGCGGCCGCAGCAGTGGCTGGAGGGGCGTGGCAACATGGCCTACGTGACCTGCGTCACGTCACGCGCTGCTGCAGCCCGATCAATAACCCGGAGCTTCTAGAAGCTGCGCATTGACCGATGCGGAGGGATGCCACGCCCCTACTGCGGTCAGCGGCAAGGAAACGACCGCTCAGAACTGAATCTTAGGTGATCATTTTGCCAATGCAGATATGATTGCATCCTTAATGCAAACTGAGGAAATGGTAATAGCGATAAAAATGATATAAAATAAATGGCTTCGATTTTTTTCCCTATATAGATTAGAGCAAAAAGTTCTACAATTCATAACACATTTGGCTGTATTTTTTTAACAATAATTCACACTCTGATTTGCAAGTTCCTTCAGGCTATCTCAGCAAGCAGCAGAAGATACAAAATATGCAAAAAAGGCTCGAAAACCACCCAAATTGTTTCGTAGTCAACATCCTGGACAATGGTAACGACATCAGAACAAATCGACTCCACCTTCTATATCTCAGCCACAAATTCACAGTTGTTAAATAAAAAAGAAACAATCTTGAAACATTCCTGACAGAATACGTCAACATCACAATTAATCATCATTAAGTTTTAATAATTGCATCAAGTTCATTACCATTGACTTCGGAAATGAGAAGTGCTGTCACGTGATGACACCTTACTAGTGTTACATTTTATTTTAAAATCAATCAATGAATGTTCATATACAAGAACAAATTATTAATAAACAACAACTAATTACAATACAAAAAACCTCTAATGATGACTTTGTAACTTACGTCAGCCACAGTTTCTCGATAGAATTTTCAAAGACTCGCTACCTATTTTAATTTATAAAATTAAAAAATAAAAGTAAGTTGTAACTTTGGAGTTTAATACCTTTGAGAATTACAGACTTCTTTATTACATCGTTGCAGCTCATCTTATTTTCTAACCTATTTTTCAATTATTTCTGCCTTTCAGGGGTGTTTATAATACAAAATTTTACACACTAACTTTTAGGGATGGACTTCCGCATGCGTTACCTCTTTTCTCAGGGGGCTGATAATACATTTAATTAGCCAGAGAACGAAACTAATGACAGCTTTGGGAGTTATTTGAGATTATTTTGAAGGGGGTGTGTAAGTGTGTGGCATTTTAGGGAAGGGAAAGATGGGTAAATGATTTAAGGTGGGCGAAGGAAGTTTTTAGGGAATCGTGATGTTATTCTTTTTGATGAACTAAACGTTTTACCTTGTTGGGATATTGTACTGCGCGATTGGGAGAGGGATAAGATGAATTTATGAGTCATAAAATGTATATAGTCGTTAATGAATGATATATTTGGTTCGTTTTAGATTTTCTTGTTGCTTTGAATCTAGGGGCTTTAATGACCTTTCTGAGAGATTTGGTATTACTTCTATTTTATTTAGGTTGGTTCGTGCTTCGTTGTTCCAAATCGGGTAGGCATATGTGAGGGTTGGCCTTATTATTGTTTTATAGATGATTAAGCTGCAGTCAGTCCTAAGTGCGGAATTTGAATTTATAATTGGATATAGTTTAGATATTTTTGCATAAGTTTTATTTGTTATAGATTTGATACGTTGCTTCCAGTTTACTTTGCTCTCAAGTAGTACTCCTAAGTATTTTGCAAGTGTATTTCTGTTCATCCATTCTAAATTTGTGATTTGTAAGCAGAGGAGGGGTGGTTGTAGACGTTTGCGGAGTGTGGAAATTTTAGCTTGGATTTTAGATGTATTTATCTTCATTTTCCAGTTTGTGGCCCATTTGATGAAATTATTTAGGTTAATCTGTACGTTGTCGAAGGTGTACTTAATGTCTGAATGAGCGGTTAAAAGTGGTGTGTGATTAGCATAAATGGCAGTTTCTGTTAAGTCTGACTCTGGTAAATCCGATATGTAAACAGAAAAGAGAAAGGGAGAAAGGCAAGAGCCTTGAGGGACCCCCGCATTAATTTCAAATTTGTTTGACAGACTTAAGTTAATACGTGCAGAAAAATATATATTTTTAGAAAATTTATTAGATGGAGTAGGTGCTTGGGAGTTCCTAGTTAGTGTAGTTTGTACAAAAGACCATCATGCCAGTTTATCAAAAGCTTTCTCAATGTGTAGGAAAACTGCATTTTTATATTTCTGGCTGTGAAATGAATTTGTTATATATTCGGTTAATCGGAGCAGCTGGTGGGGGGGTTCCATGTTGTGATCTGAGCCCGAACTGAAAGTCTGGCCCTACGATGTTTTATTGCGAGGCACAGTTCCGAACTTTTTTCTCCTTTTACCAGACAATAAATCTGATTTTTCTCACCATTTGTCCGAAAACGTCTTGGAAATATATTAATATAAAATATTATTCACAAAAAATATACTTGATATTCCTTAAATTACAAATAAAAAGAACCGAACTATATACAATTTTTATTTTAATTGTAAATGACCTGGCGGAACTTCGTCTAATAATGACGAAATTTGCGAAAGAAGAATCATAACACAAAAAGGTACTGTGCAAGATTACGCGCAAAATGGCGACTGGTGGGTCGAAACCTACAACGGGTCGGGGTTGCTTGCTAGCTGGCTTGTTCCAGAGAGTCCTCGGTGCATCACGTGACGTATGAATGTGAGAGGGGAACGGGCGAGGGGGGTGGGTACGACGCCTGCGCGCAGCGTCAGGGCGCATCCGGCCGGCCGGAAAGTTGGCCGCAGCGTTGTTGCCACGTTTATCATGGCTTTTGCGCATTGGCGATTTCTCTTCTTTTCAGTTCAGAAAATTTGAAAGGATTCGAGAACCTCTTGTTGCACTCACGTTAGTTAGAGTGCGATTTTCAGTTTCGGAAATCAAATGGGTGTTGGTAATGCATGTTTTTTCTTCTGTGAATTGACAGCCTGAATTTACAAGATAGTACACCCCACATCGAGTTCATTAATTCATCCTTCTAATCGTTTTCCGGTATTATGTCCCTATTATATTTCATAGTTCACCTTTGAGAGATAATGTAAAGCGCAAATGAACTATTAGCAAATAGTCTGTGTACACGCCTGCTGTGTAATAACTCGCCTAGCATCTGCCATACATTCAGTTCTTATTTACAGCTTGAATTCTTGAGATTGTCTTAGCGATTTATTGCTTTTTAATGGTCCAGAAAAAAAACGTATATTTTAGACATTGCTGCTTCTACCACATATTGCTAAAACCATTCTTAATCTTACGTCGTATCAATTTCTACCTCATTCACAGCCTGTAGTAGCAATACCACCTTTGTAAATGGTATTGATAGTAGATATAAAATAATGATTGTATGGGGCATTTAATGAATGAAAGAAACGTGAGTATATGTATCATTTTTCATTAACGTTGAAAACTCGTAATGATTCATTTCTCATAATAATTCTTACGCCCTAAGGCAAAATTTTGCAAAGCTGTATGAAACGATTGTTTTGGATTTCTAATACCAAAGCAAATTTTCTTCTCTGTGGAGGTAGCTAAAAGTTGAGGAATTTTACCAATATAATGTACAAATGAAAGAAAAATTATTTCACAATTTCAGTCTTCAACATCCATTCATGAAGTCCGGAATTCGCTTTTAGCCACTGTCCTTTTTATTACATACGCGTCTTGCGGATTTGCAGCATTGAATTTAGTAACTTTCCTTAGCAAAAATATAAAGTATTTTAGCATTAATATCTATCAACATTGCACTAAGTAATTTTATCAAAATTAAGGTAATTAATTATTAAATTTGTTCAAAGAATTGTCGCCCCAACTGAGATACGAACTCAGGTCTCCTGATGACAATTTATTGAACACAATTATTGAAATACATTTCTTACTCAGTAACAAGGTCACAACTTGGTATTCTTTACGTCTGTCTTTACGTTTACGCGGAACATATGTCCGAGTGTAAACGCGTCCAAACAGGTGACAATTAAATAGGTAATTAATTCAACAAAAAATGTAGGACGTTATTTTCACAATACCTGTCAATGAACATCTGTGGTTAGTTTACATTAGTGAAAAATTTATATTGAAAAAATTGTGTTTTGTAAAAAGAATACATAGTACAGACATAAATGAGATGTTTGCGGAAGAAACAACACAAAAAGGTTTTGTGCGATATTACACGCAAAATGGCGGGAGGTGGGTCGAAGTCCGCAACATACATTTTACTCACATTTTCTCAATTTGTCGGCCCTGTAGGTGTGGAATGGAAAAGTAACTCTATGAATATTATAAAAGGGTAAAATCTGGTTCTCTATGTAAATTTTTATAGACAAATTTGGAACTTTTGAGAAAAAGATGTAAACCTTTCTGTAATCACGAACTTGATAACTAGTTTTTATAGAAAACATGCTTTAGAGAAGTTGCTTGAGAAACTTTTCAAGCACTTCCGTTTACAAATGCAATAAATGATAAAAACGATTGTTTTGTAAATATTAACGAGTGAAAGATATTTCAAAATAATATTTGCCTTTTATTGAAAAATAAAGAGCATGCATCAAAAGACATTTATGTAATCTTATTTAGCTTTATCTGTGCGTTTAACTACCAGTAACAACTTGAGTTAACTGTCAAAATAGCTCTGCTGTTATTATTTCACTTTTTGGCCAATAAATAGAAAAATGTAACGCTATTTTTAAGATTCGTTTCAAATTCTCACAGGACCTCACCTCGAGCCAGATTCATAGGGGAATATTCAGATAAAAAAACAAAAATTTTAATAAACAAAATGTTTTCAGAACTATGACTAAATTTGTAAACTGATGTGTTATTAAGTGTAAAAGGATATGGAATATTGCCTTGGTTTCCGACAACTGTAAGGGATATCACTACATAAATTGAACTCCACATAAAGCGAACGTTTTTAAATTAAACTAATCTTTGATCAGGTCGAGAGAAGATTCCCTAGCGTACAATTTAAACATGACATGGTTGCATCTGCAACTATAGTGTTTTTTCATTTACATAATGTTGCTAAATTTTTAAAATATCTGCTTGAAACTTTTCATTGAAGATCATGACAGACAATTGAGAATTTGTCAAAGGAAAAGTGATGAAATAATTAACGCTATTTATAACAAGAATTTTAAATAAATCATTATTAGAAAGTGAAAACCAATTAGGTTGTGCATTTAGTATAGTTCTAGTAGGTTATGAAATCAGCCACAGAAAAAACTGAAAGTGATAGTATTTTAGAATAAAAAAAAAAAGAAATTCCAATGGTATAATGCATTTTTTCACAAGTTTGTCATATAATTATCTGTATTTATTTTTCCTTCTTTTGAACTACTGTTCTAAAATATCTTTTCCACTTGAATAGGGTTACCGTATTATATGGAAAAGGATGACATTTTGTATAAAAAATAGGACAAATCATATAAAATATTTTAATATAATTAAGTTTTCTTAAAGACAAAATAAACAGTTCATTGCCATCACTTTCACAATCACACGATAGGCATATTTCATTATTGTTAGTCTTTTCCACTTTAATACCAGAAGTATTTGGTGGATGATGAAATCTCCTTCAAAAATTAAAACTTTGCTTTGAACCTCGCAACATACGCATTGAACTTTCTTAAGTATACTATCATTAAAGAAGACTTTTATTTTTGGCATCCTGCTCCAAATATAAATATCCTCGAGCAACTCCACGGGCCACATGAACTGATTAACACAGAGCACAGAGTCTATAACCAGCACCAACCTACAATACGTTGTACAATAGGTTGTACCAGCTGATGGGAACACTCGCAATTCATGGCGTAATTCAATGACTAAATGTAGATATAGTTCATTTATAAATTTTGGCGCTTGCTAGGCGAAAAAGTTAAATGTAATTTATTTTTACAACAATGGAATGTTATGTCGGGAACTCCAAAAAGTTGAAAAAACGCAGTATCCTTCGCACTTAAGTCTTCACATATCCGTCTTCACTCTCAGAAGACATTTTTATTCTTTCCTTCCTAACTTACCATTAAACAATCGTAGACAGTCAACTATTTATCGAAGGCCTCCAAAAGAGCATACAGTAAAAATCGATTTTTCCAGCAATAGCAAAACATTTCACGCATTTTTTATTGTAGTATTACGCCACTGCTGCTTCACCGCATAAATAGCCTAGAAGGTTCTAAATGCATGATAGCATTTGCTTTTGCTAAAAGTTATTGCTGGAAGCAAATACTTATATTATCGTATCCACTTGGTTCACGATGTTAAATGAATCAATGTCAATTTTTCCTATTTGCACAGTGAACTCTGATTTTTTTTTTATTGCTGTCACTGTGAGGACGCAATTCTCTTTAGTAGGAAAGTGGTCGGGGTGACGCGGCCTGGCTTGGCCCAGGCGGCAACGTTGCCGTCCCGGGGATATTCTAGTCTCTGCTACTGCGCAGTGCCGCCCAAGGCTGAGGGGAGGCGTCATTCCCCCCTCCTTCCACACGCCGTGGGAGATTGGCGCAAACATGGCGGTGAGCGTCAACGGACGCGGACTTATCTGGTCAGCCCCCTTCTTAACATTGTTGCCACATTAGGACACGGTTCTTCTGAATTCCAAAATTTTCTTGACATGAAACTAGTAGAAGGGACATTTTTTTCAGGATGTCTCTATTTAATTTTATATATATATATATATATATATATATATATATATATATATATATATATATATATATATAATATATATTTCTTAAACCTCAATATACCTATTTGATTCTCGTAATAACTGTAATTATACTTTCCAATTGGAAAGTGAAAACAACATAAAAATACCATAAAACATGTTTGATCTCCAGGCTTTACAGTTCTACATTGATGACTACCATGACTATAAATAACACCGTTATTATTATTATTATTATTATTATTATTATTATTATTATTATTATTATTATTATTATTATTATTATTATTATTATTAAAGAAATAGTAACAAAAATAATTGCAAAAGCTCTTTATAAGAGAATAATAATGAATAAATAATGATTACCTGATTTACTATGATTATTTGAATACCAAATTACAAAAATTGATTCGTCATATTGGAAAGATGCTAACTTATGTATATGATCCACTGTTTCCTCGTAAATTAAACTTAGAAACTAAAGAGAAATGAAACAGCAAATTAGAAAAATTGAGCCGATTACTTTTAATCCTTAAAAAAAAAAAAAAAAAAAAAAAAATTGCGAATTCTCTGAAGGAATAAGAAGAAAATTGAAATATTTCGTTCTTTAATTTTAATTGTAAATTTAGATTGAGTAATCGGGCTACAGAATTGTTGCTTTTCTCTACACATTCTACTTTATCATGACTAGGCAATCTTATAGAACTTATTATAGTGTTGTGAATTACACCTTTGAAAGAATAATGGTGTACAATATATTTTTCACACCGTTACACTCTAGGCCTACCAAAGAACGCGAGTTACGAAAAACACTCTGGAAAGCTGAAGCCTTCAAAATTGTAGAGTTAGAAATCAGAGGAAGATTACATTAATTTAGTTAATAAATTATACTGATACTTTCATTTAAAAATAAAATACACACTAATCGAGAAACGATCTTGTTGAATGCCTTTATACTTTTCTTGAACAGAAAAGGCTATATTCGCACACAATAAAAATGCTTAGTTCAAAATGTGCAATTTTTATTTACAGACAAGAAGTACTTTTTATTTGGCTTTACAAAAATAATTGGTAGTGAATAATGAACTGGAGCATTTGGAAGTCAAACGGGAGCGGTATCTTGCATCTCTGTTCAACAAAAATCGTTAACGGGCTGCGGCCGCCATGTTTGCTGCGGTGGAAAGTTCCAGACTGGATGAACTCTAGGGCTGTCCAAAAAGTAGCAAAACCCAAACGAAATCATTGCATCAGACTTGAAATTTCATGTTTTTTTTGTTTTTTTTTCGGTGTGAAAGCATTGGAGAGGATTTTGATTAATTATTTTGAGAAAGAAAGCGATAAATCAAAAATGAAATAAAACTTTAATTTTGTAGTGATTATAACAACTATTAGGTCTACTTATTAGTCTTGATTTTTTTTCAAATCTCGTCTTGAAATTTATTAATTGTATTGTTTATTACAAAATGTGCAATATGTAACAGACAAATTAGAAATTGTAAACGGATTTCATGAGAATCTTTGAAACTAAATTGGATTTATCCCTCTCTTAATACCGTAAGTTTTCGCGCTCTGATTGGTGTACTAACTGCAAGATACAACATGTATTATTTTGTAATGTTCAAATATAATTTCATGAGCCACAGTCCTATTGCTTTTTAACAAAACGACAGTGAAATATTACGAGTAAGTATGGATTTTTGTTTCGACTCTATGGTTGTACAACCCTGAATGCCCCCCTCCACCGGCCACCACTGGTGACGACGTTCTCGAAGTCTCTGGACGAATGCCCCCTCTCCCTCCCCTCATCCTGCATGTAGGCGATGCTATAAAAGGCGGTGAGCTGTGCTCTGCGGCCATTCTCATCCTGTTCGGCGACGCGGAGGCTTCTGGGGCAGACGTGATGGTTGCGACGGGAGAAATTGTGATCTTGATGGCGGCCACGTCGACGGCCATTGCTGCTTCCGGGACCGCGAGAGGTAAGTTTCAAGCTGGCTGTAAATGTATGACGAGTGCTGTGTCGCCAGTTTGGTTGGCGAGGGTGGGTGGAGTACTAATAACTAGTACTGAATTTTGTAATTTGGTAATATTGCACAATACTGTGTGAAGGATTAATTTTTTTGTGACTAAAGCAAATTTGTAGAAATTATATATTGAACGCATTAAACGTAGAGGGAAACTTAAACTTTCAAGCCGGATAGTACGAGATGTAATTGTCTACATATTTTAAAATTTTACTAATTGCGTAGATATCAATAATTTCAAGTCAAGTCTATTCGATTCTCTTTAAATTGCAAGTCGTATATCGTAAGTCGCTGTTACAAGATGCTTCCAGATGGCTATTCAATTTAAGTGGAGAGGCGTCATCGCCATTTTGTCTGCCATCTTGCGTTATGCGGAAGGATTCGAAACTCCGCCATTTTGTTAATTTTAGTTGACTTACCATATGTGACGAGTGAGATGAGCAGAATGAAATAAAGCTTGCATGGTTAATGAAAGTTACTAATCCGTCAGGGAATGGAAAGTTGTAATTTTAAGGTACCGACTAATCTCGCTGCATTCGACAGCGATTCAGAGGAAGTATTGGTAGATTGCACTACGTTGTTTGTCACAACAGGGTGGCGAACAGACGGGACTCAACAGGCGGCCCAGGGCGGAGTCTGCGCCACGGGGGTAGAGCCTCATTGCCCGGGCTAGGCGGTTTGATAGCGTCGCATCTGAGCGGCTGCCACGCCTCGCCGAACAGGATAAGTCCCTGACCATCGCCGCCGGGGCTTGGCGGTTTTCCTTGTCCCGGGGTGTATAACTCGTCCCGTGTTCAGCATGCAGGTTGAGGCGGGAATCGCAGAAATATTTGGCTTGGTTTGGCAATGTTTTCCTGTGATTTTTTTTTCTTAATTTGCCTGATTCGAGATTTGATATTGTGTTCTTATGTTCGAATTCACTTTTACCTTCGCAGGCTTTGCAGCATAACGTTGTGAACATTACATGTAGTATGTCAACCATGTTGGACACGCATGATTCACGTGCTGGCATGAAGTTGGTTTCGAGACACAAAATATTGAGCACATTTTCTTTGAAATCTGAGCTGAGTTGGTATATGTTGCCGTTGTTTAGACTAAAATGTTTAATGGAATGAACAATGGAAATTGGAGTGTTTAATTGGGTTTCTATGTGTGGTATGGTATAATTATTTGTATATTTTCAAGAAATCAAAACACGCTACTCTTATTAGTTTTTCTATTCTGTAGTGCACGACTTGATGTATCAAAATTTATTCAATTCTCAGCCTAACTAATAACAAGCGTGCACGATCACATTTTGCTTAGAGCTGTGGAATTTTTGTGTTGCCTTCCTCCCAAGAACAATTTAGGTGACCGTGGCATGTCTCGTGGAATATTGTAATGTTAAATGGCTGTTTGTCAAAGAACCCTCTGCACATAGAGCATATGTTGTATCGAATGCTTTTACTGGAAAAAAAGTGAGGGGAAAATCTAGAAGAAAAGTTCATTGGAAAATCCAACATTGTAAATGAAACCTAAATGAAAGAGCAAGAAATATGCATTGAGAAATATAACAGAATGTTAGATGCAAAACAAAACTGAAGGCTCTTCAATTACAAGGATCAGAAAGCTCTGTTATGGATATTTGTGGCAAGCTTCCAGTTTGTAGGTGATGGTATAGTATGAGTAATGCTACCATCTAACCAATCTTTTTGTTTTCTGTGCTGATACAAATCTTTTATTCTGCATGTGGTGTTATGTTGCTTCCCTTTTAGGATAGATGTGGACTACTCCTAACGGCAATATCAGAGCTATATTGATCTTAACGAGAAATGCCCGGCCAATTTCTGATATTTCTCATCTATTACCCAGCACTAGTTTGAAGTCTGTTTTGATACCCAATGAATTATGAGAGCAAATGTAGTTACCTGAACAAGAGTAGTTGTCTAGCCGCAAGTTTTTTGGCCGTAGACAGTTGTTTTGTGAGCTGTTAATTCATGGAGTTTCATGCATTTTATATAGGGTGTTGTATGGTAATGTAAATGTATCTTCTATAAAGTCTTCCTTATCTCTATCTTTGAATTGCTGTATGATCTGAGCTTTATTCCCCCAATTTCATTTCTAGGAGGCTTAACATTGTTTTATACCACCATACAGTTTTCTGTGCCTGACAATTGAATTAACATTAATGTGCTTTGGAGGAGAATGTATATCATGTGGATATGAAAATATTAAGTAGCATAAATGAGTTATAACTATCCAAATGCATAATTATACATATTGATGTCAAATGGAAAACGTAAAGTTAAAGCCCTTCATATAACTCACTGGTTGTAGGTATGGTATAGGCTTGTCAAATTTATGCTTTTAATTAAATTTTGTATGTTCTGTATATATTAACTCTTTATTACTTAATTCCCTCGTGCAGGGATGTGCAGATGCTTTATGCATTGTTTATTCCAGATGTGACATACAGTAATTAGAAAGCAATAATTTAAAATTTTCCTGTATGCTTGATATTGTATATGGTCTGTCAAAGCTTCTGTAATACTAATTGGTTCAAAAAGACTGGAAGAATGCATCATTTAAGAATTCTGCATGAGATTACTGTCTTCTCATCTTTTGTGTGGTGTCTGTGAGTGTAGTGAATCATAAATTAGCATTGTGAAGTTCTTGGCCTCTTGTTATCAGTGAAATTTTTTTTTATCATTCGTGAAGTGCTAACATTCTAGTAAATGGTGTAGTTAACAGGAAGATTTAATTTTATTGAAGATTTCAAGAAATAGAAAATTTGATTCTAATAGCAAGATAGAAAATTTGATTTCAATTGCAAGAGAAGTTTCTTTAAAGGATGTCAAAACCTTGCAGGATGGTGAGATTCAAAGTAATGTTAATTTAAAATTCTTAACATTGTTACTTTCCATGTTTACCCACAGCTTGAGACTAGAAAAGTGATAAAAATATTCAAAATTGTTAAAATAATCACATGCAAGGAAAAAGGAAGACATTCAGTTAATAGCGCATCTAAATTCAGGCCTGTTCCTTGAATTTAATTTCAAATCATGTTTGCAATATATGTAATCTTTTATCACTGCTAAATGTGTGATGCAGGTTTGATTTCTTGTTTTTCTATTTTGTTTCTGTAAGTTAGTTTTAACTTATGAGAATAGCTCATAGTTGTATTTTTTTTTTCATTTCCAACAATTAGGAATTTTTTCAATTTGTGCACTAACTGGAAGATATGACTTCCAAAAAGTTTTAATGGCAATGGCAAAAGAAGAAAGTTAATACCAGAAGTTATTAATTATAAATAGCAGGAGCCTTTTTTTTTGTGGTGCATGAATGTATTCACTAGAATTGTAATGAGTAATTTGTATATTACTGTTTTTTTGTGAATTTTGAAGAACAATGAATGTCTGAAGAAATGAATTACCAATGCTAGAAGTAGTTGCAAGGTATGGAAATTTTCACGAATTGTATTGTAGTTCACTCCATGTGTAACTTCAAATTGTTTTGTAACTGTCCTTTTGTAATGTGCCTGTATATTAAATTCAAGGGATTTGCTTTCTGGGTGGGATAAGGGGCAATTTTGGGGAGTTTTTTTTTTTAGGCCCTATTCCATGGAGTCATTCCATGCCAATCCTGGCTTATAAGCTAATCTACTGTTCCTTTATAAGCTATATTGGTTTTGCACGGCATGTCTCACTTTCTGCAGAATTTACTCCAGGTTTGAGGTATTTTTGAGTGTACTTGAGTTGATGCTTTTGGGATAGAATATTTGTATGTGGGTGGGATGTCTAACTTCCATTGTAGGCCTTTATGATACATCTTGAATGGACTTGAGCATGCGAGGACACCGTGAAAAGCAGGTTAGAAGCACATTTGATCTTGCAAGTGATAATGCAGTATTATGGACCTAACATGTATGCTGGTGCTATGAAAAGCAAGGTTTGAGAAGCAACATTTTCTGGTACATTACCTCAAAGAAGGCTGATAACAAGGTTTGCCACATCACCTAATTTTGCAAGATATTAGTCTCATCTAGCAACTTACAAGTTCAGTTTCTTGTGACACATGAAGCAACCAAAATGTCCTGGTATGAGGTATGTAGGCCTTATTGGGAAGTCCAGGGAATTTACTTCCTGCTTTGCAAATCTTTCTTGACAATTATTAAAATTTGCACCTGTAGCGAATGTGGATATTCCTCTTGCCTGTCTAGTTCATGTTTGTTTTCGGCCCTTGCATTCTAATTCCATAATTTAACTTAGGGCTAGGAGTAATTGATGTGTGTATGTGTGTGTGTGGAGGGATGGCTTTACGTTGTAGGTCACCGTTTGGAGCCAGAAATCTTAACTGTGCAACCGACATTTTTCTGTGGCCTGTAGAGCTTTCTGAACGCAGCATGCTGTCAACTGGTGGTATTTGTATCGGCATACTTAATCTTACATTCATTTTATTTCTTGACCTTTTATCTGAAACATCGCTTGGCCTTGTTGTCTTTAGGAGAGCTGTGAGGCCGGCTCGGCTTGGTAGTGATTGTGACCGATGGAGTTGGACTGCGAAGAGTGCTTGCTTGCTGCAGCACTTATGTAGGGGGGTTTGATTTCCGTTGTAGGCCCTTCAACAGAGAGATGGCTATGCGAAGCGACTAAACTGAAGATGCCTGGTGATTGGTAATTTGGATTTGGACAAGTTAGCATAGTTAATGCCAAATTTGATTCTAAGCTAAGATTTTTCCAGTGTACATATTGGGGGGGCGTGTGGGTTTTCTAATCTTCTCGTTATAGGCCCTTGTGAAGTGGCTGAAGACCGAGGACCATGTTATCCCGTGATGGCAAGAAGCTGAGAGCGACTCGGCATCCGGTAACGAATAAATTATAACTGCCATTTTAATGAAAATACTTGTCACAAGTATGTTTGGGTGCCTGGGTTGTGGGGGTCTCTGCTTTTGGTTGTAGGTAATAATGAGACTGGAGGTGCTCCCACAATTCGAAGATTTCACAGATGCTTGTAGGCTCAGTGGTAATTTACTTGTATCATTTTGATCATTTTCTTAGGTGATAAGATACTTTTAAGTGGGAATTGTTGGGGCGCGGGGCGTTTATCGTTCTAGGAGACGAGAAGAAAACTTCGATGAAAGGTTCTGCGAACATCAGCTTTACTGCAATGAGAAAAGACTGCAACAAGTTTTCCTACAACATCATCAACAATTCATATTCTGAAATTTCTTTGAAGGCCATTGTAAAGGTATTAATTTGAGCTGACTTCATTTTCACTGCTATAGTTGGGCATCTCAATACCATACTAGAAACGTATTGTGTAGATTGTATCATTTGTTGGAATTGTGGGGGAATGTGGGAAGATTTTCTGGATCGTTCTAGGAAGTTTTGGAGAGTGGATGCACTGCACCATTGGTTACTGGATACATCCAAGCCTTTTGGACATGCCGCAGCTCCCTGATGAGTTTGGCCATCTTCTCCATTGTAGCCCCCAGCATGCAGCCTGCCTGCCGTAAGATGGGATATGAATTAATTTTTGAATGGCCTTTCTTTTCAAAATATTCAGGTTAAATCTCAAGAAACTCTAGCTTGACATTCAAGACTGATAATTTTTATTGGCAGGTGGTGCTTCTAATTTGATATGATTACAAGGTTTAAAAATCATTGTTAGAATTTGGAATTTGTGCCCTTGTGTATCATTCTAGGACAGGCAGTTCTAAATGAAGATTGAAGAATTAAGAACCTCTTATTCAGAGCCAATTAAAGTATGAAGATGTATGCAGGTTTGCAAGTAGACATAATTTTGCCATTAATTACGGAATTTGTGCGTGCATCTTCCTGAATTATAGGCCTACCTGATGAGCAAGAAGTGGGGTGGGCTGGGTACATATCAATCCGTGAGCAGGTGGTGCCCTGTGCAGTTGACTCCCGAAAGTTCTCCTTGCAAGTGGAGTCTACAGAGAAATGTAAGGTCAGATAAAGCGAATGTCATATCTTACCTGTACAAATATGTGTGGAGGAGAGGCACTTCCATTAGTTGTAGGAACTGGCCTTCGGAGTTCGTGTGGGAATCGACCGGAGAAATGAGAATATCGTTCCGGAGACACCGAAGGTTTGGTTTCGACACTCACATAAGTATATCATGCATTTTGCTGCATATACATTGACTATTGATTGTAGATTGAAGTATAAATTAATTCATTTTTTGCAACTATAAATTGATTTTAGTGAAAGGGGAACATATGGCATGCAATAAGATTTCTTAATACTTGATCAAAAGGAGGGGAGGGAGGGAGTTTACACGATCAGGTGTCTGTTTGTTTGGTCCACGTTTCTTGTAGGAGCAAGCACTGCGCCTGTCAAGCTATGATATGCGGCCCCCATGTGGACGGTGTTCCGAGGCGTCTTGGGGTTCACATCTTGGGAGTGTCGGGTCTATTCGAGCTGCGTGCGAGCTGCGTGCGATGTGGAGCCTTCTCCTGGTTCGGCGGCCTGTCCCCAAGGTTCGAGGGCGTGCATCAGCAGTCCGGCTACTGCTGGCGTCGCCTCGAGGGATCCTCCGCCCTGCCCGTGCATCTGGTTGAGTCCCTCTCGGTTGCGGCCCCCTTCCGTCGCCCGTGCCCGCTCTTCGTGCTGCACCGCGCCTCGTCTAGGATGCCCCTGATGTGTTGGCCCGCCTGTCTGCCCGGTTCCTGTTGCAATGTGCCTGCCCGTCCGGTTCCTGATCTACAACATCAATTCAGTTCCTGTAATGAACTTTTTATGTCCAGTTCCTGCTCGAGAAGTGTCCACCTCCCTAGTACGGTGATCATTTCCTTAAGACTCCTAATCTTACCAATTGTGATCCTTGATGGTGGTACCTATTCAAGATTCAAAGAGCCTCTACAAGTTTTCTGGGTCAGCTTGACTTGTTAAAGTGCTCAGCATGTTCGGATTTTTTAACTTGCCATAGTGGCTTTTATATTACCGTCAACATTTTACGGAACTTTCTGAATACTACAAATAATCTCGCGTTTATAATGTTTGTTAATGAATCTTAACTGTGGACAGTAGTTACAAAACTTCTGTTCGTTCAACATTCAATGTAAAACTTCGTATCTTCATTGTACTGTTCTATATTGTTTTCAATTAAGAGCCGAAATCTGTGGACAGTTGTAAGCTCAATTGTAATTTGAAGTTATCCGTCTATTATGTTCATGTAATAACTGGTGTGTGATTTTCCAATCCCCCAATTGGCAAAATTCACCAGATGCATGCATTACACATGTTCTAATTGTGAAAATGCAAAAATGCATAATTTTATTGTTTTTGCCACTACAACCATACTTTTTGTTATGTTTTAATTACAAGCTTATTTCTTTATTTTTATTACATTTTACATTTTTTGATGTGTACACATTCATATTCTTACATGCATAATATGCTGAGATATTCAGATTTGACAAGTTCTCGTACTGTAGTTAAGTAATACTTGATAAACGTGTAGGTTTCTTTTCAATGAAAATGAAACTTCCTACATTGTTTCAGGCAGACCTATTTGTTTTTGAATATGAATATGTACGTATAATTTTAAAGAAGTGTGTTAAGAGATAGTTATTTCTATTCCAGTTTAAATTCCACTTTGCTGGAATAAAAATACCAGTTGCATCATTTAATTAAAATTTTTGAAAACTTAAAGAAATGTTATATAAAAGTAATGAGAGGCAACAAGACATTCAGTGTTTATTAACTTTTGAAGATCTCTCAACTAAATCAAAAGTAAAATTTTAAAAAAATTGAACTTTTCTGAACAATTTAGAGAGCTGATGTATGCATTGCTCATAAATTCAGGGTAAAATCTTGTTCTTCGTGAAAGATTTATTACCCTCCCAAAATGCAAAACTTATGCAAGGTGTTCTCTGCAGATCTTTGCTGATTTTTTTTTTCCGCCCACCATAAAAGGCTTTTTAGCTCTTTGTCTCATCAGCAAAGTAAAGCCAAATTAACATTTCTTTGTATATTATGAATTTGTACAGTCACATTGTAATTTGTTTGCAGTTTCAATTTCACTGAAGAGCATTCAAAAGGAAACTTCCTTACAAATGTTTCTGTATTTGCGTATTGTTTCTCAGTATTTTAATTTTTCCTTTACTTCAAGATACTGCCATACCATAAGATACTGCCCACACATAATTGTAACTTCCTTTACATTAGACCATAAGCTTACATATGATCGTGGTTGCAGTTCTGATAGAATTTTGTGTTCTGATAAAACTTTGTTTTGTTTCATGTAAATAAGATGTTTCAAACATAACTATATCTTGAATATCAGGACTTTGGGAAACTATTGATAATTTTGTATTCTGATAAAACTTTTGTTTTGTTTCATGTAAATAAGATGTTTCAAACATAACTATATCTTGAACATCAGGACTTTGGGAAACTATCATAATTGATCTATCATAATGATTGAGACTATCATAATGATTGACTTTGATCTATCATAATTGATTTAGTTGTTTTTTGTTCATTTTTTTTCATTGCAATTGCAATCATTGCAAAATCAAAACTTATTGGCAGTCCATTGTATTATAAAGTGTGGTGGTTTTTACAAGTTTAACCATTTACATTTATAAAAACATTACTGTTTCATTTTGTTTTGACTGCGTTTATATTTCGCTGAAATTTGAAGGTTAATTTTAGTGTTTTGTCCAAAAGAGAATATAGGTCATCAAAGACTGATTCTTTTGAGAAAATGCAAGTAATCGTTAGTTTGCAATCTAAATTGTAACAATTTGTTTGCATTAGATATTAAGTTTTGATTGTATGACCGTGGTTGCAGTTCTGATTCAATTTTATTTCGTGTAAATATTCTTTCTAAGATTGCTGTTAAGTATCAATTCCAAAAATTATGGGAAACCTATCGTTCATAACGAAGATAAGTTATATATCCTTATTCTTTCATTGCAATTATAAATTGCATCTAAACTTATTTGCAATTACATTAAGCGTAGTTTTTATAAGTATAACAATATATTCATAAATGCATTACTGCGATTACACTAGGATTTGACTGATCCTTCCATTTATATTCTGCTTAAATTTGAATGTTAATTTTTATGTTTTGTTCAAACATAAAATGGAACTTGAACTTTTGAGAAAAAAGCCTACATAATTGTAATTGTTGGTTTGCATTACTTATGTTTTATTTATGATTGTGGTTGCGGTTCTTTTATAGTTTTGTCTTGATACAATTTTATATTTAGTTTTGTGTAAGTTTGAAATTCTTTCAAACTGCTGTTTAATGATTTAAATTCCAAAAATTTTGGAAAATAATAATGACCTGTCATTCCAGGTTTGTTTTTGTTACAATTTAAAATCAAAACTTATTTAAAATTAAACTGCTTAAAGTACATTTTATATTAGAAACCATGTACATGCATTATGTACATCAATGTGTCATTACTGTTTTGATGGATCTTACCAATTTCATTCTATTTAAAAATTGATATAAATTTCCATGTTTTATTCAAACCAAAGAGTATTGAACTTCAAGACTTTAAGTACTTTTGATATGAATGTATTGAAATTATATATAGATGTATTTGGAGACATGTTAAAATGTCTGGATTTGTTCAGTTATTGTACATTTCTATTATGTTATCTGCCTTGTTTTTCGCTTCAGATGTCTTGTTTGTTGTATCATGGTGTTTCACTTTAGAATTCCTTGAATCTCGTTTTGTCGGATTTTTCATATTTAAGAGTTATTGTTTCATTCCTCCGTGATAGGGACAATTGTGTCATAGTTGTGATGTCTGCTGGTTTTTCAACCTCTACTTGAATTTAATTTGCAGTTTGGAAATGTATGATCTTACTGAAAGAATAAACATCCTTCTAAAACTATGCATTAATGTTGAACTTCGCCCTTTATAATAAAAGGCAGGCAAGGCTCAGAATGTAGGGGAGACTTAATTCTCATGTTGAACGAAATGTTCCTTGCATTGAAACATAATGATAATACCATTGAGACATGAAGCTTGCATTTTACTGATTGAGTGAGTGGTTTTGATGAATCATGTTTATATATTTTTAAGCTGCCTCGAGCAAACTTGAGCTAATGTTTGTGATAGCTAGATATTCATAATATGCAAGATAACTAATGTGGGATGTTAGCTTACATACTGACTCCTTGCCTTTTTTTTCGTATGGGCATTTTGACCTACAAACCCTTATTATTTCCAAGCAGGTATCAAGTAGGTAGGTAACTGGTCAGTTTATTTACGATCAGTAATGTACATGCATCACCCTTCTTATTAATGTAGATCTTTCAGACTTCAGACATTCAAGATTTAGGCAGAAGTATGGTACGTAAGACGCATTGCCCAATAGCCCTCTTACAATTTTAAGTTTGGTTTAATGCATTGTTTTACATTATTTTAATTCCATGGAAGTTTTTCCGTGCAAAAAAATGAATGTGGATAGCACTAATTATTTGTGATGAAATGGTACTAACAGCTTAGTATTCATTTAAAGATGAGAGAACTAGCAACTACGAATCTAGTTCTAAGCTGCTAAAGAACAGTCTGAAAATGAGTGTGTTTGAAAGTACAATATCAGGTATTAAAAAAAAGGTGGTGATGGACGGCTGAAAGGGGAGGAGGAGGCCGAACAATTAAAAAACTTTTTTTGTTGAATTTATTAACTAACATTACTGTAACGACGCCTTACCGTAAGGGATAGGAATTGTAGCAATATTAATAAGATTAATGACATGTTATGCAAATGTTAAGTATTCTATTTAACATCTCAGAAATCTTAACCAATGAGTGAAAAATGTCATTTTATGATTGTGTAGTAGGTTCATTGGGCATTAAGTAAGCTGAAAGCGAAAACCAGTGAAGTGAATTTTTCAAGCAATGTTATTTTAAATTTTCATAATTTTTTTCACAAAGAATTTAAAAATTATTTTGAATTCACGGTATAATCAAATACCGAGAATGTAAGTTGGTTTGTCAAAGGTTTCAAGTATAATTAGAAATTTCATGGATTATCCTACGGTCCTTTTGGTACGGTACGCAGTAGTGTGAACGAAATTTGTGACATTGCATCTGCATAATGCAGTAGGAAGATGTTTGGAATGATGGCATGAATGTTAATTTCCTGAGTAAAAAAACGCGCGTATACCTAAGTAAAAAAGTTTGCGTCCTTTGCAACTTTGCAGATAAGAAAAATTGGTCGAAAATTGTAATTACAAAGAAATGTGCGAATTGTAAAGTATATTGATAATTTATTTTAAAGTAAATTGAAGTAAAAGTATGCGTTGTCTTCCTTAGCTCCAACCCAAACAATGCCATTATGGTGCACAAATGCACAAATAGTAAGTTGATGTAATGAATAAGATAGTGATTTAATGGAATAGGTGCGGTACCGTAAGTTATTTACTAGTGATCATTAAATCAAGCTGTTCGGTAAAGGTTACGTGAAAATGTATGGACTTGGTAATAAAAAGCAAAGCAGAAAGGTGCCAGGTGGAAGTGAAGGTGTAAACACTGCGTAATTAAAAGATTGATTAAAAGATAGGTGGAATGAATGAAGTCTGTTCGAGATGGAATAGCGGCTGTAGTGACGATTATTGATTGAATGAAGAGCTTATTGATTTGAAATGCTGTATCTAAGAAAAATTTGTTCCGGTATACGTATGTGTATTGCAGAATAATTGTGTGGTAAATGAGAGCTACAGTGGGCTACTCCTCGATGAATAATTAGGTTAAATTAGCAATAAATAAGTGAACGAAAAACCAAAGAATGCGAGACGAATACGATAAGTGACCCTAAAATGGAAATGTATTGCCGAAAGTTTCTATTACAAATTCGCATTGAGGTTCCGATTTGGACATCATGGTGAAATGTGGTGTTTTGAAATGTGAAATGTATTTGGGGCGATACTTATGCAAAAATGCATGATTACTGCATAGTTGCTTATATTACGTTAATGTCAATCACTGGTAAACATTATTTGTAGGGTTTATCAGTGTCAGATGTGTGCACGAAGTAAACGTTCGTCATTGTATTAGGAATGCAATTATATACTTATTGTAACTGATTACATTTACGTTATGTAGCTTTGAATAATACAGCAGAAAATGGAAAGAGTGGGGATGTGACGAATCAAGAATAGAACGGAGTAAAAGTGGATAGTATTCATTTCCTTTTGAAAATTAAACGCTCTTACAAAATAAGGTCTAAAGGCAGGATAATAAAAAAGGCGCCAAGTATTAGAGTTAAAACAAAATTTAGTCAAGATTGTGCCGCGATCAAAAGTTTTGAGTCCAACACGGATTACCAGTTCTGGGTAGCAGCGAAAAGCATATGAATCATAATGTCAAAGGATAAGCGGCGCCATACGAAAAGAGAGTAACAACAATGAGTGTTCTGATATTTGATATTACCATATAAGAAATATTGTGTGATAAGTGTGAAGTTGATGTAGCGGTTCTAAAAGAACTACATTTAGAAACAACACAGGTGTAACAAGGAGAATTGGCGGAAGGAATGTAGCAAAAGACGTGTAAAGAGCGCCAAGAGAGAAATGTATGCATGTCCTTTACAAGAATTTTGTATAGTAGTTAAGGAGGAGCTTAGGAGCGGTGAAGTCATTAGTTTTGTTGGCATATACATATGTATCTAAGTTAATCGACAATTGAGGTAAAAGCTTAAGTGAATAGTAATGTTGAGTAGTAATGATGTATTTGAAGAGCTAAAGCAAAAGTATTTAAATAACTGCAATGGAAGCTCAATTAGCGATGTGACTAATCATGAATTTAATGGAAGCTTATGCAAGTAATGACTATTGAACTTCTGATTTTGTGAGAGTTGATATCACTTCGACCATGTAGGAAAATTTAAAAACATTGTGTAGTATATAATAGAATATAGTGTTGATAGAAATGTGCTAAATGGTGCGGGAATCTAGAAGTCACATATACTACGTTTAAAGCAAAGAATTTCGGCGGAAGAAAACGAATTGAAGAAAAAACTATAATGAAAAACTACTTTCGGATGCATTGTGAAACTAAAAAAGGCCCTCTCATTGATAAGTGAGATACGAAAAGGGGAAATGTGTTTTTTTCAGATCTGTAGTCCAAATGTGACGGAGCTAGAGAGCGACGTCGTACGAGTTCGTTTAATAATGAGGATGTGAAAACGAAAAATAACAGAAAGTGGTTGCCAGGAAATCATTTAATGCAGTATGACAGACGTTAGACGTTAAGAAACACTAAAAGTGCTAACTAGGTTTCAGCTACCTATGTTGAGCACGTACTACATATTCCATTATGGTTAATCGCTTGTATGCGTGTGTGATATTCCTTAATGTAATGGGATGAGTAAGTAGAACAATTGTATAGCCATTTTTTTCTTACTCGAATAAGGTTGTGTAAGTTAAAAGGCAGTGGTGAGATTTGATACGTGTAAGAAACGTGCAAGACGTATTCGATCGTGTAAGAAATAGTGTAATAACAAGTGTTTAATGGAACAAAAGGAAAATGGGTGGCGTTGATAGAAATGTGCTAAAATGAGTTGTGTTCAAATTACGGGTCCAAAAAAGTGTCAGCGCTACGTACTTTGTGGAATGTATATTACTTAAACAGGCGTACGAGTTAGTAAAGGGAATAGTAAGTGTGTTTTGATATTTGGTCGTCGTATAAGTGGGAGCTAGAACTACGAAGTCGTGGAAGGGTTTTCATATTAAGTGGTATGCGAACAAGAAAGGCAAGAGTCGATCACGATGGTACAAGAGACTGTTGCAGAAAAAGAAAATGTCAAAAAATTCATTTGTTATTGAAAAAGAACTCTTTGATTAGAGAGTATGTCAATGTAGATGTTTAGGAACAAAATAACTGTTGGGGTTTTAAGCTGTCTAACTCTTGTGTCTTGGCTCTGTATTGAGAACGTAGTGCATATTTCATTGTGGATGAACGGCAGTCCATGTATGTGTTATTCCACATTGCATTGAGATCAGGTGAAATTTGTCACGAATGATGCATATATGCGAGTGATGAAATCAAGTGAACGTTAGGTGATATGAGATTGGTTATTACTTCACCAAGTAAAACAGTGTGATAAGAGCGTTTTATAAAGTAAAAGAAAACTGGGTAGTGCTGACAGGAATGTGCTAAACGGAGTTATTATACAAGGATTAAGAAAAAGACCATCAACAAATGTAGTTAAAGGTTTACAGCCACTGTCGAATTATGTTAATAAAATTGTTCATGGAAATCGTTTTTAATGTGTGATAAAAAGGCAGAAGAGGGTGTCTATGATATTTAGTCGTCGCGTATGTGGGAACTAGAGAACTCCTAAGTCGAGGGAGGAGTATTCTTATTGCTCACTTAGCCGATACAGATTTTCGAGCTTATACCAAATGAAAGCGATTCTTATAAGTGACTCATGTAATGTCGTGAATGATATGATAATGTTAGGTAAACGTCTTTCTTACGCGAGTAATGGGGAACAAAAGGAAAATAGGCAGTGTTATTAGAAACTTCCTAAAAAGCGTTAATGTTGAACTAGATAAAATAATACCAAAGCAAAAACAACAGTATATCAACGTATCATAACAATCGTACAAGTCCTTCGTGGAACAGTGAATGTGGGAGACTTTTAGAAAGACTTAGAGACTGATAGGTCTTGGTTTTCAGGTGTCGTAGCTCCATGTTGAGTACGTAGTTGAACGCAAGTTCAGTAACTAGTTATTGCAATGAGATTAGTAGGTAAAATGTTTTGCCCCGAATGACGGATGCAACGGAACAATGGTGTGTAGTCATTACATAGGGAGTAGTGGCAATCATTGAACGTTTGGTGATTTGATATGATTACTTCGGCCGAGTTAGAAACGCAGTGTAAACACAGCGCAAAAGACAAATCAGGTATTTTATATTAAGATAAAATTTTATAGAGCAAAAGGAAAATAATTAAGTGTTGTTAGAAATAAGCTAAAAGACTATAAGAGGCTTTAAAATAAAAACATAAAAGAATGTCAGCACAAATATGAATAAAAGTATGCAGGAACAGACTGTCGAATGCATTATGTTAATATAAAAAATATTTATGGTAATTGTTTTTAATGCGAGTTAGAAAAAACATTAATCAGGTCTGGTTTAATATTGGTCGTCGGATATCAGCGGCGAGCTTTAGTACTACACAGTCGAGGGGGGAGTATTCTTACTTACATATGTTAGAGTTGTTGAAAGAAAAGCATTGATTGTTAGGCGATTTCAGACATTACTTCGACTGAGTAAGAAATACTGTATTAAAAAGTGTTAATAGGGAAAATGAGCGGAGTTAATTTAAAAGTAACAAGAGTAAATGTTGAAACAAGAGTAAGTGTTGACACAACTAACGCAAAAACAACAAAGAATATCAAAACATAGTAAGAAAACTTAATAATAATTAATAATAAATAAATAAAAAACTTAATAAATAAATATTTCGAAAGAAACGTAATTGAATTTGTAATTGAAAAAGAAGTCTGATTTGAGAGTTAGTAAGAGTTGTATTGAAATGTTTGATAGTTCAATGTGGATTTCAGCTGTCTTACCTTAGAACTTCATTGTGGTTAAACGCAAGTCTTAATGTGTAATCACTTACTGCAATTGATGGAACTGTATTTTCCCGAATGTTGGATATAGTGGTGGGTGAAACAAAGGTATAGCGAGGGAAAATGAATTGAAAAGTGCAAAAAGTTGCAATACTAGAAGTAACCTAAAAGAAGCAACGCGTATTAGCGGAACGTAAATTAAATGGAAATCACCCCCAGAGGAACAATGACATTAATTATTGTATTAAATAAGGCTAGATAATTAATTGAGGTACGAGTTGGAAGAGGGAATCGGCATATTTAGAATTTTCCCCCCTGTAAATTACAAAGTACTGAGAGTAGTGTTCTTATTAATGGTATACCCATACGTATGGCAATGAATGGATATTTTTTATGGTGTTTGGTTTTGATTGAGTACGATAGAAACTGCGTCAATAAGTAAACAACGAGAAATAAGTCGAATAAGATGGTACTAAGAGACTGAACTGCCAAAAATTGAAATTGTAATTGACTAAGAAAGTATTTGATGGGAGAGGATGGCAATGTTATTGTCGTGGAGAGACAGTGACCTTAACAATGGGTTTTATAAGCAGCCTTAGCTCTGAATTGACCACGTAAATTTTCATTATGATTGAACGCAAGTCTATGCAAGTGTTATTCCTTATTTAATTAGAAGTGAACTGTAGTGACACGATGATAGACAACTGGACAATAGTGTTTCCATTCTTTAAGACGAACACTGGACTAAATCAATTAAACGTTTGGTGGTGTGATGTTTGACTTCGACTGAGAAGGAAATAGGGCTCTAAAAAGCAATTAATACTCAAAAGTTATATGAGTAGTGTTAATGGAATTGTGCTAAAAGATGTTAAAAAATAAAAAGGTAAAATTGAAAGTAAAGTATCAGTGCAACGCATGAAAAAAGCGAAATCTTCAAGGAACAGCGGCATTTTGTGGAATGCATTGTTGTATTAAAAATGTTATGGTATTCGTTTTATGCTAGTTAGAATATAATTAAAAATGTTTCTGAAGTATTTTAAAGTTTCTTTTTGGATATTTGGTCGTTGGGTTTCTGTGAGATCGAGAGCTACAAAGTCAAGCGAGTACTGGTATACGCATACGTAGAGTAGTTGATTGATACTTTTGAGGTTGTAAGGAGGAAAAGCAGTTCTTATAGATTCAGGTTAGATAGAACTACAATAAATAAGTATAGATAAGATAAGTAAAGTATTAATTATTGCAATGAGACCAGTAGATGAAATTTATAGTCCCGAATGATATAACGAAACAATGGTGTGTGGTCATAAAATCTTCCGCGAGTAATGACAGATGATTGAACGTTTGGTACTTCAAGAATTGATAGTACTTCAACCGAGTAAGAAATTCAGTGTAACAAAAGCGTTTTTTAAAAGAGAAAATGGGTAGTGTTGGAAGAAATTTGCTAAAAGTAGTTGTTGCAATAGCAGGTAAAAATTAAAAAGCAAAGAATATCAGGGCAACATAGGAAAAATATAGGTAAAATCTTCTAGGAACATCGACTGCTTGTGGAGTGCATTATTGTATAGAAACAGCGTAAGATGGGTGGATTTCAGATGAGGTACAAAGAGATAATGTCTTTTTTTTATATTTGGTAGTCGTGTAAGCTTGAGAGGTATAAAGTCGAGCAGGCAGTATTCGTATTAGAGGTATACGCATAGGTATAACAGTTCATTGAGACTTACGGTTACGAAAAAAAATCAATTCTTCTAGATTCCGGTGAAACGGCTTACTTTGAGTTCAAACAAATGGGAATTTAGGCTCGAATTTCTCCCGATTGTTTAAGTTTCAGTTAGAGAAAAATGTCAGTTTTAATAGAAAAAGAAAAGTGATTGGGGAGTGTGGCAATGTAAGTGAAACGTTTAGAAACAAAATGACTGTTAACTGTGGTTTTCAGATAAGTTTAGCAGTTTCAGATATATACTTCATTGTGAATGCACGCATGCCTGTGCAAGTATTATTCCGTATTGCAACGAGATATGTGAAATGTATTGATACGAATGATACACGACTGAACAATACTCTATAACAATTTTTTGGGGACGAACAAAGACAATCAATTACACTGGCGGTGTGAGGTTTGACGGAATAAGATAGTGTTATAAAAATCGATTTATACAACAAAAATAAAATCGGTAGTGTTAATAGAATTTTGATAAAAGGAAGGTCTATAAAATTTTATATGCAAGTCTACGTAAGTGTATGTTCTGTGTTTTGAATGAAGATCAGGGGAATACTGGTTTGTAGCCAATTTATCTTACGCGAGTAATGCTATTTGAACGTGTTGTGAGATTTGATTTCTTCAGCGATACAGTGTAACAAAAGTGTTTTATAGAACAAAAGGAAATTGGGTAGTGATGGTAGTTGTGTGCTAAAAGGAATAACAGAAGTAAAAGTTAAATAATAGAAGTAACAGAATAAAAGTTACATAACGGAAGTAAAAATAATTTTCAATAGTAATTATAAATTTCAATTTTAATTATAAAAGACAAATGATTGATTGGAGAGTATGGCAATGTTAGTGACAAACGTCGAGGAACGCAACATGACTAACTGTGGGTTTCAGCTATCGTACCCCGTGATGATCACGTAGTAAATATTTAATTCAGATGCAACGCAAGTCTTCTGTATTAGTTATGATGATGGATGTAAAGGAACAATGTTGTGTAGATATTAATTTTACGCAAGTAAAGACGATCAATCAACGTTTGGTGATGTGGAGGTTTGAGATTACTTCCGGCGAGTAAGATATACAGTGTAATAATTGGTTTTATGGATCAAAGGGGAAAATGTGAAGTGTTAATTAAACTGCAAACAAGAGTTATTGTCAGTGCTAAAAAACAACTAGGAATGTCAGCGCATCTTAACAAAACAAATGACATAAAACCTTAGTGATAGTGTTTGTCGAATGCATTGTTATATTTAGAAAGGCGTAAGATAATTGATTTGAGATGCGAATTAGAAAAGGGAATAAAAGTGTATTGTAATGTTTGTTAGTCGCGTAAATGTGTCGACTCTTAGAGCTTAGTCGAGCGAGAAGTGTTCTAATTAGCGGTGTACGCATATGTATTATAGCAGTTAAATAAACGTTTGTGGTTGTAGCGATGAAAAGAGTTTCTTTTAGTTTTCGGTGAATCTGATTACTTTAATTGACTGCTCAGAACATGGGTATTTAGGATCGTATTTTTCATTGAATAATATAATAAATTCAATAAATAAATAACAGGAATGGAATGCGAGTCAAATTACTTTGTGTAAGAGACTCAAATGGAGAAACATTAGTAAAAATATCGAATATATTTGACAAAGAAAAATATTTAGGGAGTGTGACAGCAACAGACGTTCAGAAACAAAATGACCGTTAACTGTGGTTTGAGCTCTCTGAGCTTCCGTTGGGCACGTACACATTTCACTTGGAGGGTGGAAACCAAGTCTACGTATGTGTTATTTATTATTGCAATGAGATCATTAGGGGAAATTGTTGCACGAATGATGGATGTAACTGAACCATGGTGTGCAGCTATTATCTTAAACGAGTAATGCCAATCAATTAAACAGGTAAAATATGTAGAAGTAAAGAATATCAGTGTAACGAAAAATAAAGATAGATAAAATATTACATGGTCATCGACTGTTTGTGGAATGCAATATTGTATTAAAATGGTGTAAGATGAATTGATTTGAGATACCAGTTAGAAAAAAGAACAAGTGCCTTATTTTGATATTAACTATGAGCTAGAGAACTACATAGTCGAGCGAGTATTCTGGTTAGTAGAATACGCATACATAGTGCATTGAGATTTTCGTGGTTGTAGCGAACAAAAGCAGTTCGGGATATGGCGATTACTTCGTCAGATTGAAAACATGAGTATTGATGGTGGGATTCATTGTAACAACGAGAAATGTAGTCGAATACGACGATCCAAGAGACTTAAGGAGATAAACATTGCCAAAAATTTCAATTGTTATTGAATAAGAAACGTATTTGATTGGAGAGTAGGGCAATATTAGTGTCAGACGTTTAGGGACAAAATGACTTAGTTATGGGTTTATATGCTTTCTTAGATGTACATATTTCGTTGTGAGTGAACGCATACGAGTGTTATTCGTTATTGCAATGAGATAAGTACGTGAAATGTCACGAATGATAGATAATGGACCAACGGTGTGTAGCCATTTTCTCTTACGTCGAGTAAAGACAATTGAACGTTTGTGTGATGTTTGGTATTACGGTGTATTTGGTGTGAACGTTGGTGTGAGGTTTGATATTACTTCGACGGAGTATGAAATAGTGTAATAAAGCGATTTATAGAACAAAATTAAAATTGGTGGTTTTGATAAAATTTTGCTAAAGGAGTTAATTTTAAAGTAACGGTAAAAAATAAAGAAGCTAAGTATCATGCAAAAAGTAAAATCGTAGAGGAACAGCGACATTTTGTTGAATTCTTGTTGTATTATAAAGTGTTAAGGTAGTGGTAGTGGTTTCGTGTAAGAGAAGCAAACAAAAAAGAAAGTTTCAATTTGGATATTTGGTCGTCTGGTATCGGTGAGCTAGAGAGCTACAAAATCGATCGAGTAATATATTAGTGGTATACACACATACGTAGAGCAGTTAATTGATACTTTTGAGGTTGTAGGGAAGCAAAGCAGTTCTGATAGAATGAGGTGAAATATTCCTTTGACTGAGACTGTACATGGGTATAGATGGTCGTATTTCTCATTGAATAATAGGATTGAACTACAATAAATGAGTAAATTCTGGAAAGAACACCCATTACAACAAACTAATATTGGGGGGGGGGGGAGGAAAAAAATCAATTATAATTCAAGAAAAGTATTGAATTAGGGAGTATCGAAATATGTGTGTGAGGTATAAATTTAGGTTTAGCTGTCTTAGCTCTATGTTGAGCACGTAGTACATATTTCATTGTGGTTGAAAGCAAGTATGTATGTGTTAATAATTATCGCAATGAGACTGGTAGGTGAAATATATTCCGAATGATAACAACGAAACTATGGTTTGTAGCCATTTTTTTCTTAAGAGAGTGATCACAATCAGTTAAACGTTTGGTAATTTGAGATTCAATTTTACTTCAACTGAGTGAAAAATACATAACAATTCAAACAAATTTTTAACACCAAAAAGAAAATTGGTAGTGTTGGAAGAAATACAAGTAGTTTAATGTTAAAATAACAGGTAAAAATTAAAAAGCGAAGAATATCAGCGCAACGTAAGAAAAATATCTTATAGGAACATTGACTGTTTGGGGAGTGCATTATTGTATTAAAACAACGTAAGATGGTTGATGCAAGTTATAAAGAGGGGAAAAATGTCTATTTTTATATTTGGTGGCTTGTGAATTTGGGAGGTAGTACGATGTCAAGCAGGCAGAATTCTCATTATTGTTATACGTATACATTTCGCAGTTAATTACGACTTGTGGTTGAAGCGACAAGGGTATTCTTACAGATTCTAGTGAAACTGGTTACTTTGAGTGCCTACAAATGGGTATTAAGGCTCGTGTTACTCTTGGTTTAGAAAATAAATTAAATAGTATAAATAAATAATTGGAAAGAAAAGAGCAACAAATACGATTGTTCTAGAGACTCGTGTAGAGAAAAAACAAACAAAATTTTCAATTTTAATTTAAGAACAGTGTTTGATTGGGGACGCTGGCAATGTTAGTGACGGACATCAGAAAAATAAAATGACTGTTAACTGTGGTTTTCCGTTGTCTGCATTACGCACGTAGTACTTCATCGTGGCAAGTTTACGTATGTGTTATTACGTACTGCAATGATATTGGTAGGAGTAATGTATTGTTCCGAATGATGTATATCAGAAAGCAATGAAGTGTTGTCATTTTTTCTTACACAAGTAATGACTGAATTGAACATTCGTAGATAGAGATTTGGTATTATTTCGACCGAGTAATAAATAGTGTAACAAACGCATTTTATATAGCAAAAGGAAAATGTGTTGCGCTGATAGAAATCTGCTAAAAGGTGATAACAGAGGTAAAAATAAACAACAAAGAATATCATCGCATCGTACCAAAAATTGTAGATAAAATCTTATACGAACATCGTCTGTTTGTGGAATAAAATGGCGTAAGATAATTGATTTTGGTTGCGAGTTGGAATAAGGAATAGAAATGTCTTATATTTGGTAGTTGTGTAACTGGGAACTAGAGAGCTACGTAGTCGAGCGTGTAGTATTGTAATCTGAGCATACGAATAGCAGTTAATTGAGATTTTGTGGTTGTAGCGGACACAAACAAAACCGGTTTTATAGATACGTGTGAATGCGATTACATTGACAGATGCATACAATGGGTATTATGGCAGGAGGGAATACCCATTGAGTAGAACAGAACTACAATAATTACAATAATAAAACTACTACAATAATATAAAACAAGAAACGAATATGATCGAATAAGATTGTACAGGAGACTGAAAGAGAAAATCAGCCAAAAATTTCATTTGTAATTAAATAAGAAACTTATTTGATTGGGGAGTATGAAATGGTAGTATCAGACGTGTAGGGACAAAATGACTCGACAATCTAATGCGAGGGACTAAAATAGAAAAATCATTGCCAAAAAATATCAATTTAAAATGAAGATTGGTGCTGGAAGTATAAAAACAATATGAGTTTCATTAATAGGCTTTTGCTGTCTAGGTTCTGTGTTGGGCACGTAAATATTGAGTGTGATTGAACGAAGTGCAATGCCTTACAGCAACGGAATAAGTAAAGTCTCGATTGATATAAAGAATGGTGTGTAGCCATTACGCGAGTAATGACAGTAAATTGGAACGTTTGGTGATTTGCATTTTGATGTTGATTTCGACAGTAAGGAAGATGGGTGTAAAAAGAGTTTTAAAGGAAAATAGGTAGTGTTGGAAGAAGTGTGCTAAATGGAGTTAATGTTGAAATGACAGGTAAAAAAATGACAGTAAATTGGAACGTTTGGTGATTTGCAATTTGATGTTGATTTCGTCAGTAAGGAAGATGGGTGTAATGAGTTTTAAAGGAAAATAGGTAGTGTTGGAAGAAGTGTGCTAAATGGAGTTAATGTTGAAATGACAGGTAAAAAAATGACAGTAAATTGGAACGTTTGGTGATTTGCAATTTGATGTTGATTTCGTCAGTAAGGAAGATGGGTGTAATGAGTTTTAAAGGAAAATAGGTAGTGTTGGAAGAAGTGTGCTAAATGGAGTTAATGTTGAAATGACAGGTAAAAAAAATGACAGTAAATTGGAACGTTTGGTGATTTGCAATTTGATGTTGATTTCGACAGTAAGGAAGATGGGTGTAAAAAGAGTTTTAAAGGAAGGAAAGGTAGTGTTGGAAGAAGTGTGCTAAATGGAGTTAATGTTGAAATGACGGGTAAAAAAATGACAGTAAATTGGAACGTTTGGTGATTTGCAATTTGATGTTGATTTCGACAGTAAGGAAGATGGGTGTAAAAAGAGTTTTAAAGGAAGGAAAGGTAGTGTTGGAAGAAGTGTGCTAAATGGAGTTAATGTTGAAATGACGGGTAAAAAAATGACAGTAAATTGGAACGTTCGGTGATTTGCAATTTGATGTTGATTTCGACAGTAAGGAAGATGGGTGTAAAAAAGAGTTTTAAAGGAAAATAGGTAGTGTTGGAAGAAGTGTGCTAAATGGAGTTAATGTTGAAATGACAGGTAAAAAAATGACAGTAATGACAGTAAATTGGAACGTTTGGTGATTTGCAATTTGATGTTGATTTCGACAGTAAGGAAGATGGGTGTAAAAAGAGTTTTAAAGGAAAATAGGTAGTGTTGGAAGAAGTGTGCTAAATGGAGTTAATGTTGAAATGACAGGTAAAAATAAAAAAAGCAAAGAATAACATCGCTATGTAATACAACAGATACATGACTGTGGAATGTAGTATTGCATTATTATGGCGTAAGAAATTGAATTGATATGAGTGTTAAAAAAAAGGAATAAGAGTGTCTATATATGGTGGTCGTGTAACTAGGAGCTACATAATCGAGACACAAAATGGATATTGTGGCTCGTATCTCTTGAATAGCATACAAATATATAACAGGTAATAAGTAAATAAATAACAGGAAAGGAATGAGAATCCAATACGGTTGTTCAAGAGACTGAGAGAAAAATGGGTATATATTTAAATTTAATTGAAGAAGAAAAATGTATGGAGAGTATGGCTGTGTTAGTGGCGTTTAGAAACAAAATGTGTGTTAACGTTGGTTTCAGCTCTGTGTTGACGACGTAGTACATATTTAATTGTGATTGAAGGGATTTCTTACTTATGCTACGTATGTATGTGATAAAACGTATAGCGAAATCAGTAAATGAAATGTATTGTAACGAATGATGGATATAAAGAAACATCAATGTGTAGACATTTATTTTACACGAGTAAATGACAATTCAACGTTTGATGTGAGATTTGATTTTACTTAGATCGAGTAAGAAATAGTGTAATAAAAAGCGTTTTATAGATCAGGGATGATGTGTAGTGTTGGTAAAACTGCTAGCAGGAGTTATTGTCGCAATAGTGGTAAAAGCCAAAGAATTTTAGCGCAAAAAATGTAGATAAAACCTTACAAGAATAGCGACTGTTCGTCGAGTGCATTAAAGTTGAAAGGCTTGATAATTGATTTTGGAAGCGAGGTAGAAAAGGAAAAAGTCATCATATTCTGTCCACGCCTAACTGATAAATAGGTACGTGGAGTGAGTAATATTGTTATTAGTGGTATACAGGTAGTATAGCAGGTAATTGAGATTTGTGTTGTTAGAGCGAAGACATTTTTAGGATCTTGTAAACCTCGATTTGAGTGACTGCACAAAAGAATGGGTATTGCTGATATTTCTCATTGATAAGGGTATAAATACTTTAAATACGTTTATAAATTAAACGAAAGGAATGAGTCTGGAAGGGTGGTTAAAGAGACTATAATGGGAAATAATTTACAATTTGATAGATGCTTTGACAATGATGTCTGGTATTTAGACACATTACTGTAAACTGTGGATCTCGGTTGAATTGGCTATGCTTTTGACCCACGAGTAAAATGTGTGTTGAATATGCCGGAGCAAAGGAGATTTTTTTATACGCGAGTAATGACAATCAATTAACTGCGTTATGATATTTGATGTGATATTCTTTGACGATGTGAGAAATATTGCGAAATAGTTTTTAGGTCGCAGATAAAATGGGTGGTGTTGATAGAAATGCGTTATAAGGAATGAATGGTGGAATTTAGAGGTAAAAATGCAGAAAAAAGGAGCTTAACCTGACTAAAAAATATAGTTAAGCTATAGAGACTTTGTTAAATGCATCATTGATTTAAAACAGGTGTATACTAACTGATTTGAAAAGCGGAAAATAATCGACATTTTAAATATATTTTGTCCGCATATTAGTAGGAGCTAAGAGAGCGACATAGTCTAACGAGTAACGCAAGCGCACAGCCGTTAAATTATATTTTTGTTGTGAAAGCGAATACAAAATCTTATCTGTTTTAAACCAGTTGCTCTAACTGCCTAAAAATTGGTATCGATGCTCCTATGTCTTATTTAATACGACAAACAATAAATAAGTAATTATATAATAAGAAAGAAATGATGGTCGAATACGAAGTCGGTCGAAGAGCCCAAAGTAGAAATATGTCGTCACTTTTTATAAAACTGGGGGCGTCAAGTATATTATTTTTGCATTAGAAGAATCCGAGTAAGGCGTGAGAATGTAGTAAAAGGTTACAATTAAATCAGCGCTAGTGTAGTTTTGTGTAATAGTAGGTTGAATAACATTTTAGTCGTTAATTTATGGTTCATGTTGGTTGGTGATGGTTCATGTTATGAACCATGGACCTTTGCCGCTTATTAATGAGCATGATTTGTCGAGTAATTTGCTCACACCCCTGATTACTTCTGGTTTAAAAACGGAAAATCTTCTGTGCCCAATTCGTAAGTTTCCTCGCTTGCAAAATTTGCATTTAGTTGATGACGTTTTGAAGGTAATATACAGAAACCTAATAGTTGACGTTTCTTCAATTTTCAAGACAGCTATAATATCGATAATTCATTTTATTTTAAAAGTAAAGACCACAATCTATAGCTGTGTTTAAGACGTTTAAAAATGTTCAAATTAACATGAGTTAAAATAATTCAAATAGATTGCGTCAAAGTAGTGCATGGACTGGTTTTCTGAGGAAATTCTTCAGCACGGCTGATTTAGACCAAAAATATGCATATGCACATTAAGCAAAGTGCACATTATGCATTCCACCTCTATAATTACGCTCCTATAATTATCTTAAAGAGATTTTTTTAGTTGTAAATTGGACGAACGAATGTTGTCTCCTGTCTCTACCACTCAAAACGTATTGTTTAGTATTTCTAACTTTTTTATCCCTTCCATGCTATGTCATCTTCAATGATGTAATAGTTCCTATGGACGTGCGAAATATCGTCGATCGATGTGTCGCGTCCTTACTTGATTAATTAATAGGTTTTCACGTTTGCCCCTAGCTATGCCCAGTGACCTCGTATTCACAACAAGAGTTGATATCGTTTGATAGATTTTGAAGGGAGCAGTTTGTTTGGGAATTTTGAGGTTATGGGAATAAGAGTGAAGTAGACGAAGTACTTTTATAGGAAATGGTTTTTGTCAAGGTTTTTATGCATATACGACTAGCGTCACATATTTAGTAGTATAGATTTAATCGTTGAAGTAGCCACATGCTAGACTTAATATCAGGTGAACGGTGAAAACAAAAGTAACACACAAGAAAGGCATAGGCAGAGGAAAAGCGAAGGTATAATTGAATTTGTGTTGTAGAGAATGGAATGAATGTGTATCGATGTGAGGAATGGAAAGTGATTTTTTTTCCACATGCGGGTAATGACATTAAATCGTAATTTTATTTTTCGAGATTTAGTTTATTGATCTAACATGGAATATATAATTATTTGCGTTTCTTGGAACAAGAGTAAAATAAGTCAAGTTAATAAAAAGGTGCTTAAAGGAGTGAATTGTGAAAACAGAGGTGTTATAAAACCAAAGGTTACAAGCGATCTTTATACTTAGATCATTAATAGGACAGCGAATGCAGTGTTGTTTTCTTTATTGGATGCAAAAAATTCTTGAGGGCATTATTTTCAATATCTAGTTAGAAATCCAAATAAAAATATCTGAAAGATATCTGGTAGAGTTTTTGCCAGATTGGGACAGCTTCACGCAGTTTTGTAATCGCACAGGTTGTGCAGTAAATTGACAGTTCTCTAATAGGAATAAAAAGCAATTATTGTAATAGATGCTCGTGACTGGTATTAGCGCTTGTGATTCTCATTATGTTTGACGGCTGTGCAATAAATAATTAAAAATCGAGAGAGAAATCAAGTAAGTAAGTAAGGAAGGAAAGGAATGATTACGATGATTCAAGTAATTGCAGAATAGAAAACTATTGCCAATCGGTTTCGTTGTTAATTGAAATTGATGCGATTGTCAAGTAGAAAAGAAGTGTGAATTAGGCCATGTTAGCGCAACGTATTGCGGCTCGTATTTCTCATTAAATTTAGTTAGATAGTACGAAGTCGTTTATAAGTAGAAATGAATGAGAGACAAACTCCCTGAAACGTGGGGTAATTTTTTGTATTAATGTGAAAGTGTCGCAATGTATGGTTTTTGTAAATATTGCGATAAATAATTTTTTATTTAAGTATTTTTATTTTTGCGAGGGTTCAAACAGAGGAAACGTTGCTGTACGCCCTTTACTCGTCAGAACTATTTGTCGAGTAATATTCTCGTCTAATTATCACTAAAATGCTGATCAAGGGATATCTCGTCCCGAAATTATATTAGAAATTTTCTAGTTTGCAAGATTTTCATTTAGTTGATAATGAATAGAAGTAATATATTGGTACGTAATGGTGGGCCTTACTTCATATATCAAGAACGTTATGTTAATAATACAAATATATACCTATTAGTTTCATTTTAAAAGTTCAAGGTACGAATAAAAAATCAAAATTGATCTTAAATCTAGGTAAATTTGCGATTAAATGTATGCAAAGAATCATTAACTTTAATCCGTTGAGTTCGAATGTTGTCTCCTAAATTATCTATCCAGAAATAGTTTTTTCTGACCTTTTTTACCTCTCACGACATGCTTTTATCATAAAGCCAATACTTCCTACGAAACTTCAAAATAACTTGCGACATATCGTGTCTTTGTTACTTTAATCACCACTTTCATTTTTCATGGACGTAAAACCTAGAATTTAAATTAAAATACGCAGCCGAATTTTGCTAGGAGGTAATTTTAAAATTATATGAAAGAGTAATCTAATCGCTACGGGACAAGACGTTCTTTAGAGTCTTAACGTGACGCAAAAAAGATGGTTTGTTGAAGATTTTATTAAGTGTGTGGACTTGGGTGACACTATAGGCATTTATAATAAGTTACAACCAAATGTGGTCAAGGTAGCCTCGAGCTTAAATTGATGTACGATGCAAAGGGAAAATAAGAATGTCTCGAAGTAAATTGGCTTCGCAAAATCAGTGGTATTATAGCGTAATGTCAGTAGAGAATGGAATGATTCGACACATGAGTACACCGTTGCAAAAACGTAATTTTGTCGTACGCCACTGACGAATTGGAAGTTGGTGTTTTTGAGATATTGTATTAGATATGGCAAAGAAAAAAATATAACTGGAACATTAAAGGTAAAGCGGCAGTAACGTGGAGCACACTATTCGATGAAAAAAAGGTAATTGATTTGAAATCAGTCTACGAGTTTTTATCAGTCAAATGAGTTATTTTAGGGGGTATTTTTGGCCCGCATGTTACTGGACGCTGGGGAGCAAAATAGTTCAGCGATTAATTTAGTTATTAGTAGCGGTATATGCATACGTATTGCAGTAATCGACCACTCGACAATTTTGTTGTAATAGCGATAAAAGTAATTATAGTAGAGTTTGGATATTAAGTCTCGTATTTCTCATAGTTGGATAGATATAAATAAATAATAAGCAATTGATATAGATGAAATAACCTAAAATAAAAGCAGAAGGAATGAGAGTCAAATGCTGAAGTACTGCTTGTAGTGTAAAATAGTTGCAAAAAATTATACATTTTTAGCTTTTGATTAAGAAATTGTCAAATTACGAGCATAATTTGTTTTTCTGCGTAAATTTGGGTATTCCGATTTTGACTAAGACATTCGAAATTCATTTCAATATTTTAATTAATGATGTAACAAATTAATGCTTTAGTATGAGATTGTAATCATTAAGCTTGTAAATTCCTTTAAAATATTATTCAATAGTAAATGCCAGAGATTGTTGTTAGAATGATGTCTCCGGTTTAACTGAGTCTCGTTTGCTTATTTATTTTCTCGCGAACATCAAATTTGCAATATTTTCGCTAAGTGAAAATTCAATGAGGTTATTTGGACGAGACTGAAGTAAACCAATCGCTGCGGTACATAAAGTTATCAAGAAAAGCGACTATTTGATAAATATAATCTTAACGTATATGGATTTCTGTGACTAAATTACAAGTATATATTTATGTTAATGCTAAATATTATATCCGACGCTTTGTGAAACGAGTAACATGCAAAAATAATTGAGCGAGCAGTGCAATTTCAAGGTATCATTGAATTGTTGCAGTAGAGGGTGAAAAGAGCAGCGATGTGGCGAATGAATAAAAGGAGGCACAGGTGTTCAGTAATTGTTCATATGCAAGTGATGACCATGAATTGGAATTTGGTGTAATGAGATATGTTTAGAAAAAGTGACTTGGTAATGTTAACAAAAGGAATGAACAAGGAATGAAAAGGAATGACAGATGTAATAAGGTTAAAGATGTTCATTAATACAACATTTAAAGAACAACGAAAATAGGGTTAGTTTCATTATTGCATAGAATGGCTTTCACATTATTGATTTGAAAAGATAGTTGAGTACGTCTTTAGAGAAGATAATTGAGTACGTCTTTGGTTCAAGTTTTCCTAGGAAGCGATAAAGGCAGGCACAAAGATGCAAAAGAATTGCCAAATGTTTCCGTTTCAAGATTCATTACGTCTCAGCTGTTTTGAGTATTGTGTTGAAGCATGTAGTACGTGTTCAACTGTGGTAGAAAGAACGTATGAATTTAAAATGCCTCTTTGCCACGCAATAAAATTATATACATTACGCATTATGGGATCCACATCTTCAATTAAGTTTGTTAAAAGATATTCCTTTGTGTGAAATAATCGTTTACTTGTACGAAAGTGCGAAGTAACGTGGACGTATCCTGTCCTAACCTTCCATTATTCTATTTAGAGGTCTTGTTTTTCCTTGGTTATCCAATCTACGATTAAAAATGGTACCAACGGCCAAACTGTGTTAAAGGAAAAAAAATATTAATTATATTTTGTGAATGAGATACAAAAATAAAAATAATCTTTAGGAGTGAATAGTGAAAAGCAAAATTATATTTTAATAATGGCAGTAGAAAATAGATTCTGAGGCGAAAATGAATACAGGAAAGAACTGAGCAACGATGTATAGTTTCTTTTTCATATGCGAGTCTTGCCAATAACTTAAGTCCTTCGTGTTTTTGAATTAAATTTTACTTGGTCAATATGAGCAATATTGTGCTATTAAAAGCGTTTAGTAGAACAAAACTAACTTAATATTGTCGATAGAAAGGCGCTAAAAGGAATGAATGTAGAAAGGCTGTAGTATAATAAAAAGCGAACAATACACGCAAAACACAATAGACATTTTTTACATTTAAGGATCGACGGTTGTAGAGTCCAATATATTTTTGGATGGAAAAAAATAATCAATTTCAAAAGCTAATTATGGGAAGGACAAAAGTGCATGCTTTTTTTGAGATACTTAGTTCATTGGATACTTACTGGTAGCTAAGGAGAGACGAAGTCGAGCGATAATAGTGGTATTATAGTAGAGGCGACGCATACGTCAATTGATAATTTTGTGGACATAGCGAAGTAAAGCTTTACTAATAGAGATGGTGTTGTACAGATTGCCACGACAAATGGGCAGTAAATAAATATAAAAAGGAACGAGAGAAAGTACCAGCGCCTCGATGATGTAAATGTGTTGCCAAAACGTCTTTTGTAAGTTTCTTAGCTGTTTGAGTTATGTTAAGCACGTAGCACCTGTGGTGGAACGCAGGAGTATTTATCTATGATACTTCATTGCAATTAGTTCAACAAGAGAAATATTGCTGAACTTTTGTATTAAAGCGGGGACTTTTTTTAAATATTATTTTTCCATCTAAACTGAAAGGTAGTGAGAATTTTAAAAATAAAACTTCGCTCGTCGACGCAAGCGTAGTGTTTTTGGGAGTATTAGGGCGATTGATTTTCTATAGTCGTTTTCTGTAGTAATTGTTTTAACAATGATCCTTCGACATCTTAATCAAGAGGTAAAAATTATTCCTGTTTTATTAGTAGGTAAAATCTTTATTAGAGTTATGGAAATAATCATGAATGATATTGATTTTGATGTAATCAAATTACATTAGCTCTAGTTTTCTAAGCAAGTTTCTTACTACGTTTCCTCTTTTCTTTGACTAAAAAATTAGTTATATTTGTACATTTGACTTATAATAAAATTTTGCCTTTCTATAATTCTCTCAAGGATATATTCAATAGATAATGATAAATGTCTGATTTTTGGGGAAAATGTTGACATGGACTTTCATAACTATTTTAAAGCATTCATTTCTATTCCTACCGATTTTACCACTTCCACGAGATGTCTAAATCTAAGAGTTTCTACGAAAGTGCAAAATTACGTCGAATAATGCCGTCTTAACCTTCCTTCGTTTATAGGAAGTCTTGCTTATCCCCTTCATTCCTCGTAGACCTCTAATCTACAATTAGAATTGATATCAATGAACAGTTTTTGTGTAGAAAAAAATACTATGAAAGTGTTATGAGAGTGAAGTAAGCGAATCGCTACGGTACAAGAAATTCTTATGGTGAAAAGTGATCTAGAAATCCAGTGGATAGACATAAGGGTATATTAATGTTTGTGATGTATGATAATTGTTTATTAACTTTGACGACAAAGTATAGTGAAGGGACTTCAAATCCGATGTAAAGTAAAAATAAAAATAACACGAGAAGTAATTGTGTGAGTGGGCAGCGTAAAAGGAAATATAATTTTGAATAATGACCCTTCATAGAATGGAGTTAACGACCCTGTGGTGAATGACGAATATATCGGAATAAGTTTTTGTACCCGAGTAAAAATTCAATGGAATTTCATGTTTTGAGATTTGATATTACTTGACCCGTAAGATAAAATGGTTTAAAAAAATGCGTTTCATAGAACAATAGTAACGTGCTGATTAATAAGCGCTACATGCAGTGATTTAAGAAAAAAACGAGGCGTTATAAAAACAGTATCGGTAGATCGAAGGTGTATTGTAGTTTTTTCCTATGCGGGTAATGACAATGAATTAGAATGTGATTTTTTAGACTTTATATATTATTTCGAGTATGTGAAAAATATTGTGCAATGAAAAGCGTTTCAGAAAACTAAAGTAAACGGGATAATGTTGATAAAGTGGTGCGTAAAAGAGTGAGCTAATAAGCAAAGGTGTGTTTAATTAATGGCTCTGAAGAATAGAATTAGCGACAATGTCACGAATGCAGAATAAACTAAACAAAGATGTGTGGTAATATCTTTATACGCAAGATTTGAAAATGAATTGGAACATAGTAGATTTCGATATATTACTTACGCCATTTTGAGAAATATTTTGTAATTAAAAGCGTTGTGGAGAAGATATGTGTGAGGAATGAAATGTTATTTGGTACTTAGGGTTTTGGTATTGCATTGCCACACGAGAAAAATTTTTAATAAAAATTACTTAGTAGAATAGTAATATGGTGATAAATGTGGACTAAAAGTGCTGAACGCAATGAATAAAGAAAAAAAATTGTATTGACAATGACTTATTAAGTGTATTCAGATTTAATATTACACCTCCGTTTCTACGAGAAATAGTGTCTAATAAAAGGCGGTTCGGAAAACGAGAGGAAATGGGATAAAGTTGAAGGAGAGATGCTGAAAGAGATAATTTAGAAATAAATAGATGAAAAGTAATTAAATGCAAAGGGAAACGTCGGTACGTAACAAGTCATTAGTAGGTACAACATTAAAAGATCATAATCTGTTTTGTCGTATGTACTGTTGGATAGACATGAAAGGATTAAGGTATTATTGCCTTTTTTAAATTGTGAATATAATTGTTACTGGGCAGTATCGACGCCGAGCGATTAGTTTTGTTATTAGCGGTACATGCATCCGTATTGCAGTTACGAATTTTCTGATAATAGCGATGTGAAGATATTGTAATAGTGAAGTTTCCCTAATTCTCATTTAAGGGATGTATAGATATTCAATAAGCGCGTGAAAGGCGGGTGCATATGACTGGTTAAGTGGGTCCAAAACGGAAAGTTTACGCTGTGAATTGAAATTGATTTGTGTTGTAAGTAATGCACAAAATTTAAAGTTTTCAATCATGTGATGATTGTGCAAAGGAAAAGGAACAGAATGAATCGAGAGCTGAGTGAACAAAAAGGAAAACCTTTGTGTGAATCGTTTGTACTCAAAAAATGATAGTGCGCGCCTCTCACTGTGTGTCTCTCTCCTCTGTGTGGGGAACTTGTTTCAATATGATACATATGAGGAAACTGTCACATCTCGTAGGCCGCAAAAATACATGTTAAATTACATCTGATTTCGTTCCAAGAATAATATTTTTCTAATAGGTTTACTAATTTTCTATTTGCGTCGTCCTTTTACTATAAAGCTCGATCAACTATAGATTTTCGTCGCCTAGTATAACCAGATCTGTATTTGTCGACGAATTGTTTCGTTGCACAGAACATTTAGATATATCTCGTTCCTGATTACATACCATAATGTTTTGTTGATAAAACTTAAGGTTAACATCTTAATACCTCCTAGTTCTTCAAACTTTGATTACAAAGAAAGTTGTAACATTAATATTTTTCCTTTTAAAAGTATAAATACAAGAATGTGTTTTATCAATATTTAAAATTGTTAAATAATGCAAAAAATCATGAATTAAATTCATTGAGTTGGTCAACAAAACGTGATCTTGCTTTCTGAGCAAATTTAAATTTTACATCAAATTGTTACTAAAAATTAAATACAATATACGAAGTACATTTCTTCATCTATACAAAGATATAATTAATTCTTTTAGTGTGAGATCGGTCTTCATTACACTTCTATAATTTTCATGAGACAAGTATTCTTATGTAAGTAAAAGCCTCATTTTGAGAAAGGAATGTTGATTTCTGTCTTAACGTTTAAATAACCGATTATTTCTTTTATTTCCGTCGCCTTCACTCCTTTGATGACATACCTTTATCATATGTGGATTAGTTTTTCTGGAGTTTCCTTACTCAATTTTTATGTAGTGTTAGGTGGTATTATTCTTTCATTTCCCGTAAACCTCAAATTTACAATTTATATTTGATGTTATTTGGTAGATTTTCCCGAGAAAACATTTTATGAAACTAGTTCTGTGAATGAGAGCGTGAAGTAATCGATTCATTTGTGGAAGACAATTATTTAGGGGTGAAAAGAGATATAGAAAATCGACCGTTGGATAATAGTTGTATTGACGTCTTCGATCGTGGATGACTAATTTTTTAAATATCTACGTCAAAATATTAGCTAGATTCGTGCTAATCTTTTTTCATCAAAAGCAAAGTGAAAATGAGAATAACATGCAGAAGCAATTATGTGTTTAGGCAGCGCACAGGCAAGGTATCTGTATAATGGTTGTGGAGAATGGAATTAGCGGCGACGTGACGAATACAGAATAAAGTTAAAAAAATGTGTGGTAATTTCTTCATATGTGAATATCGACAATAAATTGGAGGTTTGAAGTACAATATTACGTTGACCACGTGAGATATATTGTGTAATGAAAGGGTTTCGGAGATAATAGGTAAAGTGGTATTGCTGATAAAAAGTTTTTAAGTGTGAATAACAAATTGACACAGCTGTAATAAAAAGCAACTTTATAAAGTAAAACTCATGACAGTATCGAATGCGTTATTGGATATGAAAACTGAAGGGATTTCATTCGAAAAGAGAATTGTGAATAAGAAATGGTTGTATGTCTTGTGAGATTTTCAGTCCAGTTACAAGGGAGCCCGAAAGTCAAGGGATCTGTGTTAGTAGATTTAGATTTATTTAGTCAAAACATAGTGGAAACATGTAGGGGAGAAGATGATTTGCTAGTACTAGCGATGTATGCATGCATATTGGATTTATTCGACGCTTTCGTGGCAATAGTGAAGTAATGCAATTGTTATGGTGATTGTATTCAGAAAATAAGTCTTCAATAGGCTCAAAAAAATGTGATTAGACTTGAAGTACGTAATGACAAATAATTTGAATACTTATCTGGTATATTAGTAAATAAATAACCAAGTAGAAGAGGTATTGGAATGAGGGTCGAGTACAAGTGAGCGTATAATACAAGAAAGTACGGCAAAAGACGTCACAAAAATAAAACGTGAAGAAAAATTGGTTAATATACAACATTTTAATCTGAATTCGTCCAAAGAGTAATGATTCGATAATAGTTAATATTTAGTAAATTCATCGTATTACGATGTTTCAAATAGAGGCGACCACACTCCTTAGCATTTTGGTGAAGATACTACCGTATTCGTCGAGTAATTTTCCAGTAGTTCCTTAAACTTCGATTAAGGAATATTTTGTGTCCCCAGTTCTTATGTATTTTTTCGTTTGCAAGAGTTTCATTTAGTTAATGCAACTTGAAAGTAATAATCTAGTCCTGGTAGTTCAAAGATAAAAATTGTTTTTAATTGATACTATAAAACCGACAGAACATTATTATTTTACGTTAAGTAAAATTGTGATACCGAAAAATTAGAATTACATTTTTGTATGAATTTGTCAAATTTTATGGGTGCTAGATTTAATTACACTCGGTATGGACTATAAATTAGTTGCATTATGAGCAGTACATTCGACTCGATTGTTTAAAGTTACTAGGCGAATCGACAGACCTCTTCTTTCCCGCCCTCTCTGTTTCCTCTTCCCCTGTGTGTCCTTACTCCATCCTTCGCTTTTCTTCCTTGTCTCTCTACCTTCTTTTCCTTCCTCTCTCGTGTTCGCTTTTTTTTGCTCCCGCAATATTTCAACGTGAGATAGTTCTTGATTAGTCTTCTACAATTCTCTCAAGGAAGGTATTCTTTAGTAGTAAATGGATGAATTTGAGGAATGCATGTGATCGTCTCATGCATTGTGTTTCTGAAACATATTCATGAGTTTTTTTTGCCCTTTCTACGTCTACCATTATATGCTTTTTTCAACGATGTAGTAGTTACTACGTATGTGCGATACAACGCCAAGGTTGGGTTATGTAAACGATAGCGAAGTAAACGAATCCCTACAGTGCAACGTCTTTTGGGGTGAAGTGTGTTGTAAAGTAGAAGTGTTCTAAAGAAGTGTGTTCTTGTATTCAGAGTCTGTGCTTCTTTGTATGACAAATTACTAGAAGGTATTTAATTCTACGGGAAAATATAAGTCAGGAACTTATCCAATATCGAAAGCTGAAAATAAGAGTAACACCAATAGAAATTGGTTGTGTGTGAGTGCAGCGTACAATAAAAGTAATATTGAATCTAGGCAATGGAGGATATAATGAACGACGATATGGCCAATGAGTAGAATGGAACAAAGGTATTCATTTCATATGCGAGTAAATGATTTTTTTTTTTTTTTTTTTTTTTTTTTTTTTGTTTTAAGATTTGATATTCGATCTACGAAAAAATGATTAATTAATAAAAAATGACACAGATTCGTAGAACATTAGTGGTATAGGTCGATGTTACCTGAAATGCCCTAACGCAGTGCGTAAAGCAATGACTGAGGCATAATCAAAACAATTCGTGGATCGAAGATAAATTGTAGTGTTAAATGTGCTTGTAATGGCAAAAATTGGAATGTGGTGTTTTCACATGTAATATTTGTTCGGTGGTATGAGAAAAATCAGATTAAGTGTCTCGGAAAGCGAATGTAGACGGACTAATGTTAATATTAACTTTAAAGAGCGAATTCGCTAGGAAGTTACACGAGTCATACAGATAAAACATTGAAGGAACAGCGACTGTTTTGTCGAATGCATTGTTTGATGAAAATAAGTCTTATGATGACTTTTTAAGGCTTGATATCGTTTCTTGGCAGCGATGTTTAATGTTTTTAATTTAAATAAAAAAAGACAGCAATTGTTATCTCCAAGGAAACATGTGATATGCGAAAAAATATTTATTAAATTTATTGTGTGTTAATTTGGCAAATTACATGCGCGCTAAAGGTTGGAAATCAAATTTAGTTACTTCCGGTGTGGACTATAAATTAATTGCTTTTTGCGAAGTACATTTGACTTCTTTAATAAGAGTTATAATGAAACTATTTGTAATAAAGAGAAATAATAAAACTATTTTAAAGTGAGATAGTTGATGATTACTCTTCATTAACTCTCTTAAATAAGGTATTATTTAGTAGTTTAAGACTGAATTTAAGGAATTACTGTGAACTTCTGATCTCTTTTTGACTTAAAAACATATTCATGGTTTTTTCTGCCCTTTTTTACGTCTTCCATGACATGCCTTTATCAAGGACGTAATAGTTTTTAGGAAAGTGCGGATAAACATTAGCAATCGTAATTAAACTTGCATATTGTATTTATAGCGCTTATTTGATGTCACATGGACATCAAATCTACAATGAACACAGCGATCCATGGTAAAATTTTCAGAAAGCAATTTTTTTTGATTTCGGTTTTGCTATAGAGAGTGAATACAACGATTCGCGTCGGTTGCAACGTCGTTAGGGGTGAAAAGTTCTAGAAAAGCGACTTCTCGTAAACGATATATTAATGTTTGTGTATGTATGATTCAAAGAATACTAAGGATTTAGTAATTTCTACGAAAAAGTGTGGTTTTAACGCAACTTAATACCAGGTTCCTAAATGTGAAAATACCGAGTAGTAATTGGGTGTGCGGTGTGAAATAAAAGTAATTTTGATTACATGCAATACGTAATGAAATAAATGACGATGTGGCGAATAAAGAATAGAACTGAACAGATATACAGGAATTTGTTTATTCTCATATCATATTTCAGTAATGTCGGTGAAATGGAATATGTTGTGTTAAGATTTGATGTTGCCCCGATACTAGAAGAAATATTGTCCAATAAAAACATTTCGGAAAACGAAAGATTATGGGATAATGTGGATGGAAATGTGCTTGAAAGTGTTAATTTAGGATTAAATGAACATCCATGGTAAAATGCAAAGGGAACCGTCAAGACGTAACAGGAATCATCTGTAGATAAATAATTAAAGGTATTCTGTTTTTCGAATATTGTTGGATGGAAATGAAAGAGTTAAGGTAAATTATTAATGTGTTTCGAGATTTTTGAAATAATTGTCACTATACATCAACGTCGAGCGATTAGTTTTGTTATAAGCTGTATATGCATACGTATTGCAGTTAAATTGCGAATTTCGTGATAGTAGCAATGTGAAAACTTTGTAATCGTGAAGTGTTCCCTAATTTTCATTTAAGGTTTGGTAGATATGCAATTAATAAAACAGCAAATAAAGAACGAAAGAAATATAAACGAAGGTCGAAAACGGAAGGACAGGTGGGTCCAAATCGATGAGAGCGAAGTACGCTGTGTATTGAAATTGGTGAGTAATGCTCAAAGTTAGAAGTTGCTTAAACAAGCGATAATGATGCAAGGGAAGAGAATCTATCGAGAGTTAAATGAACACAAAAGGAAAACGTTAGTGTGAATCGTTGGAACACAAAAATGATTGTATTAGTGTGTGCGCGCCTCTGGTTCTAATGCTGTGTGCGAGACTGTCGTTTAAATGTTACATTTTACGTTAAACGACTCACCTCGAAGGCCATGAAAATATATTTTAAAATTCGATTGATTTCGTACCGAGCGTAATATTTTTGTAATTGTAAGTTTGGTAATTTTCTATTTGAGTCGTTCTCTCACGGTAATGAAACCAGATCCATATTCGCAGAGGTGTTCTGAAATCGTATTACGTATTTTGCCTTTATCACTATTTTTTGTTTATTAATCTTCTAATTGATATGTAAATACCTAATAGTTATTCATGCTTCAATTATAAGTAAGTGGCAATATTTATAATGGAATGATGTTTTTTTCCCTTTCAAAGTAAAAATATAAGAATGTTTTATCTCTAGATAATACTGTTGTTAAATGTAGTAGGCAAATAATCATGATTTAAATTCATTGCGTTGGTATTAGTCAACATACGCGTGATCTTGCTTTCTAAGTAAACTTGAATATTACGTCCGATTTGGACAAAAAATGTTATAGAATATGCAAATTACATTTCTTTTTGACAATAAGGATGTAATTAATTGGTTTAGTGGGAGATCGGTTTTAATTACACTTTTAGAATTCTCATGAGATAAGTGTTCTTTTGAAGTAAATGCCTCAATTTAAGGAGGTAATGTTTGTTTTCGTCTTAAATTCTTAGAAACTCTTTTCTTTTGTATTTTTGTCCTCTTTACTCCTTTCATGACATGCCTTTATCATATGTAGAATAGTTTCTTCTCAACTTTCCTCACTCGATATTTTAATGGTTTTACTTGCTATTTCAATTTCCGTAGATCTCAGATTTATTGACACCGATATTGACAATCATTGATATTGTTTGACGAATTTTCCAGTGAGAACGTGTTATGAAATGGGTCTGTGAATGAGAGCCTGAAATTATCGATTTACTAGTGGGAAGACGTTATTTAGGGGTGAATAGTGGTTTAGAAAATCGACCGTTGGTTAAAAATTGTATTGATGTCTTTAATATTGGATGACTAATTACGTCTTTATTAATACCTATAAAAAATATAAGCTAGACTCATGTTAATCTTTACATCTAAAGCGAAGTGAAAATGAGAATAACATGGAGAAGTGAGAATAACATGGAGAAGTAATTATGTGCCGCACTGACACAGAGTCTTTGAATAATGGTCGTGGAGAATGGAATTAGCGGTGATGTGACGAATGCAAAATAAAACTGAAAAAAGGTGTGTGGAAATGCATTTGTATGCGACTTGACAATGAATTAAAAAATGTTGGTTTGAACTACGATATTACGTCGATCATTTGAAAAATATTGTGTAACGAAAAGCGTTTCGAAAAAAAAAGAAATGTATTCAAAAGTTATGGAAAAATGGTTGTAAGGTATGGTTGTACATTTTCTGACCAGACAACTCGAAAGTCGTGGATCTGTGATTTGTAGTGAAGTTGGCCTGTGAATGCGCATTGGATTTGATCGACAATTTTACGGCAAAAACGAAATAAAGGCATTGTTATATTGATACGGTTAAACAGATTACTTAGAATAGGTGCAAATGTGATTGGTAATGAGGTACGCAATTCTTATTAAATTACTCTTGTGTTGAATAGTTACGACAAAAATAAGTAAATAACCGGAGTGAATGTAACCGGAAGAAATGTAACGGGAGTCGAATACAAGAGAGCCTGTAATGTAAAAAGTATTTTAAAAGTCGTTGTCTCTAAAATGGAACGTTCAGAAAAAATTAGTACGGAAAGGTGAAATTTTATCTGAACTCGCCGCAAGGGTAATGTTTTGGTAATTGTTGCCTGAATGTTTTTCTGTGTCGTGTTATTGCGGTGTTTCAAATAGTCCTTCGCGGCGGGCTTGTATAGCCATAACCGTATTCGTCGAGAATCGTTTTAGTATTATATGGATACTCAGTAGTTCAATGAATAAGAAAGCTTTTTAAAATTGCAAATAAATAAAAGATACCTATTTTTTTATGTTGAAGTAAATTAATTCCCGAAAATTACGAATTTAGTTTATTGTGTCCAAATTTGCCAAATTAAATACGTACTCTTGTTTTGACATCAAAGTTAGTAAAGTGTGATATGGACTAAAAATTAATTGCGTGAAACGCAGTACATTCGAGTTATTAAATAAGCAATATAATTAAACAATATTTGAATGTGAGATCGTTAATGATCACTCTTGTTTCTTTAAGGAGTGTATTCTTTAATACGAAATGACTGAATTACACAAAGAAATGTGAACGTAGAAATAAGAAATATTTTCATTAGTTTTCTGCTGTTTGTCTTCCATGACATGATTTTAACGAGGATGTAATAGTTCCTACGAAAATGCAAAATATCGTCAACATGTCCCGATTTAATCTTCCACTATTGTATTTATAGCTTTTGTTTGACCCTTTAATTTCCCGTGTACACAAAATATACAATTGTAATGAAATCTTCGAAAAAAAAAAAACTTCATGTTAATGAGAATGAAGTAAACTAATTGCTGCGGTGCAAAGTCTTTAAAGGTGAAAAAGTGTTATGGAAAGGCGACCAAGTGGTAAACATCACATTAAAGCTAGTAGGTTTGAATGCCTAATTACACGTTATTAATTTTTACAATAAAGCATAGCCTAGGATCTTCTTACCCGGTTCCTCAAGGAGAAAATAAAGTGGAGTGTAGTAAATGTGTATGTGTGAAGTGTACTTAATACAATGAAAGAAATTTTGAAGACATTAGTGAATGGAATGAAGAACGATATAGCAAATGGAACAAAGGTATTTGTTTTTTGTTTTTTTCAAATGCAAGTATTACTCGCGCAACTTTTCTTGAACGATGACCTTGATCCCCCTCCCTTGTGCAATAAACAGTTGAAGGCAAAAGCTCGCAGCGGGCACTGATGACAACCTTCCAAGCATTAAAACTTCGTTGGCGCGAAACAGAAGCTAGTCAAAGCCAGTTGCTTTCATAGTGCAGAACCCCTGTTCAGATTTATTGTCACTATCAAAAGAAATGGCTGAGTCAGGTCCAGGTCCTTCAAGGGAGTCACCTAAAACTCACGAAAAAGTTGAACACAAGATGCAGTTTTGACTTTCGTTTCACAGACGTTGGCATTACTTAAAATACTCTAGTGGCCGACTTCGTAACTAATACCCCCACTCCACCCGAAATCGTCAATCCATCGTTCAAGAAAAGTTGCCCGAGTAATATTAACAAACAGAAATACGTGTTTTGAGATTTACTATTACTTCGCATTTCGAGAAAAATGTTAATTAATCAGTTTCGTAGATTAATAGTGACATGGGTAATGTTGACTCAAGAGTGCTGAATAAGGAAACGACGGAGACGAAACAAAAACATTCGGTGGATCGAAGAATCGTTGAATTCTTTACATATTCGGCAAATGACAGTGGTTTGAAATACTGTGTTCTCAGATTTTGTATTCCTTCGATACTACAAGAAGTATTGTCGAATAAAAAGTGTTTCGGAAAACGAAAGAGAATGTGGTTTAAGATATACGCGAAAGTGTTAATTTAGGATTAAATGAAAGAATAATGGGTTAATCCGGAGGAGAGGGTGTCGTTCACTAAACCGGTTCACTAGAGGGGAATCGACTCACTGAACCGAATCTTTGTTTATTGATCACGTGTTGTAATGGTCACTATGTTATCGCAAGAATTATAATTTCTAATAAACATTCACATGCTACTTACACTATCATAACTACTCAAAGCCAAAATTTATTTACCACAAAAAGCATCTTATCTACTTAACACTTTTTTATATGCTCTAGAATTATAATTTCTATTTAACACTCAAATGCTACTTAAACTATCATTACTACTCAAAGCCAAAATTTAATTACCAAAAAAAAGCATCTTATCTACTTAACACTTTTTTATACGCTCTAGAATTCGCAGTATATTTCACTAACACTTTCTATTTAAACATTTTTATTATTGGGGGGCTATCGCCCCCCAAACCCCCCATTTTAATAATATAAAATCAACCAGACTATTTTTTCAAACAAATACTATATGTCAAAGATAGCAGTATTTTATTAGAAAAAATATAAAAAATTAACTCACATAATATATTTCACTAACACTTTCTATTTAAACATTTTTATTATCCCAAGAATTATAATTTCTATTTAACACTCAAATGCTACTTAAACTATCATTACTACTCAAAGCCAAAAATTTAATTACCAAAAAAAAGCATCTTATCTACTTAACACTTTTTTATACGCTCTAGAATTCGCAGTATATTTCACTAACACTTTCCTATTTAAACATTTTTATTATTGGGGGGCTATCGCCCCCCAAACCCCCCATTTTAATAATATAAAATCAACCAGACTATTTTTTCAAACAAATACTATATGTCAAAGATAGCAGTATTTTATTAGAAAAAATATAAAAAAAATTAACTCACATAATCGCTGAAATTATAGAATTTTTAGAGTATTAAAAATACTCTAATTACGTAGAACTGCACTAATTACGTAGAACATCCTTATAACACGAAAAACTTCAATGATTCATCAACGTATCACCAAATCAATAAACTTCATTTCTTTCTGGCATACATTACATACACGTCGAGACGCAAGCAAACCCACTTTCTGACACCAATGAATAACATTCAAACTTCCCTTTCGGCGCAAATCATAAATAAATTCTGAATTAATACCTTCCATCTCGGTAGACACACAAAACAATTAAAAAGGAACTTGAAATGGCAATGAAACACGCAAATCCACGCCACAAAATTCTTCGCAATATGACTATTCATCAAATTATGAAGTAAATAATTTTGTAGTCATAGTAACAACTAAATGTGTTGTTAGGAGGCTGTTTTATTAATATATCAAGTCCATTTAAACCATGCAAGCAAAAGTCTTAATTTTGTGATTTAAAAGAGTGTTGTGAAGTGAAATTTTAGAAGTGAATTGTATCGTCATGAAGAAAAAATGTTTCGTAATTGGAAAAATGTATAACTTAATTTGGAAAAGTGACTTAGTTAAATTGTGTATATATATTTATGCTTTGAATCAATGCCATCAAGATTTTTCTCAAGTGATAGAAGTGAACCGTGAATCTATAACCTTGTGAATCACGAGATTAGTGAACCGAATCAGTGAACCAAAGGAACCAAAGGTCAGTGAACGACACCCTCTCCTCCGGATCAACCGAATAATGAAATGTAAAGGTAAACGTCGAGACGTAACATACATTATAGGGTGTCTGTTTTTTCGAATGTATTGTTGGATGAAATTAAAGGGTTAACGCAATTAATAAAATGTCTTTTGAGATTTTGGAAATAATTATTACTAGGCAACGACGTCGAGCGATTAGTTTTGTGCTGTATATGCATATGTATTGCAGTTGCGAATTTACTGATAATGTGAAGATGTAATCTTGGTGTTCCTTAATTTTCATTCAAGTTTTGATAGATATGCATCAGCTAGTAAAAAACGAAAGAAATATAAAGGAGCGTCGAATACGACAGGATAAGTGGATCCTAAACGGAAAATGCGAAAGTTGACGCTGTGAATTGAAATTTGGTGTTGTAATGTACAAAAGTTTTCAACCAGGTGATAATGGTGCAGAGGAAAGAGAAGAGAAACTATCGAGAGTTAAATGAACAAAAAGGACAATGTTAGTGTAATCGTTCGTACACAAAAATTATTATAATAGTATGTGTATATCTTATTGAAGTAGTGTGTGCGAAGCGTGTGTGTAGTTAAAAATTTCATCTGATTCCGTCACGAGTGAACTATTTTGGTAATAGAAGGTTAGATACTTTTCTATTTGAGTCGTACTCTTACGGTAATGCTTCAAATAGTCAACTATAGATTTCGTTGATAAAGTATAACCAGATCTGTATTCGTTGACGAATTGTTCCGTTGCCCATTACATTTATATGTTCATGTAGGTAATATTCGCGCAACTTTTCTTGACCGATGGATTGACGATTTTGGGAGGAGTGGGGATATTAGTTACGAAGTCGGCCACTAGAGTATTTTAAGTAATGCCAACGTCTGTGAAATGAAAGTCAAACCTGCATCTTGTGCGGCGAGGTCATCGCCCTGGGAAAGCAACAGCAGGGACACTAGATGAATGAAAATGTATTTAAGCAGTCAGATAGTGTAGATCTTCGCTAATTTTGACAAGTATTTTTGTCGAAATTACCCAGAACTCACCACGTGGAGGTGTCTACACATCGAGTTCCCCACTTGCCCTCCCAACCACCCTACCTTTTGAGAGCAAGTTAGTCATAATCGAGGTTTTTAATGTCAAGTCCGGGTTTGGTGTCGTAATCGGGTAATGGTCAAATTAATCAGAATCAGAGTTTTCTGATGAATGCAAATCTTCACTCTCATCACTGGACCGTGAGGAGGTGTTAATAATAATGTCATCAATCGACATTTCTAAAATGCCATCATTGGTCCAATATTCCACCTCAAGGTTTTGCACATGTCTACAATAACCTTCCCAGTCTGATGGTGATACTTGTGCAAAAGCTGATTTAGTTAGCTTAAGCAAATTTTCTGCCGACATATCTCCTGAAATGTTCTGCTCTCTGACATATCTTTTGATTTTAGCCCATGCAAGTTCTATGGGGTTCAAATCACAATGATATGGGGGCAGACGAATTACTGTGTGGCCTTTTTTTGCTGCAATTTCATCTACAACATATGTCTTATGAGCAGGCTTATTTTCCTTAATTTTTTTAAATAGTGCTTCTTTTCTCATGGACATATCACATGAAATGCCCTTATTTTCTAACCATTGAACCATGGTTATTTTGGTGTCATATCTGCATGGGGTTTTGTCTACCTGTCTGCTGTGATACGATGCATTGTCCAGCACTATTACTGATTCAGGAGGCAGATTGTCAAGTATTTTTGTACAAAACCATCTTTCAAAATTTTCTGAGTTCATCTGACCATGATAATCCCCTGTTGTTGATTTGGCTTTAAATATTAATTGAGCCTCCTCAATGAATCCATTTTTGGAACCTATACTGGCAACAATAAATCTTTTAGATGTACTTCCCCAATCAGTGACACCAATAACGTCTTTCCTTTGCCAGCATTTTCTCACAGTAAGATTGCTGTCGATCCATGATTCATCTAGGTAAAAAATTTCTCTCCCATTCTCTCGGAAATGTTTCATTTGTACAATGAAACGAGTTCGCCAATCCACAATATCAGCTCTCTCCAGAAGCAAAGTTCTCTTATTTTGAACTCTTCTCCAAAAAAAACCCATGCTGTGCAATGTTTTTCTAAGAGAGCTTTTCCCCCATTTCCAATTAATCTTTTCTCGCAGAACAGGTAGAAGTTTGTCTATTGATGGAACAACTTTTTCTACTGAATAAAAATGCTGGATTGTATCTCGAATAACTCTCTTGTCAAAATCATCAACAGCAACCTTACCTCTTGTTCTTGTTCTAATATAAAAAAGAAAAGAATAAGCCCTTAAATAACATGTAAATATTATGGAATATTTCAAATTAGCAAAAAATGATGACGCAATTACATCAAAATTCCATTTTATATATTTTAAGATAGGATGCCTTAGTTTAATAATTACAGAGGTGTCCAATTTATTATAATTGAAGTATATCTATATTTTCCTTTTACATCTTTTCACAATTGTTTCCAAATTTTTAGAATGAATGGTTGATTTATAATATCATAAGTAATTAGATTTTTAAAAACAATATTAGTGTTGACAGAATTAAGAAGAAGGAATTCATTTTTATGTCATAATGCAACCAAGTTTAATGCCCAGCAAAATGCAGATGTTTGTATTTTGCTGATCAGAAAAAAACTAAAATCATTTTGAAGTCAATAAGGCAAAGTGGATTAAAAATAAAGAAATGTTAAAACATTAGATTATATCATAATTAAATGTTATTTAATTAAACCATCATTGTTTTTAATGAGTGGATACCAAATAGCAATACTGATTATGGAGGAAGGAAATTCAATTCAATTTAAAGAGATTCAATTCAAATTAAAAATTAATAAACATTAATATTTTTGTTTTTTAATATTATATTATGCCATAATTATAAAAATAATACTCAATAACAATTATTCATTGACTGATTGTAGTAAAGTAATATTCAGTTCCAGAAAATAATAGATTATTAAGATTTGTACTTTAAGCATTCGCAACTTTTTCATTTTAGCTTAATTGATTTTTGCTCTCAGTACATCTTTAATAGAAATGTTCTGTGTCAGATTTGTATTTAAAATTGCTCCTCACATTTTTTAATACATGACTGGTTAATTTCTTGACTTTTGTTTGCCTCTAGTGAGAAATACTTTTATTGTAATACATTCATTGTAATACTTTCTTCTTATAAATTGTGACTGTCTAAAGAGGAAGTAACAAGGCGAACATTTTTAATGTCTTAAAGTACTATAAATCAGCCTTTCATTTGAAGATCTGTGTAAAGTATATGGAAATAGTATGTAAGAAATATAATTACAGAGAGTATGATAAATTGATTTCCTTGAATGTTACCTTTTTTTACCGGGCGTTTCGGGGGATTGTGAAGGGTCATTGGCTCTTTTTGACTTTATTCTACGTATAGTGGAAATACTGGCTCCAGTATACGCAGAAGCCCGATCTAGAGCATGACTTAGAGGATGCAACAAAACATTGTTCCCCTTTTCCATTTCACATGCATGAACCACTTTTTCAATCATTTTGCGTTCGCCGCTACGATATGTCCTCTTAACTTTTTCAGGAGTTTTAGGTGACTCCCTTGAAGGACCTGGACCTGACTCAGCCATTTCTTTTGATTTAGACAAAAAGCCTGAACAGAGGTTCTGCACTGTAATAGCAACTGGCTTTGACTAGCTTCTGTTTCGCGCCAACGAAGTTTTAACGCTTGGAAGGTTGTCATCAGTGCCCGCTGCGAGCTTTTGCCTTCAACTGTTTCTTGCACAAGGGTGGGGGTTCAAGGTCATCGGTCAAGAAAAGTTGCGCGAATATTATATCTCGTGCCCTGAATTCGTATTACGTATTTTGTCTTTCCAAAGATGTATTGTAGATTAAACTTTCAGTTAATATCCAAATACCTCATAAATACATAGTTATTCAGACTTCAATTTAAAAAAGTGATAGTAATTAAATGGTATTTTTCCTCCTTAAAAGTAAAAATAAAATAATGTGTTTTATCAGGAAGTAAAATTGTAAAATGTAGTTGGCAAATAATCATGATCAATTCATTGTTTTGGAATTAACCAACTGTGTGATCTTACTTTCTGAATAAATTTAGATAGTCCGATTTGGACTAAAAGTTATATACTATATACGAAGTAAATTTAGGAATGTTGGTTGTTGTCTTTTTCTACTAGTGACTTTGACCCAATTACTGCCATCGGTACATTGTGCACCTCTTGTTAAGAAAAACAGAATGTTTATGGAGTGAATACTTTCGAAATATTTCCACTTTTTACTTTCTCGCTTACTATTACTAAGTGGTAGGAAAGAGTTATGTATAACTTACAAAAAGAAAGAAAAAAAGAGATTTTTTTGGTATTTTTTTCTGCCCCCTTTACATCTTTTATGATATGCCTTTATATATGTGGAATAGTTTTTCTGAACTTTCCTTACTCTAATTTTATGTGGTTTTTAGGTGGTATTATTCTTTTATTTCCCCTAGAATTTGTCTACCATTTATTGTAGTTATTGATTAAGAGATTTTCCAGTGAAAACGTTTTATGAAATGGGTTCTGTGATTGAGATTGTGAAGTAATCGAGTCACTAGTGGAAGACGTTACTTAGGAATAAAAAAAATTTAGAAAGTTGACCGTTGGGTAATAGTTGTATTTGTGTCTTCGATCATGGATGACTAATTACAAGTGATCATTAAATATCTACGACTAAATATAAGCTAGACTCATGCAAAAGAATGTGTGTGGAAATTTCTTCATATGCGAATATTGGCAATGAATTGAAAAATGGTGGTTTGACGTGTGATATTACGTCGATCATTTGAGATATATTGTGTAACAAAAAGCGTTTCGGACGAAAAAAGTGGTATTGTTGATAGAAAGTTTTTAATAGAGAATATCAGTGACATATATGTAACATATAAAGTAAAAATATAAAAGAAAAATGACTAGAGTTGAATGCGTTATTGGGTAATAAAAAAATTTAAGAGAGCATTATGCAAATAATATGTGGTATGGCTTTAGATATTTTTAGTCAAGTTGTAAGAAGGCAACCCGAAAGTCGTGGTTTGTTGTTAGTAGCGAAGTTGTCCTATGAATGCATATTGGATTTTATTGAAGATTTTTTGGCAATGTGGAAGTAAAGCAAATAGCAGATTGTATTCAGCAGATAATCTGGGTGCAATAAATGTGATTGGCGTTGAGGCATGCAATACTTATTAAATTAGTTGACTACTTACGTGGTAGTAAATAAGTAAATGAATATCCAGAAAGAAATGAGGATTGGAGGGATGGTTGTGTACAAGACAATAAAATGTAGAGAAAAATTAGAACAATATAAGATTTTATCTGAACTTGTCCCAAGGGCTATGATTTGTTGATAGTTTAATAATTTGTGAGTTCTTCGTATTCCGATGTTTCTAAAAGAGCCGACAATAGTCCTTATCCTGCCAGGAAAGATGCTACAGTATTTGTTGTGTAATTTTTCCGTAGTTCCTTAAAAAAGGGAATATTTTGTGTCCCCATGGTATGTGTTGTTTGTTTGTGGAAGTTGCATTTAATAGACACAACTTGAAAGTAAAATATGAATACTGTGCAGTTCAAAGATTGGAAAAGTTTTCTTACATTGCTAATAAAAATACTGTAACAATTGTTACTTTGAATGTAACTGATATGCCGAAAAAATATGAATGAGATTGGTGTATTAATTTGTCAAATTATATGCTTGTTCTAATTTTGAGATAAAATTTGGTTTTGCTCGGAGTGGACTAAAAATTAATTGCATTACGTGCAATGCATACGACTTCTTTAATTAATGTTACTAGCCGAATCCGGCAAAACTTGTGCTCTCTCTTTCTCTCTCTCTCTCATTCCTCCTCCTGGATTCCTTTTTTCTCTTTTCCCCTGCCTCTCTCTCTTTTTCTCTCTCCTCTCTTCTCTCTCTCTCCTCTCTCTCATTTTTCCATCGTTCTCTTCATGTCTCCTTTTCCCTCCCTCTCTTTTTCCCTTCTGTCTCTCTTCACCTACCTCATTTTCCTTTGTCTTATTCCCTCTTTCTCTTTCTGCTTAGAAAATAAAACTAAATTAATGCGAGGTAGTTCTTTATTACTCTTCTGTAATTCTGTTAAGGAAGGTATTCTTTAGTAGTGACTGACTGAATTTGAGGAATGAAAGAGAACGTCTCTTGTCTTTTTGATTCAGGTCTCATGTCTTTTTGATTCAGAAACATGTTCATTAATTTTTATGCCCTTTGTATGTCTTCCATGACCTTTTTTTCATAGTAATAGTTTCAACGAAATTGCGAAATAACACCAACGTATCCTGATTTAATCTTCCACTATTCTATTTATAGCTGTTGTTTGACACTTTAATATCCCGTTGACATAACAACTATATTCCAATTAAATTCATGGTGAAATTTGCGGAAAAAAAGTTTTAAAAATTTGGATTACGTTAATGAGTGAAGTAAGCAAATCACTATGGTGCAACGACTTTAGGGATGAAAAGCTTTCCAGCAAAGCTGCATTAGGGTAAAGTTTATATTAAAGCTCGTGAATTTGATGACTAATGACAAGAAGTTATTTATTTGTACGATATTTCTACGTTATTTATTTTTATTATATTTCTACGTTTAGCCAAGGAACTTAATAACAGATATCAAGAGGTGAAAATAAAAACATGAGTATAAATTGTGTGTGTGTATGCAACGTACGATTAAAGTAATTTTGAAAAAAGGCAATAGAGAAGTGATTGAACGAAATGTGGCTAATGAATAGAATGGAACAAAAGTATTTAGGCATTCATTCATATGCGAGTAATGACAGTGAGATGGAATTTGCTGTTTTGTGATAGAATGGAACAAAGGTATTTTGGCATTCATTCATATTGTGCTTGATGACAGTGAAATGGAATTTGGTGTTTTGCAATTTGAAATTACTTCGATGTACGAAAAAATTGTTATAAAATACGTTGCGTTGAATAATTGTGATATGGGTAATGTTGACTGAAAAATGCGAAACCCAGTGAATAAAGAAATAATCTAGGTTTAACAAAATCTGTATTAGTGGATCGAACATAAAAAGTTTTATTTGCGTGTAATGACAAAAAATTGGAATATATTCAGATATTTAATAGTAGTATTTTCAGATTTAATATTTGGATTGTATGAAATATCTGGTAATAAGTGTTTCAGGGAGCTAATGTAAATACAATAATGTTTCTTGAGAGGTGCTTAAGAGTGACTTTAGAATGAATGAAGAGTAGTAAAAATAAAAGGGAATCGCTGGGACAAGTGTAACAACTGGTAACTGGACTGGTAACAAGTGTAATTTACAGATCAGACCTTAAAGGAACAGCGACTGTTTTGTCGAATGCATTATTAGATGAAAATATAAGGCTTTAGAAAATATTAGATGTCTTTTTCAAGACATGATATGATTGTTACTAAATAGGGTTGTTTGATGTTTTTAGTTTAAATTTAAAAAAAAGTAATATTAAATTTATTGTGTTTGAATTTTTCAAATTACGTGAGTGAGATCTAATTTAGTTAGGTCCAATATAGACTAAAAATTAATTGCGTTATGCAAAGTACATTTTACTTCTTTAATTAGAGATACCATACAATATTTTAATGTGAAATAGATGATAATTACTCTTCTATAATTCTCTTAAGGAAGGTTTTCTTTAGTAATAAAATTCTAAATTTGAGGAACAATTATGAATGTCTGGTGTCTTTTTGATTCAGAAACATGTTAATTAATTTTTATGCCCTTTTTACGTCTTCCGTTACATGCCTTTATCAATGATGTAATAGTTTCTACGAAAGTGCGAAAGAACATTAACAATCCTGATTAAACTATCATATCGTATGTATAGTGCTTGTTTGTCCCTTTTATTTGAATCACAATCAATTCATTTTCAATCATCAAATCTACAATGAATACGGTAAATGATGGTAACATTTTCAGAAAGAAATTTTTATGTTTTGGAGTATGTTATTCAGAGTGAATTATACGATTCGCTTTGGCCCAACGTTGTTAGGGGTGAAAAGTGACTTGCGGTAAACGTTATATTAATGCTTGTGGATCGTATGATTCCTGAAGCTAGAAATATCAAGCAGTAATTTTTGAATACAAGTAATAGATGATGTAATGAACGACGTGGCGAATAAAAAATAGATGGAACAAAGGTATAAAGGAACTTATTCGTTTGCGAATGATAATGGTAATAATAAAATAATAATATTAATATAATAAAATTATAATGTATGTAATTACTTCGTTCTACGAGAAACAATGTGCAATAAAATCCGTTTGGTAGAACAATAGTGATACTTTTTAGTAACTGTAGTACTTTTTAGTACACTTTCTAATGTTGACGGAATAGTGCTAAAAGCAGTAAATAAAGAAATGAACGCTGTATGGAGGTTAACAAACAGTATCGACGGATCGGAGAGGCGTTTTAGTTTTCTCATTGGCATGTAATAAACTATCGCTGGGAGGCACTCTTCAATTTATAGCTCTTGTTTGATACTTTATTTTTTCCGCAGACACAAAATCTACAATTAAAATTTAATCTATTACTAACCTTTCTGTACGAAAATGCTATGATTTGGGTTATGTTAATGAGAATGAAGTTAAACTGTGCATCAAAAGCGACGGTAAGCATTAAATAATTGCTTGTGGATCTGGATGACTTAATTTGCAAGTAGTTATTAATTTCGACAATACAGTCAAGGAACCTGATATCGAAAGGAGAAAATTAAAGTTACACGAGTAGTAGTTGTTTGTGTTTGCAGCAAAGTATGTAAAAAATACAAATTGTTTGTGTTTGCATAAAAGTAAATTTGAATAACAGCTACGGAGAAATAAATAAATGACAATGTGGCGAATGATGAATATAATAGGACAAAATCATTTAGGAATTTATCCATGTGTGAGTAATAAAATGAAATGGAATTTTAAGTTTTGGGATTTGATATTACTTTGGCCTTATGCAAAAAATGTGTAATAATATCCGTACCATACAACAATTACCATGAATGATGTTGATTCGAAAGTGCTAAAAGCAATGAATACAGAGAAGGCAGATGTGAGTGTATTGGCCGATCTTAACGAGAGAATTGGATGAAAAGAGTTTTAAGGTATGTCTTTTTAATGGCGAGTTATGAGAACGAAATGAAAATTGTCTTTTTTGGGATTTTTAGTTTTTTGTTGTTCAGTTAGTAGTTGACGAAGTCAAGCTGTTAGTTTGGTTTTCTATTTTGTAGCGGTATTCTGACACATATTCCTGTAAATATTTTGAAATATCGGTGTACATCTGGTGTGTTCATAGATACGGTGTTAAAGTGATTGTCTTAAGGCGCTGCACAAAGTTTAGGTATTGTGGCTAGTTATTCTCATTCGCGCAAGTATGGTATCTATGCAGTTAGAAATAATTAATTTAATATCTTAGAGGAAACATAGGAATGAAAGACATAGACGATAGTACAAGTTACCTTGAAGTGGAAAAGTGTTGCCAAAAGTTACAGTCGAGATTTGAAATTAATGGGATATGATTTGAAAAGTGTGAAAAGGGAAGTGGTGGATTCAGAGATATTACTGTAATGAATTGCTGGCGAATCTTTTAGAATTACTAATGAAAAGATTCCGTTAGTGTTGATTGCTTGTAAACAAAATTGATTATAAGAATCTGTGCGTCTCAGCTGTTTATGATGAGCACAGATGTCTTGGTTGTTTGTATTGAGCATAGGGTCTCTGCTATTTGAGTTGTACTTTACTGTGATAGAAAAGATGTCTTATATGTTTTCTACTACTGCCCAATGATATTTTTTTTGTATTAAAGTGAGAGCCTTGTCTAATTATTATTTATGCATTACGAGAAACTGGCTCTAATCTGGAAGGTTGAGGGAAATAATTTTAATTCAAAATATTTTTGCCTTTTTGTATAGACAACTTTTTTGTACCAAAGATCCCTTTGATTTTGATGAAGAAATATCTCACTCCTGATTTCATTGTAAGTTAGTAGTACCTTATTTAAATAATTAAGAAAGTAGTAATATCAATACTGTAGACTTAATAACTGATAGAGAATTATAGCTGTCTAAGCACTAGGTGAAATTACTTGTTTGAATTGGTCAAATTCAAGCGTGGCCTCATTTTCTGTGGAAATTTAGTTACTACATCCGATTTGGACAAAAATCAATTCCATAATGTGAAGTACTTTCATCCCTTTAATAAAATATGTCATTAAAATGTTACTTTGGTTTGAGATTGGTCATGCTTATGTTACTACAGTTCTCTTAAATATTATTTGGTAGTAAATACCAAAATGTGAAAAGATTGTTGATGTTTGCTCTTACATATTCAATAACATAATTCTATATAATTCTGCTCTTTTTACCTCAACCATAACATATCATAATGCTATCGTTTCTTAGGAAATGCCAAATAACAATTTCTGTCTTAGGCTCTTTATTATCTATTTATGAGTATTCTGAGCCCTTTTCACTTCCCATTGAGCTCAATTCTAAAACTAAAAATTGAAATCTGTGATGTCGTTTTGCTGAAAGAAAGTTGTTTGTGAAGGTGTGAATGGCATAGTGAAGTAATCGAATCACTTCGGCGCAAAAAAATCTTTCGGGTGCAAAGTGATCTAGAAAAGCGAACTTCGGTAAAGGAAATGCTGATGTATGTGTATTTGGATGACTAAAAATAAGAATTTATTTATAGTTACGACTAAATATTTTCAAGGTAGAATTTTGATAATCTGTGTATCTGATGCAAGGTGATTATGAGAAAAATAAGCAGAAGTAATTGTGACAGTGGGAAGGAGAAAATTTAGTGTTATTGAATAATAGTAGAGAATGGAAAGAGTGACTGAATGTGGCAAATGAAGAATAGAACAGAACAAAGGTGTAGAGTATTTTTTCAAATGCGAGTAATCACAATGATATGGAAGTCAGTGTTTTAAGATTTTAATATTTCTTCAACCCTGTTGAGAAGTACTGTAATGTTGATTGAAAGATGCTTTAAAAAAATTAGTGGTGTAAGTGTGTGTGATCAGAAAAACAGTGGTGTAATAAAAGCTAAAAGAATTGGCAGAATGTAACAAAAGGCGTTTGTAAATAGAACCATGGTTGTAGTGTCATTTACATAAATTTGATGAAAATAAAAAAAACAGGCAGTAATTGATTTGAAAAGCAAGCTAAGAAGTAATGGGTTGTTAAGATCAGAATTTGAGCGATTAGTTTCGTTTTTAGTCGCTGTGTATGCATAGGTATTGAAGTTAATGGACAGTTTTGTGGTAATGGCTAGGTAAAGCAATTAAAATAGATGGTGTTAAGACAGTAACCTTGACTAATTACACAAAAAGGCAGGATATTAAGGCTCATATTTCTAATTTATTTGGTTGGAGAGCTATGCAATTAATAAAAACATTAGAAAGGGAAGGATGAAGTAATGAGATTACCGAGAGTGTTGTTTAAGTACAATTTTTTGATTATAAAAAATGGATAGGTTTAGGGATAATCATGTAATTTTAAATTATTTCAGAGGTTGTCAGGTGTAGTATTTTTGTAATGAATTAATCGAATTGCTATGGTGCAAGAAGTTCATTTATAGGTAAAAAATAGTATTGAAAATCAATGGTTGGTTAAACGGTACAATCTTGAGAGTTGTCTTGAATTACTAATTACTCATTTACTAATTGTTACAACAAAATACAATGAAGGTAGCCTCATGCTAAACTTTATATCTTAAGCAACGTGAAAATAAAAAAATAACATACAGATTTGCGTACGAGTACGAGTTTGCCGGGCACAAGCAATTATTTTGTTTAAAAAAATGGCAGGGGAGATTGGAATGAACGGCGATATGACGAATGAAGAATAAAATGGAACAAGAGGCATATAGTAGTTTTTCGTACGCGAGTAATCAATTGATTTGCAAAGCAAGATGAAATGGATGGATGTCTTTTTGGGATTTTTGTTATTTTTACCAGGCAGCAACGTCCAACTATTAGTTTTAATATTAGTTGCGGTTTATGCATATGTTTTGCAGTTAATCAACAATTTAGTGGTTATAGAGAAATAAAGCAATTTTAATAGCGATTATGTTAAACCGTAGTGGCACAAAGTAAACGATATTGTGGCTCGTATGTCATTAAGATAGATATGCAATTAATAAATAAGTGAAGAACGAATGTAAAAGTACGAAAGTAGAATATGAGAAGTGACTCAAGATTTAAAGGTTTTGCTGAAAGTGTCCATTGTTAATTGAGAGAAGTTAATGTTAAGTATAAAATGAGAAATAATAAATAAAGCGATATTGCTGCAAAGCGGGTATAATAATCTTCAGAGTTACATAAATTAAGAGAGAACTTGTTGCTATCAATTGCTTGTAAGCATAATGATTGTAAGATTCTACATGTCTCTACTCTTTCAGTTTGTGCTGATCGTGTAGACCGTACTTCACTGTGGTATAAAGCAAAGCATATGAATTTATGTAATTGTAATGAGTTCAGGTGAAAAGTGTATGATTTTTTTAAAAATTGAAATGGATTCGTTTCTTTGGGGTTGTAAGTAAGATCTAAAAATATATCTGCGCTTGATGCATATGCTTTTGTGAGAGCAGGATGGAAAAAGAACATACTCTAATATTGAAATACTCTCGTTCATTTAAGATTCAAATAATTAACGTGCTCCTTCCCCATCTATTATAGACAGCGGTATTCATCGAGTAATATTCCGCAGAACACTTGTGTCAAAAATATTAGGTTTTTTCTGTTTGTTAAGCATTTTTGTTAGGCGGTCTGTTATTTTGTTAAAAAATTTTGATGTAACACGATTATATAGATACCTAGGTTTTAGTACAATTATAAAAATTCGACGATATTTGGCTTTCTCTAAAATAACAAATTAATGAACGATCTCTGTTTTATTGCTAGGAAACATTACTATTAAATATATACAAATAAATATGTCCCGGTCCAGCCTATTCCAATCCATAAGTTCCTCCTGCTCAGATTACACGTCTGTCTCCCCCGCATGACCCATCGGGCTATCATGGCTCCCAGCTCACACCTACCCCACCCATTTAGCCTGCTCTGCCGGAGCACTTCTCCCCGGTCATCATGTTGCTTAATCTGTCTTGACTACATGCCCTATCCAGCCTGCCATGACTGTCCTGATTGCATCTCCCCTGTTCTGTTTTTTCTGCTCTATCTGTTCCTTCTCTTCAACATTGTTCTTCCATTTTCCTCCTTAGGCCCTATCTGGCATGCCTTCGCTGCCCTGCATACAACTCCCGCCATTCCCATCCAGCCTATTCCAATTTATATGTTCCTCTCGCTCATGATACCACCACGTCGGTCTCCCCCTCATGACCTACCAGGCTATCATGGCTCCCTGCTCACGCGTGCCCTGCACGCCTTATCCTCCATTTTCCCCCTATCCATTTTCTTCCGCCCTATCTCTTACTGCCTCTCATCATGCTATGTCCATATCCCTCCGCACTCAATGTTTGGCATCCTGTGGCTGCTTTGCCTACAGCTCTGGCCGGCTAATTGGGCTCTGTATGTTCCTTTTGCCCAAAACACCATGTTGTCATACCCCACGTGCCCTATTGTGCTGATGCCATGTTTGTCCAGCCCACATTTCCTGCCCTAACCATCCATCATATTCTGCTGTATCATTTCTTCCTGGTCATTATGCTTTGTCAGTCTTCCATTTATGCCCTATTTAGCATGCCATGACCCGCTACAAATACCTCTCACACCGCCCATCCAGCCCCTTTGCCTTTGTTCCTTCCACTTATCACACTTTGCCTTTTTCTCCTACATGCTCTGTTTGGCATGCCTTTGCCATCCTGCAAACTCCTCCCGGCCCTCCCATCCAGTCCCTTTCGCTGTATCGATTCCACCTGCTCATCACACTTCATCCTATCTGACATGAAGGTCTGTTCTGCAAACGCTTCCCGCCTCATCCATCCAACCCGTTGCACGCTATTTGTTGCTTCCAGTCCTTCTTTCTGCCAGGCCCATTCCCTCTGCAAGGCCTGCTCTTTCTCTCCACCTCCAAGAAAATTTTATGGAATTAGTTATGTGAATGAGAGCGAAGTAAACGAATTGCTGAGAAACAAGAATTTTTATGGATTAAATGTGGTCTAGAAAATTTAAAGTTGGAATGGTATATTTACAAGAGTTGACCTGGAATAACTAATTACACAGACTAATTCATGGTTAAGTCAAAATATAGTCAAAGTAGCCCCATGGTAAACTTTATATCCGATGCAAGGTAAAAATAAAAGTTGCATGCGGAAGGAATTGTGTGATTCTGCAACACACTGTAGTAAAGGTATCTTTGAAAAATGGCATAACGGGTGAAGAGAAGAGAATAGAATGAGCGGTGATGTGACATTATTATTGGAACAGAACAGAGTTGTATGTTTTCTTTTTATTTGAGTGTAATGACAAATGGGATACGATGTTTTGAGATGATATTACTTCGAAAATATAAGAAATAATGTGTAATATTGTGTTTCATAGAGCAAAAGTAACAGGGTAATGTTGTTAGAAAGGTTTTAAAGAGTGACTTCTGTTATGACAGGTGTAATAAAACACAAAGAGCATTGGCGAATGTTGCTAAAGACGTTTATTGATGCAACTTTAAAGAAACAGTGACTATTTTGTGGAATGGACAATTGGATAAAAAAAAAATAAAAAAATTATGGTAATTGTTTTGAAAAGGGGGTTATGAGAAGAAAATAAATGTATGCCAATTTTTTTGTCCAGTTCTTTCAAGGTAACAAGGCAAGTCGAGGTATCAGTTTTGTATTAGTAGTGATATATGCGTACTTATTGCAGTTCATCATGGAAAGTAATGTGATGGTAGCGAAGTAAAGCAAGTAAGATTGTGTTAAACCAATTGCTGAGATTAATGATGCAAAATAAGATTTTTATATTGTGGCCCATAATTCTAATTTTGTTGAATCCACAATGAAGGAAGAAACTACCATAGTACAAAAGACCAAAATTTAAAGGTATTCCTGAAAACTTCTGGTGTAAATAATTGAGGTGAGGAACAAAGAAATAAAATAGGAAGCAAGCAATAATGGTGCAAAATAAGACAAGAATACCTGCACTAGGTTGCGTTAAAAACAAGAACAATGCTAGTATCACTCCTTTGTACTTAAAAATGATTGTAAGATTCTGTGCATCTGTGTAATTTGAGGTGTATGTGCTTCGTACTCTGGTAGAATGGAAATATAAGTATTAATTACTTGCGTTACAATTTGTTTTGAATAATTTTCTATTTTTGTCATTCTTTTATGGTAATTGTTTAAATGGTCGATGAGTAAAAACTTGTATTCGTAGAGTAATTTTCCCATACATGAAATCACAATGGATTTTTGTCAATAAATATCTCTAGTATCTCTTGAATTGCAAGAAAACGGCGATGTGGCAAATTAAGAATAAAACAGAACAAGCGTATGAAAAATAATTTCATTTGTGAGTTATGACAATTGAAATTCGAGACTTAGTAATTCTTATTGGTGCATGAGAAATATTGTGTAATAAAAAGCGTTTTGTTGGAAAAAGAACTTGGTAAAGTTCATAAGTTCAGAGTGAAATAAATAGGGAGAGAAAGACTTATGATAGTTTAAAAGCAGGCTGATAGTTTTAAAGACATTTCTAGGTAAACCATTAAAGTAATAGTGATACTTGAACCAAATACTACATTCTTGGATGAGAAAAATGAAAGCTAATTCATTTAAATTGCGAGGGTATGAGAAGAAAAAAAATTTTTTTTTGAGTTGTATTGAACCTGAACTAGACAGTGAGAATGGCAAACAAGTACTTTCGTAAATAGCAATAGTATTCACATTTATATTGCAGTAAATATTTCGCATTGATATTGCAGTATTTTGTAGTAGAAGTGAAGTAAGGCAATGTAATAGAGGTAATAATAAACCGATTACTTTTACAATCAACACAAAGTGAAGTACCTCCTAATTTCATTGAGATAGCGTTCAGTATGAAAAATTAAGTAAGAGAAGTGCAATGTTGCATTACATTGTGTGTATTAAAGTGAATATGCTGTTTAAATATTAATATTGCATTAATGTGTTTCATATAAGCGGCCTTCTCAATCAAGAGACATTTCATAACTCAAACTCTTCATGAGTATATTTTTGTTTACCACATATTTATGAATTTGGAAAATCAGAAGTAACAAGTTTATTGGCATTACTTCATTATTGAGTCTACTACTAAGATACTTTTATGGAAAAACTTTTAGTTTCTTTTAATCATTCAGAAAACTATACATCGTTTGTTTTGCACTTCTTACTTTTTTCATGACATGTCTTCATCCAAAATGTTATAATAGTTTATTGTTTGTACTAAAGCGTAAAATAGCTTCGACATACTCTATTGAAACTTTTGCATTAACGGTGTGAACTAATATAAGATGTGTAATAGGAGTGTACGAATTATAATTTAATTTATATCTTTGCAGAGCTTTGTAATGCTATTAAATATTGAGTTGAATAATTTTGTTAAAATCATTCTGTTTCTACGATGTTTCAAATAGTTGCATCACTAGTTGTGAGTCTGGTGCAAGCAGAACTACAGTACTTTCCCCATACTATAGATCACTTAGGTATTACCGTAGATAACTTCGATAATAGATCGATATCTAATATCCATACCTATCATTAGAGTAGTAATAAAATGAACCTTTAGTGTGCGATTGGAAATAAGGGGAAATGAGAGGAAGTAAAGCCGGCTGTCCCATGTTAGTAGATTTACTTGCATGTAAAAGATCCTCAAGCCTCAATGACGCCCCTGAGATAAATTCAAATCTCCTGTTTCTCGCCCACGAAATACGTCCCTTCTTCGGTAGTTGATGAAAGGAGCGTAGCGAAATTTGCGTGGTCAGGCGGGCCTGATGGCCTGATTCTCGCCATGTAAAATAAGGCATCAATTCAATTCAATTCCATTCAAAAATAAAACACTTACCTTTAGTTCTGTTGACAACATGTGTTCTCAAGTTGTAATTGCCTGAATATGATGAAAGAATGTCGATGATTCCTGACTTAATGATTGAAACACCTATTTATGTTTCTTGTAAGATTCACATGTTGGAGGTCGAGGTTAATTAAAGATTTGTTAAAATTATACTGTATTTCGGAGATCAATCACTTTTGCGCTTCTGAAATTATCATTAGTTGTATCTGCCTTAAATTTTGGATATTATTTTGAAATCTCCTGCTTTTTTTATATCTCTTCGTTAACTTGCCTTTACTTTAGGGATTGACTTTTCCCCTGACTGTTTGAAATAACGTGGTTATTGCACTTCTTAACCTTGCCATAATTTTTATATTGCTGGCTCCCTTCATTACCTTTAGGCCTCAACTCTTATTGTTGATATCGTGGGTGGAACAAGATTGTCTAGCACCATTTGTATTTGTTAGTAATGTTAAATGAATTAAAAAGGATTGAAGTTGTTTTTCATTTTGTGCGGCTCACAGTTTCAATTCTAGGGAATTAAATATTTCGTGACAACATATTTTGTTAAAAACTCTTTTGTTTCTACCATAATTATTAATTCAAGGATTCTAGAGATAAAAAAAATACTTATATTAAAATTTCTTTCTTTTACTGTAATTTGGCGATAGTAAATTGATAAATAAATGAAAACCATGTGGTGGAAATGTGCAAAAATGAGAAGTATATCCACAAAGGTTGTTGGTAATGATGTTTCAAAGAAAATTTCATAAAACTTGATTATATCCACCTACATGAAATTATCATAATAATTAATAATAAATGATAATTTTATCATTTTAGTTTTATTTAAAAATGAATGTTACTGTATTTTTTTATCATACTGCGAGATGAATTTGAAAACATGAAAGTTTTTCAGGAGAAACACTATTTCATATTATGAGGTGGACAATTTCATTTATAAAACGAAAAGGAAAATTATGAATTGCTTTCAGTGGTTTAGTCCATATTAACTCTCTTTTGAAACATTGGCATTGTATGTTTTGAAAAAGAGAAAAAGTTTCATGAATGTTGACTAGCAGAGGCAGGAGGAGTAGGTGTCCGAATAACTCGCAATACTACAATTTCAGCATTCTGAAAATTTATTACAAGGAAAAAGGTGAAAATGAACCGTAAGGGGGAGTGGTCTCATTAAATTTACATTTGCATTTAAGAAAGAATGAAAAAGAAGTGTATATTGTTCATCGGTGCGGAGAAGAAGAGGAGGTCATAGTAAAATTTAATTATTGTATAATTTTAATTTCAGTATCTATCATTATATTCAAAAGAAAATAAAAAGGTGAGAGTTGGACGGCTATAAGGGGAGGAGGAGGCCGTAAAATTCAAATATTATTATAATTTCATTATTCTGCTTTTATATTAAAAAAAGGCTTATATTCAAATAATAAATTGAAAAGGTGAGAGTTGGACGGCTGTAAGGGGAGGAGGAGGCCGTGTAAATAATAAATTCAAAATTAAATAAAGTTTTTAGAGAAAATTATGAGTAAAACAAATTAATTTGTTTTAATACTAAAAAAAAAAAAAAAAAAATAATTAATTTTTGCAATGAAATCAGTGAAAACCATGAGTTAACCATTAATTGATTACATATGTAGAAAATGAATGAAATGAAGATCGAATAAAAATAAACTTAATTGAGAAAATTTATATTTTTTATTTGAGTAATCCTTACCTTTTCCATATTCTTTCCTTTTAATGTAGGAACTTTAACGTTATGATTATTCAATACGTGCTTTGATTAGAGACATTTGTTCTTCCTCGTCAGATTTTCTGAAACTTACCTCTCTCTATTAAATCTTTTCTGTCTGAAATGCTTAGTTTCCAACAGGGCCGGATTTACCTACAAGCAAAACAAGCAGTTGCTTGGGGGCCCCCATTCACCAGGAACCCCGCGTTTCGGAAAAATACGCATACCATATTTTTTTGTCTGTGAAATAATTGTTAATCAAGTAGTCAACTGTGTAACAAAATGTACAATTTCAAAACATAAAAAAAAATTTATTACATGTTAAATTAGTATAATATTAATTACACTTTATTTCCTTTACTTATAACTGAATATGTACATTTTTATGTAAACCTCAAAATTTGCAGTGAAGAGCAGACAAAAAAGTAAAATGTATTTAATGTAAAAAAATGTAACACAAGTAAAAATTTCTATAAAAAATTACCAGTTTTCATTTGTATCTGTACAGAAAGTACTTGTACTATAATACATTTTTTATTTAATAAAGATGGAGCTATTTTTTCGGAGGGAGGGGGGCAACACAATTTTGTGTTTGCCCTGCACTACTTAAATCCGGCCCTGGTTTTCAAAAGCCTCTGACAGAATTTAATTATCTGAAAAGCAATAACAGCATTATACCAAAATATTGAAATTAATCTATAACAGCACCTAATAGCAATAACTAAGATAAACATTTTCTTATGAAATGAAATATTGTTAAAGAAAAAATTTAGAAGCTTTGTAATATTTGCACTTATTTTGACCCAAAAAATGCTTTATTCAAAGCATAATCACTTTCAGATTGAACAGTATCGTAAATACAATTGAGAAAATGAAAAGGTAGCAAGAGAAAGAGAATCACAAGGTACTTTATAAATGCATTTGTTCTGATGCAAATTACATTATGAAGCATAAAGAAACTAAACATTTCAAAAAACTTCAGATATTTTCAAGATGTACAGATCTTGTTTGCTATATGACTCACTTCTAATCTTCCTTATGATTATTTTAAGACAACCCATGTTCTTATAAATTGAGTTCTTCAATTTATTCCCCAAGTACCCCCCCCCCCCCCCTCCTTTGATTGGAAAGAACGTTGAACTGAAAATGAAAAAGACGGTTGTTAAAACTTCAATGTTTGGAGAAAAGCACCTGATGAGAAACTCTTTCTAAGCTTTTATTGTATAAGTTTAGTTGCCTATCTGCATATGAACTTCAATCAACAATGAAGTTTAGGATACACCAATATAACTCATGCCTATCTATTTTCCAGTAAATCCAAACAAGTGAGAAAACTGTAATATAGATATGATTAAAACATTATTACTAAGTTGTCAAATTTTAAGATCATCTTGCTAATGAACTAGAACAATGTTTGGATGTAGGTTGTATGAAGATCATACACTTTAAAAAAATATATTGGATTTTACAATTTAAAGACTGCTTAGAAATACATTATTTGTGGTACAATACCTTAAAGAGGACATTAATACTTCCATATGTTGGTACTAATGTAATGTTATTTATGTAGACAAGTCACAGATGGCCTCGAATGTTAAAAAACATCTAAAAATGATGTAGGGTGATTCATTTAGCACCCAATGGAGATGACTCTTGATGAAGGAGTTATAAATCAATGAATTCAATTGAATTTTTTTTTTTATAAAATAATGTTGGGTATTATTGGAAATTGTTTGAAGCACATTAACTCAAAAAAGCAGTAATATATACAAATTGATGGAGATGTGCATGTACATAAGGAGACATGCGTGAGAGAATGTGACAAAATGCATTTTCTCATCTCAATCAGTGCAATTAGCACTATTCATACTAATAGTTTCAAGAAAAAATTGGAACCTTTTGTGAGAAAATGGCGTTAAAGTTTTTCTGGAAATGTGAAAATATGAGCTCTTTTTTAACAGAAAACTTGAGATTTTGAGAAACTTAATACAACATCATTTAAAGCACATATGCTCATAAATGCTATAATGTAAATCATCTGTAATGTAAATATTAACAATTTGAAAGGCGAGTAGAACAATTGAAAAAACAAAAGAACATTATGTAATTTATAGAGTGCATTTAGCACTATCCCTACCAAAAGTTCAAAGAAAAACTTCGGAGTTGTTTTTGAGAACAGCTTGATTTTTATATTTTTTTAAAAATTGCACACAATATTAGGCAAAAACTATTAAAATTTAAAAAATGCATAACCATAATGAAAGAATAGTTATGGACAACAAATTTATTTTGAAGGAAAAAGCTCTTATCTTCAGTATTGTAGCTCTAGAAAATTGCCAAAAAATTCAAACTTTATTAATTTTCGAAAATTTAAATTTAATAGTGAAAATCGGACCAATGCCACCTTAATACAAAGTGAATTTCACTCTAATCTTGGGTATCTAAACACAAAACAGATCCATTTTTTTGAGAAAATTTTGAAAATGTCTCAGGGGCTCCATGTAAAGCACCTCAAAAATTAATGATTTTTTTTTAAACGCAGAGCTTTGACTCAGGCCGTATCGATAAGGGTTTATTTAATTTGGAAGAGAACCTAGTCATGGATCTCCTTAGGCGTTAGTACTATTGTTCACATCCATCGAACTGCCGGACGTTGCTGAAACAGCACGTACTTCATCGCCTTTAGTAATGGTTATTTAAAACTATACCACAACTTCTCTCCGAATTAACACATCTGACTTTCTTTTTTTTCTGTAAAAGTCATTTGAAATCGTAGAACATTTGGTTGAAAATTACATAGTTTCAAACACTAGATTTTTTTTATTCAAAACTTAAAATATGAAAATATTTTTGCCATTTATTGAATTTGGGAGCGGGCGACTGAAAGCTAGTAATCTTAATATTTATTTCAAATAGGTTTTAAATAATTTTTATAAGATTAATTTGTAAACGTGTAAAAGCTCCAATGTAAGAAACGAACAAAGGGACATGACATGACATTCTAACTTACGTATTATCTAACTGCCTCAAAACACCTCTAAAATTACGCTCACGAAGCGTAGGATTTTCGGAGCGGGCGACTAAATTTGACGCCTAATTACTCAAAAAAGCTCATTTTCGAAAAAAATTATCATGACTTTATTTGAAGATCTGTTTTTGATGAACCACATCATTAAGAAAAAATGTATCTCAATAATTATAAAGATTTCAATTATTGTAGTTGTAGGAAGACGCCGAAAACATTTTGATTCTTTCAATTTTCGAAATATCAGGGTATTCAACCAACATGAGACCTGCACCATTTTCTTAAAGGTCCTTGATACTATCCAATAACAAAATTTCATAAAAAAACAATGAACTCGTTAAAACAAAAATATTTACACATTTAAAAATTGTCTATATTATACACAAAAATTCGCGAAAAAAGTTTTCGAAAAATTGTACATGACCATACTTCAAAATCTATCTTTAAGGAATAGATTTTATTAAGGGAAAACTATCTTTAATATGTTAGTTGTAGGGAGGCGCGGAAAAGTTTTGAAATTTTTATAATTTTCGGAAAATCAGACGAGACAAGCACCATTCTCTTCAACGTCGTTTTCGCTAACAACAAAATTCATTTAAAAACGATGGACTCATTTTTTTAATATGTCCTAGGGACTTCATGTTAAGTATCCCCAAAATTAAAATATCCATTTCAAATTCAAGGGACCGCGACTTCAGCCAGCTCGATTGAGTATAAACATTTTGAGAAAATTGACTGAATGGTTTTGCCGCGAGGGTTGTTGACAGACTAACGGACAGACACGTTTTACCGTCAATCGACTTTTCGGTTTCAAGGACCCATAAAGCATTGATCCTGGCTACACCACGTGTTAGAGGATTTTTTTCTCAATTTAACAGCTGGATTTATCCAAATTTTGATTACCAGGGCCCCGTAAGAAGATTATTTCTGCCGGAAATTCGCCTTTTTTCGCGCTGTATTACATAACTTTCTCTCCAACGCGGCAGCGAGAAAGTAAAAAAACATTTTTTTTCTGTCTCAGGGCACCCCAAAACGTGTATTTCCGTTGAAATCTTGAAATCAGTTTTCCGCAGCATTACATAACTCAATGCATAGTACGTATTAACGTACGTATACGAGAAAGTAACGTGTTACAGAATGACAGAATTTCTCGTAATAGTTTTCTAATTTCTTTGCACTGTGATAGCTTTTCGGATTTCCCGCATTATTTTTCCAGCTGCTATCTATTGCTGCCCAATGTACAGATTAAAAAAAAACAACTTTTTTTCGATTTTGTAATGGTAGAACGGAAATATTACTTTAAGAATAATATCGAAGCTGAAAGCTCGTCATACAAGGAAATTTTCGTTCAAGAATTTTGAGCCTTAAATATATATATATATATATATATATATATATATATATATATATATATATATATATATATAATATCTTTCAGGTGTACAGCATCTTTCGCAACGGGCTTGAAACATTCGATACAGAGTTAATGAGTTGAGTTAAATTTTGAAGCCATTACTGCTTTAGAATTATTTCGAGGAGTTATCTGTGCGATGGGTTTAGTGTCGGGCAAAAATCGTCTTGGTAGTTACCTCCAGTTGCGTGCTCTGTTTGGTTTTTGTTTCCCTAATTGGAAGTGGAGTGCTTGTGGGATTGAAGGAATGTTGTAAAACGTATGGGCGGATTGTTTAATGTTGATGGTAATGGGGGGTATGCCGAGCTCGTGATGGAGATCATTGGGCATGAACGAAGGTGTTTTGATTATGGTCCTTAGGAAACTACTGTGAAAGTCTGGACTTAGAGGATGTGATTTTTGGGAGCTGAGCCGCAAATAGGACTTACGAATGGTTTGAATTTGGAGGGGAAATGATCGAAATAGTATTGGGAAGAGTTGGCGAGATTTTTATGTAGCTAGAGTAAGTCTACGGTGGATGTGGGGTTTCGAGGTTAGTCAACGATCGAAGAGGACTCAGAGATATTTGACTGGTATGATGGAAAGTAATCGAGGTGTTTGGGGGTGGTCGGTGCGTCATAAGTAAAAAATATTGAACAGAGTGGAGTTAGGACAGAGCCTTAAGGCACACTTGCTGAGATAGCTTGGACAGAAGGCGCGTCAGTTAAATGTATGCAGAAGGATCTATTTGTGAGGAAGCTTTTAATTGGGAGTATAAGATATTGTGGGACGGCTATTGTATGAGAATATTAGTGAAACTCTCCAAGAATGTCTTCAGCAAGTCTAAGAAATGGATGGTTTGTTGAGACAAGTGATTGGAAGTCGAATTGACGGTGAGAAATGGCTGAAATGTCGTTGAGGTAAGCTTCTAAGCGAGAGGGAAGAAGGCTAAAGACTAAAACTGGATGGAGAAGAAGGCTCTTTACCGAGTTTAAGGATGGGTATACCATGTTCGTATTTCCAGGCTGTAGGGAAGTAAGCTATTCGTAAGAGATGAAGATGTGGCTAATGTGTACTATGGCATTGGAAGGAAGTTGTTTAAGGAATAAAGTGTTGATTTTATCGGGGCCGAAGGAATTTTTAGCCGCATATTTTGCTAGGATAGAAGCAACCTCTAATGGCGAGATGAATTTATTGGGATGAGATACGGTGATTTGTGGGTTGTTTACTTTATGCTCTATTGTTTGATTAAATTCTGGATTCGAAGAAGAATGTGGCATGTGGCAGAACATGCAAAATAGTCTGCTAGTTATGGATTTTTCTGTAGGGCAGGAGGCGACGTTGAAAGGAGTTTGGAGGGAGGAGATATGGTTGTAGTTTCTTAATGAACTACGTGTGAGGTTCCAAAGTGAGTGGTCGTTTGGATGTGTTTGTGGAAATATTGAGCTTGGACTAGAAAAAAGAAGTCTCTGTACAATTTTGATTAGATGGTTTAAGGATGATTTCAGAAAGAGAGTTCAATGATAATGATTTCGAATGGTTCTTTTGTGATAAGTTTTAGGAGTATCCTAGGGGGTTAGGTTATGGAGTAAGGGTGAGGTTAAATGAAGGGTATCGAAAATAGCATGGGTTAGTAAAGATATGGCTTTGTGTATTTCATATTCAGTGGGTAAGGTTTGTATTGGAAGCAAGAAGAGTTAGAAGGGATTAAAAATGGTGCCAGTTGGTTTTGTTTAGGTTGAAGGAAAGAGGGTTTTAATAGAAGTTAAGTCTTAGTAAGTGCGTCTGAGGATGATTTGACAGTGATTCAAACATTTCCGAAGGGGAAGTTCAGTATAGAATGAATTTGGTATTGCGATATATTTCGCATAATGATTATGGTAACATCACCGCTGACTCTTGCGCGATCTGTCTGCACGGTAGGTGATGTAGCGCGATCTGTCTGCACGGTAGATGATGTATCGTGGGATATAGATTCGGTTGGATGGAATTAGGTGCGTTGCTTGAATACAGGCTGTAAAAATTTGGTTGGTGTGGATAAATTGACTGAGGAGACGTATATTTAATCGTATGCCATTGGCGTTTCAAAAAAGGATACTAAACGGTGGTTTTGGATCCATGTTTAAGGTGGAGTTCAGAGAAATAATATGGATTGAACTATGGTGCTGATTCTTTGACTAATTGGAAATTTAATTGGATCATTTGGGGGAGCAGGGGAAAATGATTGGCTGGGATGATTGTGGGATGTCAATAAGGGTAAAGGTGGATTACGTTAATATAGGTTCTAGTTTGTTGCCTTGGGGTTTCAAAGTTTTAGTTGGTGATGAGAGAGCTTGATTTCTGAAGGGGCTCACTGTGCTGAGCGAGTCGTTTGCGAGTTGGGTTGGGGTGGGTATGGGGAAAAGGTGTGTAAGGGGTGAGGTTGCGAGGAGTTGGTGCACTCTAAATGGGATACCTTTTCTGTGAAACAGATTCTAGTACTGGTACACTCACTACTGGCCATATGCAGTTTTTCACAATTTGCACACTGTAAGTTGCCTTCGGTGCAGACTTAGTGACATGGTTTTTGGAGCAGCGACCATAGTTTTCCTTCGTATGACAGAAGTCCCGACATTCTCGGCACTGAACAGGTCGTAAAATAAACTTAGCATCGTTTTGCACTATATTCTTCGTCTGTATTTGAAGTATTACTAATAAGTATTAATTAAGTACTTCCCAAAGTATCCCCCCCAAAAAAGTTTTTCAAATACAAAATTTATTTCAAATAAAAGTAAAATACTGTCCAACCCTGTTCATTACAAATTGTTCAACATTTGGTGTAAAAACTAAAGATTTTCAAGCAAATACCAAGAGAAATTGGACAATTATAGCTGCTTTTCATACCTGTAAATCATGGCCCAACAAGATGTAATTAACAAAAATGAGCTCCCGAGTCATTTATTTTTTTATTCAAAAAACAGTAAGTTCCAAAATCCGTTCCGGTCATTTAACTATAAATAGTTGAAAGATGAAGAAAAGTTTAAAATAAATAACTAGAAATAAATTTAAAAAATAGCAAGATTAGCAATATTTGAAAAAAATCGACTTGTTCGTTTCCGAGTTATAGAAAACGTAAATGTTTTTAATTTTTCGGTTTCCTAACAGTAAAACGGAAATACTATTTTAAGAAAAACAGTAAAACGGAAATATTATTTTAATAAAGAACAGCAAAATCTCAAAATCTCCTAAATGAAAATTTTTGAACCGCTTTTAAGAAAATGGCGCTTAAGCGCTACTGTAAATTCGAAATTTGAAGCTCTTTCTAACACACAATTTTTGAGTTTTTATAAAACTACAGTAGAAACTTTTTAAAGCACTAAAACTCGCAAATACAATAGTGTCTCTACTAAAAGTTTAAAGAAACAATTGGGAGCCGTTTTTGAGAAAATCTTACGCAATATTGTTTGAAAACTAATAAAATATAAACAAATGGACATGACCTTAATGAAGTAACTCACTGTGGAGAACAAAAATCTGTCTTCAAGTTTGTTGTTGTACAAAGACGCAAAAAATTTTAACTTGTGCATTTTCGAAAATTAAGAGTTGATCATAAATTTCGACTTATGCCCTTCTTTATAAGTGTATGTTACAAATTCTTAAAATAAATTTAAAGAAAAAATTGGAGCTCTTAACAAAATTTGAAAATTGATGTAAAGTACCCGAAATTTTAAAATGTTTTTCAAAATCTCAAAGCTTCGACTCGAGCCAGATGGACAGAGTCGCTTCGATTGTGGGGAAAAAATCCTACGCCTGGTTTAGATGCCAGTAGTGTTCACAGACGGATGTTTTGAAAATGAACACGTTTTCGGTATCGGGGGACCCCAAAACTTGTATTTCCTTTGGAATCTCGAAATCCATTTCCCGCATCATAACATAAATTTCCCTATACTACACATATACGTATGTATGCGGATAAGTAAAAATTGATTTTTCTATGATAAATTACTAAAGATATTGTCTGGTATCAATACTTTTTTAATCAACTTATGATCATTTCGATCGCGTTGCGATCACATCAGAGCTAAAATGTAATACAAATATTATACAACTATTATACAAATATTATTAAATACAAATATTATTAACAGGTTGTAGGTAACAGGTTATTGTATGCAGGATGCGTAAGCAAACTAGGTCGTACATACCTTGCAGCTTCTGGGCGGAAAACAAAGTTCTGCGAATTTTTGGGCGTGTGCCTTGTTTAAGAACACAGCCGGTCGGCAGCTGGGAGGGGGCGGGAAGAGGGGTGGGGTGCGGGTGTAGGGTCGTAAACCGCGGGGGTGCTGGTGGAGGCTGGGAGACGGTCGGGCGAGCGAAGGTCAATGGAGTGGGGAGGGCTGGGGGTGGGTTAGGGGTGTACACTTTGTGCTAATTTTAGCAGAGGTGACGAGAGTTCAGGTATTTGCTGGTTGAGACACGTCATGTTCTGTTTTTTGAGGACGTTGTGTATGTGTATGGTTTCTAATTTTTCACAGATTCACACAGAGAATCAAAGAACACGAACAAGCATGGAAAAATAACACTACCACAGTCTCACACTTTGCGGATCACCTAAACTTAAACAAACACACATTTGATAAACACATAAATTTCCGAATTCTAGAAATTGAAAACGGGTACTGGAACAGAATAAAATTAGAAACCATACACATACACAACGTCCTCAAAAAACAGAACATGACGTGTCTCAACCAGCAAATACCTGAACTCTCGTCACCTCTGCTAAAATTAGCACAAAGTGTACACCCCTAACCCACCCCCAGCCCTCCCCACTCCATTGACCTTCGCTCGCCCGACCGTCTCTCAGCCTCCACCAGCACCCCCGCGGTTTACGACCCTACACCCGCACCCCACCCCTCTTCCCGCCTCCTCCCAGCTGCCGACCGGCTGTGTTCTTAAACAAGGCACACGCCCAAAAATTCGCAGAACTTTGTTTTCCGCCCAGAAGCTGCAAGGTATGTACGACCTAGTTTGCTTACGCATCCTGCATACAATAACCTGTTACCTACAACCTGTTAATAATATTTGTATTTAATAATATTTGTATAATAGTTGTATAATATTTGTATTACATTTTAGCTCTGATGTGATCGCAACGCGATCGAAATGATCATAAGTTGATTAAAAAAGTATTGATACCAGACAATATCTTTAGTAATTTATCATAATAAAAAGGTATCTACATCACCAACAATCCAATTAATAATGATTTTTCTATATAATTGAAAAAGGTATTGCGTTTCAGTAATTAACTCATCGACTTGTTTTTTTAATGAATATCCTATTTGACTAATTTTTGCCAAATACGTAACTAACTAGCTCTTTATCCGATATTGGTTGGATATTTTTTTCACACAATCCACTACTAAGCAATCTCGTACGCCCACCTCGCACTCTTCAGTCAGTCTTGGCAACATGCAGTCTCTTCTGCTCTACCTGTGCTTCCCATTCATCACAGACGGTTCGCCTCTTTTCACCCTGAACGTCTAGCCATGACCAACCACGATTCGTCTGTTTCCACCGCACGCCTTTCTTGCATGCTTTGGCCGTTCTGTCAAGGCCCACCTCCCATTCAGCACCAGCACTATTTAGTCCTCGCGTCCCATCGTCCGTCTTCGCCGCAAGTCCAACTTTACATGCCCTTGCCGTCCTGCTAACGCTTCCCTCCCTTCCATTCTCATCCAACTTTATCTGACCACCCTATCCTCTCGCTTCGATCGTCTCTTAGACACGCACTATCTGGCATGCAAAGTCCGTCCCGCTAACACTTCCCTAACCTATTTACTTTCAACTTATCTTAACTCCCGTTCATCAAGCTTCGTCCGTCTCTGCGGCACGTTCTATCTGGCTTGCAACAGCCGTCCCGTTCACACCTCCCACCCCTTTCATTTATCTCCAACTGTATCTTATACTCCTGTTCATCACACTATCTGTAATGTCATAGCCGTCTTGCTAAAACCTCCCGCCCCTTCCATTCACTTTAACTATATGACCCCCCGTTAATCACGCTTCTTCCGACTCTGCAAACGCACTAAGTTGCTGCCATAGCCATCCTGCAAATACCTCCCGCCCCTTTCATTCACTCCAAACTGTATCTGACCTCTCGTTCATCACTCTTCTTCCGTCTTCGCACACGCTCTACGTGGCTGCCATAGCCGTCCTGCAAACACCTCCCGCCCCTTTCATTCACTCCAAACTGTATCTGACCTGTTCATCACTTTTCTTTCGTCTCCGCACACGCTCTACGTGGCTGCCATAGTCGTTTTGAAAACACCTCCCGCCCTTTCATTCACTTCAAAATGTATCTGACCTCCAGTTCATCACGCTTCTTCCGTCTCCGCACACGCTCTACGTGGCTGCCATAGCCGTCCTGCAAACACCTCCCGCCCTCTCATTCACTTCAAACTGTATCAGACCTGTTCATCACTCTTCTTTCGTCTTCGCACACGCTCTACGTGGCTGCCATAGCCGTCCCGCAAAAACCTTCCGTCCTTTCATTCACTTCAAACTGTATCTGACCTCTCGTTCATCACTCTTCTTATGTCTTCGCACACGCTCTACGTGCCTGCCATTGCCGTCCTGCCAACACCTCCCACCCCTTCCATTCACTTCTAATTGTATTTGACCTCCCGTTCATCACTTTTCTTTCGTCACCGCACACGCTCTACGTGGCTGCCATAGTCGTTTTGCAAACACATCCCGCCCCTTCCATTCCATTCAAACTGTATTTGACCTCCCGTTCATCACTCTTCTTTCGTCACCGCACACGCTCTACGTGGCTGCCATAGTCGTTTTGCAAACACATCCCGCCCCTTCCATTCCATTCAAACTGTATTTGCCCTCCCGTTCATCACTCTTCTTTCGTCTCCGCACACGCTCTGCGTGGCTGCCATAGTCGTTTTGAAAACACCTCCCGCCCTTTCATTCACTTCAAACTGTATCTGACCTCCCGTTCATCACTCTTCTTTCGTCTCCGCACACGCTCTACGTGGCTGCCATAGCCGTCCTGCAAACACCTCCCGCCCTTTCATTCACTTCAAACTGTATCTGACCTGTTCATCACTTTTCTTTCGTCTCCGCACACGCTCTACGTGGCTGCCATAGTCGTTTTGCAAACACATCCTGCCCCTTCCATTCCATTCAAACTGTATCTGACCTCCCGTTCATCACTCTTCTTTCGTCTCCGCACACGCTCTACGTGGCTGCCATAGTCGTTTTGAAAACACATCCCGCCCCTTCATTCACTTCAAACTGTATCTGACCTCCCGTTCATCACTCTTCTTTCGTCTCCGCACACGTTCCACGTGGCTGCCATAGCAAACACCTCCCACCCTTTCATTCACTGCAAAATGTATCTGACCTCCAGTTCATCACGCTTTTTCCGTCTCCGCACACGCTCTACGTGGCTGCCATAGCCGTCCCGCAAACACCTCCCGCTCTTTCATTCACTTCAAACAGTATCTGACCTCCCGTTCATCACTTTTCTTTCGTCTCCGCACACGCTCTACGTGGCTGCCATAGTCGTTTTGCAAACACATCCTGCCCCCTCCATTCAATTCAAACTATCTGATCTCCCGTTCATCACTCTTCTTTCGTCTCCGCACACGCTCTACATGGCTGCAGTAGCCGTGCCGCAAACACCTCCCACCCTTTTATTCACTTCAAACTGTATCTGACCTGTTCATCACTCTTATTCCGTCTCCGCACACACTTTACGTGGCTGCCATAGCCGTCCTGCAAACACCTGCCCCTTTCATTCACTTCTAATTGCATTTGACCTCTCGTTCATCACGCTTCTTCCGTCTCCGCACACGCTCTACGTGGCTGCCATAGCCGTCCCGCAAACACCTACCGCCCTTTTCATTCACTTCAAACTGTATCTGACCTCCCGTTTATCACGCTTTGTCCATCCCCGCCTCTTTCTGTATCTGGCATGCCATAGCCGTCCTGCGAACACCTCCGTCCCCGGTGTCCCTGATCTGTCCTTTCTGTATGTTTCGGCCGCTCCTTTCGCGCTACTCCTCGCCCCCGCCTGCCCCATCTGCCGTGCTATAGCGCGTTTAGCAAGCATATGCTTTCCCACCAATTCAGACTCTTTCAGTCTATCAGTCCCCCGTGGTCATCACGCCATTTTAGTCCCCCCCCCCTCAACTTCCAATCATGTTACCGTGAATGTCCTGGTGACTTCTTCCGCGCTGCCCGCCCACTCCCTCCTGCGCTATCTCAGTTTCTCCTGTTCCTCCTGTTCGTTTTTTTCGGCCGAGCCAATTCCTTCCACTCGACCTTTTCTTTCGCTCCGACGTCAACTGCGCCTCCCTTCCCTCCGCTGCGCTTCTTCCACTGTTCTCCCCCCTTTTCGGGTATTCTTGTGCACTCGGTACTTTCTGTCCGTCCTCTCGTGTGCTCCTTCAGCCCCTCCCGTTCCTCCGGCTGAGCCTGCTCCGCGGAAGCTGTCCTACGCCACCGCCCAGCAACACCGAAGCCAGTTGAGTTCGGGATTGCATTTTACTATTAATAAGATAATTTTTGCTAAGCAGTTTGGCATCGCAACCACGCTGTTTTTCTTTATTGATTCCTCAAAAGTATTCGTTGTAAATGTGATAGCAAACACCCCACAGGTAAAATTTTTGTTGCAAATACAAACATATGCACTCGTTTTCATTTATTAGGAGCACGAGGGTAGGCAATGGAGTGGTGATGGTGGGGAGATCAACAAAATAATAACTATATTCGGAGCCGTTTGGGATGTCACGGTAAAACAAGCCTTGGCCCATGAGTAGTATCTGTAGTGTAAAATTTCACGTCGATAGGTTCAGTAGTTTTTTCAGGAAAATTTGTTTATACCGATCGATACGCTGAAAGGTAGAACACAATTTATTTGACGTGAGATTCGTTTTAGTGATGAATAAGCAATTGGAAAAATATTTAAAAGCTGAAAATTCGGAAATGACCAGATTCACTTATCTGCATTGATAAATATTTTTTTAATTTAAAGTTTTGATTATATAATATATTTTCGAATATTTCACTTTTACTTTTAATCGGTGTTATTTGTGTCAGCAGATGTAATTTGCTAGTGTGTCATAAATGAGAGAATTTCAGTTCCCACAAAAAAATAAGGATTTCCCACATTGAGCGCGTTTTGACATGTCATTTATAAACTTTATGAAATCTTATTAAATTTATTAAAAACAATTCTGGATTGAAGCATGTGTAAAATTCCTGCATTAAAAAAACACTATGAAAATATTGGGAGTTATACCTTTTTTATACTTACAGTGTAATGGTTGAATTCAAGGGGGAACGTGAAGACACATTCTTATCTTCCTTTGAAAGATAGCCAGTTTACACTTAGTAGTTGTAGCAGTTGTAGCGCATAAGGCGGAAAAATTAATTCCTTCAAACGTAAATTATGCTACTCATATTGTTTTGAAGTTGTTCACTGTTAGCGGTATTATCTCTCATTTAACGAACTGCACCCATCTAATAAAATAATTATGAAACGGGTATACACCAAATTAACGCAACAATATTTTATGTAACAAAAATAATTGCAAATGCTCTTGAAGATATGAAGAGCCAAATATTTCAGGTAGCAGATATCGTTTTAGAATTTCTCTAACTTCAGTTTCGCATTTTCAATCTTGACATTGACTTACTCCGTCAATCTACCTTACGCTTTCATTCAAATTTCTGTTCCTTTTCAATGTGCAAAACAGTCTCGAGTTTTCATGGAGGCTCATTCTTTCAGATTTTATGGAGGCTGGAATGTTTGAATCCAGGTTCTCTTCGTAGAATACACTGCTGAAAAGACCGAGAAAATGAAATACAATATAACAAAAAGCAAACTGTTCGCTTACGTACGAACTGTGATCGTGTAACATCTTCTCCAATCCAAGTTCTAATTTTCCTTCGAACCAACTTGAATAAGTCATTGTGCGGTGGTGGGAAGAAATGGACTTTAGGGTACATTCAGGTTAGGCCCATGTAACCACAATGTTTCCACTACGATTGACTGCCCGAGTAACATGTTCGCGAGCTGACAGAGCTCAAATGAGTCTTCCAATTTGGCAGATCTCACTGAAACACTTAGTACGAGCAAACAAAAGCTGAAAAAGTAATGGGCGACACACACTACCTTCTATGTGTTCCAACCCGCTCCCGAAATCCCAAGATTTTTAGTGTTTCGATCTGACAGTTGGGAAATTAATATTATTTCATCGTCTTTGGCTCAAAGTAGTATTACCTAAATCGTGTTTGGCAATACTTTCGTGTTTGGCTCAAAATTGCTTAGCACTATAAGTTATTGTTTATTAACGGAAATATCGCTTTTACCACAAGATGGCAATCTCGCAAATATTTTATTACAATTGCCAACGTACCCACTTCAGTCAGAACCTTTCTTAAAATATCTTATTTTCACGGGCGTGCCTCTAGGTATTATGATTTTATTATATTATTTGCGTTATGTAAGTAATAACAATAATAATAGTAATAAATAAACAAGTCAAAGATGTTTCATTAAATCCCAACTCAGTGACATTTTGAAATACAGCAATTAATAAGTAAATCTGCTACACAGTCTACCCAGAAAATATTACCACGCTATGCCACACGCAAATACATGCAGAAAACCATGCCCCCAAAATGGCGTAACTTATTAACGGCGTAACATAAGTATTTCAAATATTATAATGCTTTTAAAAAATCATTTGCTTTCCATCTAGAGATGATTAGCATAACATTACCAAACTGAACTTAAAATTAACTTCCTTTTGTCAGATTTTTCTTTAAATATGAAATTAAATTAATAATTCAGGCAACAACAATATAGAAATTATTACATACATATGCATATTGACAATATAATTACGGACTCATTTTCAGATGTATAATGTGTATCTACCCTTTTTATTTGAAAACCTTGGAATATAAACCTGAAATTACTTCAATCCAAGGAGAAATAATGTCTAATCAATGGGGTTTAGTAGAAACAAATAACAGCGACTAAAAGGAGTAAATTTCGAAATGTCTAGAGATGTAATATATAGCGAAGGGTATCGACGGAACGTAACAAAAGACATTTATAGTTAGAACATGAAAGCGCGGCGTCTGTAGTGTCGAATAAATTATTGAAAGGAATTTATTTTCTGCAGCGACCAGATCGAGTAAATTGGTTTTGCTATTAGTCACGGTATACATACTCTGGGTAATCGACAATTTTAGGAAGTAAAGCAATTTTAAAAAGATACTGTGTTAAACTGATTGTCTTCGCTAGCAGTTTATAAAAAGTGGGTATTAAGATAGCTAGCTACGGAATAAATATATAAATAAAAAATAAATTAGGCGATGGTAGTTCAAAGAAATGCAAAAGAATCTGCAGAGTAATCTAAATTATTAGTGGTGCTGTAGAATGGCGCAGACATTCTAGTTCTAGTTAGTTTTCCAATCTGTTTAGGCTCTTTTCGGTTTTGCCCCACCTTTCAGCTCTCATCTGTAGGGTCCTGAAAGACATCCCCCCCCCCCCAACTTTTTCGAATCCCTGATAGAATTTAAATATGACTTTGCGAATATTATAGAAGAGCAAAATTCGTTCCTGTTAGCACATTTAAATTGAAAAATTTGGAGCCTTTATAAGAAAATATTGAGACTGCGAAATATTGCTTAGATGATTGGGAGAGCATTTGCAGAAACTGCGACAAGTTCTGTCCATCGCCTTTCTGTATTCTCGGACATGCAATCGCCACGATTAACACCTTGCTGTAAGAACCATTAAGAATGGAAGAAATTATCATGGTATCATGGTTGGTTAGCTTTGCCTGGACGAAAATATACGTTCTCCTTACAAATTATATTCGTTATTCGTGCTTTCTGCAGTTTTTTTTCGCGTCTCAAAGCGCGGGTCACGGAGGCTGCATATCGTGCTTGGAATGATTACCAACGCACAAAAACAACTTTCAATGCGCCCTATACGAGTATTACTTAGCGTCTCTACTCGCGGCTCCAGATTCTCAAACAATGTGATCTCATCGCGTCTTATGTGGAAACAATCGGATTCCTGGTAATTACTACAATGTGCAAACATCTTTGCTGGTGGGCCAGGAAGTGGCGCGATCTACCGGTCACTTCTAGAAACAGTTGAAGGTTGGTTTCAAAGAGTTTTGAATTCTTGCTTTTTGTAAGAGAATTCGTCGTTTTTAGGAGGCCAAATTCGGACCTCGTTTGAGATGTATGATGTATTCATCTGAAATTCCCCTAAGAATTATCAAAATAAATGAGCTCCAAGCGTGGCGCCAAATTTGAATTAATGTGGCCGAATATGCAAACAAATGTCGTTTGAGCGCTTCTGAAAGTCCGCATTTTGATGTTCATTTTCACTTACAGCTTTCGCGATTTCGAGACATCAGAAATTATTTTATGCAATTGTACGCACAAATGCGATAATATATAAGAAATTACTGTGATTAAAATATTAACATGTGGAATATTAAAAAAAATACTTCTGTAATTTTTGGAAACGAAAGAGAATACATCGAAGTGGCATTAAAATCTTTATATTCAGTGCATTTATCACCATCCGTAGAAAAAAAACTTAATAAAGTGGTTCGTGAAAATTACCTTTGACAGTTTCCGAAAATGAGTAATGTTGAACTCATTTTCCACAAAACTTGATTTTTCGAGGCATAATAACTGTAAGTCATAATTTAAAGCGCTTGTACTGACAAATGCGTTATCGAATACAAATCGCCGGAAATATAAAAATTGATTTGAGATAAATATGAAAAAAATTATTGTAATTTGTGAAAAATGAAAGAATTCAGCAAAAGACTTTTGCCCTTTATTCAGCGCATTTAGCACTACCCGTACAATAAATTAAAGAAATATGTTCAACTCTTTTTGAGAAAATCTTTTTAATATTTTCAATAATGCCCATTCTTCACTCAAAATTACGATACATTTACTATTTTCAGAAAATGTGCAGACTATTATTTAAAGAATTATAAAGAATAAAATTCAATTAAAAAAAAAGTCCCATCTTCAATATTGTAATTGTTGGACGGCGAAAACATATCAAACTTTCGCAATTTTTGAAAGTTTAACAGTAAAAATTTTACCTGTGTCATCTTTATAAGAATATTTTATTTTATTCGAACCCTAAATTTAATGAAATTTGGAGCCATTTTTGATAAACGTTTTGAAGATGTCCCAGGGGCTTCATATAACCTCTAAAATTTAAAGAATGTTTTTCAAAATCGCAGAGCTTCGGCCAAGGCCAAGGTTGTTCACATACGCCCAACGGCCACATTTTATCGTAAACCAATTTTTCGATATATAGGACCCACAAATTGTAAATTCTGATTACACAACGTGTTAGAGGAAGTAATTTACGACATATTGGAACAGATTTATCTACCCTTTCTATGTCAAGTCCCCACAATTGGAGTTTTTCTGTCGCAAAATAACGAATTTCCCCCCAGCATTACACAACTATTTGTTATGTAAAATACTCCGTATACACTCGGACGTACGGATACGACAAATTAACTAATGCGAGCTACATTAGCACATACTATATCTACTACATTAGCACTACTATTAAATTAGCAAGTTTTTAACATTCAGAGAAATAAATGAAAATGAGACATGTACCGTTCTTATAAATATTCCTTGTTTTATCCCTGGTAATTATTTAAAGAAAACTAGTGGTGCTACAGAATGGCACGGACATTCCCGAATGGGTTCTCTATTTCCTTTGGTCCCGGCTAGCTATTCGAACTTGCCACATACTCTTGCCTGCTGCCATCTATCGCTGCCCCAAATACGCTTAAAAAAATAAAAATAAAAAAAACACTTAATTTTTCGGTTTACTGATAATAGAACGAAAATATTACTTAAAGACTATTAAAGAACAGTAAATTCCTCTCCTAAAGGGCAATTCTCTTTGAAAAATTTGGAGCCGTTTTTAAGAAAATAGCGTTTAAGCGCTACTGTAAATTCGAAATATGAAGCTCTTTTCTACAGAAAATTGTTGAGTTTTCGAAACATTTCATTGAAATTGTTTAAGTGCATATTAACTCAAATACAATGCTGTTTACAAATTGTTGCAAATGTGCATATTACCGACGTGAGAATATATTTGTGTATATTTTTTTAAAAAACAAAACAATACCCCGAAATGAATTTTGTCATACTAAAGAGTGCAATTATCACTATACTTTTCAAAAGTTTGAAGAAAACAATTGGAGCCGTTTTTGAGACAATGGCGTTTCAGAGTTTCTAAAATTGCGAAATTTTGAGCTAGTTATGACAGAAAACGATTAAATTTTCGAGAAGCTTTATGTGGAATTAAAGTACATGTACTCATAAACATAATAATGTAAGCAAAGTGCTGCTAAAGTAATTGTTAACGACATGAGAGAAAAGTCAAAAAATTACATATATGTAATTAAAAAAATAAAGCAATATGGGGTTTATGTCATCTTATAGATTGAATTAAGCACAATTCCTACCAAAAGTTTAAGGAAAAAAATTGGAGGGTTTTTAAGAAAATCATGCTTTTGTAATTTTTTAAAATTAACACCAAATATACGCAATATTGCGCGAAAACTATTAAAATTTTAAAAAATGTACGTGGCCTTAATGAAAGAACAAATTATGGACAACATTTTGTTTTTAAAAATGTGTATAATTTTGTTATGGGAAGACGCCAAAAAAATTAAAGTTTTTAAATTTTCGAAAATTCAGAGTTAACCGTGAAAATCAGACCTATGCCACATTTATAAGGGCATTTTGCTCTATTCTCATAAAAAATTTCAAGGAAAAATTTGGAGCCATTTTTGAGAAAAATTTCAAAATGTCACAGGCGCTTTTTGTTAAGTGCCCCCCAAAATAGAAATGAGCCTAGCACCATTTTTTTACCATCCATTAATGGTAATTTTTAATCCATAAAGAAAAAAACTGTTTTTGAGAAAATAATTGTTTAATACATTTTTAAAATTTCCTACAAATTTTAGGAAAACAACTCATATTTTCGAAAAATTGAATGTGACCGTATTTCAAGATCAATCTTCAGAGAACAGATTTCATTAAGAAAAAATCTTCATTTTCAATATTGTAATTATAAGAAGACTTAAGCAATTTTCGAAAAATCAGTGGTTTCAGCGGAAATGAGGCCAGCACCATTCATTTAAACAACACTTACGCTATCCGTGGACTAAGTGTAATCCAATTTTTAAAAAAGTTTTGAAAATTTTTGAAAAAAATGGACAATGTTCCTGCTTAATGCAAAGTACCTCGAAAAATCGAAATATCAGTTTGAAACTCAGAGAGCCTCGAGTTCATTTAAATCGATCGGGAAATACCAATTTTGGAGAAAATCGACTGAACGATTTCGGCGTAAGCGTTGACCACAGACGGGTGGCCAGGTGGACGGACAGACGATTGCCGTTAATGGATTTTTCGGTAGCTAGGAGCCACAAAACATGGATTCTGACTACACAACATGTTAGAGGAAGTAATACATACACACACACACACATATATACACACACATATAAATGACCACGCTCTCTTCTGTTCATCGTCCGCTCTCCATTCTCTTCCGCTCTTCTCACGCTCCTCGTCTTTTTTTCTTGTACCGCTCCCATTGGTGGTAGCAACACTATTCTCGAGCGAAATTTTCATGATTCAGACTTTCGTGAAATTTTTAAACAAAGTTTGCATGCTCGTAACTGTGATACACGTCGTTCGCACTCCGTCCTTCCATTCATACTCACTTTATATGCAAGATAACAGATCATAACTTCTTGATGATGATTTTTCGACTTTCACTGTTGTAAAACTTGAATAATTCAACATACGGTTAATTCACTGCTCATGCAAATTACTGCCTTACAAAAATTCTGCCTTTTTTAAAAACAATAGAACTGCGATTTAGAAAGCCGATCTAGGGACTGTCGGTGCGTCTACAATACTTTGCTCAAAATGTGGGCTGTTCCAAGTAAAGCAATGTCTTCAACTTCCCAGTCTTTTGAATGTCTTGAGAGTTTAGACAGATTCTTACATAAAATTTGTGAACAAATTCCAGAGCTCCGATAAGTATCGAGTCGACCTATGGTTTCACGCCTCACATTCGACTTTTCTCGATTTCCAAACTCTTGTACTTAAGAAGTTTTTCTGCCTCCTTCGTTACGCATTCCTTGGATCGCACGGCACAGCAACAAGTAGACACGTTTTTTTCCCATAAACCTGATAACAATGTCCTGTGTATTTACAGCTATCGTGCGAACAGTTTGAATTTGTTGATCGCACAAATCTGTACACAGTCCAACAGACGTCACCGGTTTTAGTGGGCGTTCGTACCACTTGGAACACTTGTTAGGAACTTCGAGTGCGGTACAGATCTGCCAGTGGATGTAACTACACACCCTATCGCGTCTATTCGTTTTCGGTCTCTGCTAGAATTGGGCGAGCTGAGAAAATATGATCAATGGTCTATACTTTTCCTGGCTGAAACAGTATTTATCATGTTGAAAACTTTTTGAGAACCGCTTTATCATCATGTCCTGTTCTCAACACCTGATCTTGGGCAGCTATTAAAACTGTTTCCGATTCGAGTTCCATTCTTCTCCCTTTAAATCACATAAATTATTGATATTTATTGATCTGCACCTTTTTTATTCTTTTTAGATACTGTTTATGGGGTGGTTTGTCTCTCCACGATTTCTTATCATTTTATTGTGTCTCACATTTCATGTTAAATATCATCAGAAGTTCAGTATCTGTTATTTTGCGTGTCTTGCATAGTCTTGCTCGCAATGCTTCTTGCTACACTGTTTCCCATTCTTCGGTAACATTTCATGACCCACCTCATTAGTAGGTCATCTTGATGACTGACTACATACTTTCCCATCCCGACTATCGCATTGTGCCACGAAGCTTCAATTTGTGTGAGGCCTCTTCCTCCTTCCTTACATGGCACATAAAGTATGTACATCGGCTCGAGGATGGACGGCAAGATGCATTGAAAAGTTTTCTGGTTTTTCGATCCATGATTCGAATTTTTTACCCAGTCTGGTCCACTAGTCCGAAACTGAATTTGGCTACAGGCACAGTTATTTGTAAATTTTACCTGGCTCAAGATCTTGAATCTCAGTGTGCACATCGACCTGAATCAATCTGATGTCATTTTGCCTCTTTTTAAGTTGATTTTTGCACACTTGTCAAAACCAAACTTCATGCAAATTTCATTGCTAAAATCATTTATTACAGACATCATTAAGAAGGGAATCACTTCATTCTTTGGGAGCACATGAAGATCATCCATGCAAAACAAATGTGACACTGGTCTTTCATTACCATGGAGCATGTAACCAAAGTCAGCTTGCGACAACTGTCTAAATAGTGGGATCAAACTAATGCAAAACAACAGAGAGGATAGAGAATCTCCTTGAAAAATTCCTCCTGTTAATCTGAATACTTCTTGTTTCTACTAATTCCTTTCCACTATGTATCAGTAATCTAGTACTCCACGACTTCATACTAGACTTGCAAAACACAATAAGTCTAAGATGAAATCGGTAGATCTTCAGAGTCTTTAAAACCCAATCGTTTGGTACATATCAAAGACCTTCTGGCAGTCAATCCAAGCCATACTTAAATCACTGTCATCATTGTTATTACGTATTACGTATCACTTCAATGAAAAGCCTTGGTAATCGTTTCAAAGTGAAGAGGGGAAGGAAAAAAAAGTTGACGTATCTTTATCCTTTTCAAATAATATTTCTAGGTTTTGTTTGTTTCTTTCATTTCCTGTGGACCTGAAATCTACAATTTTAGTAGATATCGACGTTCAGATTTTGCTGAAATAAAATATTCTGAAATGAGTTGTGTGAATAAGAGAGAGAGATGTAATGGAATCGCTACGGTGCAAGAAGTTCTTTACGGTTGGAATATGAAGAAATGTGAAACAGGTGGTGCTACAACAGCCCATGCAATATTATGTTATCGTTATGTAAAATTATGTCACAATTTCTGCCTTTCTTACTCTTCAAATACCACTTTATGGTAAATTGAGGTGTTCAGTGTATTCACGAACGTATCCAATGCGTATTTTAGCAGTATGGAAGGAAGAAAAGTTAACAAAAAATTCGTTTCACTGGCGTCGGCTTTTGGTACAGCGCGTTGTTGCCAGCGCGGCGTTAAAAGAACAATGGACAATTCGTTTGGCATAAACATCTCGTGGAGCAGTAACACTCATGGTGGTAACATTGATGTGCTGACAAGCAAATGCAATTAGATCGAAAAATGTATAATAGTCATTATAAAATACTGTTTAGTGTTGTAGTGTTCACCAAATTGCTCAATTTAACCCGAATTGCACGTTACTCCTTGTTTGAACATTTAATACTGAATGCTCCATACCTTTTTACACTTAAGAAAAACCATCCAAATTCTCATTACTTATCAAAGAATAATCATTCGTTTAAATAATTCTTGTACTCGTTTTTGAGAAAATAATTGTTTAAAATGATTTTAATGGCGCCTGTTTCACGCAAAATTGCGCAAAAAGGACATATATTCGAAAAATTGTTCACCTAATTTAAAAATATGTTTCTGCTGAAATAATATCTTCAAAATTGTGGTTGTATGAACACGTCGAAAAAAATTGAATTTTTACGATTTTCGAAAAAGAGATTTCAAAAATAATCACTCCTGCCACATTCTTTTAAGTGTCCTCCATTCTATCCAACAACAAAATTGAATCAAAAACATTAGTGCCTTTTTTTTCTTCATATAAAGTATTCCCAAAATTAAAATATGTTTCAAATTCAAGGGGCCATGACATCAGTCAGATCGATTGTGGAATATCAATCAAATATCGTTTTGACTCTTCGTGAATGAAAAAAAGGATTGAAGTTGTTACTAGACCTCCAGAGAAACTGCTATCTTCAAGAGAATTTTATCTTGAAGGGTTTTAAATGTCCACTGAGTGTTAAGGGTAGCCGTTATTCTTAATTATGCTCCATAATTTTTTTCTGTCAACAATGTTGAATGTTTTTTCAAAGTCAGTGAAAGCTAGATGAGTTTCATGATTGACTTCTTTTCTTTTTTCTAAAATTCTTTTAATAACAAAAATATTATCACTGCATCAGCAACCTTTTCGGAATCCAGTTCTTCAGAATTCTTCTTGTAAACAGATTATGTTATGATTTGTAGGCAAGTGTTAATTATTTTTGCATACACTCTATAAGCTGCAGTCAGCAGGTTAATGCCGTTGAAGTTATCACATTAATTTCTCTGGTCCTTTTTAAACAGATATCACTTCTGATGTTTACCAGGTGTTTGTTATTTTGCAGTTTCGCCAGCATTCATTGTATAAATGCAATAGCCAGAATTCACATAGTGGACCTGCATTTTTAAGAAGTTTCACATTACCTCTAGTCTACATGCTTTTCTGTTTTTCATTCTTTTTAGTGCATCCAAAGATGTACAATGGTTATGTTTGTATTGTACAGGTCAATGGTTGTATTATAGCCAAGTCCATTGTCTCTGTTGATAGGTGTTTCCAGAGTTTCTTATAATGGACTTTTCATTGTTCTTCATTAATGACATTTATATCTGCTACATCTTTTTCTGTTGGATTTAGATAATTCATAAATTTCCAAGCAAACATTTGCCTCCTATGTATGTCATGTTAATATTATCCCTTGGTATTTGATGTGCAGATTTGATCATTTGTTTGACATCATTTATTTTTTGTTTATATTCTTTTTCAACTTCTTGTGATCAATGACAAAGAAATTTTTAGAAGGCAATTTCTTTATCTGTCAATCACTGCCATGGCTATTTGTTCATTCCAAATTCTTAAACCTTTTCTTCTTCTGAACTTCTTTTTCTTCCCTAATACGTCATTGGTTGTCATCTCTATGCATTGTATATTTTGCCATTCTATTTATACATCATTAGGAGTTGCAAAATTTAAAAGATGTTCTTGCAATCTAATTTGATTCAATCATCTAATTCTTATTTGTGTGAGGAGATATACTTCAAATACTTCGTGATGTGTTTGGTCCATAGATCTAAATTTCTTCTACTTTGCAATCATTCTAATAGTTGCAATGACTAAATAGTGGTCAGAGTAAATAACACCTCCTCGATATATTTGAACATTTTGTATTTGCTTGCAGATTTTATTATTTGCAATAATGCTCTCTATTAATGATCTGATCTGTGACCTCTGGCGTAAGTGAATATTTCTTGCCCATTTTCTGAGACACATAGTTTCAGATCCATGGAAGTGAATATATAATGTCAACACATTTGGTTAAAAACTCTTTATTTTGATTGTCATTAGTAATTTAACATTATGTATTAAAAGAATTGTGGGAAGGATTCCGAAGTTCAAGAAAATATATTCATATTAAAGTTAGTCCCTTTGCTGGTTTCCGATGTTAAATTAATTGATTAATAAATAAACTTACCTGATGGAAATATAACTTGGAAGAAAATCCAGAAATAGTTGAGAGAAACTGATGTTTTACAGAAAAACTGTTTGATAATTGTATAGTCTGTTTCATTATATGTAATTACCAAGATGCTTTCAAAATTTATATTGTATTTAAAACTAGTGGTGATATGAATGGCACAAACTTTCCCATATTAGTTTTCTATTTCCTTGGGTCTTGGCTAGCTATTTGGACTTGACACATACTCTTACTAGCTTCAATTATTTCTAGTCAAAGTATATTTTTTTGAAATTTTCTAAATTTTTTGGTTTCCTAATAATAAAACAGAAATATTATTTTAAGAATATTAAAGAACAGTAAAATATCATACAAAATAGCAATTTTCTTTGAAAAATTTGGAGCCGTTTATAAGAAAATGACATTTAAGAACTATTATAAATTCGAAATCTCAAGCTCTTTTTCACAGAAAATTTTTGAGTTTTTGCAAGACTTCATTCAAAGTCATTTGAAGCACTTAAACTCACAAATACAATAGTGTTTACAAATTGGTGGAAATGTGCATATTAACGGTGTGAGTGATCTTTTAAAAACATTACATTTGTGTAAATTTTTTAAGAAAAAAAAGGGAGGAAAAAGGAGGAAAAAAAAACAACAACCCAATATGAAATTCACATCATATTAAAGAAGGCAATTAGCACTATCCATTCGAACATTTTGGCGTAAAATTTTGGAACCATTTTTGAGAAAATGATGTTTGAATGTTTCTGAAAATGCGGAATTTACTGTTTGTTTTCACAGAAAAGCTTTGAGTTCTCGAAAAACTTTTTATTATTTAAAGCACATGTAGCATATTCATAAATATAATAATGTTAAAAAAGTCAAATATTAACGTAAGAGACAAGTCAAAAATTTACATTTTTGTAATTTTTGAAAAAACAAAAGATTAAAGCAAAGTGATGTTTATATCATCTCGTAGAGAACATTTATCACTATCGCTACTTAAAATTTAAAGAAAAAATTTGGAGTCGAAAAATCTTGGTTATATTTTTAAAATGCTCATATTACACACAATATTGTGTGAAAAATACTAAAATTCCAAAAATGGAATTATTGATAGAACCAAAAATGGAGAACAAACTTTACTTACATTTACAAACACTGAAGTATTGTAGGGGATACTGTGTTTTATTTTATGTAGTATGCAATTTCATTTATTAAACAAGAAAAATGTAAATTATGAATTTCTTCAAATGGAGAAAGCTGTATAAATTCTTTTTTCAAATATCAGCACTATGTGTAAAAAAGACGGTTGCATGAAATGATGTCTGGTAGGTGCAGGAGAAGGAGGAGGTTGAATAATTGAAGCAATTGATTGTTACTACAATTTTAGCATTCTGAAAAATTGTGGTTAAAAATGGTGAAAATTAACCATAAGGGGGGAGTGATCTCATTAAATTTACATTTGCATTTAAAAAGAAAGGGAAGTATATGTCTTTCATCAGTGAGGAGAAGAAGAAGAAGTCATGTAATCTGTGTATTTATAATATTAGTATTCTGCATTTAAGTATATATATAAAATTAAAAAAAAAAGTTATAAAAAAAGGTGAGAGTTGGACGGCTATAAGGGGAGGAGGAGGCCGTAAAAAAACAAATACTTTAATATGGTATATCATTGTAATTTCAGTATTTTGCAATTATTTGTGTGTATGTATGTATGTGTGTGTGTATATGTATACAGACATACAAATACTTTCCCATATTAGTTTTCTAGTTCCTTTGGTCTCAGCTAGCTATTTGATCGTACCAGATACTCTTGCCTTTCAAAGTACATTTTTTTGATATTTTCTTAATTTTTTCCTATTTCCTGATAGCAGATGGAAATATTATTTTAAGAATATTAAACAACAGTAAAACCTCGTGCCAAATTGCAATTTTCTTTGAAAAATTTGGAACCTTTTTTAAGAAAATAGCGCTAATGAAAATTCGAAAATTAAAGCTCTTTTCCACAAGAAAATTTTGTATTTTTGAAAACCTAGTAGTGAAGTAACAAGGAGTGAAGTATTTTAACTCTCAAATACAATAGTGTTCACAAATAGTTGGAAATGTGCATATTAACGGCGTGAGAGACCTTAAAAAAAAATTACATTCATATAATTGTTGGAGGGCAAAAAAAAAAAAAAAGTGAACTTGTTATCATTAAAGAGTGCAATTAGTACTATATGTTCAAAAAAATTCAAGAAAAAAATTGGATCTCTTTTGTAGAAGAAATTATGTTTAAGCGTATCTGGAAATGAGAATTTAAGATAGTTTTCACAGAAAAAGGTCGAGTTTTTGAGAAACTATATGACATTATTTAGAGCACATGTACTCATAAATACAACAATGTGAACAGTTTGCTGGTAATATAAATATTAATGACGTGACAGACAAGTAATGCTTTCTGTAAAATAAAAAAAATACATTTTTGTAATTTTTGAAAAAATAAAAGAATAGATCAATATGGCATGTATGTCATCTTATAGAGTACATTTAGGACTATCTCTACCAAAAATTTAAAGAAAAAGAAAGACGTTTTTGAGAAAATCTTGTTTTTGTACTTTTTTTAAATTGCTCATATTGCAATATCACGCATATTGCGCATATCGGAATATCACGCCAAAAACTATAACATTAAAAAAATGTACATGACCTTAATGAAATAACTCAAGCCGAAAAAAATTGTTTTCAAATTTCGAAAATTCAGAGTTAACCGTAAACTTTGACCTACGCCACCCTTATAAGTGTATTTTACTTTGTTCTTACAAGAAATCTAAAGAAAAAATTTGGAGCCGTTTTCGAGAAAATTTTGAAAATGACTGGGAAGTTTCATGTAAAGTGCCTCCACGTTTTATAAAGTTTTTTTCAAAATCTCAAAACTTCGACTCGAGGCAGATATGGAAAGAGGGTTCTTCAATTTGGAAATAAATCCTACGTATGGTTTAGATGCTAGTGATGGTTACAGATGGACAGGCTGACGGACAGATTGACGTTTTGAAAAAAGAAAGAAAGAAGGGGGAAAAATTGGTATCAGGGGATCCCAAAACGTATATGACCGTTGAAACACGAAATCAATTTTCCGCAGTATTACCATAACTTTTTCTAATCACGTACGTACTATTAATAGTTAACTAATACTAATTTACTAGTAACACACAGTAATTCATAGTTAACTAGTAACTATTTGTAGTTAAAATGACGGGAAGATATTCTGGAACTCAAGAAAACGTGCTCAGATAATGTATCCCATACGTTACATATAGTTTTTACTGTTTTTTGACTAAATAAATCTAAAATCTAAATCTAAACATACTTGTATAAGGGAATGTAAAAATGGATGTTGGTATGTACCTGAGTGTTGAACCTATGACCCTGTGTGACCGATCTACATGAACGTTGGCACATCTACGTGTTTTTTCTAGGAGACGGTTTTTGTGCTGTTAATTTTGTTGTAACTCAACTGGCTACCGCATAAGATAACACTTCAGTTAAATTTAATTCCCAATTCACCTAGCAACACAGCTTCATTGTTGCTAGGCATTGCCGTGTGTCGCGGGGCGACCTGGAGAAGCGAGCAGCGCGGGATGGAGAGAGGGACAAAGAGGGAAAACGAGAGGGGGAAAGAAGTGAGGGAAAAGAGAGAGAGAGAAATAATGAGGAAAAATATTAAGAGTGAAGAGAGAGACGAAAAAGAGAGAGGTGAAGAGAGATTATGGTAAAAAGAGAGGGGGAAAGGGAGGGGAAAGGAAGTCGTTTGAACGGAAAAAGAGAGGGGGATGGGCGAGGGAAAAAGTGGGAAATGGAGAGAAGGGGAAAATAGACATTAAGACGGGAGAATAAGGCCAAGAGAGAGGAGGAAAGAGGGAGAGAGAGGGGAAAAGAAAGTGAAAAAGGAGGACAAACCGAGAGCGTAAAAAGAGAGGGAAAGGGTGGGAAAAGAAAAAGAAGGGAAAAAGAGAATGGGGAAAGAGAAGAGGGGAGAGAGGAGAGAAAGGGGGGAAGTGGGAAAGAGAGCCAGGGAGAGAAAAGAACGGGAAAAGGAGAGTGGGAAAAACAAGGGGGCAAAAGAATAAAGGGAGTGAGAGAGGGGAAAAGGAAGAGGAAAAGAAAGAGTGTTTGTAAGTGTGTGTGTAAAAATGGAGAGGGGAAAAGTGAGTGAAAAGAGAAAAGGAAAAAGAGAGAGGGGGGAAGATGGATGGGTAAAACAGAAAGAGAGAGAAGGAGAACTAGGGGGAGAGAGATGAGGAAAGAGAGAGAGCAGGGTTCTGGTAGTATTCAAATTAAAAGAAGAACCTAAGAGTTGGACATCTGTATGGGGAGGAGGAGGCCATGTAAAAAAAAAAAAAAAAAAAAAAAAAAAAAAAAAAAAAAAAAAAAAAAAAAAAAAAAAAAAAGATAAAAAGAAAGAATTGATGAGAAGAAAATTGCTATATTATTGAAATTTGGTAAAATACCAAATGATTCAATTATATATGTAAAGAAAATACATTTTTGAATAAAAATGAAATTAATTATGAATATTTTGTGTTTTTTATTTTAATGATCCTTGCCCTTTCCGTATTCTTTGTTCTGATGGTAGGAACCTTAACATTATGATAATACAGTACATACCTTGATTTGATATATTTTTCTACCTAATTTTTTGAAATATTATCTCTCACTGTTTGTTTGTTTCCTTTCTGTGAAATAATTAGTTTTTAAAAACCTGAGACCAGTTTTGAAAAGCAGAAAAGCAACATTCCAAAATATTGGGGTTACACTATAACAGCATTTAATACCATTTAATAAGACATTAACATTTTCATAGTGTCATTAAGCATTATTAAAGAAAAGTGATTGAATAGCATTACAAAATAATTGCAATATTTGCACTTAATTAGATTTTTTAAAAAATTATCTTTATATCTTATTCTCAGAGTATTATTTACAAATATATTCTGGTTGTATTTGAAAATATACAGTAAGTACATTGGAGAAATGAAAAAAATTGTAAGAAAAATAATATCATAAGTTACTTTTTTAATTCTTTTAAGTGAAGTGAACACAGTACTTTATAAATTTTATAGAAACTATTTCTAAACAACGTAAATAATCTTCTAATATGTGCAGATCTCCTTGTGTACTGGATCTGATCCTTTTAACCTTCTATTAAATTATTTTGAGATATCTTGTGTTCTTATAAATTGAAATTTCTTAAGTTTTTGTTTCATTTTTGACATGCCTTGGAATCATGCACCTGAAAATGAAATAGAGTGTAAAAAAAATGGCTGCTTAAAAAAAAGGTAGGTTTATTCCTGCTTTTAAAAAACTATTCAGGTAAGTTATAGGTAGCACCTACCTATCTGCACAAAAACACACTTCTTAAACACATTAACAATGAAGTTAAGTGATAAATTCAAGACATAATTTGGAATAAACTTTTAATATTTAACTTCTTCCCATTCTTCAACTATTACCTGGTCATACGCATTAAGGATTGTGTCAATCTTTCTATCCATCTCCTTTAAATAAAATTCCCTGGTTCATCTTCTGCCATTATTACGTAGTTAAAACAGATGTTGAAGGGAACTGATGTTACTCCACAGCCTTGTCTGAGGACATTGCTAGATTTTATTGATGTCAAGAGAATTATAAATCATAACATTTTGATTTTTCAAATGAAATTAAATTAGTCATAACAGATCTCTGTTACAATATAAAAACAATTGCAGATATTCTCAAAATCAAAATATCTTTGTATTAATTGTTAACACCGGTCTCTCAGACCCTAGAGCTATTTTCTTTTGTTAATTTGACTGTACTGGTTACGTTGCAACTTCAAATGCTGAGCTACGCATCATTTGAAAATGTCTTTTTGTTGTGATAACATTCTCTAATTTTTCTTACTCGTGAATTTACTAAGAAGGCCTCAACCTCACACCTGTCTTACTGTAAATGTAAGGATATTTTACGAACAACCTTTGGGATGTTCTTTTCCAGAATAAGTCATTGTTTTCTTGTGTGTTTCATTCTCTCAAACAACCAAAGTTATTATGTTTATTTGATTATTTAAGAATTTAGTTTGGTTGAAAATATCAAATGAGAAGGAGCCTGTCTCAAAGTCAACTGTTGGTCCAAAACCGAATTGCTTGGAGTGTTCGAAGAAGTTTTGCAATAAATGTGTGAAGAAATTGTGATTGTTATCTGTTGAGACAATTTATGTTCTATGACCAAGTTTAGAATATTTATTTACAAAATAGAATCTAAAACAAATCAGTGAAACTGTATTTTACACTGGCTTTACCCATTCCTGTAACAACTCTGCTTTAAATATTGAATTTCAATGTTAAAAAAAATATATTACAAAAATGTTGATTCAAATGTATGTATTATTAGTTTTATAAGGAGTAAATGCAATAAAAACATTGAATTATATGCAAATAACACCAAAAGAATCACAGGGTCTGAGATACCGGTGTTATCTATGGTGTGGGTCTTATGCACATATTGCAGCCCAACTGGGAATTAGAAAATTTTTTTTAAAACTCTGGAAGTTATGCTAACAAAACTTAAAAAATGCAGACAGTATACAATTATTCTTTGTGGTGACTTCAATATAAATTGCCTCACACAATCCAGCAAAAAAAAATCTATTTAAAGATCTACTAAAATCATACAATCTACAAACAACCATAAATACACCAACCCAAATATCCAAAAATAGAAGCACTGCTATAGATCAAATGATAATTCATGCAAATTACCATAGTTTTTCTGTTGCTACATATACCACAGGTTTCCAGATCCTAACACTTCAAACAGAATCAAACGTCACAGAACAGACAACACCACGTCTATGTTCACTTTCTTCTAAAACTTTCTTTATAAGTAAAATTGTCCTTTTTATTGCTACAGTTAATGTAACAATATTCAATTCAGTCAGGCCTCAAACAGAATATACAAATTATATTAACTCTAAAAATTACGATCATTATGTTACGCATTCAGAATTCTTTCAAATTCAGTCAGCTCTCATGCATGTATTTGCATCTCTTTGCTTGAATTTTGCGAATGTACATCCTCGCCTTAGCATAAGGGCGTCTGAGGAAGCCCATTCAATAGTACCCAGGCTTTTAGATTGCAGACAATGATTATACGAATAAGCAAATGCCGTCTATGTAATTCCTGCAAGCCTCTCTTCACCGAGCTTCAAATCTTACCATTGCCTTGCCTATTTGTTTACGAATCTGTAGTTTTAGAAATGAGTGGGCTACTCCAGCGCACCGATTTGTACACCTCTCTTAAGCTCTTCAAAAATTTTGCCTTATTAATGGTGAGTTACTACAGAACCAAATATGCCATCTTGTAGCGATTTAATAGCTACCGAATTACACAAATAATAATGTAATTGCTCTTCAAACTTCCGAGTAATTAATTGTGAACTGCCGGGTGCGCCCGCCGGCAGCAGCTGCTGACGTCACGCCGTGGGCCGCCAGCGCGACAGATCGCCGCACCGCCGCCGCTGATTGCGGCAAATTTTAATGAAATACACGGACACGAGAGCTGACTTCGACATTGAATTTTCTTCGATTATCAATTTAAAATGGCAATTATTATGGTCATTACTAATTTTGTATGCATGCAGACAACGACGTTGCCCGCATCGGGCCTTAAAGAAAACTCGATTTTTTTTCTGGGAAGCAAAAGTTACTAATGTTCAGTCCTGAAATGCTTAAGAAATATTTTTTGAGCTGGAAAGTCGATCTCGGAACTGATGCCAAAGCGTATTGCTGGGTTTGAAGTATCGTATTCCTTACGGAAAATGTTTGTTCTACCTTGAATAACAAGTTTTTAACACGCAAGGAGGAATATTTTTCAAAATGGATATTCTGCTGTCGATACTAAGCCTACTAATCAGTTCTCACAAATTTAGAGGATAACTATGTATTACATGACATACCTGAAAAGTATGCTTAATAACACTGATTTTCATTTTTAATTAATAATTAATTTTAATTTTTTAAAGCTAGACACACTCACAGCACACTTCAAATCCACATACTTACAAGCTTCACCTTCCACTGAGAAAACATCAGTAGAGAAATTCCAAAATGACCCTTATATCACTGCACCATTCCCTATAGACTATATCTCTGCAGCAAACGTAAAACAATTAATCAAGAAAATCAAAAACAAATCTTCCCCCAGAATAGATACCATATCTAATCTTACTTTAAAACATCTTCCACCACATGCTCTTGCATATCTAACTGCTATCTTCAACAGTTGTCTAAGACTCAAGTTCTTACCTTCATGCTGGAAAAAATCAATAGTAATTCCCCTTTTTAAAACCAAATAAATCCCCCAAACTTCCATCAAGTTACAGACCGATTACTCTACTACCAGCATTTGCAAAAATTTTCGAAAAGCTTATCTTAATCAGATTAAATGTCTATCTTGATAACATAAATGCAATTCTGCCACATCAATTTGGATTTTGTCCTCTTCACTCATTAACCCATCAACTAAATTAAGAATTGTTGAAGAGATTGCTCTAGCTTTTCAGCATAAACAATTCTGTGTAGCAGCCTTTTTAGACTTCACACGGGCATTTGCCAAAGTCTGGCACAATGGATTATTAATTAAGTTATGTAAATTAGGACTCCCGGAATATCTATTCCAAATAATCAAATGTTTTTCGAATAATAGATTCATCAAAGTAAAAATGAACAATACCCTATTTTTACCTACCCCAATTCTAGCCAGTGCTCCTCAAGGGTCCGCACTCTTTCCAACCCTCTTTAATATCTTCACGGCAGATATCCCTGAATTATCAAACTGTGATACGTCACTCTACGCACACGATTCAGCAATCTCAACAACCAGCGACTCTGAAGCAATAAATGACTTGCAACAACACTTAAATACCTTTTATGGATGGACAAGAAAACAGGGATTGTAACTAAACCCCTCAAAATGCGAAATCAAAATTTTTACTTTGCGAAGAACAAAAATCCTTCCCCCTTTAAAAATAAATAATTATTACATGGATCCTTCAAATATATCAAACACCTAGGTGCCTTTATAGAAACTCGTCTCACATACAAACCACATATTATTCATAGACTAAATAAAACTTATGGAGCTCTACTCAAATTATATCCACTTATTAACAAAAAAATCATCTCTAAATATTGAAAATTCTCTGTTTCTTTACAAATCAGTTCTTAGACTCTCAATAACTGACGCAGCCCTAATCTGAGGAGGTGCCACTTCATCTGTTACGAAACCCTTACAAACCTTCCAAAATAAAATACTTTGTACAATTACCAATGCCCTGTGGTATATAACCAATAGACAACTACATAGAAAACTAGACATAGAACCAATTACATTTCCTTATTATTACTTATTACAGAAACAATTACCTATTACCATTTCATTCTTTTCTAATCTCCAAACTGTCTCTTGCTCCAGCCACTTTAACCTCTGGGAAACCTTCGTTGCTCCTACAAAATCTCGTCTCTAGAAAAGATCTGTTCTGCCCCCCATAAGTTTGAGAAATTTTTGTGCCACTTATCTCTATATATCATGCTTATTTACTTGTTAGATTAAATTTAACACACACGCACGCACGCGCGCACCCACCCACACACACACGCACGCGCGCACGCGGGAACGCCACTTTGGGGCTAACATGTACGCCGAAAAAACACCCGGAGGGGTGAAAGGAGGCCAAGAGTAGATGCCCGAGTAAGCCGACCGCGCGCCAGCGACGGGGCGACGCCCTCACGGCTTTCACCCGGAAGTTATTTAAGAAGCAAAGGTGCGACTTTACAGTGTCGGCACCCAAACAAAGATGGCCGACGCGTCAAAGTTGCCACTTTGGGGCTAACCTGCACACCGGGGAAAGGCCCTGAGGGGCGAATGCAGACTTGGGGACGAAGCCCGAGCAAGCCGACTGCGCGCCCGCGAAATGGCGACGCCCCGGCGGCATTCACCTGGAAGTTATTTAAGGCTAAATGTCCCGACACTAGTACAATTTGTGGCCACCACGTGGCAGCAGCAAAATAAGTAAAATTTACTTCACCGATAACGTCTGAACCAATGGTCCGATTTTCGATCTGTAAACGGCATTTGACGCCTTTTTAAAATAGAATTTACGCTACGAAGCCCTTTTTCCAAAAATCTAGCAAAAACGCGAATTTGAAATTAGTTCTCCAATTTCCGAGAACAAATTAAAAAATGTGGGCTTATAGCGCGATGGCGACATGCTTCCTGAATCCAACGCCGTGACAATCATACAAATCGGACGAATAGGAGCGTCGTAAAGAGAAATTTACGAAAACACCTCCCTCCCCCTTCCCCGTCTGCGCCGTTGCGACATCCACCCGACTGTTGGCTCCGCCGGCGCGGCGACACGGCCAGGCCAGGCGGCGTGGGCCAGCCTCGGCGGAGCAGGAGGGACTTGCGGGATTCGCAAGCCAGACAGTCGGTTTATGCGTTCGTCACTTTGCATCTCAATCTATTTTTTCACATATATCAAACTAGAAATGCTATACTACTATCTTTTTCACAAAGTTCCGTCTTCCTTCGAATACCATCTTAAAATTGTTTGAGGCATTACTCAAAATATCGTGTCTGATTTGTAACTGTTTTTTTAAAAAATGAACTAATTCTGTAAAATTCACCATCATTCCATCTTCTCACATATTATTTTAGACATATTTTACTACTAAGTTCTTCTGTTATCATTCCACCTTGCTCTGTTATGTTCCGTTGTCAAATACCGGAAAGAATGAGCGTAGTATATGCACGAGCTCTTTTATCAACTCGATCTCAAAACGACGTTTATCTGCTTTAAAGAGTTCATCTGGTGAATATCTAAATAATATAAAATATTATAACAAATACATTTATTATTTACATAAATATATGTATACAAAAATATACACCTCCCGAAAAATAATCGGCTGCATCCGCCCCTGCTGTGACACCGTAAGCGGAAGGTGATAACACAGACCCTCGTATGTCATCGGAAGCGACCGCAGGTCCTGCACAAATCTGGCGTTTCCCACGGCACCGCTTCAGGGAGAGGCGAAGCGATGAGGAGACCGGAATTTTCATGACGCGAGCTGCAATTACTGGTAACATTGGGGAAAGTTTTATCTCGTAAACTAAAAGTAAATTATCATTTTGAATTTCTAGATTCTTTTTATGCATGTAGCCGCAGTTATCTACAGTGTAATTTTTGTTTATTTATTATTATTATTATTATTATTATTATTATTATTATTATTGTTACTATTTCTATTCACATTTATTCAAAAGCACCGAAATCAAGGTGTGACTGCGAGATCGGAGTCGCTAGGACAGACATGCAATACTTTCAGAATCTCTGTTGTACAGACTAAAAGGCAGATAAAAAGAGATAACACAAAGCTTTTGTGACTGACCAACGTAATTCTAAAAGTTTGTACATTATGTCTGTCACATGAAAACAGTAAATTATGAAAAATGAGTGGTTGTCTCTGCGACTTCTTGCACTGAAGAGTGATGCAGTTCATTGACCATTTTCCACTTGAATTACAGTGCAGTATACTCCTCTATGAATAGAAGTTTTTAGTACCTGAGAGAGTACGATCTAAAAGCCATTTTCACACTTTGCGGTCTCAACAAATTACTTTTGACGTTGAAAACCTGAAAAGTGTTCACACTAGTGTAACGATTTTTGACGCCTCATCTTTCGCAAGGCGGCAATTTGACAATAATCTCTCTTGAATAGTGAGGGAAATTCAATTACATTGCACAAATAAATATGTTTCCAAAACTTTACGAAACCACATATTTAAATATTACTGTCACCTGTCGTTCATACGAGGTAGAACTAAAGAATTCGCCGAAGACCTACAGTGTAAGTATTCAGCATATTGACGTGTTTTGCAATTTTCCGCCTACGCGAGCAGTCGAGGAAATAGTATATCTGCTTTGACAACATTGTATGAGGTTCAATATCACTTCATCTAATATAGAATGTTTCTTGTTCTGAGAAGACATGAACTCAATGAGTGACATGTTGATTGCTTTTTGTTCGTAACACAAGTGTATAGCGTATTGATTTTAATTTGGTTTGTGACTTTTGGTGGTACGGTATGGCTTCTGTTCGTAGAAAAGGCCAAACAATACACAGTTAAGCTATGGAAAATATACGTCTCATTATTAAGAAATGTGACAAAGAAAAGAATTCGGGCGTTCTTCAACACACGCTGCATGACAGCAATTTTCGGGTAGTAAACTATACTAAAGTATCTGTTCGAACTGTGACATCAATTAAAAAAGAAGGATTTGAAGCCGGCGGGGCAGCCTTGAGTACTCCCGGTAAGAAAAGGCCATATTGTGAAGATAAAAAATTCCACATTGATGACATCCACTTATTGCTTATTTGTTTTCCTTATTCTCGTATGATGTTTTAATTCTTGCCTATGGATACTTGGCGTAATATATTTGGGACAGCTAGTAGTTGCAAATTAGGCGGGGGGGGGGGGGGGAATGCAGCTTCCAAGAACTTCCTCAGTCTCGCAATCGAGTCAACTCCCAACTAAAAGAATGAGGTGGCTTGGGGATGAACAGACACGCAGTAGACACGTGGACGTGGAGCAGGAAGTGTAAAGCGGAGAAAAACACCGAGTAAGCGAGCCGATCAGTGAACTTGGTGTGAGCATTCTCCACGTTGTCTATATGCGAACCACTGTCCCAGTGCCATATCGGACTTTGAAATCCCGGGCCCCCGCCCCCACGGCCACTTTACGCGAGTCCAGGCTCGTTCGTGCCCTATCCCTGTCCTAGTCCTTTGCGGCAGGTGGCGATGAAAGACCAACCGCCCGATGCATTCGGAGCAACAACCTCCTTAATAGTTTTCACAATCGACAGGCTGAATTAGACCCTCAGAGAAAATTCAAGATTTTTTCCGTGAAATATAAAGAAGTTTCACAAAATCTTGGAAACACAGACTTCGAAGCGAAGATTCGATGGATTATATAGTACGATATAAGCAATACTATAGTGTGAATACTTTGGTTTTTACTCCAAACGCGTGCCTATTATTATTATTATTATTATTATTATTATTATTATTATTATTATTATTATTATTATTATTATTATTATTATGTGTAACGGAGTCCTTATATTTCTTTCTTTTCAAACATTATATTTCTCTGCAAAGAAAGCAAATGACCAGACGAGAGTCAGAAAACTCTACGGGGATTCCAGCCCAGACCAAGGTAAGATAAAGAAAAGTTTATTCAAGAAAAAAAGCGAAGAAGTGGAAGAACATAACAACAAATGGAGATCTTAATAAATTTTTCAGGTCATCCGAAATATGACCACGGAGCGTAAACCAACAATGGCGAATTTAAAGAACGAGAACGACAATATAAATACAACAAAAGAAGAGATCACAAAAAAGATGGGAAGAATACACGAAGAAGTTATATGATAAGGACTTACAAATAGAGTAGTGGATAAATATAGATGATTACGAATAAGAACCTGAGATGGAAGAAATGAATTGGGCGACAAAACTACTGAAAAATGGGAAGTCCCCGGCTGTAGATAATATTCCAATCGAACTATTCAAAGATACAGGGGAAGAAATCTTGGCGAAACTAACACAATTATGCAATGTGATCTGGAAAAGAAAAGAGTGACCAACAGATTTGCAACGCACTATAATTACTCCATTATCAAAGAAAGGGGACAGCCGAGATTCTGCAAATAACAACACAATTGCATGAATACTGTGTGATTCAGTCAATCTGCAAAAGTCATCCCTCAGAAGAAGAAAAAAACAAAACAAAAAAAAAAACAAAGATTTTAAAAATGTTATTGATGTAAGCATATACTTTCTTAAGATTTTCAAAAACAATTCACATTGAAAGAAACCTCATATTCTATCTCCTCTGAAAAGGTGTGTAGATTACATTACGTCGCGTAAGCGTTAGCGTAAAGCATATCCTAAGATCATACTCACAGAAAAAGATTTTCTTCGTTTTTAAACTCGTTTGAATGTTCCATATTATTTATATCATTGTGGTCGATATGTCACGAAAAAGTCACGTTAACTGGTTTTGCATACTGCAATTTCTTCAGATAACTTTTTTCTAGAAAATCCACATTTTATAAAACAAAGAAAATGTAAGGGAAAACACGCTCCAAATGCAAGCAAACATCTAGGAGTTATCCAATTGCATCATTACCCTTTATTCATTTACGTAGTCTGTATGAAACGACTCACCAGGAATTATTTATTCCTTTCAAAATTATACAAATATAACATATTTAGTTTGTATCAAAATAATTTACCAAGTAAACTGGGATAAGACATGATTCATACTATCTTATTTCGATGCGTTGGAGTCAGGATGCAGCTCGCCAGCCCGCTATTTTACCACCTTTTTTCAATTTGAAGTCGTAGGCTTCCGCGGCAGTCATGAGCATGATCTTGGTTGTCCGGGTGACGCCGCGTCGAAGATTGTGTTGCCGACGTTTCGACTATCTTGTCGTGGTCTTCCTCAGGGCTGGTGTGAGGCCCTGAGAAAGACCCCAACAAGATGGTCAAAACGACGGCAATACATCCTTCGACGCGACGTCACCCGGACAGCCAAGATCATGCATTTTTTTAAATTTGTCCGAAAGTACGAAAACATTTTAAAAATTAGCTTCGGCTAGTTTACTTGAGAAAAGAGATTCACCAGATGAACTCTTTAAAGCAGATAAACGTCATTTTAAGATCAAAAGTCGAGTGGATAAAAGAGCTCGTGCGTATACTCCACTCAGTTTTTCCGGTATTTGACAACGGAAGATCTTAGAGCAAGGTGGAGTGATAACAGATGACCTTAGAAGTAAAATGTATCTAAAATAAGATGTGGGGAGATGGAATAATGGTGATATTTACACAATTAGTTCATTTTTTTAAAAACCAGTTCCAAATCAGACACGATATTTTGAGTAATGCCTCAAACAATTTTAAGATGGTATTCGAAGGAAGACGGAACTATGTGAAAAAGATAGTAGTATAGCATCTCTAGTTTGATATATGTGAAAAAATAGATTGAGATGCAAAGTGACGAACGCATAAACCGACTGTCTGGCTTGCGAATCCCGCAAGTCCCTCCTGCTCCGCCGAGGCTGGCCCACGCCGCCTGGCCTGGCCGTGTCGCCGCGCCGACGGAGCCAACAGTCGGGTGGATGTCGCAACGGCGCAGACGGGGAAGGGGGAGGGAGGTGTTTTCGTAAATTTCTCTTTACGACGCTCCTATTCGTCCGATTTGTATGATTGTCACGGCGTTGGATTCAGGAAGCATGTCGCCATCGCGCTATAAGCCCACATTTTTTAATTTGTTCTCGGAAATTGGAGAACTAATTTCAAATTCGCGTTTTTGCTAGATTTTTGGAAAAAGGGCTTCGTAGCGTAAATTCTATTTTAAAAAGGCGTCAAGTGCCGTTTACAGATCGAATATCAGACCATTGGTTCAGACGTAATCAGTGAAGTAAATTTCCCTGTGATAGTGCTGCGATCTATTGAATTTTCCTACAAGTATTTTTCGGTGCATTTAGCCTTAAGGTGGTTAGAGCGAGATAAGTGTTATGTTTAAGATGCCTTTTTTATTGTATTAATCGAAAGATGAGAGGTTCTTCTATGTTCTGGTAGAGTTTGAATCGATTTCACCGTCCAGTTTATCGCAACGAGACCGTAAAGTTTGCTGTTTTAACATGGGCTCTTATGGGGACCTGAGAGATCAGACCTGAAATTTTAAAATTGTGAGAAAATTAACTGTTGAACATGCTTTTAAAAACTTTTCTTTTGGTAGCTAGCATCTCGAAGAATCAACATGGGCAATTTGAAGGAAATCTACCGTTTCAAATGGGAGAATTTTGCAAAATTATAAGCCTAAATCAGTCCAAAGGGAGACATTCGCGCGCTTTCTAGAGGGTCGGGACAGTGACGCGCATCTCGGCAACACCGCGCGCTCAACGCGCTTCATTCAAATCGAGTGACAAGACCTGAGTTCGTACATTACTCTGGATCTTCTGGGATAAATTATGATATCATCACTCCTGGAGAACATTGCGTTTGATAGTAACCAGATATTCAGAAAATTGGAATTTTATGGATATAACGATTAGTGCGATCTGAATGTAATTTTAATTCAATTAATATTCCCAATGACTCACTTTGATACTACTCCCTGAGAAAATGGGTGATCTCGAGAGTTTATAGAATTTTTTAAACATTCAGTACAGTATTATTATTTTGTTTTGTTCCATTCGTCAGTTTTTTGCTCCTGAAAAATGATTATTTATTAAATTATTCGAAATTTATTCATATTCTCTTTTATGGTGGAGATACACAGTGGATTGTCATTGTCTTTTGCACCACAGATGCTTTCACAGAACTCAAAGCAACAATCTTTAGCACAGATCAGCACCTCAAACGGTATAGCTACTGAGTGGGCATTCAATTCAGAAAGAAATAGACTTTGCAGTGGCTTCAAATGTGTTGCAATGATAAAATACTGTTTTGCTGGTGTTAATAAAATGCTGGGGTTAAATAAAAACATTTTATGAAATGTTATGGTAACCATTCAATGTATAGGTGAATGCGGAGCTGGATTTCCTCCTAGTAAAATTACGCTTGGGACTCCCATCCTCGTGGCCGTTTTTTTAAAATAAATATTAAAAACTTCATAAAATGTTTTTATTTGAATAAGCATTAATAAAACAGTTTACTGAACAACAATGTTTGATGCTAAAAATAAATTGAATGGAACAATAAGAAACCAAACATGTATTTGTAAATGATAAATTTAAAAGCAATTGCTACTTTAAAAGAAATTTGTTAATTTACATCTGTATTGGAACAATGATTTATTATATCATAATTAGTGTTTTTTAGATTTATTCATAATTAGTTTTAAAGATTTTTTTCTGAATGAGTGCCCAGTGTAGATTTGTGCTTGAAGGCCTATAGTATTTAAATCCGCTTGGGCAAATTTAATAATTATATTTATACGAGTAATTAATAATTACATTTTATTGAAATTGTTAGAGGAATGATATATCCAGCCTTTGGTAGTTTTAGTATTGTAATAGAAACTCTTTTTCTCTTCAGCACTATATTTTATCTAATTGTTTGCATTTCCTGAACGATAAAAGTGCATTTTAAATGGTTCTCATCTTATTTTCAAAACATTTAAACCTTTTTTTCATTTTGAGTGCAACATCAAGACAAAGAATTACAAAATACTATGCCACTTAGAAATCTCTTTTGAAGGTTTTTCTCCAACAATGGTATAATTTCATTATTGAAGGTCTCAATAATACAGCTCTCAGAATTATCTGATGCAGTATTTTCATTTTATCAGCTTTAACTTGATGTGTACTTTACACAATAATTTGCATCAAAATCAATATCATAACATGATATAAAATTATGCTGAAAACCAGCAAATAGTTTCTATGAATTATACCATAACCGCACCGCTGGAAATAATACGGCACATTGCAATTGCTAAAATACTTCTAAAATTTCAATCAAAACTATTAAAACATTAAAAATTGATCATGAAGTTTAATTAACTAAGCAAAAATAAAATAGGGGACTAACAGAAAAAAAACAAAATATATTGTGATAAGGATAATAAGGAACAGTAGAAGTCAATGATCACGATGTCTGTCAAGTTAAATATAAAGCTTTATACAATGTTGGAGAGAACCAAACTTTTGATCTTGTTAAGCAATCGAATAATCTAAGGTTTGCTCTACCATTGGTTCAGGTAATTCAAGAAATAAAAATTAGAGAGAAACAAACATTGAAAAAATATTTGAGGACTTTTTTTTTCGTAATTTTTCTCGTAATAATGGGGGAATTATTTCGTTTTCTCTCAAATTCCGCCTTGGAAATGAATTTTCCGCCAATTCGCTTAGATTGTGATATTTACCGCGCGTCGACAAGGCAACGAACAGTATTAATAGTGATTCAAAACAACGAAACTTTGAAGAAGCATGAGCTCTGAGCAGTCATGCCAATCTCAAGGACATTACGGTGTTGCCCAATTTATTATAGACTTTTTTCCCCACTCACACATGGAAAAGTTTGCCATTATTAGCGATCACTGTACAAAAATATATAGAGATGTGTCTGTAATGTTACTTTTTATGATTTTACACGTACTTATTGTGTAATAGTGCTTTTTTATGTTCAATCTTATGCTTCAATTTTTCCTTCCGTGGCCAAGCGATCTGTTGGTACTAGTTAAGAAACTAGTCAACGGTAGCTCTTTATGTGGTATTAAAATATTTTTATTTTACATCTATTAAACTAAATTAATTAGAATAATTAAATGAAACTCAGCATAAAAGTCTCTATTTGGTTTATATAGGTCCCACAATACCCACTTATCTCGCAAATAATTATTTTTGAACGTAATATGGACTCTCTGTCTACTAGGGAATATCTCGCTCTAATCACCTTAAGAAGCAAACGTGCAACTTTACAGTGTCGGCACCCAAACAAAGATGGCCGACGCGTTAAAGTTCCCTCTTTGGGGCTAACCTGCACGCCGGGAAAAGGCTCTGAGGGGAAAAACGAGGCCGGGGGCTGAAACCCGAGTAAGGGGGCTGCGCGCCCGCGGCGGGGCGACGGCCTGGCGGCATTCACCTGAAAGTTATTCAAGTCGCAAAGGCGCGACTTTTCAAAGTCGGCACCAGTACCGAGGGGGCCGACACGTCAAAGTGGCCACTTTGGAGCTAACCTCTACGCCGGGGAAACACCCGGCGGGGGTAAGTCGCGTCTGAGATCCAAGCAAGCCGACTGCTCTCTAGCGGCGGGGCAACGCCGTGACGGCATTCGTCTGCCTACTGCTGGAGTACGAAGAGGCCGATTTTTTTCGATGTCGGCACCGCGCTTCGGGAACGGGTCTATGTTTGAATTTTGAAAGGTGGGCCGACCCTGGCGGGCCTGCAATACCGGGACGACCCGCGGAGAGGTGGTAGTCAACTACTCTACCCTCTCCTGTTTCCAAAAATCAGATTAATATACTGAAGCCCCCGATGGGGACTGTATCAGATATTAAGCTGATAAGAACAGATACTACACTTTGATCTTAGCCAAAAGGCCGAGAAGCGATACTGAGATTTGTATGAATTTAGTTTTATTTGGTCTTTTGGGAAGCTTTCCCGCGGCGCGAACCGGTAAAAACTGCGAAGAAACGAGAAAAACCGGGAAACGAGCGCGCTTCCTCAGCTTTTCTGTTCCCCTTAGACGGGCGCTTCGCGGGAACACGTCCCCGAGCTCGCCGAGGGTCCGGGTTCGAAACCCGGAAGCGCCGCTTCGCTTTCCCCTCTCGAGCGGGGGCTGTCGAAATTCACCCCGACGCGCCTCCCGGAGCCGAAAACGAATCCGCAAGCGGCTCGTCGATATCTCTACTCGTTCGCCCGGAAAAAATTCGCAAAAGTACGCTTCCGAAGCCGATTTCGCGCCGACCTACACGCCGCTCCGCGGCTCGGACGGAGTCGCGGCCCGCACCGGTCGACGGACGAGTTTCTCGTCTGCGGGATCGCCGAGCGCCGAGGTCTCGAGTTTAAAATCCTAGGAGTTATTAGAGGGTAAAGTGGGGAACTTTGCGTCTCTCCGGTACACTGGCCTCCCCCCTCTCCCGTGACGTCACGCCCTTGTTTCGGCAGAAAGAGAAAAAAAATTCGCCAAAAATCGGCTGTGCGCCGCAGAGTCGCGAAAACTCGGCTCCGGACGTGGCAGGCGGCGCGCAATCCGACCAGCGCGTCGGAACCGCTCTAAACCCATTATTTAGAGAAATTGTTTAAACAATTTCGCGAATTCGTAGCAACAAATTCGCGGCGTATTTTTTCCCTGAAAGGCGCCCGTTTTCTGCGTCCTACGCCGTCGGCGGCGAAGCGTAGCCGAATTTTGGCGGTTTTTTTTTCCTTTTCGCGCCGGAACAAAGGCGTTACGTCATCGGGGTGGGGGCGAACGGGGAGGGGGTAAAAAGTTAAAAAATCGCCGCTCCGCTCCCCGCGGTCGCAGCGCTTCGCCGCCGACGGCGTCGAACGCAGAAAACGGGCGCCTTTCAGGGAAAAAATACGCCGCGAATTTGTTGCTACGAATTCGCGAAATTGTTTAAACAATTTCTCTAAATAATGGGTTTAGAGCGGTTCCGACGCGCTGGTCGGATTGCGCGCCGCCTGCCACGTCCGGAGCCGAGTTTTCGCGACTCTGCGGCGCACAGCCGATTTTTGGCGAATTTTTTTTCTCTTTCTGCCGAAACAAGGGCGTGACGTCACGGGAGAGGGGGGAGGCCAGTGTACCGGAGAGACGCAAAGTTCCCCACTTTACCCTCTAATAACTCCTAGGATTTTAAACTCGAGACCTCGGCGCTCGGCGATCCCGCAGACGAGAAACTCGTCCGTCGACCGGTGCGGGCCGCGACTCCGTCCGAGCCGCGGAGCGGCGTGTAGGTCGGCGCGAAATCGGCTTCGGAAGCGTACTTTTGCGAATTTTTTCCGGGCGAACGAGTAGAGATATCGACGAGCCGCTTGCGGATTCGTTTTCGGCTCCGGGAGGCGCGTCGGGGTGAATTTCGACAGCCCCCGCTCGAGAGGGGAAAGCGAAGCGGCGCTTCCGGGTTTCGAACCCGGACCCTCGGCGAGCTCGGGGACGTGTTCCCGCGAAGCGCCCGTCTAAGGGGAACAGAAAAGCTGAGGAAGCGCGCTCGTTTCCCGGTTTTTCTCGTTTCTTCGCAGTTTTTACCGGTTCGCGCCGCGGGAAAGCTTCCCAAAAGACCAAATAAAACTAAATTCATACAAATCTCAGTATCGCTTCTCGGCCTTTTGGCTAAGATCAAAGTGTAGTATCTGTTCTTATCAGCTTAATATCTGATACAGTCCCCATCGGGGGCTTCAGTATATTAATCTGATTTTTGGAAACAGGAGAGGGTAGAGTAGTTGACTACCACCTCTCCGCGGGTCGTCCCGGTATTGCAGGCCCGCCGGGGTCGGCCCACCTTTTAAAATTCAAACATAGACCCGTTCCCGAAGCGCGGTGCCGACATCGAAAAAAATCGGCCTCTTCGTACTCCAGCAGTAGGCAGACGAATGCCGTCACGGCGTTGCCCCGCCGCTAGAGAGCAGTCGGCTTGCTTGGACCTCAGACGCGACTTACCCCCGCCGGGTGTTTCCCCGGCGTAGAGGTTAGCTCCAAAGTGGCCACTTTGACGTGTCGGCCCCCTCGGTACTGGTGCCGACTTTGAAAAGTCGCGCCTTTGCGACTTGAATAACTTTCAGGTGAATGCCGCCAGGCCGTCGCCCCGCCGCGGGCGCGCAGCCCCCTTACTCGGGTTTCAGCCCCCGGCCTCGTTTTTCCCCTCAGAGCCTTTTCCCGGCGTGCAGGTTAGCCCCAAAGAGGGAACTTTAACGCGTCGGCCATCTTTGTTTGGGTGCCGACACTGTAAAGTTGCACGTTTGCTTCTTAAATAACTTCCAGGTGAATGCCGCCGGGGCGTCGCCATTTCGCGGGCGCGCAGTCGGCTTGCTCGGGCTTCGTCCCCAAGTCTGTATTCGCCCCTCAGGGCCTTTCCCCGGTGTGCAGGTTAGCCCCAAAGTGGCAACTTTGGCCAAAGTGGCAACAAGTACAAAGGCAAGCTACCAGATGTTTTTTTTTTTTTTTACTTTAAGAATAAGGTATGAACTCCTTTGCTGTCTTGACAATTTGGTAATTTATACATCACATCACTAAACTTTACTAATGAGCTACATTGGACTACATCTGTACAACCAACTTCCTCAACGTATTAAAGATCCACCAGGTACTTTAGAATAACGGTTTACACATTCTCACTGGGAATTTTTTTTCTGTAAAAGAATACCTGTCATTGAAAGCTCTTCCTCTGTGCTGTTTAACAGTCACCAAATTAAGGTTGATAAATGTAAATAATTATTTCATGCTCTCATAATTTCTAACATGGTAGGCCTCAAGACAAGGAATAAATCTGTGCTATGGATCAAAAATATTTATTTGAAAATGACCCTATTTAACTATAACATATTGTTCATCCTGGAACAATAATTCATATATTTTAAATTTTCTCCCCCGGGGAATGGATTATTTTAATCTGACATCATGTTTGAAAAATGCTCAGGACTTGTATTGACTGTAAACCTCATTCTTAGATTTTTAGCATATACTTTTCAAGAAGTGTTTATAGAATGTGAGGGAGAAAAATACGGTATATTTTTCTCTTTTCACTTACAGTAATGCCTAGAAAAACTACTAATAACTTGTCCATATCAGTATCAGGCATAGAGTATCTGTCCATGAGGAGGGAAATGCGAGAAATTATCTCTCTCCTCCCCAATTGTAACTTATCATGAAACTTCCAAGCAAAAATATTTTCAAATAATCATAAAAACAAATAAAATAGTATTGCAGCATGAACTGAGTTTAACCTGCATCTTTCTACATGATGTATGAAGATACATGATACATGATGTATGTCCATGTCAGTATGATTTGCAGTTTTAAACATGTTTTTATTTCATTTATTATTTTTCACTTCATTTATTATTTTCCTTTCATCATTATTTAAATTGTACTTGTTGTCACACATATGCAAAAAAGTTTTTGTAATATTATAATATTGTTCTATTCTTATTATTGAAATCACACTGAAATACATAAAAGAGGGGTCACTGAGTTAATATGATTTAAAATAAGTAAAAGAAAGGGGTACTTTTTTCAAGGCATTTATATTTCCAAAAAAATTGTTGTTTCCATCGTTTTATAAAATTTCAGATGGGTGTCTTTAAATGGTTTCTGTCTGAGAGACTTTTGTATAGTTCTACATATTTTCTGAAATTTCTGAATGTTTATATTACCATTTTTATGATAGGACAAAATATAATATCCTCATTAGTTGAAGTTGTTTACTTTTTCAACATTTTTACCATTATTACTTACGATTTTACAACTTAAATAATTTTTACCCTGGAATGCCAGCCTTTAGGCGTAATTTTCTTTGCAGAAATTTGTAGATGAAGGTTTTATCCTATTATTAGAAGATAAGCAGCAGCTATTTAAAGATACCTGTCTGTGACAAAAAATTATCTGAATTTTCAAATAATATTGTATTTAAAAATATGTTATTTACTTTAAAACGGAGCAAAAACATTTCTTGCCACTCTTTGATGACAGTAAACATCCTTGTTTGGCAAATTTTTGTTTGACTCAGACTTTATTCAAGCATTCTGCTGTTTTCTTGTCCATTCATATTTTAGGTTTTGAATACATGCATTGGATTCTACTTTTTGATTTGGATAAACATTTAATTGCATTAGAGACCATAACTTGCTTCTGATGACTCTATCAAAAACTTTTCAAACATTTTCTAAGTCTTTGAAGTAGATGGTATATTGTATCGATGTATATATTAAATTAGTTGTTGTAAGTAAGTGTACAATCTGGGCTCTAGCAGATGGGATTTTTTTTATTTTACTGATAAAAACCTATCACTTATTTATAATTATATATTATACACTTATATATTACTTGTATATTATATATTTAGCTTTCTTGTACTAATTTTACTATAGACCTTGTGTGCAGTAGCCAGGATGTCAATTCCTTTGAAATATTTACAGGTACAGTTCCTCCCTTGAATATTGGATTGTTTGTTGGTTTCTTCAATTCACCTGAGGTTTTATATGTGTTCCAATAAACATGTAGTATAGAAAGATGCTTTATTTTTATTCCTTGAGGTTTGTAATTAAATAATTCTACATTTAGTCCATCAGTTTCAGGAGATCTCTTTTTTAAGTGTGTGGTGTGTAACTTCTTCTAGTTCCCTGAATTCAATTGGGTCAATATATGCAACCTCTCCTACACTTTTCTTTTTCCTCTTTTTTCTCCTTTGCCTCTTTTCCTTTACCTTTCTCTTCTCTAAATTAAAAAAAAAGTGTTACACGTTACAGATTATGCTCAACACTTACGGATTAAAAGATATAATCAAGATTTCCACAAAAGGACTAAACTGTCAGCTATTGATCAAATCATTCTTGCCAAAAAATTACTGAAACATTCATATGATGTTGTTGCTAAGAGTTTCTCTGGTCACTATGCCCAAATACTACAAGAACACTCAGAACAAATACGTAAAAAGAAAAAAAGGATCAAAGAACAATTTAGGGTAATAGGGGTAGGCAATGAACAGAACATAAACTACTTAAATTATCTACCAAGTAATGAGTTGTGGAAATTTGTTAACATGCAATCCTCACTCATTTAATCATACAATGAGTTTATTAATATTTTCCCTATTATTACAATGTAACCATGAGATGGGTCACTCCAAATATATGAGAATTGAGTAGGCAACTAAGAATTTTCAGTACAATTATTAAAGAAGAAATGTAACTGAGGCACTTAAAATTTACTATAATTTTTTAAAAAAAACTACAGATCAGTGATTAGAGAAGCTATAAAGTTACATAATGAAAAGTGCATATTGTTCTCGAATAATCAAACAAAATAATTGGGGATAATATAAATGAAAAACTAGGGAAGGATACGAAAGACATAGGACATAGATGGAGTTGATATGAAAGTTCTTAAAAAATTTTTGATTCATAACTATTATTCCAATATCACTTCAAATACTTCCAGCACAGACACATTAAGCAACACTAGCGCTAATTGGAAGCTGAAAAATGCAGAAATTCTTAATTTCAAGTCATTGTTTATAACTCCAACAAATGAATGGCAAGTGACAGAAATTTTAAAAGGATTGATTAACAAGAAATCCACAGGTGTAGACAAGATCACAGATGTAGTTAAACAAGCATCACAGAAACATTGTATATGCATTAACTCACATTATGAACTTGTCATTTCAAACTGGAAATTTCCCCGATCATTTAACATATCCAAAGTTAAATCACTATATAAAAAGAGGCTAGAAACAGAAATGGGAAATTATAGACCAGTTTCATATTTTTTAAGATTTTAAAAAAATTATAGAAAAGACAATGTGTAATAGGCTTATTTCATTCTTAAGAAAATGAAACTAATATGCAGCAACCAATATGGCTCCTTTAAAGCCAAATCTACAAACGCTACAATAATGGATTTCATAGAAATCAGTCTATTGATAGTGCATCAGTCTGTCAATAGGAAACATATCAGTATAAGATTATTTTTGGATCTTTTCAAAGGCAAGTTGCAAGTTTAAACCCTGCAGATACTATCATTATCACGAATGGACATTTATGAAACCTGAATGTTTGTACAGTACAATGAATATCTTAATTCAAAGATATCACTCGCTCATTGTTATAATACAAAGAATAAAGACGATCTGTTTGTAACACCTGTTAACACTCATGTAAAAATACCTTTTTGCATACTAGACTTTGTTTGCACCAGGCGTGGATCCACAGTGGGGGAAATGAGAGAAATTTCTCCCCCTAAAATTTTTCAATAACTATTTATTTTAACTTTTCCCAAAACTTTCAAGCAAAAATATTTTCGGATAATCATTAAAACAAATTAAATTTTATCACAGCATGACTTGAGTGAAGCCTGCAACATTTTACAAAATTTATAATGTGACACATTCGGCCAAAACATTTTTTATTTTCTCATCCCAAAATTTCTTTCTGGACCCGCCAATGCTTGTACAATCATCTGCCTAAGCACCTCACTGATTTGTTCGAGCCAGGTGCATTTGTAAAGGGTCTGAATTCCTTATCTAGAATATCTAAAATACTAGGCTATTTAGTATAAAATGTGTGGTAGACTTGAGTATATGTAATACCTGTTTTGTTTAAATAGGTTATTACCTATAAGCATTGATTATCTTTGTGAAGTTTTTTGAAGGTGTATTATTCGGATGTAGTGAGTTGAAGGGTTTTTTTGTGTTTTGCATGTTTGTAAAATGGTTAAGTATGTTCTATTGTATGTATGTTTTGTTCTTTATTATAATGTATTATTATATTATATTGTGCTGTATTATATAAAAAATGATTTGTCCCATGTCAAATGTTGTGACTGGTTGGATGAAATAAATAATCTAATGTTCTCCTTCCTCTCCTCTTCCCTTTCTCTTATTTTTCACATTCTCCACTTTTTTCTCCTTTTCTTTCTTTTCCTCTTCTCCTTCTCTCCATTCCATTCTCCACCTTCTTTGTGATGACCATGTTACCAAGCTACTAGGGTAAAGAATCTGATAGCATCTTTGGGACCTTTTGAGACCAACTATGCATTTTTACTGCATAATCTAAAATGTGGCCTGTAACATTCATTAACATACATGTATATTGAAATAATGTGACTTAGATAAAATTATCATAAACAAAGTTATAGCAATTCTAAGATATTTTAAGAACACTACCATAATTAAAGTGTGACTTACAACATTAAATATTTCTGAAAAAGTTTCAATTACCAAAAATGTTTTATTTTTTTCAATTCGTTTGTAATCGAGTGATCAAAACAAACACAGCGATCAATTAATCGTTTTCTGGTTCCAATTAATACAGGTGTCCAACCAACTATGGACCACCCCATAACATCTAACGGTTCACTATATCGAAATGCATTTTTCACTGGGACTGGGATTTTTCGCTTTTTAAACGGGCTAAATGTATTTTCGCTAGTAATGAATAGACCATGTAAAGAGGACTACAATGATGTATCATACGTTAATGTTTTGAGAGTAGTTTGAGTAGAAAATTAGACTTAGTGACGTGTGATATGAAATTAAACGGACATATCCTCAGCCCTTGCAACAGTCACCGTTCGGTGGCCTTCGCGGCGTCGAGACTGTTACGTGGAAAGAAGTGGCCGTGAGGGATAGAGAAATACCTACCAGTTCATCAATCCTTGGTATTACACAAAGAACATGTGAACAAACATCAATTCTAGATTAAAATGAGAGATTTTTTAAATTTCCTGGAGTAATGTACGTAGTATAGGGAAATTTATGTAATGCTGCGGAAAATCGATTTTGAGATTTCAACGAAAAAATCACGTTTTGGGGTCCACAGGCACCGAAAACGTATTTTTTTCAAAACGTCCGTCTGTCCTTCCGTCCGTCTATCCGTCTGGTGTCTGTGAACACTACAAGCGCCTAACCATGCGTAGGTTTTTTTTTCCAAATTGAAGAAACCCCTGTCCATCTGGTTCGAGTAGAAACTTTGAGATTTTGAAAAAGATTCTTCAAAACTTGGGAGTACTTTACATGAAGCCCTCCAGGCATTTTCAAAATTTTCTCAAACCTGCTCTAAATTTTTTACTTTCCCGTATACGTATACGTATATACGGAGGGCGCGGTATATGCGGAAAATCGATTTCGTGATTTCAACGGAAATAGAAGTTTTGGGGCCCCCTGACACCGAAAAAGTATTTTTTTCAAAACGTCCATCTGTCCGTCTATCACTATTAGCGCCTAACACTACTAGCGCCTAAACCATACGTAGGATTTTTTTCCAAATAGAAGAAACCGGTGTCGATCTGGCTCGAGTCGAATCTTTGAGATTTTGAAAAAAAAAAAAAAATCTTTAAAATATTGAGGTACTTTACATGAAGCCTCACGGACATTTTCAAAATTTTCTCAAAAATGGCTCCAATTTTTTTCTTTCAATTTCTTGTAAGAATTAAGTACACTTACAAGGGTGACATAGGTCCGATTTTCATGCTTAACTCTGAATTTTCGAAAATTTCAAAATTTTTCAGTGGTCTCCTTACAACTACAAAATTGAAAATGGAGATTTTACTGCCAAATAAAATTTGTTCTTTTTAAAAATTGTAGTGGTTTTTGCGCAATATTGCGTGTTGGGATAGTGCTCTATGTACTCTATAATATGACATGGATGTAATATTGCGCCATTCTTTTGTTTTTTAAAAAAAATTACAAAAATGTACATTTTTTTACTTGTCTCTCACGTTAATATTTATATTAACGGCAATTTGTTCACATTATTATATTTATGAGTAAATGTACTTTAAATAATGTCAAATAAAGTTTGTCGAAAAATCAACCGCTCTCTGTAAAAACTAGCGCGAAGGTCCGCATTTTCAGAAATGTTCAAATGCCGTTTTCTTATAAATAGTTCCAATTTTTTTCTTCACACTTTTCGGACGGACCTAACGAACGGACCTTTCGAACGGACGAACCTAATTGCAAATTTTTAATATGACGTAAAGTTAATTTCGGTGTATTTTTTAAAATACCTCTCATACCGTTAATATGCACATTTCCAGAAATTTGTAAACACTACTGTATTTGTGACAATATGATTCAAATGACTTCAAATGAAGTTTTTCGAAAACTCAAAATATGTCTGTGAAAGAGATCTTCAGATTTCAAATTTACAGTAGCGCTTAAGCGCCATATTCCTAAAAACGGCTCCAAATTGTTCAAAGGAAATTGACATTTAGGACGAGGTTTTACTATTCTTTAATATTCTTAAAATAATATTTCCATTATACTATTAGGAAACTGAAAAATTTAGAAATGCCAAAACAACAACAACAACTTTGGGCGGCGGTAGATGGCAGCTGGCAAGAATTTGTGGCAAGTCCGAATAACTAACCGAGACCAAAGGAAATAGAAAACTAATACGGGAAAGTCTATGCCAGATGGCACAGTTAAAACTAGACATGCTAATTTATGTACTTGCAGCATGGCCCAGGTCACGTCTCTCTCGTTCATGATTTTTACTATGTAACAGATTTCTCTTGAAAATCTTTTTCCCTTGAAAACTGAGACAAGTACACAAAACCTAATTCACTTTTAAGGCGTATTGTATCTAAGTTTGAACCATATAATTTCAAAAGCTTTCAAAAAAGATTATTAGAAAAATATTCTTTGTAGTCCATACATTTTGAAGCATGAAGAGGGGCAATGAAACTAAAACTTTCAAAATCGGAGAATATATTTCTTGTATGATTAAGTACATTGTCCAAAATCTTTTTGAAAATTCTTCTGAAAGTGATTTCACTTGGTGCATTAGTTTTCTTGTTCTTTTGCCCATGTTCATTTGTCACTTCAGAAGAAATATTTTGCCAAATGCTTTTGGAATTCTCTTTTGACTTCCCTTAAACTTTCCATTGTAGCACTTTCGAATGGCAGTATCCAATATCCTCAGATTTGTCCTGTAATATATTGAAAAGAACGTCAGTATGTCCATAAATTATTGAGAATGTATCAAGGAGGAAGACAGTATCCGAATGGCTCAGAAAGTGTAGAAAACCTTGTGCCTTCACCAGTGTTAACTGGTCCCAATCAGCATTATTTTCTGAATCTATCAAATGCTCAAAGCTATTAAATTTTCCCGTTGATCTTGTGTTCACAATCATGATTCGCTCAAGGATTTAAATAAGTATTCTAATTTTTGCCGTTCTGGTTCAATGCACCTCTCGCACCAGGGTCACGACGGCGCTGTCTATGTAGTTTCCTTTATTAAACCATGTTTCTGATTCATCGCGATCCCTGAAAGCTTGTTCTTACATTCCTAAGTGGCAGACAACATCAATGAGTCTTGTTAGAATCGAAATTTGTAAATCCTTCTGAGCATTTGGTTGCAAGTCTATTCGGATATTCCCGAAATTACAGTGTAAATGCACAAAATATATGATTCCTTGTCTTTTCATGCTTGCCTAAAGATCTAGCAACGGAAACTTATATTGTCGAATCCTTCTTTTGACCAAACGTTACTACACTTATCACTGCTAAAACGAAGTCACGGCCAGCCAAAAAGTTTGTTCAATTTAGGGCAACCCGAGAGAAGCGAAGGACGACCGACAAGCGAAAGACAGATCACTGCAATATTTTGCGGCGCCTACCGATCTGCTACCGACCATCAAGCCGGGCATCCTCCCCCTCCCCTTGAAACACGAGTAGGCGAAGGTTATCGCAGTTGGCACGCGGGCCCTGCCCTACACTAGCGAATTCTCTGAGCAGCATTTGTAACTGTTTGAAGCTTCTTCCTCTAACGAACTTCATATCACTGACGGATGCGGAAGACTGGCCTCAGGAAGAAAAACAGTGTTATTTTTCGCATCAGTTGTGAAGACCTGCAAAATCTCAATAGCTTTTTAGGTGGTCTACTATACTGATGAAACATTTCTTATACATTTCGAATTACTAGGTATACCGCCGGTATACGCGGTGTATCGAAGAATTCGGCACTGCTATTCTTAAAACTATTATTTAAATATATTTATCAAACTTTCTATCTTAAACGTAATTTTTGTTATTTTGTGAAATGAAATAACTCATAGTTTCTTGATACAACTTTCAGGTTAATTTTTTTCAGAGGGAGGGGGTTACGTTACAGCATTGCCCCGGCCCCAAAACTGTCTAGCTTCGGCCCTTACTGTAATTACTAAATTATTATATTGGTTGAGAAATATTTATACATTTATAACTTATTATTATTTTATGGTTTCCTTTGACATTTTAAATATATAAAAATGTTGAACATACTAATAGTATCACTCAGATAGTAATCTGTTTTATACGACAAACGTACTACATTTGTTTAACAGTTGAAAAACCAGAGCTAATAGTACGTACAGGAAACTGAAAAAATCAAGTTAGTACCAGAAAGGGATCGGCACTAGGGGGCATGGGCAGTCAACATGGAGCCGCGCCCCCCCCCCCTTTTCTGAAACGTGAATTGTTTTGTGGCCGCCGTGAGGGGAGAGGCCTCCGTTAGCCAACGCCCGGGAAATTCGCGGCTAGCGATAAGAGGTGGACGCCGCCATGGCTGCGAGGCGTCGGCAACGGCAGGCGCGCTCGCCCGCCAGAAGCCGAGCGGTCGCGACCAGCCATGTGCGCGCCCGCGCGCCCGCGCCGCCCGCGCCGCCCCCCGCCACCCACGCCGTTGCGGCTGCTGCTGCTGCTGCTGCTGCCGCCGCTGCTGCTGCTGCTGGAGCAGCCGGGGCCGAGTGCATCTGCAGCGGCCTCCTCGGTGACCGCGGCTCCGCCATCAGGTGGGTAAATGCAGCAAGCCCGGACCCTGGCTGGGCTAAGCTCGCGCGCTGCTCCGGCTACCTCGGTCGCGTCGCTCTCACGTTTCTCGCACCTATCAATTCGCGCTCGTTTCCGTTTCACTTTCCGGCATACGTATGTATACACGTAGTACAGGGAAAGTTATGTAATGCTGCCTAAAACACGTTTCGGGGTTCCTTGATACCAAAAAGTGATTTTTTTTTCCAAAACGTCAATCTGTCCGTCTGTCCTTCTGTCTAACCGTCTGTCCTTCTGTCTAACCGTCTGTCTAACCGTCTGTCCAACCGTCTGCCCAACCGTCTGCCCAACCGTCTGTCCAACCGTCTGTCCAACCGTCTGTCCAACCGTCTGTCTGTCCTTGTGTCTGACTGTCCTTGTGTCTGTCTGTCTTTCCGTCTGTCTGTCTTTCCGTCTGTCTGTCTTTCCGTCTGTCTTTCCGTCTGTCTGTCTTTCCGTCTGTCTGTCTGTCTGTCTGTCTTTCCTTCCGACCGTCTGGTGTGCCTGAACACTACTAGCGCCTAAACAATGCGTAATTTTTTCCAAATTGAAGAAACCTCTGACCATTTGACTCGAGTTGAATCTTTGTGATTTGGAAAAAGTTTCTTCAAAATTTGGGGATATTTTACCTGACATTTTCAATTTTTTCTCAAAAAGGCTCCAAATTTTTTCTTTACATTTCTTATAAGAATAGAGTAACATAAACGTATAAAAGTGGCATAGGTCCGATTTTCAATGTTAGCTCTGAATTTTCGAAAATTTAAAAATAATGATTTTTTTTCGGTGTCTTCCTACAACTACAAAGTTGAAGATAAAGATTTTTCCTTCAAATGAAATTTGTTCAGCATATATAGTTCTTTCATTAAGTTCATGTATTTTTTTTGTTGAAAATTTGAGTACTTTTCGCGCAATATGTGCAATCTTTAAAAAAAATTCAAACACAAGATTTTCTCAAAAATGGCTCCAAATTTTTTCTTTAAAGTTTTGGTAGGGATAGTGCTAAATGACCTCTATAAGATGACATAAGCCCCTTATTGCTCTATTCTTTTGTTTTTTCAAAAATTACAAATAAAAATCGTCTTGTCTTTTACCTCGTTAATATTTATATTAGCGGCAGTTAGTTCAGTTTATTGTATTTATGAGTATATGTGCTTTAAATAATGTCTTATAAAGTTTCTCGAAAAGTCAACCATTTTCTGTGAAACCTAGCTCAAAATTTCGCATTTTCAGAAACGCAGAAACGTCATTTTCGCAGAAACGGCTCCAATTTTTTTTCTTTAAACTTTCCGAACGTATAGTGATAATTGCACTCTTTAGTATGACATAAAATTTATTTCGGGGTATTGTTTTGTTTTTTTGAAAATTACATAAAATATTTTTTTTAAAGATCTCTCACACTATTAAGATGCACATTTCGTGCAATTTATAAACATTATTGTATTTGTGAGTTAATGAGCTTCAAATGACTTCTAACGAAGTATTTCGAAACTCAAAACTATTCTTAAAAAACTGCTTCAAATTTTTGAAAGGAAATTGCCACTTTGGACTAGTTTTTACTGTTCTTCAATATTACGAAAGCAATATTTCCGTTCTACCATTAAAAAATTAAGAACAAAAAATGTATTTTGGGCGGCGATTGATGGCAGCTGACAAAGTTTTTCTTTCTCGCCTCCTTCCCCGAGCCCTCTCTTTCACATTTTCAACTTTAAATTCTCTTATAAACTTTTCTCTTTCCTCCTTTTTTGCTGTTGCCCACGCACACACACGCACGCACACACGCACGCACACACGCGCCAACACGCGCACGCACGCGCGCGCACACACACATTTTACACATTTATCTTCGACTTTTCCCTTTGGTTTTGGTTCTTGCCCTTCCTCCGACATCATCTTCGCTGTCTATTGACTTTGATCAGTCTTCTCTTGCCTTTTCCCAGTTTTACGCTATTCTCTAATCTCCATCCTCGTACTCGTTCTCGTCTCACTTTCGTCTTCGCTCTCGTTCAGAAAAAATCACATTTCACATATTTCCGTGCTTCCTAACTCTTTATATCTCGTTCTTCCCGGAACAACTTAAATTCGTACTCGTTATCCACTTCTCGTGACCTTGACTGCCTCTTTAGCAGTTGCTACTTATCAAGTACTCTTTTTCCTCATCTGTAATTTCTGTTGACCGTCTCGACCAATTTTTTATGCGTGATGCGACCAACACGCAAATTTTACAGCGTCCAGTGTTGAATTTTTATCGCAGGAGTTGATGGCACATAATTTTTGCAATATTGTTTTCGGTCGTATGTACATATTTTTCCCTTGTAGCGTAAAAGAATTACAAAACATCAGCGTTGAGACTTCCGTGATGGTGCCGCAGCACGTCACTCCCCCACAGGTCAGATAAACGTTTCTCATTACGGAAATGATCATTTGTGATCATTTCCTCCCCATTCATTTAAGGAGGAAAATTCCAGAACGCAACTTCTCACATTTAAATTAGAGTGCAATGTGAATTAAAGTGTTTTCAGAATGGCACAGATTTTCTCGCACTAGTTGGGGGTCGTCCTTAAATTACGGAACGTTATAGAGGGGGGGGGGTGGAATCGGATCAATACCGTCTTTATAAATTTTCTCTACATTTCACTCTATTCCTTCATGAAATTTGAAGAAACTAGTGATGCTACAACAGAAATTTGGAGCCATATTTTAAAAATATTCCATTTTTTTACTTTCTCGCCCTTACTTCGTAATAAGAGAAAGTATTGTAATCGTGCTCCGGAAAACGGCTATATTTTGGCAAAAAAACTCTCATTGCCGGATCCTAGTAACGAAAATATGGATAAATCTTATTCCTAGTCAGTAAATTACTTCCTCTAACTTGTGTAACACGTCCACTAACCAGAATCGATGGTTTGTGGGTCCTTAATACCGATAAATCGAAAATAACAACGTCCTGAGAGGACTTCCAAAGTACATTTTGGTAACTTTTGGAACATGAAATAAAAAATACGTTTATTCATGTTATTCAGTGCATTTAGCACTATGCGTAAAAAATCTGTTACAGAAAACATTGGAGCCGTTGTCAAGATAATGGCGTTTTAGCTTTTCTGAAGATGCAGAATTTCGAGCTTATTTTCACAGGAAAAATTGAGTTTTCGGGAAACTTTATGAAACATTGTTTGAAGCCCTCTTATTTATAAGTGCAATTAAGTATACAAATCGCCGGTACTGTAAATATTAACGACTTGAGAGATACGTCAAATAGATTACATTTGAGTAATTTTTGAAAAACAGGAAAAAGTAAGCTTAATAGCGTTTATGTTACATTGTTCAGTGAATTTAGCACTCTCCGTACAAAAAGTTTAAAGAAAAAAATTGGAGCCGTTTTTGAGAGAATCTTCATTTTAATATTTTATATTGCCCATATTTTACTGAGAATGGCTCGAAAACCATTACAATGTTCAATTGATTGATTGATCAGTAATTTCGGTACCGTCAACTGCTAAGCTAATTATACCCGCAATTGTAGTGTATATTTTTATCGCTGGAGGTGGCAGTGATCACACTGGTTGGCGAAATTCGCCGTCGCTCTTTTTTGTCAGAATGCGGGGTTTTCCCCAACCATATATATCCCACCTTGAAATCTTGAAACTGATTTTCCACAGCATTACATAACTTTCTCTATTCGACATATATTACTCCATATATTGTCTACGCGCATTTAATTTAATATCTCTTCATTAAAATACATTTCTTCTACAAAAGATCCTGTAATAAGTTTAAAACTAGTTGTGCTTCAACAGAACATATTTTCTTGTGTTATTGGTAACGACTACGTAAAATTATAATATTGCTACTTCTAATCTTTAGCCATCACTTGGGAAACCCACAGTGAACGGAGGGGATAGCTTTAGAAAAACTGATGAAACAATGTAAATACTATGAGATATACAATGAGAAATACCTTGCATTAGCAAAAAAAATTTAGTTTTAATATCAAAGGGCTAAAACAAATTTGGAAAAATTAAACTTACACAATTTTTAAAATTTCAAAGGTTTTAATAAAAATTGAACTTGTTACAATATTTTCTATATACATGTAGTATATCAGAAATCGAAATATATGGGTTCAAAAATATGCATAATATACTCTTTACCGATTATTTAGAATATTTTATTATAATTCATATGAGATTATTGTTTATAGTTGATTATATTTCAAATAATAATAATAATAATAATAATAATAATAATAATAATAATAATAATAATAACAACAACAATAGACAATGCACTTCTTGCCAAACACCAACTTTATTGAGTAATTATTTAACATTTGTGAAAAATCACTTTAAATATGTGTTTTTGATAAAGTGGTAAACATGGTTATACTGTTTTTATAACACATGAAACAAAAAGTTCTAATACAGTAAAGTCGTCAATAAAAATAATGAACCTTCAGGAAGTGCATTTCGCCCTATAATACGAAAATACGTATGTAACGCACCTTGCGTAAACCTACAACCGGGTTAAACTTGCTTACAAGAGAGAATATCGAGAAGCTCTGTGCGTCTCCTGAACATTGCTTTAGCCTCTATCAATAATTAATTGCATGTTTATGCATCTGGAGAATTCTTTAGAGTATCTATGTTCTTTTATCAATATGTTTAGGCCACGCTTCGTTCTCGAGAATTTTGATGTCATCCATGTAGGTTAAGTGGCTTATCTGCAAACTGTCGATGCTTTACAGTTCGAGAGTGATCTTAAGTCAGGAGTGTCGAGAGATGGTTCATTACCAGATATTCCAATAAGTCCGGTAAGGTCAGTTTCAAAGTGGACTATTATGATTTTATTGATGGTCATGGTTTTACTTTTTGCAACACGAATAGTGGTATTCCATTTGCCCATGATGGATGTAAGAGAATTTACTATTGTTAATACGGTAAATGTCGGTATGTAACAATGGCTTAGATTGGTGGGGGGGGGACTTGTAAATAACTCCCCTTCTGCCATTTTTGAAATTAATACGTTTTTAACTCGAACAGTAATTTACGTATTATTAAATCTTGTTTTCAATGTAATATCGTGTTAAAAATACACTTTCGTCAATTTGCTCATAAATTACTCTGTAAATCGACACTGAAATTGCACTTCATTGACATTAAGATTTTGGAGAATGGGCCATATTTTAACGATGGAAATTTCCAATTGTTATTTCGTTTTTGAGATTCTGCAGAAGACAATATTTTCAAAGAACACCTACTCCAACCTCAAACGGCAAAGAAGGGCGCGTGGACGAGTCTGCAAATATAAAAAGTGTTGACAGAGATTTAAAAATCTTTTTTCTAAAGGATAATGTTTCCACTTTTCGTGTTTCTGTTCGTAGAAAACATAAATATTTTGTTTTAATGTTCATTGAATATGATGATTCCATTTTATACTCTCGCTACGGACGAGAGAGGAAGTTACGTAATGCCGCGCGAAAAAACGCGAATTTTCGGCAGAATACTCTTATTACAGGGCCCTGCGAAAAAGTGGCTAAAACCAGATACTAAATTTAGAGATAAAAATCTCTTTATTCTGGCTGTACACTCTTACACAGGGTACAGCCAGAATCCATATTTTCTGGGTAATTGATACCGAAAAATCGAATGACGGCAAAACGTCTGTCAGTCTGTCCGTCCGTCCATCCGTCCGTCCGTCTATGAACAATGTTTAAGGCTAAACCGTTCAGCCGATTTTCTACAAAATTGATATCCCTCATTCAATTTCCTCTTGAATTGAATTTGAATTGCTCCTTGAATTTGAAAACAATATTTTAATTACTTGACATAAAGTCCCTAGGGCATTCTCAAAATATAAAAAAATGGCTTCATCGTTTTTTATTAAATTTTGTTGATGACTAGTGTGAAAGACGTTTAAGAGAAGAGAATGGTGCAAGTCTAATTTTTTTAAACTCTGATTTTTTTGTAAATTTGAAAAAAATCAAATTTTTTTCGACGTCTTCGTACAAATACAATTATGAAGATAGTTTCCCCATAATAGAATCTGTTCCTTAAAGATAAATTTTGAATTAAGCTCGTGTACAAATTTTCGAAAATTTGAGTACTTTTCGGGTAATAATGCATGAAAGTACGGGCGAGAAAGTACCTGCTGTTTGAGTGCTGTTTGTTTTTGTTCTTTAGATAAGTCAAAAATTAAGTTTCTGCTCATGCAATTGCTTTTTATGTACGTAATTACAAACATTAATTAAAATGTCTTCATGGTGATGTAGTACATTTTGGCTTTTACGAGGGATAAAGTACATTTTGATTTAACATATATTGGATATGTTTCTCTTTGGGAGAAAACTCTTACAAGTGAGCAATGAAAGTGTTGCATGCGAACTTTCCAAATTTATTGTAGGTGCCAGTTACATCATCGATATTGAACTTTGAATTGTTTTACGTTCAATTATTGTCTTTATTGTATTATTGTCTGAAGACTACAAAGGATTGGAAAGGATCCTCCAATTAAACAGATGCACAGTAAACAATATTAATGTATAGTGACAAAGATTAGTTAACAAATTAACAAGTCTAAGTTCTATTCAAAATGTGTCAGTGGCACAATGCGCAATATGTCTCCACAGTACCAAAAAAATAATAAATTTAAGCAATTAAAAATCGTTCGCATTAAAGTTAGTGTGTCGATCGCTTTAAAAAAATGTACGTGGAAACGAGCAGACGTTTCGGATTAGTGAAATGAAGACGTTTTACACAAACGTAAGCATTAGAAAAACTTTGACTTCATCGGACCGTCCTAATAAGTAACGAGTCATTCTGCAGCAAATCATCTAGTGATGTAATATTATTGACTCGTGTTTCCGGGCGCGTCAACTGCTATGGCTATTAGTCCCGTAATTGTAGGACATGTTTTTTATCGCGATAGATATTCGCAAAGTTGTATCTCCACAAATAAGAAACTTGTTTCCAAAAACTATTAAATCCACTATAAGTATTGACATTCTCGTATTCTACATTGTTCATTTTCATGTTGTTGAGCTATTTCTTTAAATAAAAAATTATAAAGACTATCACATTTAAATCACATGTTGCAAGACTGTTGTGATTGTGAATCACATATTCAAATCGAAATCTATCCACTAAACATTCTTATTCAGAAAATACCATATCCAAATTTGCAACACAAAGTGTTGTATCCAATTGGAAATACAAATATCGGTAGACGAATTTCATCAAAACATACCAAATCAATTCTTTATTGCTTCAAAATTTTAAGTGTTGGGAGAGTAATAAAGTGAATCAGAATATTCTTAGAATTAAATACAAAGAGGAAAAGCGGATTTGTGGAATCCGTCTGCTTGACAACCTCATCGGTGAGTCGTTTTCTTTACATATGGCAATTTTCGATTTTTTTCTTAGAAAAAGGGTCTTAGTTGTCGACGCGCCTGGAATCACTAATCAATCAATCAATGAATTCGGCTAGTATACAAAATCTCTTTGATTGCATTAGAACGTGGTCTGCCAAATACCATCGCATGATGGGTTGCCTATCAAACAGGGGCAAATAATTTCAGCCCTTCCGAAAGCTAAGCTTTGGCTAAGCCACTGGTAGCTAGATTAGCTATGTGATAGTTTTCTTTGCGTAGGTGTCTTTTAATACATCCTTAGAATTATTCGGTTAGATAGAATTTGGTGCAATGCGTGATAACCATTGATAAACAACAGGAATTATTTTATAAAATTAATTAAGACGTGATTGATCGATATTTCGTAGTATCTGTAATGTAACTGGCTTCATGTAGGCGTCATCTTCGCACAGAAAGTGCGGGAAGGGTAGACTGAATGTTTAGAAACAATAGGCAGTCGACATAATGTTTCATTTCTAATTGCGTTGTAAATGTACAACTTCCTGTAGAAAAGAAGATATATTAGGTGATTTGAGCTGCTTTTGTTTCGGTGATTTGTATCCCAGCATTCCAGAAATATTAAAGTTACGATGGATTAGCATTTTATATTTAACATTAATTTTATACCAATTTCAGTCCACCGTGTATCTTTCCAGATGTTTCCCACGGTAGATTCCTCCGGCAATCTGTTCATTACCTTGTCGCCGTCTAAAAAAGTTCTTTTGGTTTCTAAGAAAATCTCTGTTGTCTTTCTGCTTTAGACAATTGTAGTCATCCTTGTGTAGTTGACTGTAAATGTATAGTTGCTGCTTTATGGTGTACATAATATAAAAAATACGTACGTTATTGAGATTGTGGTGTGCGAATTTACACCGCTTTTTCTTAGTGTATGTTTTGTTCGCGAGGTTTTTACTTCTGCTACGTCTGTGAAAGGTTACGAGGGGTAGTGATGTCTGATCTGAGGCCTTCGATTCTCTGCCGTAGTCTAATTTTTCAAGGAGGGTCTTCTTGTGATAATATATATATATATATATATATTCTAACACCCCCTTTACCCACACAAACTGTACCTTCTGCACACACACCTCGTGCACTGTAAGCGGGTTGTTAAGATATTATGCTCGTGAAGCGAGCTTAGAATCTCAGGAAGCAGGATCTTTGGGGTACGAGAAAGGTCTGAACCCTTGACACAATAAAAGTCACACAAATCACACATAAACGAGCATATAATTCACTCAAAATTCTGTGGCATGAGTTGATAACAACGAAAAACAAATCAAAAATAGAATTACACTTTCAAAAATGATCAAATGAATACAAATAAGCAACCTTTACAGCCTATTCAATAAATGAACACTTAATTTTGTTCAGAACTAATTTCTGAAGCAATTTCTCTAACCAGTACTGGGAATTCCCTTTGAAAATTCAATACGTCTAAATTTAAGTTATTCTAGTTACAATTGCACGTGAAATTAAACTTAATTTACAATCTCTTGCCTTTCTTTAAAATTTTACATACAATGAATAATATGTGGGCAAGCGCACTACTCTCAATTTATCCTTTAATTATAACTGCTAATAACAGAATAATGACTGTTCCAATAGAATGGTTTAAGGCAAGCAATAACGCATTAAATCTCCCACTACCAAGCTGCAAATTATTACCACCCGAGTCCTCAGTTTTCTAACGCTTCTGAATCTAGTCTTTTCCCTGCCGACGTGAACTTGACCTAATTTCACAGTTCTACAGGTTACCTCGAAACTGTCCACTTTCCAACCTTGAAGTCGCGTGCTGGGTTGCGCACCGCGTTGCTCGATTCCGAAGTTCTGCGTCGCCTGCGCTGTCCTCTTGCGTCTTTTTCTTTCTTCCTGAACGGCGTCTTCTCCCCGGTCGACTCGCGTATTCTTCCGTCTCCACTAATCGGTTTCTTCTCCTCCCACGGCTGCTACCGCCTTCGATTACGCCCAATTTGTAGAAAATGTCCCTTGCACTTCCCTAACTGCTAGTGCAAATATCTCGCTCGTTCTTAACTTTTACTCCGTTAATCAAGAACTTTCAGAGCTTTCCTCACAACGGGCAACTTTTTACTTCCCGCATTAGTTAATAGAAGAATACTTCACTAATTCCTCACTACTGCGCGGACGACTAGCTAGACGTCTTTGCAACGCCGTAAACTCCTATCTAAACAGTCGTTGCGGCGGCAATTACTACCTAATCTGACGAGCGCTGATAAAATCTGCTTGCTTGCCGAGCGGTGACTTACTAGAAGAACTGCTGACCCGACGCGTGCTAGCAGAAGAGAGATGTTGACTCCAGGCGTGATGGTTCGGAAAAGAGGTCTTCCGCTTGCGCGTCCGCCCATTTATTGGCGTTGCCTGGAGAAATTCTCCGTGGCGGGGGTAACTTCTCCTCCTTCAACCCTTCACCAGTAAAAACGTGGCTTGTTAGTTCGTGGTGACTAGTACGAGCAACGGATACCAGGCTGCGCGTTTTGATACTCTGGTTTTCGGCCGCTCTTCTCGCTGCCTGTGAGTGTTCATGCCGACGAAACGGTGGTGTTATGGGGTTGTATAATCCCATAACGCCACATTATATATATATATATATATATATATATATATATATATATATATATATATATATATATATATATATATATTGTGACGTACCCGATTGTCGGTACTTTCCACTGCAAATAAGTTATAAAAGGACGGGTGTCTTGCTCGTGAATGGGTCTCTTGAAGGAATCGATATTGCATTGGTAAATTAAAGTAATAAGTTAGCACAAACACAAATACAATTTATTCATGAACCAATATGTTGTATACAAGATCAAATACATTAATGCTTTCCGTCTTGGTACCAAGGTTCGGTTTATCATGTGATTTCATCATACCTGGGGCCCCGATAAATACCTCTACTGTTCTGGATAAATACCTCTACTGTTCTGGCGGCGGCCGCTGACCTCCACTGCAGCCCGGCGCGTCCGGCGGTTGGTGGTGTGGGTTCGCCTCGGGCCGGCGGCAACGCGAACTCCTCGGTTTCAGCCCTGGGTGTTTTGATGTGCAGTCCCATTTGCGCATTCACAGACTCTCGGCGATGTCCATCTCGTTCCCGCGATGTGCTCGAATTATGTCGCCGCACTTTCCCTCTAGTTATTGTTCACTTCCCTAATGTAGCCGCGGAGCACGTGGTCACTACTCGCGCCGGCGTCGATTACACTACGCACAGTTTTAGTGTTATTTCCACTGTATTTGACGGCACATACATGATCTACAGTTTTCAGCGCACTAACCTCTCCCAAGTTCCAATTTACCGGCTTCTGATGGACTTCACTGTAAATCTTGCACTGTTTAATTTCCTTCGTCGCTGGCTACGTATTACCCTGCCCGCAGTCAACGGTTAACCTTCTCCAACTCGACTGCCTGGCACGCTCGGCTCGTAACGGCCAAAGTTCTCGCTCCTTCACGCTGCTCGCGGCGGCGGGCAGTGGCAGACCCGGTCGCACTCCCCACCCAACGCCGGTCGCGCACCTGCCGCTATTGCCGCGCAGTTCAAAATGAGCTGTAGTTATTATTGTGCTTAATGTTTCTATTTGCATATAGAAACGCTCCGCGTTTCAATATATATATATATATATAAAATGCGTGAAATATATAAATTCAAAGAACCTTCTAGAATTTATGTGACTCAACAAGATGTACCAGTGAGTTTCCAAACGTGATATGCCGATGATTCGAAAGTTTGTTTTTCTTATCTGCTTCCTTTTACTTCTCTCTGCTTATCTGTGAGGCACCTGTTTACAAATATAGATCGTCTGGAAATCTGTAATTCAAAAATAGTGTTGTTGTAATTCAGAATTACGGATTTCCGTGAAATTTTGTTTCTCAATATTTGTTTGCTGGTGTTTCATGACACATTGTTCTTCAAATGCATAAATTAAGTGTATTTATGTTCTAAGAAATGTTCTTCCATTTTCTTCTTTGGGTTTTTATTTCTTATACTTGTGGTCAATGACACTTGCTTTCAAAGCGTCGACCTTTACGAGTCTCTTACTTGTAGTTCACAATATCAATGATACCCCATGCCGCAATTCTATATATTATTTTCTTGGTATACCTTTTTCATTCCCTACATTTTCTCTTCAATTATAGCCCGTAACAAAACCTTTCAGTTGTAGAATAGTTCACGTAAACCTTATTTTTATGTTTCATACCTTTGGATACTTTTGATCACAGAGTGTACAACTGATTAAACAATAATCGACCGTGTCCGATATGGCTTATTATTTTCTCTTTTGTTTCGTTAAAAATAAGATGGGATTGGTTCGAGAAAATTCACCGTTATTTGCCTAAAATGACGACTAATATTTGTTTGTAAAAATGTTATTCTGTGTTTCCCTCGTGAAAATAGTCTTAAATCCTTTGTTGCCATTGGCATCTCGGAAACAAATTTAGGGTATTATTTGGTTCAGTAGGCCAAACATATTTTAGAGCAATGGCGGATACAGAGGCAGTGGCGGATCCAGGGGGGCCATGGGGGCCTGGATTCGCCCCTATGGTGGGCACACGAGTCCAACATTTTCCCCTTCATTCCATTTTTTAAAATATAATTTATTATTAATCCTATTTATTCATATCATTTGTGACATTAATTCCATCACATTCCAAAGTCATGTTCCCATTAAGCCCGACCGGATGTCATTTGAAGAGGAAATTTACCTTCGAAAAAGTAATCATTCTTGGAGTTATATGGAGGGGTGAACATTTATTGGTTCTCTTCTGAAATTCTTTCTGAGTCCTTCACTGTAACATAATGGCTTGTTTTTTATCTTTCTCAAAGTAGCACGGAGGAGTAATCCTAAGATCATTAATTTTTATATAAAATTAAATAAAAACCTTCTTTTTGAATAAACATCACGTTCTTCCCTTATTAATGTTACAATTAAACAACTGTCACGATGCTAATGTGGCTGGAAATCGAAGCCTTTTCTGAGTAGGCGATATCGCAATTCGCCTGACTTGGGAGAACGCACATGCGTCGATAATTAATCGACAGAGTGTGCAAGGGTTCTCCGCCTACTATGTGACCTTTTCTCAGGATACGGCACGAAACGAAGATACTTCCGATTGCGTCTATTCAGAGCTGCGCGAGTCGGTGCAGACGTTGGCGCAACGTTCGGGCCCGCAAGGCCTGCAATGCTGGCGGGCCCGGGCACAATAGGACCTGTTTTAGGGGATATTTTTACTTTTTGTTATTTAAGGTAGTAACACTACTTGTGTTAGCTTTACATTTTTATAGAGGGGGCACGGACAAATGTTTTGCGGGCGGGCCCGCACTCATTTCGTTACGCTACTGGGTGCAGGAAAAAGAAGGAGAGAGACTGATGGCGTAGATTTATATTTGAAATTTTTTCATTAGAACCCATACTACGACATTTAATTGTTCTTTTTGAATTTAAGATGCAAAATACAAAGCTAATGAGTTTGTAATGTGCGAAATGTATTAAATTGGTACATATTAATCAGCAGGCAATACTTACCTTGCGTACCCCAAGGACCCAACAATGCTTGTTTCATAAATATCTACATGTGGATCTTCTTTATGGAACGATAGTTTGAATTTTGTTCAACCTTATCAAATACCTCTCGCTGACCTTCATTTTCTCGTAACATACTGTTCATATCTTTCGAGGAAACACCTGTCTAAACGGTCTCGATTCAATATTTGACGAGAATTATTTGGAATTACTTGGTTCTTCGAAAATTCAGTGCGCTGTTTGTTTGTTGGCGTTTCTCGGAATGACATCGGGCAAAATATGTTTTGATTAATAACTACAAAACTATGCTTCTGTTAATATTGAAAAGAACAGTTGTGAATCTCCATGCAATACAAAGCTGTCGTGTATAAGTCTCGTGAGAAGAAGTTGTATGATGAGCTAGCAGGGTCATGTAGATGCTCTCGTGGCTCAGTGGCGAAGTCGCTGGTCTTTCACTACTGAGATTGCGGGTTCGACTTCCGTAGAATCCCCATAGAACCTTATGTAAAAATCGTTACGACAAAACGAGTTTCCATGCTACACAGGGGCTAGTCCAACCCTACCCTACCCGCTGGGTAGTGACGCAGGAGCGCATACAAAAAGACACGTACGCGGAGATACTACCTGGCGGTCCTCTTAACATCTGACTGCGACGTGAAATTAAATGACATGTTAATGGAGGATTAGTCCCAATCGCGAAGCGCTCAAACCCCCCGGGGCTTGGAGACGCGTTGCGTCAATTCAGACGCAACAAAATTATATTAGTCCTTAACAACAGTATTGACATGATCTGTATAGTGAAGCAGAACTTAAAGCAGTGATGTACCACAATGGCGCATACTTTCTTGTACTACTTAGTTGCGTAATCTCTCTAGTCTAGGCGAGCTATTCGAATTTGCCCCATCCTCATCTCAGCTCATCCAACGGCGCCTAAATCCCCCCCACTTTTATACCCTTTTTGGTTCCCCTAATAGTAGAATTAAAATAAGACTAAAACTATTATAATAAAGTGAAAACTGATTCTATACGCAAATTCTGATTGTTCAATTTAGAGCCATTCTTAAGAAAATCTTCGAGAGAAAATATAGTTAAAACATTTCAGAAATATGAGCTCATTTTCACAGCAAACTTTTGTGTTTTTTTCATGTTTGTTAGTATTTTAAACTTTGCCAGACATCATTTGAGGCGCCTGTACCCACAAATGCAATAATGTATATATACTTGCTTAATTTACGTATTCGCTATGTAAATAATTACTAAGTGAGATATTTCAAACAAATACTTAAGTAATTTTTGAATGATCTAGAGAATACATCCAAACGGCGTTTGTATTGTGTTATTTCAATACATTTCAGTCTATACATAAAAACTTTAAAGAAAAAAATTGGAGCGTTTTTTTTTTTCAAAATATTTGTTAATATTGCCCATATTTCACTCAAATTTCCTCGGAAAATTATATTATCAAAAGACTATAGTGACTATAAAGACTAATATTTTCAAAAGACTCTAAGTGGTGTTAGACGGAAAGATGGACAGACGTTTTGAAAAATAAAGAAGAAACACATATTCGTTATCATGAGATCTCAAAACGTAGTATATTTCCGTTGAAATCTCGGCAGTATTACATAACTTTCTCTGTTCTACGTATGATACTCCGAATGTACGTTCGTATACGCAGAAGTGAAAAGAAACATCTCGATACAGGTGAGTGATGTCTCTCATTGAGAGTAGAATGACACTAGACCGAATTTAATTTGGTTAACTATTTCAGTTTACATTGATATAACTTCTTCGATATGAAAACACACAATATTTGGATAAAAATATCCACAATACTCGTGGGTGTAGCGATATGTTCTCCGCCGTTTCAAGATTCGTAATGACAAACGTACACACAACGTTTTCTAGCCACACAGGACTCCTGGATTGTGGGACCCCACCGGATCTCTGTGCTCTCTTTGATTTCAATGTGTTTAAATTTCTCTTTAATTTTAATATATATATATATATATATATATATATATATATATATATATATATATATATATATCAATGATTTCATGTTTATTCATCCAAGTGTTTAGTGCCAAGCAGTCAGAGCGTGAAATAACAGGATCGCTCCACAAGTGCGAGTTGTATGCTACCAAACAGAATGTTGCATGTATGCACGTGCACCATACGAAAGACTCCCTTTTGTCATCACCGGAGATGCGGTAGACTTTAATGTATAGATGAAATAGACAACATTCCTTTAGTTCTGTCGCACCGGTGAAGCCTTTTGAATACGAACGTGCATCGGGCATAGCGGCGAAATCGAAATCGACATCCCCTGAAGCTGGAAAATGCTCCGGTAAGGAAAAAAGTCGATTTTCAATAACATTTGCCAATGTGAAGTTTTTGAATTCCTTTCACTATTGTCACAATTCTTGTCTCATAGGACTTGTCGAGCTCTGTCCAACAATTGACCTCGTCCAGCACCCACTATGGATGCGATATCGACATCGGTGTCGATGTTATCAAAGCATCGATGTTTTCAAAATATCGACGTTTTTATAGAAACATCAATGTCTTAAACATCGATGTATAATCCCCGATGTTTTTTTCACATCAATTTTTTGTGATCGATATTTCTTTCTTTTCCGATGTTTTGTTTCTGAATGAAAAATTTCCACGATCACAATACTGTAAAAGTTAACATATGAAGTAATAACTGATATTAACACTGTTTTTCGTGTGCTGAAACCATGGGAACGCTGTTTGCACTACCTTCATCGACCAAACTATCTCGCCTGAGATGACTTCCTTGCCCATATATTTTCTTCTTTTTTCACATTCATTTTCCCACATTGAGATATGATCAACGAATACGCTGTGGGATGGTAGGACCCTTCTTCTCGTACTTATATTCGTCGAATTGATAAAAACGAACACTGTCAAATTAAATTTTAATGCACACGAATTTAATATTAGAGGTTACTAATGCAGGCTAAAAACATAATGTTGAAAAACATCGGTGGTTTTAGTCGATGTATTTTTAACATCGATGTGTTAATTGTGAACATCGATGTTTGCTAACACCGATATTTTTTAACGATGACGCAACACTAGCGCCCACGTCTCCTACAACTTCAAAGGCGGCAGGTTTCGTGAGACGGATGGTCAATGAATCCGCATGCTATATGGATCAAGCCTCATACGGACGCGGTCTTGCGCAATCACTTGGAAGGGGGACTGAGAGGCGGTGAGCAACGGCGAGCCGCCATCCGCGTATGGAGAGGGGAGGGGGGAAGGGGAAGAAGGAAGTAGCAGGGGAGGGGCGGGCGCCGCCTCTTCTCGCGAAGCGCAGTGCCGGAGGTGACGCACCTACGCCTGCCCATGCCCTTCCGCTCGACGTACGACTGCCGTGGCCTGAGACCCAGAAAAGGTGGTGATTCACCTTCGCAAGAAATTTCACAGCTTCTGTTGACTCTTGTCAGCATATTTGTTAAATATGCAAAGCATTTGTTAACTCTTGTCTGAGAGAAATAGTACATGATCGCTTCATTCCTGTAGTAGTAGGCTTCTGGGGCAGCAGTCATGTTGTTGCTTTCGACTATCCGGATTGCCTAGGTTTCTGCCGTCCTATTGAGCAATTCAGGACGAAAAATGTCGTTCTAGGAACTTTTCGTTTCCAAAATAAGCGGTAGAAATTAAATATATTTTTGTAGATTATTGGAGAACGATTATTTTTTCCGATTTTAAAGTTACAGAATATTATATTTAAGACAGCTGTTCTTCTGGTCCTCAGTCCCGTACCACTTGTATGGAATATGATCGCGGAAAAAATACTTTGCCAAATTAAGTTCAAACTATGAGATAACCACTTAATAATCATCTAATATTTTTAAATTATTGGGGCTTAATATTGTTCGCCTTTATTAATTTAGGGGAGGTTTCCTTTATCTCTTGCAACATATCTAGAATTAATGAGTCAAATCGGAGTGGGTACCTCGTAATGGTTTTCATTCTTAGTGTCAACGAAATGTTCCCATTTTCGTAAAAGTAGTACACAGAAAACAGCTGAATCGTTAGGTTTCCGGATATATTTGACGCTACTTCTTAACATTCGCTGACGTTACGTTGACGATATAAGATCCGGGATTCCTTGATCTGATAAACTGACACTGAACCTTCTTTGACAATACTATATGAAACATCTAATTTACTTCTGCTTTAGATTTATTTCTATTGAAAATATAATAGGGCTCTTAATGCCCAACTAAAAAACGGAGTGCCTAAACTTTGTATCGAATTCCAATCTAATTTCCATAATTTTAATTAAAAATAAATGACAAGCATGCTTCCTCTGCCTTCTTGAATACAATTTATGAGAAAATTGAATTTCCACATTACAGTCCAGTGCCGTTACAGAAATAAAACAGTGATGTTAATTAAGCTAGTGGTGCTACAATAGTACGTTTCGCATTATTTGTAACAGCTCCGCAATATTATATTCTACTACTAATACATGATCCTGCAAAAGTATTTTCAACCAGCAAAGTTTCTTCAGAGACGAGGCTCCAACTCAGGTCCATTGTGTTACCTCACCGTGCGTTTCCCCGCACCCCTAGGTATGCATTCGCTCTGACGCTCAAAAATCTAAGTCTCTCTCTTATTATTTCCAACTTGCAAGTTTCGAACTTTTAGAGAGTTGAATGAAAATGAGGTCCGTGCCATTCTTTTAAGCGTCTCTTGTTTTATCAGTGGAAAAAATTTAAGGCAAAATTTAAAGCGGTTTTTGAGAAAATGTTTTTTTATAAATTACATTAATTTCAAGCACAAATTACTGAAAAACCACTCGTCTTTACAGAAAATTTTAATGACATTTTTATAGAAAATTATGTTTTCGTACAGATTTTCTAAAACAAAAATCTGAATCTTCAAATTTTGTTGTTTTGAAATGTTAAAATTTTGCAGTCTTCGAAAATACAAAGTTCTCCTCAAATGAGACCATCACCAATTTTTAACTTTCTTTTGATTCACAAGGAGAAAATTTAAAGAAACTAGTGTTGCTAAAACAGCACGTACTTTCTCCCCCGGATTTGCACGGAAAAGTATTGAAATTTTCGAAACATTGTACTTGTTCAAAATCTATCTTTAAGCAACAGATTTCATCAAGAGAAAAATCTTTAATATTTTAGTTGTAGGAAGACTCAAAAAACGTTTTGAACTTTTGCAATTTATAAAAAACAGGGTTTTTAACGAAAATTAATTTGACTGATGTATTATTTCATTTTAACGGATATTGCTTTAGTGAGTCTAGTCTCTCTTTCGTCTCTCGTAAATACTGTCATGGGGCTGGAATTTAGTGACGTACCGCCTCTCCGAAGCTATTTGTACAACTCGTACTTTTAAATCTCGCGCCAATTTCTCTGGACGCAGTGCCCGGGAGCTCGAGTAAGTTTGTTACCTTGCCCGCGACTTTGACATGCCTGGTTTAGACGGTAGTGTTGACGAGAGACAGACAGACTGACAGACGTTTTTTCGGTATCAATGGCCAACAAAACATGGGTTCAGACTACTGTGTGTTAGAGGAAGTGAGTAAATAATGTACTATACATGAGCGTAACCCAAAACGACTGGAATAGTGCCGGTTAGCGGAGTTGGCATTTCTCCCACTAGATGAGCGTAGCTAGGACTCGTTCCGAGATCCAGGGGCGGTACCAGCTTATCATTTTCGGGGGGGGTGTAATAGATTTTTGTTAAATAATGCACATATGTTGTAATTATACATTTTTGTAGTGTACGTATATATGATACTATACAATGTTGTTTTTAAAATGATTACATAATTCTTACATTAATGAATATTTAAATAAATTTTGTCAAAAAACTGTCTTTCAAACGTCACTCTCTCTTGTGGGGTGGGGGCATGACTGCCATGCCCTCCTGGATCCGCCACTGGTTGTCCATTCTACACCGCTTGTTCGACTTGCTAACTCCGTATAGTCCCCTCTTCACCAGACGACACCCGCACCCCTAGCGCGGCCCGCTCTCACTGGGGGAGCGCACCGCCACCTCCTTGAAACTCCTGGGTGCCGCGCGCTTCCCAGTTTATCTACCCCGGTCGCCGCCGGCAAATCCGGTCCCTTTTCCAAAATCAATTGGGCTGGGTGGGCAAACGAAAAAAGCGGGCGGGTTCAGCGGTTGTTCTGGATTGTATTGCCGTCGGGAAAAGTTACTCAAATTAAGTGACATCGTATGAAATGTCTCAATCCACACCAAAACGCTCCTTAAAAAAAAAAAAAAAAAAAAAAAAAAAAAAAAAAAAAAAAAAAAAAAAAAAAAAAAAAAACTTTATGGGTGGTTAAACCTGAGTAACTCTGGACTGCGCTTCCGAATAACACGGAACTTCACATAAGTTTATCTGTTTAGCTTTTATTCACTCATATTGGGAAAGTATGAATATTTTTGAAATATAATTCATTAATTATTTGTTTGAATTTCTTGTATTTATTTTATTACCCCCAAACATATTTATTTTATGTAAGAAAAGTATTACATGAAATATTAGCAACGTACATCACTACGAAAATTACGTAAATTTAGATCATTACGCAATAAACATCAGTGAGAAATGCAATTATGCAATGTATTAATTAAAAATTAAATTATATTTCTTGTTATTAATAATATTGTTAATTGCAAAATATGTTCACTTTGAAGTCTTCAATTGTTGTCCCGAAATCATAAGGTTTGTGAAGGCGCTGGGGGAGCGCCTATTGAGGGATCCGCCACCTCCTTACGTCGCCTGGGTCCCGCACACTGCTCGGTTTAACTAGCGTGGTCGCCATCAACTCCTGGATTATCGATTACCGATTTTTTTGCCGTTTTGAGTGAGCAAGCGACGAAAATATTATGCGGTTGGTTGTTCTACATGAATTGCATTCGGCGAAATGTATAAAAAATTAAGTGGTGTCGTGTGGAGAGTCTCACATCACACTACAACACCCCGAGTGGATTTCTAAAACGAGGTCCGAGCCACGGTTTTCTCGAGCCTCTGCTTTAAACTCTAGTTTCGCTTGATAAAGATGCATTTATCTTGCGCGAACAAGCGATTCTAAACGAGGCTCGTTCGTTCGGCGGATGATCGCAGGGCGAATGCTACCAGCCGTTTACACTGAGCGAGCTCGCGCTCCGAACGTTTGTTCTGTCGACCATGATCGTTCGCTGAGGCAACCTTCCCAAGTGAGGTTATTGTCTATCTGTAATGGCATTGCAGTATGAACACGTGACTGGATTTACTTTTCACAGTAAACAGAATAGAAGATAAGCGTCGAAATATGGTGCTAAATCTTTATCTGTGCTTAAAAGAAAATCATACAAACATAGCTGACCAATAAATCGGATTCTATTTCTGAAAACTGGTTCATGAATTGAAAAATGTAAAATTCAATACTTTGATTAATTTAATGGTTTTAAATTGTTGTTCTTACAAGAACGGAAAGAACTGCAGATTTCTTGCGTCCCGTATTTCTGTTTAGGTCTGCGAAAAGGTCACAATTTCTCTAAAAAATGTCAATTAACATTTAACAAAACATGTTAATTTACGTAAAAACTATTCATTGAGCAGAAATGTCCGAGAGTTAATACAATTCATTTAAAATAATAAAATTAACATTCTTAACGAAAACAAATATAAAATACTTCATAATTCAAGCCATAGCTTCATCAGTATTATTAAAGTGCGTTTTGATGGTGTGAATGATGAAGTGAATTGTGTCTAGCGTCTGTAATATAAATTGTAAGATTGAAACTCATTAAAAAAATATAATTAATATAAGTAAATTTGTGTATTTTGTACCATGCTTTCTCTTTTCCTACCTTTAAACTTATCATTTAAAAGTTTCGTACTTTTCCTATGCAAACTACAAGCTGCACAATTCGCCTTTATGCTCACAAGACTGTTGAAATTAGTGCCATTCGCCAGCGTGTTCGCAGGTAGAAATGAAAATGTTCGACCGCGTCCCGAACCTCTGAGCTCCGAGCGAATGTTCGGCATTCATTTACACGGAACAAACGTACCGAGCGAATATTCGCTCGCTTCTGCCAACCGATCTCGTCCGAACACGATTCGTTCAGGAGTTCAGTTTCCACCGGCCGAGCGAACGAAGAATTGTTCGTTCGGAAGCGTTCGCTCGCGCAGTGTAAACGCACCTTAAGACGCGGCTTGGCAAAGTTTCGAGGCCGCGGCACGAGCCGCGGCTTGAAAATTCCAGACCTTGGCGAAGGGTGGTTTGAAACCGTAGCTAATTCCCCCAAATAGTAAATGGAGTAGTTTAGACGTATGGATGAATTTTGAGGCTGTTCATCGGCTCAGGACACTGAGCCCGATTACAAGAGTGTTGCGGGAGTGCAGCAATTCCTTAGCACATTGGTTTACACTTTTAAGAATCCTTCGAGCTCATAGTTTTCATGAAGGAACCTTATGTTTAAGTAGCAAATAAAATATTTATCAAAGCTTTTTTCTACTGAAATTCGCACAATTTGTTTTGTATCTTTATTTAATTTTAATACAAACTTACACTGAATAGTGAGGTAGAGAATATAATTTTATTTTATTTTCTAAAATACATTTTATGAATAATTAACACGACCAACATTATTTTAAATAATAACAAATTAATAGAAAGAAAATTTTACATCCAGTTTATATTAATATTGTAAATTTTTCTTAAATATTATATCAATCAAATATTTTATTTAAACTACCACGCGTCTACATGAAAAATTCCTTGTATTGATGACTCCATTCTATGTGTGTTTTGGCTGAGCAAATAGTGATCCTGTCAGGGACGGGTCTAGCCGATCATTTTAGGGGAAGCCATCATAGCTTTGTGTTAAATAATTAACATTTGTTATTATAATGTGCATTGTTTTCTAGTAAATGGTATTATAGAATATTATTGTTTAAATAATTACGAAATTCTAGCAAATAAGTATTTAAATCAATTTTGCCAAATAAAGGAAGGTAACAAACGAAAACTCTAGGCCTTGGGGGCGGGGGGCATGCCCCCTCCCTAGATCCGCCCCTGCCGTAATCAATGCATTGTTGCTGTAAGGGAAATAAGGGTTCTTTCACAGTAGTTTGTTTTGTAAAAGCAGTTTCGCTTGCTCCTCGTTATTGTCCATGGCGGATTTAAGTACACAGCACGCTGCTCTGAAGTGTTGCTTTCTGCTTGGGGGAAAACGTCGCAAAAAACGTTGTAGTTTCAAAGAAGGTGAAATGTTACTTGATGACAAACCTCGTTCTGTATGTCCGCCAACTTTCAGAAATGATGAAAATGTGCAAAAAGGCCACTCAAGCGTTCTAGAAGACCCACGGCGGACCATTGAAGAGATTAGTAGGTTATCTGGAATCACGTGAAGCTCCGTTCAGCGACTTGTTTTTTTAGGGGGGGGGGAATTCGGGGATGGGGAAGTGTCACTGCAAAAGTGTGCCTCGGTCCTGAATGAACTGCTCTTGAAGCCATTTCCGTGTGTCAGTTTTTAGCAATAAACAACACACTCCCTTGTCCCATGCCTCTTATTCACCTGACCTAACTCCGTGCAGTCTTCTTGTTTCCGCGAATGAAGAAGAAGAATACGAAAGGGCAATACTTTGACGACACGGAAAAGGTAAAGAAAAAAAACGAGTCACCTCACTCAACTATTACAACAGATGAATTTGAAAAATGTTTCCAGGAATGGAATCGCAAATTGAAGAAATGTATTAAGAGTAATGGAGAGTACTTTGAAGGTTTTAAGTTGTTTTTTTTGTAAAAACAAGGTGAAATCCATAGCTTTAAAAAATAATTTCGATTCCTTTTGGGTATCTCCTCGTATACAGGAACAAGATTATCCACCTTTTCGTTACAAGGGTCCGGCGATAAGACTTTATCTGTCTAAAATTCGCCATTTTCTGGAACATGATTACAATTTGATTTCGAAGCAAGGGCAAAGGTAAAATTCCTCAACTTTTTCCTGCTGGTTCGGTGCCACGCCAGTTGGAGACACCTAGATTGGGAAAACCTTGCAAGCCTACGTGTGGGTCAGTGTGGGATCCTACCATTCAGCTTAGGAAGATATCCGCCACGCCCGTGATATAATCATACACCGCACCTATGGGACTCATGGTTGACATGCATCGGAACACGAAATAACCAACCATTCTTCTTCCTCTTCCTCATTTTGAAATAATCGAAGTGGTCTAGTTAGAAAAATATTGAAAACGTTTAATGCTCCTCAGTTTTAATTTATTAATGTGTTCCCGATTTAATTCGATAGTTTAATTGTTTTGCATAATTCTCATAATTGCATAATGTGTGAAATACCGCGCTCGACGCTTGGATAGGCCGAAGGGCCGTGATAATTTATTTGCTTATTGTTACCATAGTAACCATTCCCTTACAGTGAAGGTTCTCGTGCTATGCTTCAGTGCCGCATCTGCTGGGTTGGGTATGAAGCTTCTGCTGAGTAGCTTGAAGGGTTCGGGAAAATGAATCCAAAGAAATACGCGCATTTCGAAAACAAGAAGTCGAAGTTGATGTTTTGAATAAAGAAAGAACCCAAAATAAATTCAATAAAAGGAAAATGTCAAACACGCTAAAATAGGTGAATTCACTGTCTTTATCTGACATGCCGCCTCCGCCACATACAATTCTTGATTAAATGACACACATTTCGTATACATATTCTACAAAAACACGAAGCGCCGACTTCATGTTAAAAGGACTAAAGCCTACAATAACTGCAAACCTATGCTGCTGCAAGATGCAAAGAATGTCTTTTGGAGATGATCAACTTAAACTTGCCTTCCAAATTTAGCAGTACTAGAAGCATGTTCGGAACAGCGAATTCGCAAAACACTTTTTTACTTTGCCGTGAAATAAGAAGGGTTTCTTGGCACGAGGTCCGTTTTACGGAGAAAGAAAGTTGGAAAGTTTTTATTTCTCTTGGATTTTCCATGATGCCCCGGGAGCGATGTTCGGGTGACGTCATCGGATGTGGTTTCTGACGCTCTTCCGGTTATGCGTTTTTCCTTATGTCGTCCCTGATTATTTACCACATCTGCCGTTAAGCCACGGACCAATGCACTTGTAGATTATCCCACGTTTGTATTCATTTTTTACACGTTGTGTACTTAAGATGGAGAAAAACTAACGCATCACAAAATGTCCATGTTCATATAAATTAAAAATCATAGCAATACTAAAACGGCCGTTTTCCGGCAGAAAGAACTTGTTTTGTGGGCCCCTCCTGTCGAAACTATGGTGCTACCTTAACCCGTACTTTCCCGCATTATTTGTAATGGCTCTGCAATATTATACAACTACATGAACATGCAAACATCTTTTCAACCGGAAATATTTTTCCCGTGCCGAGACTCCAATACGTCCATGGAGTCAACACGCTGCGAGTCTTATCGCTACACCAGGCAGCCGCTCTCTCGCACTAACTTGGACAGCCGCTTAAAAATCTATTTGTCTCGCTCAGTTTGTCCAACAAGCAATTTTTGGAAAACCGAATTCTGAGCGATCAACGAACATGCACCATTCTTTTAATTGTCCTTTGTTTTAACTGTAGGAAATATTTAAAGAAATATTTGGAGCAGTTTTTGACTTGTTTTTTTTAACTGTATTATTTTGATGCAGAAAATACATGAAAAATACGTGTCATGAATATAGCAGTTAACGTCCCTGGAAACATTGATGAATCAATCCACGTTTTTGGGGTCCGTGATACTGATAAAATAGATTACGGTAAAACTCGTCCGTGTCTGTCATTTAAACTTGTAAAATTAGAGGTCAATTCACAAAATTCATTAAGTGGATGTTTTTTATCATTCAAACTTTTGAATTTTCATAGTACTGGAGATCAACCAGTTTCTTTTCTGAAGTTCACACGGAAGGGAAGATGGAAGAATGAAAGTTTCACAGTTCATCGTTAAAATTCCGAATGAGCGCTTTGCTTTAGAGGGAGTACGAGTGAAGATTGTCGATTGGCAGTGAAAAGGTCACGTCCGCCGAGAGAGGCGGTTGTGGCTCCTCTCACAGTCGACACACATCGACATTTTGTTTGTATAAGGTATTATTTCGACATTGGTGTCTTTTCGTTTATTTGTATTTAAAATTATATTAGTGGTTAGATTCCTAATGCCTTCAGTATTTTCGGCACATAACTGTAAAGATAGAAATCATCAAATCACAAAAATATTTTTCAAGTTTACCGCCTTATTTGTGATCTGTTTGTTTGATTCCTTTTGCAATAATACTCACTTTCAGAACACTCACAACAGCTTCCATTCGTATGACTACAACCGATGCAGAAAGCAACGTGTTTTTAAAGTTTCTTAATTCGTTTTCCTTACACATTGTGATTTCGTATTTAAATGATTGGTGTTTGGTCGTGAGAACACAGAGCAAGAGAATTTATATTCTGCGAGGCCTGCGCCCGCCCGGCCGTAATCAGCGCTAAACGGAATACTAGAGTACTGTCTTTCCAAAGGGCGCTGCTTTGACTGCAAAAAACATGGTTTTGGTTTGCTGCAAAGATGGAGGCGTTTCAGCCACTATGTAGTACAGTAAAATCTCTCTAAACCGGAACCTGTACAAGCCGGAAACCTGCCTTAACCGGAAAAGTTATCCGACTCTTGAAGTTAAATGGCATTTTACACAGCAAAAAACGGAACATCTACAACGCGGAAACGGAAGGGTTTTTAATGTCCTGACGAAGGGAAAGTCTTTATAAAACGGAATTACTATGAATTTAATGCAATTGGCAGAGAGAAGCGAGATGTTCTTAATGAAATGACTACATCTGCAAGCTTCCCATCCATGTAACACGCGATTTAGTCGGGGCAGCCAGATTTTGAAGGAGAGCGGCTTCAGCTGTCGACGCAGAATTCGACCTCGGGGTCGCCTGTCTCTCAAGGCGTACGCCGGAGGGGTATTCCCTCCCTTCCGACTCTCTGATCGTGGAAAGGTGTACGGTCATGGCATCTACTCACGTATCTCCCTGCCTCGCGTTGAAAAATCATAACCCCTCGACGAAATACGCATTGCTTAAGGCCAGGCGATGGAATCAGAAAGTTGTAGTTCTGGGTTGTAACGCATAGTACGTTGAAGGAATCAGCAAGCAGTCCGAATAAAGCCAGTAAGGTGTGTATTTTTCAACTCAGAAGCTCTCAATGAAGAGCGAATAATATTCATTTAATATTCAATTAATATTCATATTAATATTCAGATATCTTCCGTAAGTATGTTATATGTTAATGTATTTTGATATTACTATAATAAAGTCATATGATTTACTACTTCCAGGGAAGAAAGTCAACATCGCAATTGCCATAAAATCGACAACATTGCATAAAACGGAAACCTCCCTTAACCGGAATTTTTTTGTCACGATCTATTCCGGTTCAGACAGATATTACTACATATTGTAACTCATTGCCCAAGTCACAGGCTCGTTCGTTTGCTCGACAGGGGGCAGCAGCATCGCGTCGACGCCCGCCGCGCCGCCCGCCTCCAGCGCCAGCAGCAGCACCACCTCCTCCACCACCAGCCCCAGGCCCAGCAGCACCACCACCTCCGCCGCGTCGGTGGTCCGCGTGCGCGGCGCGTGGGAGTCCGGCGGCCCGGGCCCGGACCTGCGGAGCGGCAGCGTGCGCCTCGCCCTGCCCGGGCACGTGGCGGGCGACGAGCTGACGCTGGACGCCGGCGACGAGCTGCGGCTGGCGTGCGACGGCGACGGCGCGGGGCCGCTGGTGTGGTCGGCGCCCGCCGCCTCCAACTCGTCGCACGCCGCGCGCCTCGCGGCCGACGCCCAACCCAGCGGCCCCGGGCCCGCCCCGGGCGTCGCGCGCCGAGTGCTGTACGCCGCCAACGTCACCGGCAACCTCGCCAACCTCTACTGCTGCGCGCGCAGCCCCGTCTACGCCACGCTCGACAACGTCACGCTCGTGGCCAACACCGACTTGCAGAAGTGCGTGTACCTCTTCGTCAACGGTGAGTCGGGTTTATTTAGTCAAAAAACGGTAAAACTCTATGTGACGTATCGGGGAGAAAATCATCAGCGCACGTTTTCTTCAGTTCCAGAATTCCTTCCCATCATTCCAACTATATATAGTTGAAAGATGAGTGAAAAGTGAAGGATAAATAAATAAAAAATAAAATTTAAAATAGCGTGAGATTAGCAACATTTGAAAAACTATAAATTTTTGTTCCCGAGTTACAGAAAACTTCTTTGCAACGGTAAACGATCTACAGGTTTAATTTTTCGGCTTTGCTAACAAAATAGTAACTCACCCTTACCTCTACTCCTACCACTAAAAGCAAAATGGGTTCAACAAAACGTGCGCATAGTGAAGCTACATTTACGTCCAGAAGCAAAACAAGGGACCATCTTAGCATTTGCTCAATGTATCAGGGAAACTGGACAAAAACCTGATCGAGATGGGGGCCATTGACCCGGAGTTGGTTTGTCAACGGATTCATCATGTGTTAAGAATAAGGAGCGGATTTTAAAGAAATGTCTTTTATTTCACTTTAGAAGAATGCCTTTTAGTATAACATTAATTTTATGTTATGACAAAAGCAAAGGAACCGGTCCGGATGGTCGGGATCGTTAAGGCATTAGTGTCGTAGCGATCTCGGACCGAAGGATCGCGGGTTCGAGTCCCGTCTCGGGCATGGTTGTATTTGTGTTCGTCCTTTCAACACCTATCATCATCATCATCATCATCATCATCATACGCCATCTTCACAGTTAAATGCGATAGTGGTCGCTAAAGACCTAGATGTTGATGCGAATTTAAAAAACAAAAACAAGAAAAAAATAATATATTGTTGTGGCATTTTCGACGATTTCTAATATAAGTAATTTCTTACCTTTTTTCGTAACAGTTAAAGCATTTTTTGTTGATTTAATCGATTTTAATATAATTTTAATGGTACTCGCTACAAATAATATAATATATAATATGATAGTAATAAATAATATACAAATAATATTTACGTTAAGCAACAAACGTGCTCCACAGAATTATTCCGTAGTCTATTCTATTTCTACGCTCAGAAATTGTAATGTCGGCCGTTGTGAGTATGCAATCTAACGTTCCTGTGACGCCTGTTTGCGCCATTGTCGGTCAATTTCGCGATAACTAAAGACAGATTTTCTGGTAAAAACGGTCTAAACCAAAAGTTTGCAAGCTGAGTTCACTTGAACGAAAGGAGAAAGTCTCGATTACATCAGTAACATATACAACACCTTGTTCATCTGATTTTGATCAATTGTTTATGTGATTATTATTTGCTTTTAGGTCAGTTTTAAAACATTTTAAGCACATTTTATTGACCATTTTTGACTATGTTTGAGGTCACCTTTTCCGGAACTTCCCACTTTTCAGTTTTCCTTTTTTCTCTCTCCCAGATTAATTTAATCTGCCTGAATATATTATGTATTAAGTCTTACGAACCAATTCAATTCCATCGTTCCGTCAATGTTACTTTCTCAATAAGTACTTTCGTTACTCATTATCTATTTCATTTTATACTGTTCAGAATACTCAACTCTTCTTGTAATGGATCACACTCAGCTCAACCAGAGGTCTTTTGATATAGATATAACCTAACTTCATACACTGAGACCTTACACTTCCCACATACTTTTACTTCAAGATACCTTGTCTTTGTTTTCACCTCTTATTCAGTACCGAGAGTATAAACCGATTCTCCGTCTAAATCCCCCCCCCCCCGAATCCTTCCAGTACATATTTATATCACTCATTCATACATTATATTTTCACAGATTTACGACTCCCGGCCACCATTCACTGTATCATATTAATCTAATGTAAATTTGCCTCGAACAGACTCGAAATGGATTAAATCATTTTCATTATTTAATCAATTTTCATATATTAATTATAATAATCATTATCTATCTAGATACATAGAAATTAATACATTATTTTTACAGCAATGTTTAGCAGGTAGATCGAGAGATCTATTAGGAACAGGATAAAGCCTAATCCACGAAGTTGATAATGATTAGGGGGCGGATTTTAATGAAATGTCACTTATTTCTTTAATGTAATGTCACTTTAAAAAATGCCGTTTAGAGTATAAATTCATTTAATGTTATGAAAGAAGGAAATGGCACATTTTTATGAGTCATTTTCTTGCATTAATAGACGATTTCAACTAATAAGTCATTTTTTACCCTTTTCTGTCATTTTAATACATTTTTTGCTGATTTAATCGATTTTAATATCATTTTAATGGTACTTGCTTCAAAAATATTTACGAGATGCAACAAATGTCCTCCACAAAATTCCTATGTACCTATGACTGGTAGGCTATTTTATTTCTTCGCTTAGAAATTGTAATGACAATCATTGTGTGTATGTAATCTAGGGTTCCTGTGACGCCTGTCGGCATCATTGGCGGTTCAGCTGATTTCGGGATAACTAAAGGTAGAGATTTTCTGGTAAAGAACACTCCAAACGAAAACTTTGCAAGCTGAGTTCACTTGAACGAATAGAAGCCTCGATTATATCAGTAAGGTATCCAACAGCATGAGTTGTTCATCCGAACATCACAATTTTTATGTTATTTTTCTTTATTAGCCAACTGCACATTCTGTTGAGGGCAAGGGCCTCCTCCTTGAGCAGGGCATTATTAATACTGCTTTAATGAAGTGATAGGATGAAGATGAGGGTTGAAAGGACGATTACAAATACATCCATCCCCGAGGCGGATTTCGAACCCGCGATCCTTCGATCCGAGATCGCCCCAACACTACTGCGTTAGCGATCTCGGTTACTCGGCATTTAAAAAAAATTTTGGATAATTTTTGACGATGTTGTAAGTCATCAAAACCCGCCCCCTAATAATGATTAATACGTTTATATTTTAGATCCTGATTTGCCAATCGTGGAGCCCCAACCACAAATTACTATTTCGACCGTCGAGGGGCACTCTGTGACTGTGGGCTGTCGACCGTCGTCCAAGAATCTCTCTTTCATCCTGAAAATAAGGGGCGCCCCGAAAAATCTCACAAATTGGACATTCGCTCCTCGTCGAGGCTTTACGAAAGTGGCTGCTAAAACAGATCACGAACTATTACTGGACTGCATGTGCGGAAATAAAAAGCAGAGATACTATTTGATCGTGCGAGGTAAGTATACTTCAATTCATGTTTATCTTATCATTTTATTTGACTATCTGCTTATCATTATCTAACAAATGAGCTATATTATTATTATTATTATTATTATTATTATTATTAATAATATAATAATATTATGTATCAGTTATATGGCAATCATAATCAAGGTAAATACGAAAGAGAGTTGTTATTTAATGCAGGGTATTTACAAAGATCTGTTCAATTTTTACTCTCTCGTAGAGAGATAGTATTTCAAAAGTACAGGAAAAATCGACTGGTTTTGACAATATTGTCGTACAGTATTGGCGTAATGAAAAGTGAATACATCTTATGTAGTAAATCACTTCTAACAAATTGTGTAGTCAAAGTCCGCGATTTGTACTTTAAAGTGTTTTATATCTTGGTTCCAAAAAGTCGATTGCCGATAAAACGTCTGTCTGGTGAGCAGACAGTTCATTAGTTAGTCTGGCCCATCTAACTAAACGTTCTCCTAAATTTCTCCTAAATTAATATTCCCCGATCGATCAGAACGAATTGGAACTCCTACAATTTCAAAACCGATATTTTGATTTTAAGACGTGCTTTACATCAAGTTTTAGGAAATGTTTCAATGTTTTCTCGAAAATGACTCCAATTTTCACTTTTTCGCATGCTACTGCTTACACAGTATAGAGAAAATGATGTAATGCTGCGAGAAAAAATAGCGATTTATCGACAGGAAAATTCTGATTACCAGCCTTCGTGACAATAAAGTGAATAAATCTTGTTCATATATGAAGTAAATTACTTCCTCTCACAGGTGTTGTCAGAATCCGTGTTTTATGGGTCCTTGAAACCAAAATATTGGCGACAAAACCTATGACCGTGCGTCCGTTTTCAACGCTAGCGCTTAAACCGTTCACACGATTTTTTCCAAACCTAATACTTTGGGATCGATCTGAAGGAACTCAAGGTCCTGTGAGTTTGATGGAGATACTTTACATGAAGCCGCAACAACATTTTCAAAATTTTCTTAAAAAAGAGCTCAATTTTTTAAAAATTTAAGTTTTTCCTCGGTTCATTAAAGACATCTTGAAATAAGGCCGTATACAGTTTCTATAAAATGTGAGTAGTTTTCGCGTACTCTTGCGTGAAATATACGTAACTTTCAAATTTGTTTAAACCTTTTTCTCAGTCAAAACAGTCGCTCCAAAAGTTTTCATTAATTTCGTTCCTCGTCTTTGTCAAAATATGTTGAAAGCCAGATATAGGTTAGGAAATGAAACCAGCGCCGTAGATATTGGTTAACTAGAGACGAAAATATAGGTTTTAGCAGATGGAACAGGAAGACTGGTAACATGTATTGCAAAGATGTCGGGTTTTTGACGAAGGAAGAATGTGGGAAAGGTGGAATGTTCAGGTGAAGGTGAGGTGGATATTAGTGGACATAGGTGAAAGGATTAGCATGGTAGGGAGATACAAAAAGTGCATTGTTTGTAGCCCATTATTGTATAAAGCTATTTAGCGAATCTGACTATTGTATATTTACAAAGTTATAAAATAAATTAATTCATTGTATAAAATATCCCATATTTCGCAATTTATTCTGTTGTGCGTCGGTGACTGTTGCCCCCTCCAATCAGCGGGCATTGAAATAGCGTTTGTATGAGATTGTTGAAATTCTTAAAACATTGACATTCTTGTATGATACACATAACATACGAATTATGTAAATGTTATGTGTATCGTACACCTACACTAAACATGCTTTATGTTTTTACTTTCTCGTTACTGCTTGCGCTGTCTAGAGAAAGTGTTGTAATGCTGCGGGTAGAAAGCGGATAATTTTTGGCAGAAAACTCAGCCCCGCCCTGATAGCGAAAAACTTGAATAAATCTTGTCTCTATACTGTAAATTGCTTCCCCTAACACGTTGGGTAGTCAGAAACCATGTTTTATATGTTTTTCATACCGAAATATCGATTGACTGCAAAACGTCTGTCTGTGAACTAGCGGCCACTCCGTAAGCAGGATTTTCACAAACATTTATATCCCCCAATCGATGTGAAGTCGCGGTCCCTTGCATTTGAAACTGATATTTTAACTTTTAGAGTACTTTTCCAGAAGTCCCTGAGACATTTAAAAAAAAAAAAAAAAAAAAAAAAATCCAAATTCTTTAATTACATTTTGTCCTCGGTAACGTAAAGGACACTTAAGAGAATAGCGCTAGTCTCGTGTTCGTTGAAATCCTTGTTGGTTTTTGTAATTTGGAAATCCTTTGTTTTTTGGGGGGTCTTCCTACAACTAAATATTAAAGATATAAATTATTTCCTTAATGAAATATGTTCTTTAAAGACATTTTGAAATAAGGTAATGTACAATTTTTCGAAAATTTGAGTCCTTTTCGCGTAATTTTGCATGAAATGTAGACAATTTTTAATTTCTTAAAACAATTTTTCCTCAAAACTGCATTAAATTTTTGATTAAAGTTCGACTTCGAATATCATAAAGAGTATTTAACAGAATGGTGCTGGTCTCGTATTCATTGAAGTCCCTGATTTTTCGAATATTGTTAAACTTCGACATTGGTTCGGCGTCTCCCCACAACTATAATAAAATTGGTTTACGGCATTGGTCAGTATGGGTAAAAAAACAATTAGTTATGCAAATGTTTCGAAATATTTAATTTCTTTATCAGGGCTAGAGTACAAAGACAAATGAACCATGCATGAGGACAACAAACAAATTTAAATAAATCGATTAATTAATTAACACTACTTAATGAATCAATTAATTTAAATTTGTTTGTTCTCCTCATGCATTGTTCATTTGTCTTTATATTCTAGCCCGGATGAAGAAATTAAATATTTCGAAACGTTTTCATAACTGTTTCTTTACCCATACTGACCAATCCCAAAACCAATTCTGAATTCGCTACCTTAACTCATAAACAAGTTGAATTCTTAATACAGATGGAAATGAGCGTTTTGACAACAACGTATAAGAAAATATTTGCCATGCTTATAAGCCAAATGAATCGCCCATTGTTGCTTTTACAACGCGCGCTGGCAGAGCTGATCCCGCCTCTGGATCGCCACCGCCACCGCTGGGTCGCATTAATAATTTCTAATTTTTAAGGTTAAAACGCGCATTTAGCTATCGAATTTGTTTTGATATTTTCTTGAAAATAATTAGTTTTTGCGCCTAATGTTCTACTATTTATAATGTGTTTTACAAAAAATTATGACTGAGGTGTGTTGATATGAACAGAAAGTGCGGTATAATAATACTACGTAGCCGTTACTAAGGGTGAAAAAGTATGAGCTGTTTTAGCACAATTAATTTCCAAAGACTTCGAAAAGTAACATCAAGCTTATAGCATTTTATATTTCTGAAAAAATTATTTGCCACGAAGGTATTGCTGTATGTAATGATTCAATGTATGTTATTAAGTATTACAGTAAATTCTATCTAAACCGGGACCTGTACAAGCCGGAAACCTGCCTTAACGGAAAAAAATCATGATGCCCGGGAAGTTAAATGGGAGTTCACACAACATAAAACACAACCTGTCCAAAGTGGTAACCGAACGGTTTTTTATGTCCTAGAGAAAAAAAAACTTTATAAAACGGAATTCGTGTGAATTACATGCAGTTGGTAGAGAGACGCGAGATATTCTTCCTGAAATGAATGCATCTGCATGTCCGTTTTAAAACCTCTATCCCTGTGACACGCGATTTAGCGTGGCTGCCGCATATTGATGGAGAGGGAGCTTCAGCTGTCAGCGTAGAATTCGATTTTGCGGGCGTTTGTCTCTCATGTCGTAGGCCGCAAGAGAATTCCCTTCCTCCCGACTCTCTGGGCGTGAGGTGTATGGGCATGGCTTCTATTCACGCGTCTCCCTATCCCGCGTTGAAAATCGTGATCTCTCGGTCAGAGACGCATTGCTCAAGGCCATCTGAGGGTATCAAATAGTCGTAGTACTCTGGGCTGCGTTGAAAGAGTCGGCAAGCAAAACGACTGCAGCTACTAGGCAGTCAGATGATGTGCAGTTTAACAATGTTGGAAAAAACATAAAGTTCTAACCGTAGATAAGGTCACATTGATAGAAGCAAGAGAAAGTCAGAAGCTCTCAATGAAGAATGTTTTCTAAATGATGATTTCGTCATAAATAGGTTATATGCTAAGGTATTTTAATAATTACAATAACGTAATATAGTTTACTAGTTTGAGGAAATAGTACTCTGACACTTGTGATATAAAAGTGTCATAAAATCGACAACCGTGCATAAAACGGGAAGCCCCCTAAAACTTAGTTGGTAAGTTAGCCCCCTAAAACTGTTTTTGTCCCGATCGGCTTAGGCACATGTTACTGAATTTTTCACTTTTGTGTGCTTTATTTTTATTTTTTAATTCGTTTATATTTTTTAATGTGCTGTTTTTGTTAATGTATATATTTTCTTCCCGACCTCACCACACTGTTACAAAGTTTAAGCTCCTTCAATACTTCTTACATATACGAGTAGTAAGTTAAACGTTCGTTGGTCTTTTAAAAGGATTTACTCACATGATAAATATTGTACAACTTATATAATTCTCCTTCATCAATATTGTAACAACTTATTTTGGAAAAAATAAACATATGGTTATATATTGGTTGAAATTCTTTTTTTGTGACATTACTTCATGAACTTATAGTTACAATACCTCTTCGAAATTATTCACAAAAAACTTAACTGAACTGATTCAAACTACTTTTTGTAGCTCTCATTTTATGACAGAAATAACAGTGTTTGTAAACAAAGCCTGGAACTTATTAGTTTCCGAAATGTTTCATGTCCAGTAATAAAGAAAGCACATTGCTGTAGCAAATAATGTAACACTATTAGAACGAAACCTGTCCAGATAAAGGAGTGAGAGTTCATTCACTTGTCATGACTAAAAGGTATTGATTTAAAAATGCATTTTTAGCTTTGAAAAGAGTAGGGTAGAATGAGTTTTCCACCAAGTTCGAAATCGAGACTAACGTGTGCATCTACAGTACATCATCAAGGATTCTTCACAATGGTATTTATTAGTGCTGTCTTGGTGATTTTGTTGATGAGTCCTAGTGTACTTCGCTGTACTCATTTATCACCACTAAAACGTCTGGAACTTCTGGGTGACGTACAGAAGAAAAATACAGGCAATCGTTTAACGGAACAACCTAATAATATCCGCAATTACACTGATTACGGAAGAGTGCATTTCGATATCGAGTGGAACTACTTTTGGTTTGACAAATCTGGGAAAAAAATATTTGATGGTCCATGCGTTCACGTGTTTCCCATATTTGAAGAAAAGGCTGGAGTGCGTTTGAAGCTTGTCGAACCAACTCCGATTATGTTAGGAATAAAAACCAACGAAACGTACAACGGAGAAATAGGGCTTATTCAAAGTGCTACCGTGGACATCTCAGCCAACTTCATGTTCTACACCTACGACAAGTATCAGTTCGCGGACTACACGGCCCCTGCCGGGTCCAGTCCGTTCTGCATCGTCGTCCGGCGAGCACCCGCCGTGCCCTTCGCCCAAGTGCTGCTGCTACCCTTCACGCCGCTCGCTTGGGCGACCATTTTGCTTTCGCTGTTCGCCGCCATCTTGACTCGCTGCTCCGCGCTCTGCGTGTCGCCCTACGGCGCGCTCCGAAACTGCAAATGGCCGGCAATAATAGTCCGCGCGGCGCTCGACGTGGCCGAGGTGAGCTGCTCGGGCGCCTGCAGTCACCGCTTTGGAGCTTCTCTGCCCCACCGCGCGCTGCTGGGGGCGCTGCTGATGTTCTCGCTGGTGCTCAGCCACGCCTACCAGGGCCAGCTGCTGGGCTTCTTGGCGGCGCCACCGCATCTCGCCGATCTGAACACCTTTGAAGACGTGGCGCGAGTGGTGGACCATGTGTATGCGTTCGCCTTCCTCCATAGCGTCTTGGAGAACGCCAATGCCCCGCAAGCGCTGAAAGAGATTCGGCGGAAAATGATAAAAATTAAATTTAGCGAAAGGAGGAGTGTCATGTCCAGGATTATGCGTGGGGAGAACATTGCTCTTCAGTTACTCGCTATGGATTACGACTTCTTGTCGAGCACTGAAGAGTTCAGCCAAGAGGGAGAAAAAGCGATGCACCTCGTGTCGGAGTGCATTAATCCGCCCGGACTCATGGCCTTCATGCTACGTAAGAACTCCCCGTTGTTCCCGGCGTTCAACGACTTGGTGCTGCGGCTTGTGGAGGCGGGGCTGATAGAGCAGTGGATGCGAGCGCAGCGCCATCACATGGCCGCCGCAGGAGTCATTGCGGTCGACGGCGCCTCGGGCTCAGCAAAGGCGCCACAGCCGCTGAGAGTGAAGCAAATGGCGGGCGCGGCCAATGTGCTGGCCGTGGGACTGGGCGCTGCCGCGGCTGCCTTCCTCGTGGAAGTTCTGCTGCGGGCGTCGAAAAAGTCCTTCGCACATCTACATTAGTACTGATGTAAAAGTATAGTTACGTGTGGCGGTTCTCATACACAACCAATCTGTAATATATGAGGGGGCTCTATAATACATGAGGGGACAGATCTAGTGAGACAATAAGTTCTTGAGGATCGCCCGTAAATCGGCTAGTTATAAATAAATCCGTTGTGAAGTAGAATACAGAACTTGGCACATAAGTTTAAAATAAAATTTATACTCCTGTACTGTTAAATCTCGTGAATTTTTTTTATTGTACTCGAAATGTTCTGTCAGGCCTCTAGCCTCGAATTAATTTCGGAAGGGTATCATTTTTCGGGGTGCAAACCGGTGAAAACATAATTTTCTCTTGTGGGAGGCACTTAATTATAAAAACCATAATCATCATATGTGCTATGAAAATCTTTACAAAAATTTCACACAAAATTGAACTGCTGATATTTGAAATACTTACTTTTTTAATATTAAATCTGTGTGAATTCGTTTTTAATTCGATTCATTTAACGAAAAATGAATATACGGTTGTGTATTGAGAGTATTATCCATGAATGTATTCTGTAGTTACATAATGGTTTGCTGCACCAGCATAAAATCTGCAATAATTTTGAAACTTCATGACAAATAAAATAGATCGTGGCTTTTTTTCTCGGTTGCATAGTTAATTCCCTATTTAAAACTGATTTTTATTGCGGATTATATTAGTAGTAATTTAAAATACATGCATAAATCGACGAAAAACCAAGCAGACTCTTGGCTATAAAAACAGTGAAACAGTTTGGATTTTGACTGAAAAAATTCAATATTTTAGTGCTACCTTTATTCCCAATTTCTCATACCTAAAGTTACTACGAATACTATACGAGTCAGTGTCACGGCTTCCGACATAGCTGGACTCAAGAGGCAAGTATTCTGTGTGTTTCAGGATATATTTGTACTACTTTTTCTTATCCAGGACTCTATTGGTTTACGCACTCGGAAGTAGAATTTTTTACTGCAGCACAACTAATTGTTCTGTACTATTATTCAGATATCTGAGAATAATTGTTAAATTCTTATAAAGCATGCAAAAAGGTAAAAAATGACAACTCTCTGCTAAGAAAAGAAAATGAGAAATTTCATGTTACGAAGTTACACATATGACATTTGCCCTAATTGTTATGGAACGTACATGAAATCTCGACTGCGTCAGAGCTTGCCATACACCCGTGCCTAATGAATTATCTATCAATCTGGAGCAAATGCTTCATGTGTAAACATCATCTTTAATGCCCTAGAAGTTTGTAACGTTTGTTCTGGGACACTCAATAGTCAAAGCTATTCTTCCCGCACTTGCGTAAAGAGTTCGCCAACAGCGCAAGAGCTTCGGTCCGCACTGACAGGGCTCTCCTTGTCCATCTGATACAGAAATCTGCCCGTCCGTCCATCTGTCCGCCCGCCCGTCCGTCCATCTGTCCGCCCGTCCGTCCGTCCATCTCTTCGCCCGTCCGTCCAACTGTCTGCCCGCCCATCTGTGTCATCATCTGTCGGTCTGTTTCGTCTCTGTACAAATGTTTTTCTGACAATAAAAGTGACTATTTTTCTAAAACCGGTAATGCAGATCTAATAGAAAATGTATCTAACTAGAACCAGAAAGTCTCCGTCATTATGCAGGACCACAATTTTTTTAGCGGTATTTGGTTTTAATTTTAGTGTTTTAAATAACATCGTATATTTTTTTTGAAAAGATTCTGAAAGTTTGTTCCCAAATCTATGTTCGACGAAATTGAATGTCAAACACTACCGTGTTTACAAATTGCATTGTTCATGACGAAATTCTTGCCGTTCGAGTTTGAGTCGAAATGCTCTAAGAAGCTCTCACTAAAATAAAATAAGTGTGAAAGAGGATGTACAAATAATGGAGCTATATCATGCATTCTTTTTCGTATTATTTCTAACGGTTATGTACTATAACTTTGTTATTTCTACCTTGCTCTTAAGCCATCACTTGAATAACTCCTAACTAAACGAGTGCGAGCATATAAATGCATTTTTTTAATTCTTTTTGGAAAAATCTCGAAATTTCAAAAGTTTTTATGTGTTAATGAGCTCAAAATTGCGCATTTTTAGAAACGCCCAAACGACCATTTTTTTATGAACAGCTCCAAATAATTGTACGAAAATGTCCATGTACAGAATCATTTTCTCTTGTAAGATATTCTTACAGGTTCATTCAATTAAACTATTTCCCTTAAAAGATGAGGAGCCTGGGGAGGAAAAGATGAGCTCATACCCTGGGCAGAGGCGGCTCGTGCTTAGGTTGCACAACTTCCAGATAATCGAATTATATCTCATAATATCTTAAGAATATACATTTCCTTACAATGGCATTCAATATTTAAGATATTGAAGCATTATTGATGTTTATGAAATCAGTGTGAAACCAACGAGCGGCCAACTGCCGCTCTCTCCGGAACCTGATGCCATACCAGGTTTTTCGCCGTGCTCTTGGGTCTGGGCTGTGATACTAGGTTTACTGCATTATTCTTTGGCCCTTCGATTTAACACGGTAAACATAGTACTTTTTGGTTAGGCAACCAGGCGGGTGGCTCTACCGCTGCGCGGCGGCCAAGGAAGTCTCCGGGGCATCCCAATATTGTCTTCGTCCGACTAGCTGCAACGTAATTTTACGAATTTCGCTCGTTATTGAAAGTACACAAGTTAAGTTAATTATTGACGGCATTTAATGTATTATTTATGATGTTTAGAGAATTTGTTTTCATTTGATATTCGATTTCTTTATTTAAAATGTACCCTTGATGAATTCTTTGTGTAAGGTTCTGAAAGGAAGTCCCTTTTCGGTAGATAATATTTTCGCTTTTTGTAGACTGCTGTATGTCGCTTTTAGTAGACTGCTGAACACATGGAGGGTGTTGGTAGGCTGCAGAATTGGAAGCTAAGAAAATCTGCAACTATGGCTGTGTTTGGAAACGAATCAATGCTCGTGTTGTTGGAAAGTCGTAAATTATAACTGCATGTTGTAACGTTCAGAGTTCTTTATTTAGAGTGATTAGAGTGCAAAATGGCGTAGTACCGTCGGAATGTTTCATGTAGATGTAAGTTTTTATTTAATTGCAATTTCTAACATTGTCCAAAATTAATAAATTTAATGAGAAAAAATAGCAATGTTCATATTTTCCATTTCATTGGGTTTTCTCTGAAAGTTGCGATATATTACTAAACAATTTGAAATTAATTTTTTTGATCCGAATTATCGGATAAGATGCACAGGGGTTACATCTTTGCAATATTCATCTCGTGTCCTTGACCAATTTTTTCACTAAGTTCGCTTTTCGTTTAACTTGTGGTATGATTACTTGCAATTCAGACATATTATTCAGAAAAAATTAAGACTTACTTCTTACAATGACCGAAATTATTGATGAATTGGAAGGCGACGGGATTGGGTACGACGACGCAGAAAATCGTATTTACGTTATCTCACAGGGCGAAGATGATGAAACTGTTGTTGATAGTGATAAATCTTATGAAGAACACGATGAGAATCTGAATGGCGTGGGACAAAGACTATTGCGAAGTTCATGCGAGTCAACAGAAAAATCTTCATTAGGATTTACGGGAATTAACGTAATTACGCGCTGCTACAACTTCAGTTGGCGAAGCGGAGTATGAACTATCATTAAGAAGGAAACGGTTCCCTGGTTCACTGAAACAACTCAAAATAATTCTGAATAGGCCTGGAAGAAAGAAGATACACAATTTTCACTAAATGCCCAATACTCGCCCAGGCCAATTTATAAAACGTTTGACCAATTCCACTGAAATTTTTCTCTATTACTGAAGGTATTCTAGAAGCCATTGTTGAGTCAAATAGGTACGCCATGGAGCAAAAATTTACTTTGATTCCGTTACGACTGCACGCCCGTTTGAATTGGCGCGCAAGCATGCGACAGCGCGCACTCTATGCAGCGCCGCTAGCACCAGCGGCGTGAGCGAATCACCCTTCACTGAAGTCGAGGTGGAGGGCAAGTCTTCGTCAGAGGCGGCGCCCGGATATAAATTCGGGCCAGTGAGCAACAGCCGCCAGTCCAGCCCAGTCCAGCCCAGTCCAGCCCAGTCCAGCCCAGTCCAGCCCAGTCCAGCCCAGCCCAGTCCAGCCCAGCCCAGTCCAGCCCAGCCCAGTCCAGTCCAGTCCAGTCCAGTCCAGTCCAGTCCAGTCCAGTCCAGTCCAGCCCAGTCCAGCCCAGTCCAGCCCAGTCCAGTCCAGTCCAGTCCAGCCCAGTCCAGCGCAGTCCAGTCCAGTCCAGTCCAGCCCAGCACAGCCCAGCCCAGCCCAGCCCAGCCCAGCCCAGCCCAGCCCAGCCCAGCCCAGCCCAGTCCAGCCCAGTCGTGGACTCAGTCAGGGAGTGAACGATCCGTCGGCCCGTCAGCTCACGTCGTACGAGGAAGGCCCTGTGCGACCCAGGGGCGTCCAGGAGCCGGGCGCGGGGAGGCCGAGGGCGCGAGATCCACACGATCGCCCACACGGGGTCCCAGGTGAAGTGCGAGACACACCTCCACGCGAATACGCGGCACCGCAGCAAGACGAAGCTGCGCCAGGCGCAGGGGAGGGCCTGTTAGCATCGAGCTCAGTCCGAGCACGGAGAAGAAAAGAAGAGAAGACTTGCCGTTCTGAAAGTCGGCGGCAAGCGATTTTAAATAAAGATGGAATAAAGTATTGTTAAAGTTGATGTCCAACTTCTATTTACCAAGTACATCAGAATCTCACAAAAGCAAGCAGGTGGTATTTATTCATGTCCTTTTATAATAAGGTTATATCAAGTTAAAAAAAGAAAAAAACACAATTGGTCGACCGAAAATGACGTGTCTCTAACATTTTAGTGAACCGTATGAGATGTAACAGGTTTGTAACAATTTTTCATTTACATTGTGATAACAATTTATGGGAAAGACAGATTATATAAACTAAGACCTTTGATTGAAAAATTGAAGGGAACAATTATTGACAACTTAAGAGTTTGGAAGAGCATTTATTTGTGGCTGAAAGTATGATATCGTACTATAGTAAATATTAAGCTAAACAATTCATAAAAAAATAAACTTATTTGTTTAAAAAATTAGGCAAATTGTTTCTCAACTGAATAAAGTTTCAGAATAGTTTATTGAAGGCAAACATTTCTATCTTCCATTTTGTAATTTAACTGTTAAAAATGTTGCAATATTCTAAAATACAGAGAATTGAATGTGACAATTATAATTTTTTTTACCGTGTTTTGATAGACAGGAGAAAATGTAAAGAAAAACATTGGAGCGGTTTTTTAGAGAAATACATTTTAGAAAATGCCTATATTTCACGCAAATTTAAGTAAAAACTGCTCATTTTTGAAAAATTGTACATGACCTTAGGAGAAGATCTTTCTTTAAAGAACATATAACGAACATTTTTAACAAGCATGCTCCATGGAAAACTTCTCATGTCACGCGGCCCGCTGCTCCATGGCTTACAAAAAAGTTACAAGTTCGTATGAAAGATTGAAATTCCGCTTATAGCCGTTTTAAATCTACTAAAACCGATAAAAATGAAGTACAAAAATCTGAGAAATTTTGTAAAACAACAATTCAGAAACGCTACAATTCGTTATTGTCATAATCTTTTCCTAACAAATTACAGCACGAGGGGAGTATCGAACACGAAGGAATTTGCAAAAGTAAGACAAATGACAGTTCATTAGAAATTCCCTTAGATGATCTAAATAATTATTTTTCTTCCGCTACACATCCAATCGACCCCATTAAAGAAAAGTCACTACAATTTCTGGAATTACTTGCACCTTCCTGTGACGTTAGTCGACTGCCAAGAAATCGAGAAAATAGTGAAGGTACTCATATCAAATTCAAAAGCTCTGACCATATAACGGCAATGTAATTAAAATGGTTTGAATAGACGCTCTTGCAGCACTTACACATATTATAAATATTTTTTAACAACCGTATATTTTTCCCAATTGTGGAAACTAGCTTACATAGGTCCCCATCCGAAATGTTTAAATTCGTTCAATCGTTGTGATTATCGACCTTTCAGTATATATCCAACATTATCCAACGTCCTCGAAAAAAATTGAACGTCAACAAATAGACACCATAAATGATGCTATCTCACCATAAATGATCTTCTCAATAATTTTCAGTGTGGTTTGAGGGAAGTTAAAAGTACGCAAATAGACTTTGCTACGAGTTACTGTAGACATGCGTCAATCTCTGAATGAAGGCAATATAACAACGTTAACGCTTTTAGATTTTAGCAGGATTTTCGATACAGTAGACTATGACGTGCTTCTAGCAAAATGTAAATGCCTTGGTTTTTCGGATTCTTCCTTATCCTGAATTTCAAGTTAATTTAGTAATAGACAACAGATCATAGTTGTAGAACGTCCTCGTCATCTAAACCAGTTTTACGTAGAGTGCCTCAGGGCTCCGTACTATGTCCACTTTTCTTCCTGATCTATATAAATGACACCTCGTCTGTGCTATTTAATGTGCTGTCATCACATGTATTCAGACGACTTACAGATCTACGTCAATCGGAAACCTTCTGAAGTTTCTCATATAGTAAAACAAATCACGATTTGGCCTCTTTACTTGAATGATCAGTGAGAAACGGCTTAAGCTAAATTAATAAAAATATGGTCTGACCATCGATAAATTCCTAAATTGGGAACCTCGTGCTCGGGCCACTTGCCGCATAGTCTATTCCTCAATGTACTTACTCAAATGTGCTTCCTCCCAAAACCAAAGAACTACTAATAAAATCCCTCTTGCCCTCCATGCTTGATTACGGAACGTTCGTAATGCATGTGTTATTCTTCAATATATTATCAGGAAGTATGATCACATAGCGGGATATTACAAAGCAAATCATATATTAAACTTGAAAGGTCGCCACATGTTTCATAATTTGTGCATTTTCTACAATATATTTCATACGAGTGTACCTACTAACCACTCTCAAAATTTCTTATCTCAAAACAAGAAGGAGAAAGAAATCCTTTCTACGCAATATTCCTAAGAGCAACACAAAGTTTTACAATGAATCTTACTTAGAAGCAAATAGAGAGTGGAATAGCCTCCCAGTAAATGTAAAACCGTGCGTTCATTCTAAAAGTATATTTAAATACTCTTTTTCTGAGCTAATGTTGTGTGATGCGTCAATGTGTACTAATTTGTTCAAAATTTTAAAGTAAATGTAATATTTTATATAGCATTTTTATTATTTTGTTTCATTTCTAGTATGTCTTAAGTTAGTTCAAAATTGTAAGGTAAATGTAATATTTTATACAGCATTTTTTAAAGTGTGTTTTATTTTCTTGGATTTCTTAAGTTAATTCATAATTTTATCATCAATAGTATAAGTAATTTAAATTAAGTATTTTATAGGATTAGAAAGGTTTTTGTGTTATCTACTAGTAACTTCTAAACCATTTCTGTTTAACTTGCCATGGCTCTGACTGAAGGTATCTTTTCCCTTAGTACTTGTGGTTATTAATTAAAATCGACCCTAAGCCGTCGTCCTGGCTGGGTGGATGTGTGCATTTTCATGTTGGTTTTTCTATGTTTCTTTAATGTATATGATTTTTTGTTAACATTTGATGCGCGTGTCTAAATTAATATCTTTCATAATTTATTTTCGGGCATGCCTTATGATTTTTCTTGAGACAGTAATGTTTGTTTAAAACATTTTATTTTTGTTGCTATTTTATTTTTATTTTTGTTGCTTGGTTTCCCCCGACGCTTGAGGTAAGTTCTGGGACTATTTTTTCATTTGCTTTTGTGAGACCGGGGGCAAGAAATCTGTAAGTTGTATTTTATTGTATTTACTAAAGGTATACCGTTTCAATTTTTATCTATGATTTTACGTATTACGTGATTAGGTACAAGAGCGGGCCTAATGGCCCGAGTCTCGCCACATAAATAAAATAATATAATAATATTAATAATACTTTTCAAATCTCTATCTTCAATATTGTAGTTAAAGAAGACGCCGAAAAAACTGAACTTTTGCATTTTTCGAAAAAGTCAGGGATTTTATCGAAATTGAGACCCATGCTATTTTTAAGAGTTGTTTACGCTATTCGAGGACAAAGTTAAATCAAACAAATTGGAGCCATTTGGAAAACAATTTGAAAATTTAATTGAATTATAAAGCACCCTCTAAAACCAAATTATCAATTTCAAACTCGCAGGGCCTTGAGTTCCTTTATATCGATCGGAACATAATTTTGGAGAAAATAGTCTGGACAGTTTAGGCGAGACGGTAGGCCACGGTCGGACAGAGACGGACAGACAGATGTTATGCCTTCAATCGATCTTTTGGCTTCAAGGACACACAGATGAATTCTGACTACACAACGTGTTAGAGGAATGATTTACTTCATATTGGAACAAGATTTATCAACATTTTCATTTCCAGGACCCGGCAATGAGTTTTTCTATCGCAAATTCGCCGTTTACCAGCGCACGTTTACAATGCTTTCTCTTCTTACGAAGTAACGCGAGATGGCAAAGAGAGAACCTTAATTTTACATGAAAATAAAATAAAAACAATACAATAAATTTCATGTGCTTGTGTCGTACGTGTACAGTACTATCTCTTATAATTTTATTTGTGTGAAACGTGTTGAAGCAATAGTGCTTGTTGCAAACTTAGTGTTCAGACGAAATCAAACCCAAAAGCACGTGCGCTGGAGGTGTATAATATGCCTTAGGAAATAAGGCGAGAAAGCAAAGAGAAAACCTTCACCTTAAAGAAAAACGATACAATAAATGTTATGCTTGTGTTGTAATTAAATGTCGCGGCAACGGTGTAAAGCGTGTGCTGAGTGCTTGTTGGGGCTGCGCGCAGACGCGGCCAAGGGGGTGACGCGGCCGTGGCTGGACGCGCCGCTGCTGCTCCGCGCTGGCGCCACTCTGCCGCTCAACTGCTCCATCCTGCTGGCCCAGACCGCGGAAGCCCACTTCACCTTCAAGCTGCACGGCATCAAGATGGTGAGATTACCTGCGCCTTCCATCACTTTTATTCAAGCGCGTCAGTCCTCTTCTCCTAACCTATTTGAGGGGATAAGGGTTTTTTTCTCTTAAGAACAAAAAGTGCATGAAACTAAGATTTTTGAGGGGTGAGTGAGTGTATGATGTGTTTCCGGGCGAGACTACTCATAACTTGGTGTATATTATATTCCTGAATGTGGCGATGTTCCTTCCCAGCTGGATCACGAATTTGATTTACATCTACGGGGGGATTTTCCCTTCCAGGAATCTCCGCCAGCGGGGCCCTGCCCCAGCCGGCACAAGACTTAGCTCCTGTCGTATGTGGTAGTGTAATGTGTGAAAGTGTGAGGGTGGGTGTAGGAAGGCGAAGGTGGCAGGATAAGGAACAGGAAGGAAAAATCACGCGCGATCCTTAACCCTTTTGTTAACACGTTGCCCCGACATCCGTCTGGTATTGAATGGAGAAACCACAAAAAAGCTCTCAATCAAGTCAGTCGCCCGCTAGAAATCGGCTATTCGTAAGATAGTGGTTAATTTCGACCGAGCTGTGTAACTAGTGTTGAAAATTCGCCACTATTCCGCAAGTCCAGGATTCGAATCCTAGGACTTCCCAGTCAATGACGATGTTAAGGCCGCGATTTGTGACAGAACTGTCGCTCCACGTGTGTTCTGTGCTCACATTTCAATTTGTTGGAAAGATTAAGAAATAATAAAAGATGAGCCACGAATCAGCATTTCACGATCAAAACGTTTTCCGTTAAGTTCAAGTCCCGAAGAAAGTTTTATTAAGTGCAAAAACATTATATCATGAAAACGAATAACGTTTTTACTTTATTTATTTATTTATCTATTTATTTATTTGTTTATTTATTTATTTATCTATTTATTTATCTATCTATTTATTTATTTACGTCAAAAACAGTTAAAAACTGTGTGACGTGCTATGGGGAGAAGTTAATTTGAAGATACATTTATGTCCAGAAGCAAAACAAGGGACTATCTCAGCATTTGCTCGAGGATCAGGGAAACTGGACGAAAACCTGTTCGAGATGGGGGTCATTGACTCAGAAGTACAATACTTGTTACAAGTTCTTTACAATTATACAATGCAAATGGTATAAAATACATTAAATGTCATTGTTAAAATTAATTTTACTTTCCTTTTGGATGCTTGGTATATTCTCTAATTGTATAGAAACAGTTGTGCAGCAGAAAAGATTTTACTTAGGACTTTAACTTTTGTATCAATTTAATCGTTTAATATCATCTGGCAAGGTGTTGTAAAATAATGTTAAACTTTACTTTAAATGTACATATCCCTTTTTCGTCGCAGTGGGGGATTTTGCTCTTAACTGCTTTTCGCATGAGCTGGCGGCCCGCGTTCCTAGCGGCGCCCCAGTGACGAGCGCGCATTCGCTGCCCGCAGAGGAAGTTCGTCAACGGGACGAAGAACGCGCAAATGGTGAAGGGCCGCGGCAAGCTGCAGTGGCAGGAGGCGGAGGTGCAGGGCGTGGAGGCCACGGACAGCGGCGAGGTGTGCTGCGAAGTGCGCGACCATCTGGACCACGTCAACCAGTCGTGCAGCCCCGTGAAGGTGCAGCGCGCCGTGGGGGGGCCCCCGCAGCTGCGCGTGCACCTGGACTCACGCGCGCCCGCGCCCGAGTGGAACCAAAGCGGCCGCGACCCCACAGTCACGGTGCGTCCGCTCTCCTGCCGCTCTTGCGTTTCGTTACTAGCAATTATTGGTAGTCCCGTAAGTATAGTGTACGTTTTTTTGCTCGGGAGGTGGTGATGTTAACGCCCCATTGGTTGGCGGAATCAGGCACCGACCTTCCGTAGGCTAGCGGAGTTTTCTCCAACCAGATATCTCCCGGCAAAGGGGCATCGCTCCAGGCGGATTATGCTCTAGGCTCCCCATCGGTCTCCCAGCATGTGTGGTAGTGTAGTGCATGTCAGTATAAGGAGGGGGTGAGGATAGGACAAGGCAATGGAAGGAAAGATTCCGCACGGTCCCAGCAATGACATCAGTCGTATTTTTGTGTGTCTTAAATGTGAACGATCACTTTGAATCAATAAATAATACTTTGTTTATGAAATGGGAATAAATCTCGTATCGATGAAGCTCTAAAAAGTCGCGGCAAACCGGATGGTGAACGGGCCGTGTTGGTGTATTGGGAACCGCCTCTGAAGGAAGTGCCATCTACGATTCCGGGGGTTGCTCGCCATTCCACGTTAGTGCTGAAAGTAAGTATTGGTGCACCGTCCTCTATCTTGCAAACAGTTTAACAGGACTGAGTAGACATGCATCATACGATTTAAAATACATAAAATGATCACTTCGTATAGAAGTGACCATAACTCCTCTGGCCCTGAGCCACCTTTCCAGGTGCTCTTGTGTTGTCAGCATTGCCCGCACGGTGATCCCCTCTTCATATCGACGTTTTCGTATCTTCTTTCCTCTGTTTCGTTTCTTCTTTCCCGCTAGTCATTATTCATCTCTTGTTTTCTTCCCCTTTTTTCTTTTCGTCGTTTTTCTTTATCATCTTCCCCTACTCCGCCAAAAAAAACTAATTTCCAAATTAAATTTTCTAGGAATAGACTATTTTTAACTGTAAAAATGAAGTTATATTGATCTTGTTTGAGTTTCTTTACCTTTTTAGAGCTACATCGATACGAGATTTATTCCCATTTCATAAACAAAGTATTATTTATTAATTCAAAGTGATCGTTCACATTTTAAGACACATAAAAATAGCATTATAAAAGATATTGATATGGCAAGGGGTTTCTTGCACTTCGTTGTGAGAAAACTATGAATCGATCAAACATTTTCAACATCACATTCATATTTTTTGCAATGCAAACCTATCAGTTTCCAAAACGGCAATTTGACTCATTGCAGATGGAGCGCGGACCAGCTTCCTTCTATTGGTTCGTGCGCGTCGCTTGGGAAGGAGACGAACTGCCCGTCGCCGAGTGGAGAGACCCTGATGGCATTGGGGTTACGGTCGACTCGAGCTCGAAGAAAAGTGAACCTCAACCGAAGGGTCGCGGCAAACCGGATAGTGAACGGCCCGTGTTGGTGTATTGGGAACCGCCTCTGAAGGAAGTGCCATCTACGATTCCGGGGGTTGCTCGCCATTCCACGTTAGTGCTGAAAGTAAGTATTGGTGCACCGTCCTCTATCTTGCAGTTTAACAGGACTGAGTAGACATGAATCATACGATTTTAAATACATAAAATGATCACTTCGTATAGAAGTGACCATAACTCCTCTGACCCTGTGAGGGTTTCACCGACAGGAAATAAGGGTTTACTCTGGAGTGAATGATGTTTACACGAGAGTAACTTCTTGGAGCGTTTCACCAACACTTTACTCGAGAGTAAATCACTTACAATAGAGTAAACTTGAGAGGAACTTTACTCGGCGAAAATTCATCGAGTAAAGTATGGAGTAAGCTTACTTTTCAATGTACCTCCGAAGTGTTCTTACGGATCGACGGTTGCGAATGATGATATATGAAGATGGCTCCAGCGACGATTCGTAATATCCTCTAATGCAAAGACCAAGATTAGGCGGGAAGGAATGAATTGGTTTCCCAATTATGACGATCGGGACTTTATCATGAGGTTTTGTTTGACCAATAAATTGCACTTCATGCACATGAATCTTGTTCTTACCAATTATTAGCTTACATTCGCATATTAAATCATTGCCTCTTTGGATTTTTTTAATGTTTCCCACTCCCAACTAGTAAACAAACTAGTAAACAAACGAACTAGTAACCAAACGAACTAGTAAACAAACGAACTAGTAAGCAAACGAACTAGTAAGCAAACGAACTAGTAAGCAAACGAACTAGTAAGCAAACGAACTAGTAAGCAAGCGAACTAGTAAGCAAACGAACTAGTAAGCAAACGAACTAGTAAGCAAACGAACTAGTAAGAAAACGAACTAGTAAGCAAACGAACTAGTAAGCAAACGAACTAGTAAACAAACGAACTAGTAAGCAAACGAACTAGTAAGCAAACGAACTAGTAAGCAAACGAACTAGTAAGCAAACGAACTAGTAAGCAAACGAACTAGTAAGCAAACGAACTAGTAAGCAAACGAACTAGTAAGCAAACGAACTAGTAAGCAAACGAACTAGTAAGCAAATGAACTAGTAAACAACTAGTAAATCAATAAATGAATGAATAAACAAGTGATAATGTGAGTTAATAAATGATGGATTAATTAAATTCTGAGAGGAAATGAACAATAAATTGTAACACAAGGTGTATCTTGTTGAGCTGGCCCTGGCACGTGTAGTAGCTAGCAGGTTGCCTGGCGAGTCGCTTGACGGTGTGCCCTCGTTCCCGGAGGTGGCGTCGGGGCGCGCGGAGCCGGGCAACTACTCGGTGGAGGTGCGCCTGGGGCGGCAGGCGCCGCAGGTGCCGCCGGCGCAGCGGGTGGCGCTGCGGGCGACGCTGGTGGGCGCGCCGCTCCCGCACCTGCTGCAGGGCCCGCCGCCGCTGGTGGTGGCCGCGGGCGTGGACACGGCCGTGGTGTGCGTGGTGCGCGCCGAGCCGCCGCCGCTGCGCATCACGTGGCGCTGGGTGTTCTGCAACGACTCCGCGGCCGCCGCCGGCCCCGCCCCCGCCTCGGCCGCCGCCGGCGCCGCCAGGCTCCCCGCCGCCGCCCCCGCCGCCGCCGCTGCCTGCGACGACAGCGCGCGCACCGAGGAGGTGAGTCGGGTCTGCCGAAATGCTTGTCAGGCCTTGTGTAAATGGGGGGCCAAATAATCCCTTCATATTTTCTCGCTTACACGGAAATTAAAGAACCATTGGAGTATACCAGATCCATGATACTGTAACAAGTTTCCTTGATACAGCATCATGGATCTGGTATACTCCAACGGTTCTTTTTTTTCGGTGATACTTTATAATTCTGCATGTAAATTGCGGACCAAACCAACCCAGGTAAGGAAAAGGACTGATTGAGCAGTTAAGCGCATTAAGGGGTCGTCGCATCCGCGCTGCTATCCAGCTTTTCCTTCTGCTTTATTGGTAATGTTCCGGACTCGCTCGTATATCAAAATGAAAAGCAAAGAAAGCACCAGAACAGTGTCCAAATTGCATGTTCGGCGTTATAGAATATTAGCTGAGAAAAGGAAGAATGGTAAGATAAGTAGAATTTCCACTGTAAAAATCGCTGCAGATCTATGTAAGCCATTATAATTTAATGCATGTCCTTTGAAATTGACAAAGGAGTAATGCAGCCACTCTTGAAAAGACTAGAACTGGTACACTTTTACCTGGAAGGGGATGAGGTAGTCGGTCCCCAATCTACGTATTCTCTTCTCAGGGTCGGTCCCCAATTCACATATGGGTTAAACTCTTGTGGTACTGCTGGTTCCCAATTTATATACGCGGGTTGGTCATTGTACAGTGCGCCAAGAAAATCTCTCCGCAGTGGCATCTTGCTCGCGGGAGTGCTAGCAACAGAAATTATGTTGGTAGCAGTAGTTGCAGCCTGTAACAAAAGAAAATGTAAATTTCATACTCACCACAATCATAACAGAACCTGGAAATGTTGACCACTTCACTTGTTTCTCAGTTATTCGTTTGATACCAACATAAGTGCTATTTTTAAAAAGAAAGCCCTAATTCGGCACAGTAATGCGGAGACTTTCGTGACATACTTTACTAGCACACCAGAAAAATAATTATGCGGTTCCCAAGTTTCCGGCCTGTCCAAGATAACGCTCATCAATGCGAAAACATTCTCCGCAGTGTATTCTCTTATTTTTAATTGTTGTAATGCTGTACGTTTGCAGCCGACATCTTATTCAGTTTTGTGGAGAGAAGTACTTGAGTTGGATGCGGTGCGTGGAATCGCATGATATTTATCTTCTTCACGACATCGCAGCTGTGCTTACTGCTCAGATTGGAGGGAATGTTGTGAAGGACTATAGTTTCGAGCAGTCATACACTGCACTACTACACATGCCGGGAGACCGGTTGTCACGGCTGGGACAGTATATGGGACGCTGAAGGGAGATTCCTGGTTGGGGAAAACCGCGCTAGCCGCCGTGGGGTCGGCATCAGATCTCACCATAAAGCGAGGACATCCCGGAAACACACACACTGCACTTACGGGACTAATGACCCTAGTAGTTTCCGTGCTCCGAATCACAATAAATCAACCTAACGGACTCACAAGTACGGAAGGCTCTCTGTTTTCTCATCCGAAGGCTTTCCGTTCACGAAATTTTAACGAGGGACAAACTGTGACAATGATACAGTAATAGATGAATTACTCTGAGAAGGGACCACTTTGACAGGTCGGGAAACAAACGAACGTCATTCAGAGCGATTATATTGCAAGAAATAGTAAACGAACGCACTGACAAAATGATTGCATGGACGAAACTTGCTGTAATATTGCCAGCAATAATCCAGCAGTAGCTATCAAAGCAGTCTCTTCTTATAGTAATTTCTCTATACCAGGGATGTGCAACTTGCAGGTTCACAACTTAATCTTTAATATCATTGCAAGCCATATTCTCCTTACTCCAGCGATCCACATCCGACTTCCCCGTGATATTGATCTCGGCGCTTTTTCCGGGTGCACGCGGGAGGGGGGGGTGAAACCATGCGTGATATCACGCAGTACCATGGATAACGCAGTAAATGAAATTGAGATGATTTTTAATTTCTGAATTATGCAAAACATTCCTTAAATCAAAACTTCATATATTTTTATATTAAAGGGGGTGTTGACCCGAGCAGGGGTTTCACTTTTGACTAATAACCTTTCGCGGGCCACAATAAATGGCAGCCCAGACCGCCAGTTGGAACATCGTGCTGTATACCACCTAGCGGTGGTGGCGCTGGAACGAAATCTCTTAGAGCAGGCGTCTTGGGGCTACTGAAGGGGCGTTTGCGCTGCGTGCAGATCACGGCGGGCGCCGAGCAGCGCCGGCCCGCGCCCGACACGCTCAAGTCGACGCTGACGCTGCGCGACCCGCCGGCCGGGCGCTGGCTGCGCTGCGACGCCGCCAACCTGCGCGGAAACGGCTCCTCGGCGCCCGTGCGCGTCGCGCTCACGGCCGTCCCCACCCGCGGGCCCTCGCCCGGCCTCGTGGGCGGCGTGGTGGGCGTGTTGGCGCTCATCTGCGGCGCCGCCGCCACCTGCGTCTACATCACGCTGCGGCAGAAGGTACGTGCTGCGCCTCGCCTCCCCCCGCGCTCCTGCCTTCGTCACGATCCGGGTTCTCCACCGTTCCTCTCGCCCCCGACCCTGCCCCCGCTTCCGCTCCCGCCACCATCCTTGCTCTAGTCCTCAGTGTCACTTTCGTCCTCACTGCCACTTTCGTCCTCACTGCCACTTTCGTCCTCACTGCCACTTTCGTCCTCTCTGTCACTCGTCCTCAGTCACTCTCGTCGTCACTATTTTTTTCGTCGTCACTATCGCTCTCGTCCTCACTGTCACTTTCGTCCTCACTGCCACTTTCGTCCTCTCTGTCACTCGTCCTCAGTCACTCTCGTCGTCACTATCTCTCTCGTCGTCACTATCGCTCTCGTCCTCACTGTCACTTTCGTCCTCACTGCCACTTTCGTCCTCACTGCCACTTTCGTCCTCACTGTCACTTTCGTCCTGACTGTCACTTTCGTCCTGACTGCCACTTTCGTCCTCACTGTCACTCGTCCTCAGTCACTTTCGTCGTCACTATCTCTCTCGTCCTCACTATCGCTCTCGTCCTCACTGTCACTTTCGTCCTCACTGCCACTTTCGTCCTCTCTGTCACTCGTCCTCAGTCACTCTCGTCGTCACTATCGCTCTCGTCCTCACTGTCACTTTCGTCCTCACTGCCACTTTCGTCCTCTCTGTCACTCGTCCTCAGTCACTCTCGTCGTCACTATCGCTCTCGTCCTCACTATCGCTCTCGTCCTGACTGCCACTTTCGTTCTCACTGCCACTTTCGTCCTCAGTCACTCTCGTCGTCACTATCTTTCTCGTCCTCACTATCGCTCTCGTCCTCACTGCCACTTTCGTCCTCACTGTCACTTTCGTCCTGACTGCCACTTTCGTCCTCACTGTCACTCGTCCTCACTATCGCTCTCGTCCTCACTGTCGTTTTCGTCCTCATTGTAGTCTTTACTGTCGCCATCATCCTCACTCTCGACCTCGCAGTCGCCCTCGTCCTCTCTCTCTCGCCCTCGTAATCACCCTCTCCCTCGTTTCATGAAATATCATTTTCATATCCTTGTATTTTTTACAATAAAAAAAGGCGGTCAAGCAGCGGAAAACGTGATATTATGGAAGAAGAGAATATTACCCATCATGTTTTCGCTTTGATGTCCCAAAAGAAGATTCATAACGTGTTGCAGCTGCCAAAACGATCAAACATACATTCCGACCATCAGAGTGTAGAACTGTCGATTCATGTTTCTAATACCTAACGGTGCCTCTCCCTTTTCTGTAATCCTCCACGTCCCGCCTGCGAGCTGACGATCGCGTTTCAGAATTGCCAGCGAGCGCCCGCGATCTAAAAGAGACTCCACATATTCGACATTTGCTAAATAGGGAACTACTGTTCGCCCAATCACGAACAGCTTATGTGTTCGGCGAATGTTCGCTCCCTTTGATGTGTCCGACACACGGACCGAATCACCGAATGTTTGTAACTCGGAAAGTAGCAAGCAACTCCTCCACACTACACGGATTCGACGTGAGGTTGGTCGCTACGCGCCGAAAACGAATATGTGGAGCACAAAACATCGATGATCAAACAACCATCGACCGCAAATCATCGATGTTTGAAACGGTGTTTTTTGAAAGAACATCGATTTTTGAAAACATCATCATCGATGCCGCGTTCCTAGCTCTTTCGAGAGCTGTCAGCGAACGCCCGGTTCCGGAAACACCCGGAAGAGCGCGGTTTGTCCAGGCGCGGCCAAGCCTATTGCCTCCCCCGTCCCGCATCCCACCGGCCAACGCTGATCCACGCGCGCGCCGCGGTTGCAGCGGGATCGGCGGCGGCTGCACTGCGCGGCGGGGCTGCAGGGGCTGGTGGCCGGCGAGCCCGGCTCCCTCGACCCCACGCTGCCCGCCGACGAGCAGGCCGAGCTGCTGCCCTACGAGGCGCGCTGGGAGTTCCCGCGCGAGGACCTCATCCTCGGTGAGCACGCACGCACGCACGCACGCGCGCTCCGTTGATACTAGCTCTCCTAGGTCGAACCGCTGTGTGGGGGGAGAGAATTGTTTATTTCAGGAACCAGTTAAACGCCAATATCTAAAACGCGCATTAGCGGTGGATTATTGTTCCAAGAGGATAGACACGTTGTTTAGTGCATTTTTATATGAAAAATATTCGTAAACAGCTTTAATAAATAAAATATATTTTGAAAACAGAAACATTGGGAGACGTTTTTTTTTCAGTTTTCTCGAAATGAGGAATTTGGTGTTTGACGGGTTTATGAAATAATCAATTCAATTCTGGGGACCGGCTGCTCTCATTGGTAGTTTTCTGTTGTTTCTCTGACCAATACCAGGCGATTACTGGAGCAGAAGTTCTCTAACAAACGTAACACGAATCGCACGTCATCTTTTATTCATCTTTGCCTCCCCCATTACACTTACACACTTACATGCACTAGCCTTTTGTAAGTCGGAAGATAAGTCGGTAGCTTGAAACCCTCCCCTGATGCACTGCCACGCCGGAGGGAAGAAAACCTGCATGACGTGTACTGATTGTGTAACAATATAATTAGTCCCGTAAGTACAGTGCATGTTTTCATTGCGGGAGATGGTGACCTTCCCCAGCTGGATGACGAAATCAGCGCCGATCTACGTCGGCTTGCGGGTATTTTCCCCTACCAGGTGTCTTCCACCAACTTAGCACCGCCCCAGCAGGGACAAGATCTAAGATCGCGAACGGTTTCCCGATAAGTTGTGTAGTGTAGTGCATATGAGCCCTTACGTGTTCTTCCTACAATTAAAACAATCACAGTGGTCGCTGTATGACCAAAGTGGTAGAAAAGTAACGTTAAAAAGGAGAAGCGACATCTACTACACTGACGGGGGCTAACGACCAAAGTAGTTGGAACCCGGGAAACCTAAGGGCCCTTTCTCTCGTCGCCACCGCTGCGCGCTTTCGAACAGCGCGGCTCGTAGAGCATTGGTTTGAATGGAGATCTTCCCACGTGCGACGGCGAACCTTCGCCACGAGAAGCGCAGGAGAGCGTACGCGCCACCGCTAGCAGAACACAGCTTCAAATGATGGTGTTCCTACTGCGGCGCCGGCTAAGGCGTTTTATCTTCTGCGGTCCCTTTGTTTGTCGCCGCCGGAGGGTGGGCGAAACCTACCCCTGCAGAACCCACCCCCTCCACAGCGGACGGCGATGCGGCCGTGGCGTGCAGCGGTGGCGGCGTGGGAAGAAAGCCCTGCCGCTTAGCGCGCCGCTGTGGCGACATGTGAGGGCGCCTTCCCACGTCGCCAGGGCGCCGCGCTTCCTTCAAGCAGCAGAGCCCTTCCGACGCCGCCACCGCCGCAGCCACGGTCGCACCGCCGCCCGCCGTGGAAGGGGGTGGGGTCTGCAGGGGTATGTTTCGCCGACCCTCCGGCGACGACGAACAAAGGGACCGCAGCAGGTAAACCACAGCGACCGGCGGAACAGTGGGAAGCCTCCCATTTAAAGCTGTGTACTCCTAGCCGTGGCGCGTATGCACTCCTCTGCCTCGCGTGGCGGGAGTTCGGCGTCGCGACCAATGCTCTGCTACGCGTCACGGTGCTCGGAAGCGCACCGCTGTCGCGACGTGGAAAGTGGCCCTAGTGGCTGAGTGGGTGATCGCCGGCGCGCTGTTGCAGGCAGGCAGCTGGGCGCCGGCGCGTTCGGCGTGGTGATGAAGGCGGAGGCGCGCGGCATCGTGGACGACGAGGACATCTCGACGGTGGCGGTGAAGATGGTGAAGCGCGGCGCCGACGACGCCTACCTGCGCGCGCTCGCCTCCGAGCTCAAGATCCTCGTGCACCTGGGCCGCCACCTCAACGTGGTGAACCTCCTGGGCGCGTGCACGGGGCGCATCATGGAACGTGAGTGGCCTCGCTCGAACTCGTTGATAATTTCTGCCAGTGGGTTTTTTCAAACTTGCTGGCAGAACGCTGTAATTTACTTAATAAATCAAGGATATTTATACTTAAAATGGTTTTGAAATAATAATAATAATAATAATAATAACAATAACAGCAATAACAATAACAATAATAGCAATAACAATAATAGCAATAACAATAAGAGCAATAACAATAAGAGCATTAACAATAAGAGCATTAACAATAAGAGCATTAACAATAAGAGCATTAACAATAAGAGCATTAACAATAAGAGCATTAACAATAAGAGCATTAACAATAAGAACAATAACAATAAGAACAATAACAATAAGAGCAATAACAATAATAGCAATTAACAATAATTACACTAACAATAATAAATAAGTCGGCCCCGTGGCGCAGACGGTTGCGGTAGCCGTCGTCTACGCCAAGGAGGCTGCAGGTTCAAATCCTGGTACTCATAATCGTATTTGTGAATGTCCCTCCCTTCATCCCTCATCATCATCATCATCCTATAATCGCATAATTCACACTTCAAGGCGTAACAACCTTGTCGTACTGAGGGATACAGCTGAAAAGTTGATCCTGGAAAAATTACTCACGTTAATCGTGTAGCGTGGTCAGTAGAGGCCTTCACGTCAATAATAATAGTAATAGTAATAATAACAATAGTAGTGATAAGAATAGTAATAATAATAAAAATATCAATAGAAGTAATTCTACATGTTTACGACTACTTTATATAGTTGTTTTAAAATAATATACATTGTCATTTTTTATATAACCAATTATAATAAACAATGGTTATGCAAAATATATATACGCAGTAACAAAATACTAATCAATAAGTCTGAATGTTTATGTCTACCTTATATAAATTTTCTGTCGTATTAAACACGTGATTTTCTATCTACTTTGTTTCACTTCACTTGACACTACATAGCACTTCGCTTCTACCTCATTGTATATTTTACCACACGATGCAACCCTTCAATACAATAACGACGTTAATGATCATTTATGTACTTAATAATAACGAATGTAACAATTATAACTTCCTATGCATGGATAAATACATTTTAATCATTTATTTTTGAACACCTAGAGGAAAGTGTTCAAGAACTGTCGCAGGCAACTTACTTCCGTCCGTAAAGGTTCTTGAAAGCGAAGCGGCGATAGTTCAGCGGCAACATAATTAATTGTGAGCTGTATCTAAGCGCCTAACAGGCGCTAAGCCTGGACTGTGTGGAGGATGTTGCCGTACTTCCCACTTCAATCGCTGCACTAGTTCGGACGTTTGGCAGGCCATGTGAGGTGTTGCGTTATCGTTCACCAAATCACACCAGCGCTCAATGTCCCCCGCCGCTTTTCTTTAATTACCTTACGCAGCCGATTAAACATTTTACAATACAAACGCACCTCCAATTTGGAGTGAACATCCAGGAGACGCGCTATTGAGCCTAGCCCGCGCTGCTCACACAGCACGTCAAGACATCACGTCAACCTTCCTATCGGACGTGTCCGTAGTTAGTGTAGCTTGCTCCGTGACACACAGTGTGCTCTCGCGGCAACCTAGTGTAACATACTTTTGGATTCGCCTACGTATACTTGGATTTAAACATAACCGCGCTTCTGTTACGGTGGCATTCAATCGGGAGGTTGAACGTCACCGTAGTGACGTCACTAGTGACGTGTAAGCTCCCGGTTGGATGACACCGTAACAGCTGATTTACGTCAGACGCAGGTCTAAATAAATCGAAGCATAGAATAGTCGAACCCTCATTGCCCGTCGCCTGTCAGCGAGCCAGAGCACCGGCCCCGCGTTGCGTTGCAGGGGAGCTTCTGGTGATCGTGGAGTACTGCCCGTACGGGAACCTGCACAACTACCTGCTGCGGCACCGCGACGGCTTCGTGGACCAGGTGGACCCGCGCACGGGCCGCATGGACGCGACGCGCGGCGCCGCGCAGCTGGCGGCGGCCGAGGCGGCGGCGCGGCGCGCGCGCATGCTGCTCAGCTCGGGCGAGTCCGCCTACAGCATGGGCGGCGGCTCCCAGCAAGGTGAATTGAATTGAATTGAATTGAATTGAATTGAATTAATGCCTTATTTTATACGTGGCGAGACTCAGGCCATGAGGACTGCTCTTCCGTCTGACCACGCAAATTTCGCTACGCTCTTTTCACCAAATACGAACAGAGAAAGGAGGTATTTCTTGGGCGAGAAACAGTCGATTTGAATTTAGCTCAGAGGCGTCATTTAGGCTTGAGGATCTTTTACATGCAAGTAAATCTACTAACATGGGACAGCCGGCTTTACTTTCCCTCCGAAGGAAGGCGTACGAAGGATTTTTGGCGAAGGTGAGGCCCGAGACTGTCCTTTAGCGCGTTCAGATAACAGAGAGGCTTTGCACGCGGACGCTTAAAGATAAGCGAACTGCTATTTAGTGCAGTCGATGAGGAGCCAAAAAGGGGTCCACCTTGCAAGAGGAGAGGTAGAAGATTTTTTTAAAAAATTTTGTTTGTGTTGTTATTTGTAAGAAAACACCACGTTTTCCACCCTGAAATATGTCGGGACAAGTATTGGTAGCCGAAAAAAATAACTATTTTTATTTTTGTGTAATAACTTTTTAATGGTTGATCGTAGTGCAAAACAAGCTCTGTGCAATTTTAAATGTCATAAAATTCTCTATAAATTCACTCAAGCAAATAGTAATAGAGCTATGAGATTTTAAATTTTCACCAAATTTTCCTTTTTATTCTGAATTTGGCAAAATTTCAAATGGTTTCTCTAATGTAGTATTTTTTATTCCAGAGATTATAAATAAAAAGCTATTACATACCAATGTTTTTAATACTTAGTGAGTTTAATCACACGTTTGAAAGTTCTGGTAAAAGGTGCTAGGGTTCGAGTCTCGACGGCGGTTGTCGACACTAGCAACATTGGTCGAATTCAATAGCCGCCTGGAGTAGAATTCTAACGGCTGACTGTTCTGATGGTTGTTTACCGTGTTTTTTCCGAACAACAGCCGGCAAATGCCGAAACAGTACCTCAACAAAAAGGCCATGGTCTGAGCGTGATCATTCCTAATTTATCTTTAACCACCCCTCTTCTCTTACACAGGCGTTCTTTCACGCTATAGTGCATATGATGTATCACACATGTCAGAAGGCCAGCCGGAATCTTAGAGCTTGCCCCAATAAGAACGGTCCCCCGCTGGAGGCAGATTCACACAGGGGGTATCTTACGCTCCAGCGAGGTGGAGATCTGACACATACCGAGTTTTAGCATACACTATTCTTAGGTGTCCAATAACCACAGTAGCCGATAGCTCCAGTATTCATGATCAATTACTCCCTACTACCACAGCAACTTTTCATTTTGCATTCAAGGCTTCCAAGACCGGAGTACGTTTTATTCGGGAGATGTCATATTATGTCCAGTTTTGCCAACTTTATGGTCATGATACTGCAATCGTCTGCAAATAAAAATGACTTGCAACATTATCTACGCTTTGTACTCGTATCTTGGGCTAGTATCCCGACATGTATGGTAGTAAAGAGCGAGTAAGTGTGAATGTAAAGGCAGAGGAAGAGTCTAGGATGTGAAAGGAAAGATAGTATGAGGTTCGTGGCCCATGTATTTAGGCATTGCTCCTGCGTACGCTTGATCCAAACTCTCAATTGATTTCCATCGACATTGATGGAATAAAACAGGCCAAACCACGGAACAGAGCTAGAAATTCGCTGGAATTCTAGCTCTGTTCCGTGGCCGCTACAATTCTCCTGCAGACAGCGGCTGATTTTGACCCAACTAGAGTCGAAAATCCGCGACCGTCGGGACCCGAACCCTAAGACCTTCCGGTCAGGGATGCTGCAGTAGCAAACGCAGCAGCTGTCGACTTGAGCAACCTGAACCGTTCACAAGACGAGGTAACTACTGTAAATGTGTAATATCGCCGCCATACGTAGGATCGGGAGATTCCGGGACGATGACCGCCGTGACGTACTGCCCGACGGGAGAAAACTGCACCAGCGGCAGCAGCTCGTACGACTCGGGCGGCGCGGCGGTGCCGCTGTCCCCGCTGCCCACGGACGACTCCTCGTCCAGCGGCGGGCCCCAGCCCCTGTGGCGCACGCTCTACCGCTGCGACACGCGCGCGCCCTCGCGGGTGCTCTGCACGGCCGACCTCCTCAGCTGGGCCTATCAGGTCAGTGCACTAGTTCTAAAAAAATTGAATATCGCTCTGCCGCGTATATTCTTCAGAGATGATCTCAACATTGTAGCTGCGCTGAATGTCTTAAGAGTTAAATGTGTCTTGTGTGTTGTTGGTATAGCTTACTATCGTCTTTTTCAATGAAAATGCCAAAGAATTGCGAAGCATTCGATTATAAATAACGCTAAAAAACTGCACACTACGAGTAGATGCGAATGTTATTAGATGAGACTTGCCATTACTTTCACAATTTTTTTTCAACGTCTATTATTTCCTATAACATACATCATACGTGACTCGTCATACACGATTGTAATTGTATAAGTGACTTAATAAAATATTACTATTATTATTATTATTATTATTATTATTATTATTATTATTATTTACATTATTCACAGTATCTACTGGTCGATATGTCAACCACACACAGGAATGATGACCAGGTGTGAGGTTGCTTTACTGAAGGTTCACATGGCTTCTGACAATACGGCATGTATTCAAAATTACCGACTTTTGCATATTATACACATTCCTGGCATCCAAGTGAAGACACTCCAGGGCCCGAAGTGTCATTTTTGGGATAACTCCTGTAGCTGATATTATTATAGGCACAGTTGTCACTTTACTGAAGTTCCATTGATTTGCGACTTCATGGGCGAGATCGGTATACTTCTGGATCTTCTCTTGTTATTTTCCCGATATGCTGTGGGTATTGATATATCGATAAGGAAAACCTGCTGATTGTTTCTATCAATGTAAGTTATATCGGGTCTATTGACGCCGACATGTCTGTCAGTGATAATGGAGCGATCCCAGTAGAGTGTGTGCTCACTACTTTCAAGCTCATTCTGAGGCACATATTTATAATACGGCACGGAAGTGGCGAGTAAGCCCGTTCTCAATGCCAATAATTGGTGGACCTGCTTCGCCACTTCATCATGCCTCTTTTTGTATTCCAACTGTGCGTGGCTACTACATCCACTTGTCACGTGTTGGATAGTTTCGCTTGCAGCCTCACATCTTCTACACGAGTCGAAATGAATGGTAGAATCTCTCAGAATGTGTTTTCTGTAGTTCAATGTTGGTACCACATAGTCCTGGATAGCTATCATGAAGGCTTCTGTCTCCGGAAAGAGATCCCCGTGCTGGAGCCATGCGTGCGACGCAGAGATGTCGACTTCTGGTTTACTCAGCTCGTGAGGGTACCCTACATGCAGTGCCTTCGCTTTCCATAAGGTTATCTTCTCTTCCGTTTCAATGATTGGTTGAACAGGCGGGTCAAGCTTTTTCAAGTTCAGAGGACTATAGTTATTATCAACTGCGCTCACTGCTTGCTGAACTCTCCAATACTTCCAAGAAGTATCTTCTGAGTGAAGCAATTTGAGAGCTATGTAGATTTATGAGATCTACAATACCTCGCCCTCCTTGCAACCTTGGAAGGGTAAAACGCTCAGTACTTGAATGGGGATGATGTTTTCGGTGTTGAGTCATAGCGGTTCGAATTGTCCTCTGGAGGTTGTCGAGGTCGGTATTGCTCCATTTAATAACGCCAAAGAAGTATGTCAGTACTGGAATAACAAATGAATTGATGGCCTGCACAAGGTTTCTAGCAGAGAGTTGAGTTTTTAAGAGTCCATGCAATCGCTTACACACTTCAGTTGTTAGTATGTTCTTAGTAACAGTGTGTTTGATTCGGAGTGACTGTTGGAAACACAAGTATTTGTAAGTTTCATGGGTTTCCATGGAGGTAATCTTTGGTTCATTATCAGTTTCCAAATTTATAACTTTCATATGACCCCAAATGATATTCACTCTCCTGCACTTATCCAAACCGAGTTTCTTCTTGATGTCGTCAGTGAACTTCTCCGTAACGTTAATTAGTTGCCGCATATGACTCTCAGTGTCTGCATAGAGCTTCAGGTCATCCATGTAAAGAAGATGTGAGACACGAAGAAGAGTTGACTTTCCCTTTTTAAGAGCGATTCCATAATTAGATGAATTTAGTAGAGTAGACAGGGGATTCAAGGCTAAGCAGAACAATAAAGGGCTTAAAGAGTCACCCCGGAAAATCCCTCGGCGGATGTGTATAGTATCTGTGTGGACGGGTTGTTTTCCATTAGAGAGATACAGTTTTGTACTCCATCGACTCATCGCGGTTTTCAGGAAGTTTTGGATAAACGGGTGGACCTTGTATACATCCAAACATTGAAGGAGCCAAGAATGGGGCACGGTGTCGAAAGCTTTACCGTAATCTATGTAGCATGCGTACAAGTTTCTTTGTTTTTCAAGCACTTGCCCCATAATTACAGAGTCTATAATGAGTTGCTCCTTGCAACCCTGAGATCCAGGTCTACATCCTTTCTGTTCATTTGCAAAGATGTTCTGTTCCTCAATGTGTGTCATCATCATTTGTGAAACAAGATGTTATGAGTTTGTAGAAAGTGTGAAGGCAGGTTATAGGCCTGTACTTCGAGGGGTCTTTAGTGTCATCCTCCTTTGGTAACAAGAATGTTCTACCATCAGTAAGGAAGTAAGGTAGATTTTCTGGGTCGTGAAGAAAATATTGAATTATATTAGCTATATGATGGTGAGTGCTGGTAAATTTTTTGGAGCCAATAATTGTGCAGGCCATCACTGCCTGGTGCCTTCCAGTTACGTGCTTTGTTAAAAGCTGCTTGGACACTTTCCACGGTGATGATTGGTTCACCCATTAGAGGGATATCTCGGTGTCTGTCATATTCCATTTCAATCCACGACATATCTGGGTTGTGGGACACAGCAGATGACCAGATAGGCTTTCAAAAGTTCTCTATTTGTGCCTTTGAGGGAAGCTTTGACTCTTTCATATCACTTACAAACCCTTTGCCCTTTGACATATTCCTGTAGAATGCTTTCTGGTTTCTGTTAAAAAGAGTATTCTGTTGCTTCCTCGTAGTGCAATTCCTGTAGCGTCGAAGGCGTTTTGTTAACGCCAAAAGCTTTTGTCGTTATTATTATTATTATTATTATTATTATTATTATTATTTGAAATAAAATGCGCGTTTTCGCATTCCTTGGAAATGAATCGACTGTCTACCTGTGTTTTTTTTTGTGTCCGACTCGAGTTTTCGTCTTTTGGATTTGCGTGCGTATGTTTTGTTGCCTCTGGCGTCGTTTGTTTTAGCCTTTATTTTTACGACCAATTGTATTTATTTTTACTTTCCACCCTTTCTTTTTACTTCAATTTCGGACTTCTCTTTATAGATAATACCTTTTCTACATTCCTTTTAAAATCACTCCATTTTCTCTTGAACTTTCCTTTACTTGCGTCTTACATATTATTCTTACTTTTCTATTTTATTCATATATTTCTTCGCAATGCCATTCAGACGCAATAAAAAGGAGAAACATTTTGGAGAAAATTCGAGAGCATACGGCACTTCACATTATCTAATTTACTGTCGCTAATATTAATAAATCACTATCGCTAATAGGCTATTTTCTAATTCTAAATACCTATGAACGCACAAATATAAAAATATCGTCACTTGTAATCGTAAATCGTTTAACCCTACACGTATCTGTAGGCTTGTGACACAATGTTGCTCATTTTCAATTGTATTAGACTACTAGTAAGTTCTGCGAAACAGAAACACTTGTTTCTTGTAGAATTTCGCTTGTGAATACTTGGCATTCTCTTGTAACTATTAGTGATTACTAATAAAAAATGATTGTGAAACGCGATTGCCGCGGTTCCCACAAGTTAACAGTGAATTCACTTGTAACTTCTGCGAAACAGGCCCCAGGTCAATAGTGGGTTACAAGGGGAAATAACTGGAATAAGGGGTAGAGCGAAATGGGTGGATGCGCAATGGCTTCTGCGCATGACGTCATGATCGAGAACAACTCGCCGTCACGCCCATGCAGCTGCTTGGAGACAACGTCAAATAACGCTAAACATTCTAATATACAGGAGAATATTTATAAATATTTACTTGGAATAAAGAACGACAATAATATCTGAAATCAATTATCTAGTGTTCTGAAAGGAGCTTTTCAAAGTGAGTGATAATTCATAAATGTTTCTAATAGCGATCTACAGTGCATTTTAAACTATACACGAGATGCAAACCGATTCATATCATTTAACTTTGTCTTAACCTTGGAAAGTACTTGGAAAGTACAATATCACATTACATTTTATAGAATTTAATCACCACACAGTTATTTCGAAAAAAGTTGCAAAATACGAAGACAATAAAAGAAAATGATCACATAAGTACCTTAATTTTGTTTGAAACTGAAGAAAATGAAGCCTGCCACTTTTTTGCCTTTCTGTTGTGAAGTTCAGCAGATCTTGATTTGGCATCAATATATAAATGTATCCTAATAATTATCCTTGTCCTGGCGTATAAGTTTACCACTTGATCATTCAAAGATGAAAATTCCTGTGACAAAATTTTGCAGTGTCCGTACCACATATTGGTATTTGCATACACGGCGCTGTCCACTTAATTGTGAAAATGGAAGTCCAATCTCTTTTATTGTATTTAACCAATTGACACAATCAAACCACCCGGAGACAATTTTTCTACCCAACCTCCACCCGAATGAGAAGAAATTATCTTCATATGTTCATTTTCAATGCCAAGAGAACAATCATATGATTTACAATGCTGAGCCATGTACATAGCTATAGAAGAATTTTCTTAACGATGGGATAAAGTGACAGTTCGCGAAACAAATGAACATCACGTGTACTTCAGAGAAGTATCCCTCCGCCGCGTCAACTGTTTAGTTACGCCCCCTGGTTGTGTTTGTTTACGGTTCACGCGAGACATCACTAAAGAGATGTCTGAGTTTCACTTAGTTATATGCACGTACGCGAGTCCGGGAAATATAGAAATTTATTTACATAAGTGACAAAATGTCTTAATTCAATCACATTCAATGAGCATCCGGAGCACCTGGAGTACTAGTAGGTTACTGGTTCCGCACTTCGTCGTAATTCGCAATTCACACGTCCAAAGATTGTTATCATTCCCAGGTGTTTCACGTGAAAACGTATGTAGATTTATGCAATAAAATGAACCCACTAAAGGACATAGCTCTCAATAAATAACTCATTTACTTGCATTGCCTAAACGTGTTGTACAAAAACAGCATCATAATATTAATGAGTCACTAAAATTTTGTGGATCTTCAAGACTATTTGTATAAAAGAGCTAAGCCCAAATATTATGTAGGTCACCAAACCAACTGTTTTTTACTTTCCCGTATACGTACGTATTTACGGAGTAATATACGTAGTATAGGAAAAGTTAGAAAATATATTTGATTTTGTGAGGGATTTTGACTTTATGATGGTTGTCCTAATTGTTTTGTGAAGAATCAAGTGAATAAGTTGCCCATTATGTTACCTTTTCATTTTTCCTGCTAATTAAATTTTATTGATGCAAGCATTTTTGTGATTTTTTTATTTATTGGCATAATATATATCCTAAATGTGAAGGGGCATGTTTCTGAAAATTAGAAACAAATAATCCATTGAAATACCGAAGAAAAGCAATGCTTGTTTTATATGACTCAGTCTTGTTAAAATTATCACTCAGAGGAGCCTTGTTGTTTGAAGGTTAATGCTGAAGAAGTAAAAAGGCAAAGCGGAAACATTTGAAAATGAGGCCATAGAAAATGCTATTCATCCATGGTGAGGCTATGGATATCACAATGTAAATCATTAACTAAAGAACTTCGAAATGAAGAATTATTTGAGGATGGATGAAGAAACATTCAATTTTCTTTGCCGTCCTTCTTCCTTCTTTCAAAATTGGGTCATCTGAATATGTAGTTAAAAAAATTAACTTCATACATTGGGCATTTTTAAAACCTCACATTTTCCGCTTCTCGGGAAAATGTGTCCTTCGCGTCAATTCGTTTGGTTTTATTTCTGAAGTCCACATGCACAGTACTAATAAATAAGCATTCAAATTGCTCATACTCTGCAATTAAACCATTGTTGAGAGCAATACCCCACGTATCACATCCCTCTTAAGTAGAGGCTACAATATATATCGGTCCGGACGCCATTTTACCAAATACATGATAAAACTTGGACGTTTCAGGCTACATTTTATCAATGAAATTTTATAAAAGAAATCTTTTATAAAATATTAGCTATTACAGTCATGTTTTCTATTATAAAATTTCTTTGACAAAGATCTTTTACAGTGTAATACCAGTCTTTTCCATGTGTTTAACAAGTGATTTTATTGAACACTAATTTTTTTGCGTTTTTAGCTCACCGTGGAAATTGTATTATTAATGACAAAATATTTTTATTTAAAATAAACAGTACCAGCTCGCTAATCAGACCAAAATTCGGGATGAACGAAAATTAAACAAAAGCTTATTTGAAATATGAAGAAAGGATTTTATAATTACAGAAAACTGAACAACTAATTATTAAAACACAGGTTGCCGAAATGAAACGTTCATTGCACTGGTAACTACGGTGTATGGTAACTACGGTCACATGTTTATGTAACAATAATTTTCACTTACAGGAACTTGCAAAATCGATAATCTCCATTTCCCGTAAGGAGCTGAATCTGTTTGACGATGCGATCACTATTCTACGTTACATTGTCTGGTAATCGTAGATGTACTTGTATATGTACGATACATTTTTTCGGATAATCCGAACAGACCTCACCCCCAATTAGTTCGGATTAGCGGGGTTCTACGGTATATGGTAGTGTTGGCAACGAGTGATTGGAAGAATCAACAGTTCTTTCCCGCCTTTTCAACCGTTGGAATCGTTTGACCAACGATCACTTTGTAGTTCGCCCTTCTCCCGTACACGAATTTACAGCGTTGATGTGTCAATGTTTTTGTTTTTAGATCAAACCTCAGGCCTCTATGAAGAATCATTTGTACAACTTCCTAAAGTGTTGTATATTGAAGAATTCACCTATAAACTATGGTTTATAGAAGAAATTTAAGAACATTTAAAATTTATAAACCACAAATTAATGCAGTTATGTAAAAGTAACAACTCACTTCATAAATATTCTACTAGTAATTATACTTCTTCCATGCATTTATTATTTATTAATTTGGAAGGGAACTTCGGATTAATTGGGCAGTTTGGCATAAAATATGTTATTGATGATTTAAATGATTCATAAAGGCATATTATGTTCGTTTCTTTCGAGGTGTACAAAAAATTACATGATTTATAAAATGATAATTACATTATTCATTAATAGCCATTTTCTCGAGATTTTGAAAGAGCCGCTTAGATAGCTGCGGTCCACCAATCACATCGCAAATACGCCACAATTGGTGAACGATTTCCACGAATGTCTAAAAAGTAGTCGTACTACCAGTTCAATCAACTGTTGGGGCACCTCCAGAGGTGGATTTACGCATAGGCACAGTAGGCACGTGCCTTCGGCGGCAAATTTTCAAAGGCGCAAAATTTTCTTGATATTTTCTAAAACAAATTTAGGTTCTCTAAAAACTATAACAGCTTAAATCATATTTTTATTTTAAAAATATCATATTAATATTTAATACAAGCTATTTATTTGTCTACTTCATTAGAGTATACCTTATGATTTCAGAAGTATATGAATCTGAAACTAAGGCCCGTTGACGAAAGAAAACATGTTGCAATTCTAGTTGTCATGTTTTAGTTTCCTTTTAATGTTAACGTTTCAGTGTTGAAACGTTAATAATGTTGAACGTTACTTGCTATGAAGATTCAGTTTATATCCAAAATTAGCTAAACAAAAAAAAAAAAAAAAAAATTAAGAAAACAATGTGCAAAATAAATGTTACTTTTAAAGTTAAAACGTTTAAATTAATGAAGAATTGTTACTGAAATGTTACAACTTGAAATGTAACATTAATGTTAAACAGGGGGCGGCAAATTTGATGTGACTACAGGTGGCAAAAATATTAATCCGCCCCTGGGCACCTCCGGATGCCATCACTTAGAATATGGGACATTCTTTGTCAAAACCGTCAACGATATATCGAAAGTTCGTAAATTATGAAAATAATTATATTTTTCGGATGCAGGATGATATATTTAAAAAAAAAAAATCTTGATCGTTATCTAAAATTAATTTGATTTTTAAAGGATTTTAATAAATATTCCGACATTGTTGCATTAAAAAAATCCACACAAAATTTCGTCGAATGTTTTATTAACACCTTCCACTGATGTCAAGCAACAGAATAATTGCAAAACAAAATTTTTTCAAGGCCGCAGAGGCATAAATGGTTAAAAATCAATTGTGAAAATACATGGTCTTTCCCCCTCTACCCCCCCCCCCCCCCAAATCTAGATATATTTACTTTATGTCAAATTTCCATCCTTGGTTATTGAAACGATACAGAACCATGGGAATTTTTACTACGAAAGTTGTGATGAAAAGTTGTTTTTTATCTGGCAAAATTATTTTTTATTGGGAAAACAATATATATCCATTACAATTTTTTGCTAATTTTTGAACATTCTACCTGAAGATATTTGAGTAACACTTTTTCAAAACTGCTCAGGGTGAAGGTCCTAGTAATTTTGAACATAACTGTTAAAAGACTAGCAGTAAGAGCCAACTTCCAACATCCAGTTAATCGCCAAATTCAGACACCTCTGCAACCGTACTCCTGAACTAAGAATAATACCAAAAGAATTTCATTTGCTCTTGCATCAAAAGAAGAAATTCAAGAAAATACAAAATTCTCGGGGAAAAAATTTTCGGTTTGCTGTCCCAATCAGGGGTATCAGATCCTGCCATAACTTTATTCCCTGGGGTGCAAAGTATTTGCTCATTAAAACTTTTTCCATGCAATAGATGTGTTAAAATTCTTTAAGATTTGAAAAAACACCTACCGACAAGATATCTCAACTAAACAACCAGCAACAAGGTGCGCATGTCTCCTAATTTAATGTCTTTATTAATAAAAATAACTAAAAATAGTACTGGGTTTCTTACACATGTAGCAGACCAAATGACAAAAGACGCAAAACTTTTAGTATCTTCAAGTAGAAGCAATGGACGGCATATCATATGCCAATAAAAAAAAAAGTTTGTCAGTTAAAAACGTTTCACATCTTTTCATCACAAATTTTGTAATAAAAATTGCCATAGTCCTGAATCCTTTCAATAACCAAGGATGGAATTTTATAGGCATAAAGTACAAGTATCAAGGAGTTATTTAAGGTCACATCAACTTTTAGGTCATTAGCAACCACTATTGTTTGTACCGGTATGGTAACTGTGAGGATGACACGATATGATGATGATTGGGAGTGAAAGGACGAACACAGTACAACCATGCTCGACGCGGGACTCAAGCCCGCATACTTTAGTCCGAGATCACTATGGCACTACCGCCTTAGCGATCTTGGCCACCAGATCGGCAAGGAGTATTTTGTTTTTTATAAAAATTGAATAAAGATTGACATTTTCACAATCGACTTTTAAAGATTTTTACCCATTTATGCCCTAGCAGTTACCTTGAAAAATCTTTGTTGTGCAACTTTTCTGATACTTGACATCAGTAGATAGTGTTAACAAAATATTTGATAAAACTTAATGTATAGTCTTTTTTTTTTGTAATACCAGAAAATTCATTTAAAAAAAATGAATTACTTTTGGAAAAATAAAATATTTTTCTTTTGTTTTCATATCATGCTGAATCCTAAAATATAATTATTTGCATGATTTCCATACTTTAGATATTTTGTTGACTGTTTCAATAAAGTCCCATGCTTCTAAAAGCTTTCTCTGGCTAACGCAATTTTGTAATTTGTTGAAAGAAAATAACTCGTGTATTGCTGGATACAACTTTCACAATTTTTAGTTGGCGGGGTCTACTTTTCAGCATTCCCCCAGTCCCAAAGTTGCCTAGTTCCGGCACTGATACATCCTACATAACTTCCTGTTTGTTGTATGTCGTGTCCAATGCGTGGGTTTTACCACGATGTAAGAGAATATTTCTTACACCTTTGATTATTGATTAATCTATTCAATATGGGTACAACTTCCCAACAGTAAATCAATCTTCACATGCCTTTTAATTTACATTGTTCACTGTTGCCTATGGGGATCTATTTTATTTGATAAATTGTAAAAGGAGCATCATGTTACACCAATCTTCATTATGATATAGTTTTTACCTTTTGGAAGTTTTATTTAATTTCACCTTAATGGTATTGTACTTCAAATTTTCAAATGTTTGGGAAATAATTGGCCTACTTGCAGTGGCAAATTTCATGCTGTATTTCCAATAAAAAAAATATTCAATTATCAATTAAACCTGTTGATTGTAATTTTTCAGAATGATAACTGAAGAAATTGGTAATACCTCGGACTGAAACAATTTTACACTATTATATGTCATGCTAAAACATACATGTATTTGATAACTGAATAATTATAGGGAATTTTCAGTGATATTTTTACGTAAATATTCTGAAAATAAGTTATTCCCCACAAACGAGAAAGAATTACAAAATTTCTCCATTACAATCAAAATCATAGAATGGTAATTCACAAATGAAAGAAGTGATCACACTTATGCTCTGAATATAAAACAGTATTATTATTATAAAAACACATGAAATATACAAGGTAAAAATGCCTACTTTACCTTCACATTAAAGATACAAGCATGATATATACACACAAGCACTTTGTTTAGTCATTAGAAAGATACATTGTGCCCATACATTTTATTAAGTGAGCATTTTTTGCTGAAAAAATTACTCTTTAATGTTTTGGTGACTTTATTAATTTCTATTTATCCAAATTACAGAAATTCTGGATAATCGGTCACCTTGCAGGCAAAACAGGACAGCAATTTTTTTCTACTTTTTAAAATTTTGTTCAACGGCAAAAACTCTTTGGAAACCATCTCAATGCATACTAGAAACTATGCATTCATACTTTCTAGAAACTATTTATGAGATTAAGTTAATTAACTATATTTCTTTAAATTTACCATGGAAACATTTTCTTTGAAACTATAATGAACTGGGATTGAAAATATCTTTTTTTAAAACTATAACATTTCAAAAGAAGTTGCACCAAACATACAACTTACTTACAATAACAAGAATTTTACATGTACATAATGTTGCAATTTACATGGTACTTAGTTTGATGGAGATGACAAATAATAATAATAATAATAATAATAATATTGAATATTTTCAATTAGGCTGCAGAAACACTCATTTGACTAGAACATTAGTACCAAAACATTTTGCTGACACTTTCAAATAATTAACATTTATACAAATTATATATCAATTTATATACACAGCCTCATTTTCTCAGATAATGAAAATATTCCACTATTAAGAAAAAAAACACTAGAAATTCAATTTTCTCCAATTTATTTTACTCAGATTTCTGATTAGTAAATTTTTCACGAGATCAATGCTTCACATCTCAGCATTCATATAAATAAAAAGAAAAGGTGATTATATTAATCTTATGTAGGATTCCAACACTTATTTTCCTTTTGTCGCAGTTGAACAACAAGAAATAAAAGAGCCAAATAAGCTGCCTGTTGCAGTGCATTTTGAGAATTATCACCAGAACCATAAAACACTGCTTCTGAAGAATGATTTATTTGTAAAAATATTGTTTCATTACCAGTAACAGAAGGTCTACCAGGCATTACCGATTTTTGTATCTCTAAGCATTCAAGAACTTTATCCAGATGAGACATCCAATCCACACCTGAATCTTTGGCTTCTTGAAATGTTAATGGGAATTTTATAGTCGATAATATTTCCCATGCAGACTCTTGACACTCCTGCGACATTTCAGAAAAAAAATTGTGATACATGTAAGGGCTTCTGTTTAATCTGAATTTTTTACGAGGTGTTCCAACAGCAGCAATATATTTTGATGCAGCAATTTCAACATTATCATTTGAAGACTGTTCAACATGTTCGCTTTGAACATCTTTCAGTACATCACTAAGAGATTCCTTCAACCTGTTCATCATATTAAAGGCAGCAAGTTGTTTGGCTTGTTTCTTTGTACGTCCAATACCTATTTCTCTTTGCTTACTTACAGAGCACACAAATGTAAAAATTTTCTCATGCGGAGCCCCCTTTTCTTCAATAAGATCATAATCTGGCATTGGAATTTCATTTGTAGCACACATGTCATGTAGTGCACCAATGGCATTTTCTTTCAGTTGATCTTTATAGGGAGTCACAACTTCCACAGCTTCTGGAGGTACTCCAGGAGGTTGTGTATCTGCTATCTGATGAGTTGCTAAGCGTTCCAGAGCAATGCGTGCCGCTTCATGTTTGGCTTCTTTCTTTGATCTCCCTGACCCAATTGCAGTAACATTGCTAGCATTCACTCTGTACTTAAATACTGTTGTATGTGTTCCACTGCCATCATATATCAAGTTATATGTGGGAGGGGTGCCCAGGCGAGCCATCATTTCTTGAAGAATAGAAACAGGAGTTTTCGATCCCATTTTGTTACCTAACCCTACAGACGACACATTAACCCTATTTTAACCTTGCCTCTTTCACCCTGTGGATTGTCACGTTTCGTTGAACTCACTGTATTCTTGCGACTGGAAGGCAATTCTTCTTAGTTAGAAGAGAGTTCTAGTTCTAGCTCCGCAAGTGTCGGTCAATTGTTACCGCTCGTAGTACTGAAAAGCAAACGGAAACAGCAAATAAGATGTCAAGCATTAAACAGAAGAAATAAGATCACACTACAATTAATTTGACTGTTTGTTTGCAGGTGGCGTGTGGCATGCAATACCTAGCACAACGAAAGGTACTACACGGCGACCTGGCCGCTCGTAACGTTCTTCTAGCGCGGGACGGCATTGTGAAGATATGCGACTTCGGATTGGCGCGCAGCATGTACAAATCAGATACCTACAAGAAAAAAGGCGACGTGAGTGGTATTTTGTAATTTTGTAAACATTTTAGTTGGAGACAGCATATATCGTGTATATCAGCATATTATCGCAATTCAAGCAACAAAAAAAAACTGCAGGCAGCAAAAGTTGAAAACTGCAGGCAGAAATGAAAAACGGATTTTTTTTTATTGAAAACAAGTATTACCCTTCAATATTGATTACTATAATTATGTCGTCACAGACTTCTGCAGTGCTTCTTCAGACGGAGACTTCCATGGTGAGAAACTATACTTGGGATTTTATTTCTTGGCTTGTGAGAGCAGGGCCTTATAACTCTCATATAACGTGGTGGGAACCATTACAGTGGCGCGCTCTAGAGCATCACCTTCTTACACCAACTAAAATACGATCTGCTACCAACGTTATTTAAAACGTACGTGGGTTCTCGGGACGCAAACGCACGCGCTTGATACAAAAGATCGCGCCGCTGTTCGCGCTACCTTTTCTTTCATGCGTGTATTATTATGAATAAATGAATTTTAGAAGATAAACACGTAGTATTTAATTTCTTTTGTAATTTATTTCAGAAATCGCTCATAATCAAAGTGTATTCGTATTTCTTGACCAGTTTTTATGTGCGAAAGTTGGCGAGTCTTACCAGCAGCTATGTCAGGCGACACTAGCGCATCCTATAGTAGCAACCTCTAGCTTTGTCCCCAATTTTAATGGAGAGTTGCCGGGCCCTGTGTGAGAGGTCTTTACGGAAAATCTCACATTTCGCGTCTTTCTCAGCCGTGCCGCTAGATGTCGTATGATCAGCACTGCTCGATATGATTGCGATCATGCGACATCTAGAGGAAGGATCGAGAAAGACGCGAAATGCAGTGAGGTATTCCATTGTGAAGATAAGCCCTCAAGCGTCAAGTAATGAAATCCCAAGTAGTATGAAGGAAAGAAAAGCGTCGGCAGCTATAACTCTGAGCGAATTGGCGGAAGGTTTATTTCCAAAGCGGAATTTGAGAGAAAACAAAATAATTCCCCCAATTTTACGAGAACAGTGACGTAATAAAAAAGTTTTCAAATATTTTTTCAATGTTTCTTTCTCTCTAATTTTTATTTCTTGAATTACCTGAGCCAATGGTAGAACAAAACATAGATTATTCGATTGCTTAACAACAGTTTGGTTCTCTCCAACATTGTATAAAGCTTTATATTTAACTTGACGGAAATCGTAATCATTAACTCCTACTGCTACTTATTATCCTTCTCATCACAATGTTTTTTTTGTTTTTCCGTTCTTCTATTTTATTTTTGTTTATTTTATTAAACTGCATGATCAATTTTTAATTTTTTAATAGTTTTGATTGAAATTTTACAACTATGTTTACAATTGCAATGTGCCATATTATTTTCTGCGGTGCGATGTATAATTCATAGAAACCATTTGTTGGTTTTCAATGTAATTTTATATCATGTTATGATATTGATTTAGATGCAGATTATTACATAAAGTACATATCAAACTAATACTGATAAAATGGAATTACTGCAACATATAATTCTGAGAGCTGTATTATTGAGACCTTCAGTAATAAAATTATAACAATGTTGGAGATAAAATCTTCAAAAGAAATTTGCAAGTGGCATAGTCTTTTGTAATTGTTTGTCCTAATGTTACACTAAAAATGAAAAGAGGTTTAAATGTTTTGAAAATAAGACATGAGAACCATTCAATGCATTACTACTCTTCCCTACTCACTTTGATACTACTCCCTATGAGAAAATGGGTGATCTTGAGAATTTATAGAACTTTTTAAACATTCAGTATTGTATTATTATTGCTGAAAAGCTGCAAAGAAACCTTACGTCGTGGGCATTATCGAAAAATTGGAGGGGTCTCTCCAGTAAAACGAATAAGATGATCCTTATTCTGAAAATAGAAAAAAAAACAGAAGAGGATGCAAATAATATGATCATAAATAAATCAGTTATGTGAGAAGATATGGTTCCTAGATTTAAAGTTCAATACACATCAATTTCATGTCCAATATATACAAATGTCCAAGTTATCAAAATGTTCGGAGGAAATGTCCAGTTATTAAATTGTCAAGACTATAAACTGTGGAAAAATAAATAAGCTTTGATGCAGTTATTTTATTTTTTTAATTTTCTGCTTTTCTTAGACTTGACCTTTGTTTTATTATAAATATACAGTTCTTCAATTTTTCCTAGTAGAGCATTGGCTAATACAGCATTGACTTTATTTTTTATTCTTCCTTAGGGTCCTTTACCAATTAAGTGGATGGCATTGGAATCGATTAGAGATCGAATATTTTCCACACAGTCTGATGTATGGTCATTCGGTGTGGTAATGTGGGAACTTTTCTCGCTTGGAGCAACACCTTATCCAGGTATACATATCTGACATAAATTAAATTTTCCTTTTTATCAATTTGATTTATTTTACTAACGACCTATTACACAACACAAGAAATTGTTCGAATGAATGTTTGCAGGTATGCAGCCCAGTGAGGAATTTTACAACAAACTGTTGTCAGGATATCGCATGGAACATCCACCATACGCCCCAAGAACAGTGTGAGTGAGAAATTGAACATTTTTTAAAGTAAATGTGAAGTACACTGACGGGCCAAAATAACTGGTATATACGCCCACGTTTTCGTGAGCCACGGAATACCTACCCCCACTCCTTTGCCAAAATTAGTTGAATTAAGAATAAATGATAGCAACGGACGTTTTAGACAAAATCTGATAACCAGAGTGTTCGCTCCCGTGTAATAGAAACTATTTTGCATCGAAAAAGGAACAACAAATTTGCTGCAAAATTCCTTTCGTCAAAATAACCCAACTCCCCACTCCTCACGCAACTAGCGAAGAGAGGGCTCAAGAAAACTTGCGCGGATAAAACGCGCACGTGTCTACTGCAATTTATGCCACTCTGCCCCTGGTAGTTATCAGCTGTTCACGGTTTCATCCGATCGGGATCTTGAACGTCACCATAGTGACGTCATCGACACGAGAGTTTCGAAAATTGCACTCAATTAATTGCACGCAATTAATGTCGCGTAGGGCCCTCGCAAGCACTCAGAATTGCCGCGACACGACGTGACTCGACTAATGTCTAAAGTATTGCTGGAGGTAATTGATATCATGAAATCTGCAGGGCTGTCCATAAACTTGTAATAGTACGAGGGGGTGGAGATCTGTCCTGAACAGCACGTTGCACGTCCCGGATATGTTCAATAATGTTCATGTCTGGGGGTTTTGGTGGCTAGCGTTTAAATTCAGAAGTGTTCCTGGAGCCACTCTGTAGCAATTCTGGACGTGTGGACTGTCGCAATTTTGGTCACAAAAACTCTTATTGACGGGCTCTGGTAACGAAGAAGTGAATAATTCCACTTGCTATATATATATATATATATATATATATATATATATATATATATATATATATATATATATATATATATATATAGAACTTCTAATATGTAGTGTAGTCAGAAACCATATTTTGGGGGTCTGTAATACCAAAAAATCGATTGACGGCAAAACGTCCGTCTATTCGTCTGTGCACAACTCTAGCGCATAAACTGTTCGCCGATATTTTATAAAATTAATATTCCCAATCGTTCTAGTTGATGACGCGGACCCTGACATTTGAAACCGAAATTTTAATTTTTGGGGTACGTTACATGAAGCCCCTAGAACCTTTTAAAATTTTTAAAAAATGCCTCGGTTTATTTTGATTAAATGTTATTGAATGGTGCAAAAGACGTTTAAGAGAATGGCGCACGTCTCATTTTTGTTGATATCCCCGATGTTTTGAAAATTTGGGGGAAAAGCTTGTTAAAACTTAAAAATCGGGGATAGATATTTTTGTCTTAGACAAAGTCTTGTAAATTCTCTTTTCAAAACACATGTACAAGTTTTTGATAAATTGAGTAGTTTTTGTGTATTTTGGGATTGAAATTCACAAAAAAGTCTCAATCTCCGCTCCAGATTTTTTCATTAAATTTTCACCACATATTAAATAAGGAACGGTAAGAAATATGGCGCTGGTCTCATTTTCGGGTATTGCTAGGTATTTTCGAAAATTGCAAAAAAAACGTGCAATTTATAATGTTATTATATGCAAAATAAAAATTGACTATTATATTACTTATTAATGTTTATTTATTGTCTATTTAGTAATTTGTTTGTCGTATCGTTTAATTGGAGACAATCATTGGATAGTTTAAATCAGAAACACGTCCCTTGAAAATATATATTTGGATTCCATGTTCACCACACTTCGACCCACTTGTAGTAATTTTGCTTAATATGGCATCTCTGTTCTGTACTTGAAAACTCGTTTTTCCGTTGTGTCAGAACAAAATATTTTGAGATGATGATTTAGATTGAATTGATTTTGATTATGATTAAATTAGAAATTACGAACGAATTGAAGCTAGTGACATTCGTTATATTGTGTACGTCTAAATTTTTTTTCCGGTATTTATTTATTTTTGTATTTAAAGAATGTAATGTTACAGGACCAAGAAATTATTTGTTAGATACTAAGTTTTATCGAATAATCAAGTGATTAACATTAATATTATATTTAAAAATGCTGAAGTGTCCCTAATTGACTTTTTATTGAGTAGTTATAGACTATATAGTTATAGTTAGCTATAGTATATAACTATATAGCTATAATATATAACTATAGCTATAGTTATATATTTATAGACCTAAATTGAAGTTATTTCTTGACAAATTTTGTCTGAACTCTAGATAAGTTAGACCTAATCTAAGTTTAAGTTGTAAACTGTCAACAATTCAAATTTATATTGAACCCAAGAAAATGTAGGAGTGTCATCAATACCAGATAAGTTAACTTGAACCCACCAGGTTATGTTTACTTAATCGATAAAAATAATCTAAGAGTATTAATTGAGTAATTTTTCCATTCATAAAGTTAATTAATTGTATTCATTGATAGTTATGATTTGATGTCTGCCTGTTGGGAAACGGATCCCCGCCGCCGTCCAACATTTGAGACACTTGCCTCAGAAATTGGTGAACTGCTTGACAACAGTACACGCGAGGTATGCAGTTTTATTTTATTCATATATTAAGATGCCGAGATCCCTAAGGCAGTAGTGCCGTGGCGATCTCGGAAGGAAGGATCGCGGATTCGAGTCCGGCATAGGCCATGGGTGTATTTGTATGTCTCATTTCACCCCTCATAATCATTTCATTTTCCATACCCCTAAGGCTAACAATCTTCGGATCCAGCTGAATGCTGATCCCCCCAAATAAAGAAGCATGCACCTGCCACCGAGATAATGTTACTGAGCTCCGGTAAATGCAGAGTGCATACACGCGTGGTCCGGGACGTATTGGCAAGCTAAACAAAAACAAAACAAAAAATCTAATAAAAATTAAAAGAGAGTAGCTAATAGAAGCTATTGTACTATTGTAGCAGGATTTCTTCGTTTATGCTGTTCAGTTCATATTTTGACAAATTTTAGACTTCACTATATTTTTATCATTTTCACATAATGTAAAACTTAGACCTTACATTATAAGCAGTGAACTTTAATTTTTTTTTGCTTTCTACCTATTTTAAATCTGTTTGATGCTGAACTAGGGGGTAATTCCATTTCCAGTAGAAGCACACACTCGGGGCTTTGTGATGATGATGATTTGTTATAAACACAATTCATACATAATTCTACATTCCTTGGCGTGTTATTCAAGCATATAAAGGGAATATTTATTTTTGTTCAAATTCAATTGCTTTTTAATTGAATTCTTCCGGCAGAGATCACACTATTGATTGAAACAATTCTAATAGTTGCTGATTTTCAGTTTTCAAATTTGCAGATAATAATTTTAAATTTTACAGGTGATAATTTCATCCTTTGTAAAATATATTTGCATAGAAAATGTATTGTTAATTAATTATTGTTTGTTGCTTTTTCTTTTTTATTATTATTATTATTATTATTATTATTATTATTATTATAATTATTATTATTACCATCATTATATACAGTAACAAGTTATATGTTTTGTAGCGCTTTGAACGTCTCATCGCATACGAACAACAAAAAGGAGGTGTGGGGGGAGAGTGCGATTATCTTGCCATGCTTGGCTCTCCAGACTACGGAGCTCTCACGTCTCCGGAAGAGCACGTTTATGTGAACACACCTCAAGCAATGGAAGGATCACGTCCAATGGCACCAGAACCAAACACATCGACGAATCCTGATCCACAACCATCCACAGACTACCTCAATATGTCACGCCCTAGTACACCTGGTACTTCACAAGTATCATTTTGTTAAAATATATTTATTATATTTTAAACATTCCCATGAGATCTCATATTTTATTTTTAAAATATGATTTGAAGAACAGTATTTACATTGAATGCTTATTTTTATTAGGTACATAGTTTACGGCTGAAGTTTACTAACGGGTAATCTATGCGGCAAGCCTACTTTATTTGTTAAAATCTATTGCCAACCCAACGTGAGTAAGTTTTCATAAGTCGTTTTGCCAACCATATGGCGATTGAGGTGCAGCACCAATGGCGATGAATTGAAGTTAGTAGAAAATGTGAAAGGTGAAAATACATGTTTAGAGAGGTGCCGGGAACAAAAGACTGTTCCTTTGAGAACCTATTTTCTATATACTTGTTTTATGCAAATTCTGAAGGTCGCAGTCCCCGAGTTACCGTCGAAATTTGTTGGATCACAACCTCCAAGAAGGAGGCTATGGTTGGGCAGGCAGGACGTTTTATGTTAATAGTGTAGGCTGAAGGCTGGAGTCTCGTCATGAAAATAGACACACCCAGCGAAACGTCTCTGAGAAATCGAAGTAATTTATGGAAATAAATTTGATTTGTAAATACGTCTTCCCACTTGAGGATAGGTCTTCGTCGTAAATGCTTTCAAAAATACTTCTTCCCTTGATGCCTCTCAGCGTCGGGTTAGCAATTTGACATACTCCTTCTTTTCTTTGCCTGTACACATAACCTTGCTTTTATAGATGTTTATCTTAATACCTCTATCCTCCAGTGCATATCCCCTCCCAATTACCATCTTTTGCAGCTTCCTTGGGTTTTTGGCGAACAATAAATGTTGTCCGCATACATCAAGGCTTGTATCCATACCGGTCCCATTCTTTGTGCGTTCTTGAAACCATATATGCGGCGTATGCTTACTTTTGCTTCTTTATCCATTCCTTTACCACTTCGTTCCACCATCTAGTTGTGTGTTTTTTTTGTTTTGTTATTAACGCGTATTTACTCTCTTCCTGTCACATACCTCCTTTGCTGCCATTAGCGTCGATTCCTTCCCTCACCCCCTCCTGTTTTGTTTTCAGTCTTTCTTTAATCGCGTGTTCATATCTTTTTCTATTTTCCTCCACTCTCAATTTTGGACTTTTAATTTTAAAATATTTCCTATATCGTTCTCTAGGTGGATATTTATTACGAATTTTCAACATCTCCAATTTATGTACACCTTAATATCCATTACGGCATATCGAAATGACTCCGTGTATGTAAAGTAATCAATCATACTTCAACTATCGTCTAGTTTCTTCTTGTTTCAAAGGTGTATTTGTGTATTTGCTTGTGTGGAAACCAAGTATTTCCTAGCAGCTATAGATTATCCATACAACATTCTTGCATCCGCTCCCCATTATCATTCCTTGTTTTATCCACTCCATATTTTCCCCATACTACCCTTTCCTTTCCGCACACCCAATCCTATTCGAGTATTCTAGTCCCCCATTATCACCACATGATCATTGTATCTTCTATCTCTTGGTCTTCAGATGTTGCATCTATACTCACCAGTGCCATTCTTTCCTTTAATTGTATGACCATTTTCACAATTCTTGCACTTGCCAGTCTCACTTTATCACTCTTATTAATTTCCGGATTCGCGATAATGCATACTCCCCCAATTGTCCTTGTTTTATTATCCACTCCGCTATATCTCATTACATACCCTTAATGCAATTCCACCTCTCCTGCGCTTTTCAACTTCATTAATCCCCAGAGTCTTTAAATTGTACTTTTTCATCTCTTCTACTATTTCCACTTATTTTCCGGTTATTGATGTAATATATGATGTATATGTATGCCTATATTCATGTCCAATTCCTTACGGTGTCATTAAGTTCTTTCTTCCCCGAGGCTATTAAAGTTTCCCTGAATCCACTATAAGAGTGAGTGGGTTATTGGTCCTACGTCACTCTGCCCAGTGGGGATGTCCCCTTTCCGCCTCTAGGCCGGCGTGGTTTTGTTCAGGGTTTTCTACCTTAGCCTTTGCAGATTCATCTCCTCCCTGGAAGGTGGCAGGTTGGTTTTCTGTCTGGGTTTCCTTCCCATAGCCTTTGGAGATCCCTCTCCCCCTACAAGGCAGCAGGTTGATTTTCTGTCAGGGTTTCCTTCTCTTATCCCAATACTCCAGTCTCATCCTCGCCCTATTCTCATTAGCTGCTCTCTAAGTTCTTCCCTTAGAGAGTATCCAGGGGGCGCCACGGGGAGGGGAGTGCAGAACTTGCTGACTTTTGACCCAAATCGGATATTCCCATTACAGGAGGGCATTGCAGGTGTTTTAATGGTGTTTACTTGTGGGCATATGTAAACACCCTCCAGGCCCAAGTCAGCCATTTGACCCCGCTTTCAAAAATACACCATTTGTATTGTTTGCTAAATAATTCACACAATAAACATAAAATATACTTGAGCGTCAAACGCATTTCCAAAGTAAATAGGAGTCTGTGTCTGTTGGAATTTACATAAACGTTCGTGTTCATCCAGTTGCACCTTCAAAGATCGAGGAGGCCTTTGGGGCTTCAGCCGCCCGCCTTCCCTCAGAAGGCAAGAAGCGGATGATACATATTGAAAAACATATTTCACCATTGTTATTTCCACCATGGCTTGTGCTAATTTATCTAAATCAACGAAAGTCATTGAATTGTTTTCGTCATATAAATTGTTTACGTTATAGACATTAGCTATAATTAAGTCAAGTTTTACATTCATCACAAATGAACAAATCTTCATAAGAAAAACTTCGAGTCGGCTGTAGGCCTCCCTGTCTCTCAGCGCACCTCCCCCCCCCCGAAAAATCTTGTGAGTAGATTCAGGCTATTTTTTATTGAAACTAACTAATTATAAACACCCGGACTTACTTACCCGGTCTGGATAGACAACAGTACAGTACTCCAAACTTCTCTTTTCGTCTCCACAATTTCTACTAACCTCACCCAATTTATTGCCATTCTTATACTGCACCTTAATCGCCGTACAGTTGGCGAATTGTCTTACGAAAACTTATAATATTGTTATGTGGCACGAAGTATTTCAAATAAAGTACGCATGCCCCACACAGGCATGGAGAGGTCTGTGTATGTGGCATGTTGCGTATATTTCTCTTATGTAAATTTGAGCCTTTATTGTCCAGTTGAAGACCTCTAGTAAAATTGGGAAAATATGGTCTCTAAATGTAAATTATTCTTCTCATTGTGATGTATTTTTAATTATGAATTTTGAGATAGCATGTTTGTAAATAAACAAGGTTTTCAAGGATTAGAACAATGATATACGTACATCATTGGATCAGAAGTACAAAGAAAGTTGGATATTAGCAGGGCTGGGATTCTGATGACATGTCATCTTTTCATTGGTGCATTCTAGACATAGCTAACTTGTAAATGAATGTTTATCACGATATACAGGTGATAGGAATGTATAAATATTGGGCCATTTTTTGGTCGTTATGAGCCATTTTTCAATTTTTAAGACTTTGTAGTTTTGCATAATTTTTGTAGTTTTTACGCATTTTGTTTGCTTTTAAGTTTTTTGTTAGTGAATGTTTCGTGAATTTAATGACACTAAAACAGAGATTTTATTTGATCATCAGTTCATCATGAAATTCACTACTGCAGTGCATTGTTTTTCGAACTCTCAAAATTATACAGATCTTCGGTAACAAACTTGATCTTTCAAAACTGATGGTTGGAAGATCGGAGCTAAGGATTACATTTCCTCCTAAAATAAAGACTATATTACATATAATTTTATATAAATAAATTTTATTTTAAATTGTAAAATTCATTCAATAAATAAACATTTTTATACATAAATATAGCTAGGACCGTATTTACATATTATATTTTCATACACATTTTTGAAAATTAAAAAAAAAAAAAAAAAAAAAAGATCATTTTCCCCTTGTTTGTAGGTCATTTTCAAAGAATTTTTTGGTCAACAGAATCCGAGCCCTGGATGTTAATTGTCAATTATGTATCAGTGGGTAAATTTTTCATGCTAAACATTTCTAACATAATTTTTAACTTACTTCTTTTACCTTCTATTTTTTACATACTTTTTTTACCTTGCATCTTTTATGTAGCAACTGAACATGTTGCATGTTAATTATCATTGAGTGTTCTTATAACATCAGTGTGCTGGTAAATTAAGAATGGAGTTATTTTCCTCTTTCATTAAATTCAACATTATTTTTCACTTTTATAAAATATTAAAAACATACAGATGATAAAAGTATATTTTTACTTTCTTGCCTATGAATTTTTTTTTCTTGTCATGCTGATAACCCTAGTGGGAAGTGTTCTGAAGAAAAAAAAAGGAAGTTTGTAGTCTTCTGGGCTATCTTATGTTGATATTTCACTACACTTTGTTTAATAGTTAAATAAAAATTTAAATGCTACAAACAACAAAATAATTTTAAGATGACAATAGATAAAAGTGTTTGTACAATATAAATGTTAATAATAATTTTAAAGAAATTATTTATAAATATTTTTATACTACTGTAGTTGAAGAAGTAATAAATGATTTTAAATATTGTCATGAAATGTTATTTCTTGTTTTATAGCTCTTGAGACTTTGAAAATGAAAAGTTTACAATGTGAGTGTAATTTCACACAATTAAGCCTAATAAATTATGGAACTTTGATGAATAAGAATACTGTAACTAACCAACGGAAAGTAGTTTATGACGATTATGATAAAATATGGAATTAAATCAGCCTGGAAAGTAAATAAGAGAGCCATATAAATTTTATAGGACACTTTTGATACATTTAACAACAGATTGTTAATGAATCGACTAAGAATTTATATTTATTTAAATATTCACAAGAAAATAAATATTTGTACTACAATAAAATTGAAAATTGTTGAAAAAAAATGCTGGATTGAGGTATCACCGTTTGCATTATGCTTTTGAAACATAATCATAACAAAATAGTCGGTAGAAAAAAGGTTTTGAATATTAAAAAGAAATAGTCTTGTACATTGTGTCAAAATATTTGGGAGTGAAAATACAGATTTAAGAAAAAAATACAATGAACAAAGAACATTGTATATTTAGTTCCATAATTATTACAATTAATAATAAGTTACATTTATTGTCATGTCAATAATTGTTAAAGTTAATGACAAATTACATGTATTTCTGAAAAACTGGTTCTTCTGTCAGTTAATGATTCTTCTGTCAGTAATGTGGCATTACGCCCTGAGGAAGGTCGCAGAATGGCGACCGAAACGTTAGCACCTTCACCATGGACGCGGCGTCACCTGGACAGCCTAGTAAATACTGACTCCGGCCGCGGAAGCCTACGCTCTCTGTTTAGCCAATTTTCTCCAAAATTGATATTCCTTGATTGACTTAAAGAACTCAAGGGCAAAGGTGCTTGAAACAGATATTTTGATTTTGGGGTATTTTAAATGAAACCTCAACAAATTTTTGATTAATTTTGCCCTTGGAAAGCCTAAGACACTGAAGAGGGGTTTCACTGAAGAGGGGACACAGGTCTCATATTTGTTGAACACTTTGAATTTTTAAAAATTGTTTTGGTAATAACAGGAGAAACAAATATTAAAAATATTTTTAAGTGTCCATTCAAGTGAGTACATCACAGTGACTGTGATGAATGTGTGTGCTATTGTATCACTAGTTAAATAATTATTTTAAAAGTGAAAATAGTTTTACCGAGGAACCCACTTCCAGTATTTCTGGAACCCATGGTGCAGGGAACCTTCCAAAAAACATAATGAATTGTTAAAAAAGGTCTTGTGTGTGGATTGTGGCATAAAAATAATCATAACTCTTGCCCTCTTAAGGGTGACATGGCTTTAAGGCCCCAAGATGCAGTTTCAGAGTTATACATGATGGTAGGTTAAGAGTTATAATATATATTTTCCAAATATGTCATTATGAGTTATAATGACATATTTTCCAAATATGTCATTATAGGCAAACTTGTAAATTTTTCATCTTTAGTTTTTGATGCAGGACCATGGAGTAATTCTCATTTCAGCAGTAATACTCTTCAGAGGTTTTCTCACGGTTTCTTACAGAATATTTCCTTAGTGTAGTATACAGAGTGAAGGGTGAAAGGATTAAAAAGAAAATAAATTTACAGCAAGTCATATATGAATGTTTTATTTACATGTTTACAATATACTAGAGAAAAGAGAGAAACTAGTGATGCTACAACAGCTCATACTGCCTCATAATTAGTAAGGGTTACTTAATAAATAATATTGCACCAACACTTCAGGTATCCCATGAAAAACTCAATTTAACTCAAAATTACATACTAATATTGTGGAAAATCTGTCCTGCTAATGATACAACCCAGGAGTGCCCCCAATAGATCTGCAAGATACATGCCATGGCAATTTTATGTTTCTGAATTATTGCAAAACATTAGTCATCTGATATTTCATCATGTATTCCTTCATTGTAATTTTCTGAAAATGTCTGGTCTATCCTTTTACTGAATCATTTCCCAGGAGCATGCTGAAACTTGATCACTGTGCGCTGCACAATGTCTGTCAGATAGGTTGCATGCAATGGCGCCAGTGCATTGTGAGCTCCTAGCCTACGTGGTACATATGGCATTATTTTCAGCTGAGTCTATGACAAGTGCCTATTCAGAAAATGTAATTATTTGTCTTATCTAGGATCGACTGTCACAATTTCTTCCCAAAGAGAGAGATGTACAGGAAGTATCTGTAAGAAAAAAAAAAAAAAAAAAGAAAAAAAAAGAAAAAAAAATGTGAATCTTGCAAAATGAAAAAAGACAGATTTTTAAAATATTTTGGTGAATAAAATGTAAAGTATATGTCTCTTTAGAACACGCCAAAATCAGTTGTGGAAATTGTATTTAATAAGATAAGATCTTTAATGATTTTTGTGTGTACTTTGTCAATTTTCACCTTTCTTACCATACGTATTCACACAAGGTTTCTGCAGTGTAGGATTCATTAACAACTGCATTGGAGGACATGTATAAACTAAATAAAATACATATTTCAGTAAATAGAGCTTCAGATCATTCAAATTCACAAAAAGTTGCAGCTATATCTGATACATTGCAGGCACTGGCACGAGTCCTCCAATTATGAGCACCCTCGGGTTGAAGACATAATGTTGAGGAATAGATTGCTTGAAGAAGAAAATCTCTTGGCTCAATATTGAGGGTCCATAACATGTTTGTAAAATGTTTAAAGTTGCACTTTTTAAAATTCTGGAGATTTTAATGAAAACCCATATTTTTTAGTAAAATTCAATGCCAATTTTCTTTCTTCAGCATCATCAATTTTTTTTCTTCAGCATTACACATTTTTCATTATACTACATTTATGAGAAAGTGAAAAAGAGATAATATGAATTTTTAAAGTAGAAGATTTGAAAGTATTTGTGAAATAAGTGAAATGCTGATGTTGATTTCATCTATATAAGACTGAAGAAAGTGAGAAGAATAAATGTAAATATGTTCTATGAAAATTGTATCATGAACTTCTTCTGTCTTTTAACAGAATATTTTCTTCAACACATTTTGACAGTGTAGCCAAAGACCACACTGAATCATCTACAGTGTCTCACTGTGGTGAACTACAATCATTTATACTCTCATAGTTTTCACATTTTAAATGAATTTGTCAATTCCAATTATCTCAAAAAAGAAGTGTCGGGTCACTTACAAACTAACAATGAAACAAAAAACTATATTACTTTTAATCTTTTTTTTTTTTCACTGACCAATACATAAAGCTTTCTATAACTACACTGCGGTTCTTTACTTTAACAAGGGGTCATCTTCATGCAAATACACCAGAAACTCATCTTTTGTATGTTTTTCTACCTCAATACTTAATTCTTTATTGAAGCCCATGGCTAGAAATGAATTTACAATGTTCTTGAAAAATTAATGGGAGGACAACGATAAGTGTAGTTCTACCTAGATATTACACAATAAATGGTTATTTTCACAGTGCAAAAAGACTAATGTAAAATGCTAATAAAACAACACTCTTCACTCAAAGAATGCTGTTGCTAACAATGTTTTCATTATATGGAACACACTGTTTTTCATTTAGGCATATTTTCCAATGAGGAATTTTCATTAATAATACACAAAAGCATTTATAATTCTGTATTGCATGCACAGACCACTGTTTAATGTTGGGAAGAAGGCATAACACTTAACAGCATTAATAGGGGAGAAGAGAATTGAATCATACTGGAATGTGTCACAAGCTGATAAATTTCACTATGAGCACAAAGAAAATAATATTAATATTTCAAAGAAGAGCAGAGAGATCACAAATTATTGTTATTTGGCACACATGAATAATAATATAAATGAAAAGTTTCTCCAACTGCTGTCTGAAGAAGAATTGCAAGTTTACAAAAATGTAAGGTCTTTATAAATATTGTGGAGATGATATTCTTCTCTCACTTCCTTTGCCAATGCCCATGTTGTGTACAGCTATTACCATAGAGGAAAGACTGCCTTTCCTCTATGCTATTACACTATTTTAAGCCCCTTGTACTCTCATTATACAGGTACTAATGACAAAATATGCTGCAGCACGTAACGACTAGTCCATTTCTTCTGTATCATATATTCTACATCCACTGCCAGGTTTTGTGATAAACACTAGCGTGTTTAAATCTTGACCTTTATACATAGGATTTTTGAGATAGAACTCTTCTTTTAGTAAATCAACTAGTGCTGGAGCAGTGGCTTTAGTAGCTAGGGAAACAGTACAGCCTCCCCATCTGTAAACAAATAATATTATAATCTTTAAGGGAAAGAAGTAAGTATAAGCATTCAATTTCCTGAATTAGAAAGGGGGAGGGGCAGGGGCAGAAGAACTAACAGTGATTTTTTTTAATATGAAATAACTGACAACATTATAAATAATAATATGTCCCGTGCTACAATAACAGTATATTTGCAGAAATAAAGTAAGCACACCAGACATTATATTTTTAACATATCTTTCTCATAATTTTTATTTAGGGTGACTTGTATTACAGTTGAAGTATCAAAAGCTTACAACTTCATGACCTATAACTACAGACTCATCTTAAAGGCATGTTATATATAATAATCATATACTATAAATGCACCAATTCACAGTAATTTATTTAAAATTAGGAAACTTACCCAGCACCAGTGAGACGGCACCCAAGAGCATATTTGCTAGCTACCTCTATTAATTGATCTAATTGTGGGTGAGAGCATTCGTACAATTTAGCCAGACTTTGATGACTTGCTTGCATCAGTTGACCCAACTGCTCAAGAGCATTACTTCTATCACCTTCTTCACAAATTTTACAAAATTTGTCTACTCGTCCAGCTTCTACAAGAAACACAGTATGCATCAATATAAAAATTTCCACATCAAGTCAATAAAAGATTCAAAATTATTTATGATTTAATTAGATTTATTTTGTGAAAGAACATTAAAAACTGTATTTGACTTATGGGGGAGAAGTACAATCTCCTTGAACTTCTGAATCTCTTTCCCCATGTTTTAACCATAAATAGTTAAATGATGAATAAAAATACCAACAAACTGAGGTTAGCAGCATTTGAAAACTAGACATTGCAGCACATGAAAAACAGATAATCTAGACAGCTTAACAAAATGTGTGCTTAGAAAAGTCACATTTATGCCCAGAAGAAAAACAAGGGGCCCTCTCAGCATTTGCTCAATAGATCAAATTTTCATAAAAACCACAGATTTGTAATTAAATAGGAGAGGCAATGGTAAAATTCCAATATTAATGAAGAGAGGCTTGCTGGAATTACATAGATGGCATTTGAGTATTATTCGTATAACTTTTTCTGCAATCTAAAAGTCTGGGAACTACAGGATGAGCCAACCAGATGGATATGGATACCTAGGATGAGGAAATCTAGAATGTTATGCCATATCTCAGGCAGGAATGCACATTTGCAAAATACAAATACTTAATAAAAAATACAATTACAAAATATAAGATTTAAAGTTTTAAAGAAAGAAGTACAGGCATAAATCACTACAATAAATTACAAAGTTATCAAAATTGAGACACTAGGGAAACCTCTTTGAAAAGTTGTCACTGTTTATCTACTAAAGTAGAAAACTACTAGTAAATACATTAAAAAATGGCTTGTGTGACTCTTTCACATTCAAGAATAATATGAATTTTTAAGTATAATATTGAATTAAAAGGTTACTCAGATTTTTGGAGACAATGTATATAGAGAAAAATCATAAACAAACAAACCTTGAAACACATGGAGAGCTCGCTGAAATAACTTGAAGGTTTTCACATGTTTCACCTTAGGATTAAGGCTTGAATGCTCTAGTTCCTGTTCTGTTACTTCCAATGCCTGACAGACCTAAAGTGGTAGGTTCAATGACAATCCTTCCAAATTGTGAACGCAATCAAAAGGTTTAATCAATTATTTTACGAATATTCACAGAACTTTCAAGCATAATATTTTAATTATTTATAACACCTTAATGTTCCATTATCATAGGAGAAAAATAAACCAAATTTCTGTACTTTGCCAAGCAAACATTCCACAAACAACTCATTTCCACAAATAATGAACAGTATTCTATCAGATTTATCAAAGGTCAAATTAATCATCTGTATAAATCAATTCTTCACCTACTTCTTCTTTGGTGTATGGATGTTCATGAAGAGTTTCAGCAACAATGTCTTCCATTTCAGCTAAAGTTAACTTCAAAGATACTTGTAAGTCAGCAAGCTTATTTATCTTTCGCCAAGTTAATCCCTTCTTTTTGGCTATAATCTGTTTATTCATAATTGTAATTATATTATTTATATTTTCAATATTATTTGTCTCTAAATCTATGTACAAAATAACAACACAACACAAATGTATTACGTATTTTCATGATTTCCTTCAAAGCTTTACCTGGCCAGCTAAACGACATTCTGCTACTCGCTGATTAAAATCACTTGTTGCAGCTTTATTTAGAGAATGGAGACTATGAGCAATAACAAATACAGCATCTGATGGGAGCTGTATTTCCGTTGTTCGGAGAGGATCAAATTCAATATGCTTGGCTGAACCTATTTGATTAACGAAAAAAAAAAAAAAAAAAAAAAAAAGAATTAAACTACCACATCGGAACAATATTAAATTTCTATAATAAAGATTTATTTAATTCTGTATTAACATTCAAATCTGGTCATAAGATCAGAACAATTACATTATCAGATCACACTATTTAATGGGCTAACAGGCCTCTGCTAATGGAAATAATCCTTACACGCATTTTCACTCCTTTAATTAATACAAACTTAAGCATATGTCAACTTACACACAAATTTGAAGCATAAAAATATTTTTAGGCAGCTTGACCCACCAACTATAGCCCGATTCAGACCTCATGCAAATATTACAGGGTGGACCCACATGCTTTAGCAACTCCATGTATGTATATGTATATATATATATATATATATATATATATATATATATATATATATATATATATATATATATATATATATATATATATATATAATGTGTTGCATCATTGTTGACGCAATGTGCCTCGTTAACCCTTGTTGGGCATTGAGCGCTTCGCCTGGAGTAATCCTCCACGTAATTACTATATTTATCAAGTCTCGTCACGTCACAGTCAATCAGTGCCTTTTATCCCTTCGACCAAGGGGTCAACGCTGTTAGATCATGGGGTTCTGAGCCGGTCACACAATCAAAAACGTGTGAGTCTCAAATTTGCTTAACCTCCATGACTTCACAGAGCGTAGTAAATGGATTCAGCTAGCAACGTCACTAGCCGAATACCTTACTAGTTTTCATTATCTTTACAGGATGCATTCAGTGTTGCTTACCAGCAGTGGCAAGAAAGGCAATAGCTTGATCCATACCACCACCTTGGGTACCAATGTAACGTTCAGATTGAGCGCACACAACTGCCAACTGGTCAAAAGTGAACTGCACCTGAACATAAGAAGCAAGACACAATATATAATTTAACATTTTTTGAGGTGGCAGTTATATTCTCTCCATTATTTAATACAGCTAACATTCTTTGATTTGGCATGTACTTAGGGTAAGAATGTTTAAAGGAATTTAAAAATTTGCTTCAATATAAACTGAAATTAACCATGGAAGTCATACATTTTGATCTGTTGCTTCACATGTGTATTCATATTAATAAATACCTTATTAACTAGAGCAGTTGCTAGAGCAGCAGAACACACCAGTGCACTGGAGCTGGATAAGCCAGATGCAAGAGGAATGTTCCCAGTCACAGCCGCCAAAAATCCAACAGGTATGTGATTTTCACTAGTTAATGATTCTAATACACCACGTACACCACATAGGACATAACTATACCAGCCTGGAGGTGAACTCCCCTCTTCCAAAATACTGGGCAGATTATTTATATTATTGACACATTTATGATCAAATTATAAAATGTTAATATTTTCAATTTTCTAGCTGACATCCTTACCTGAATGTCCTGATGTCACACGAGAAGTCTTTATGATTAGGATCAGTATTTGTTAAACTAATAGAAAAATTATTACTCTCACACACTGCTATAAGAATATCTTGTTGAATAGCCATTGGGCAAACAGAATACCCACAATAATCAATATGTTCACCAATTAGATTCACCCTGGGAAATACACAATTGAAAACACACACAAAAAAAGGCAATAAAATAAAAGACAAACTAGCAAGCAATGAGAAGGCAGCAACCCTTTTACATACCTTCCTGGCACACGAACAAAATATTTAGGTTCACATTTAAATTTGTCTACAAATAGTTTTTGTAGTTCAATGAACCTAATTTCCTTCATGTCTGAGGTAAGAGAAATATTTGTACTTGGTGGAGGAGGTGACATTCTATTATTGATGACCTATTCCAGAATGTGGATATATTTCTGAAAAAGATTGGATGAAAATGTATCATATTAAAATTAATTTCCAACGATACTTGCCAGAAATTTTGTCACTTACATACAGCGTCCCGGCGTCCTCAAAATTACGTCATCATACCTATCTTATCATACTTATCAATTATGAAATTCTGCAAAAAGCGGGACAACTAATGTGATAAATACTAAAACATTGACCGACTGACAAGTACTTAGATTGATAATACCATCATTCGCATCGTGCCTGTCATATATTTGCCCTTAGTGGCCCATAGTATTTAGCCCTTTGTATTCTTGCTTAGGTGAGATGGTAATTATTCAGAATAACAAACGCAATTTAGTGGCAAATAAATAAAACCATAGGAGGAAAAACCATTTGGCTTGCGGGACCTCTTTTGCGCACGTGTCAACTTGACCGCCAGAGAGAGACGAAGTAAGGCAACATATCCGCCAGATTTACGCTCTCACTCTCTCACGCAAAACAATCATGTTCTTACGGAACGTTTTGGTAATAGTTGGTATGACTGACAGTTCATGCCTGAACATAGAATGGAAGTTGGTATTACGTGTTTTTAAATGCCCAACCTGGGGCCCAACTGTAACCAATGATGGTCGACTGAATGTAGAGCCGATTGTAGCACCGCGCTACGGCATTCTGCTCAATGACAGATTGAAACAAACACGTAGTATGGATACCTACATGTACAAAATGTATAATTGTACATCGTGGTTTATTTGTGGCTTAACTGCGTAGTTTTATAAAGTGTCATTGAATTTAGACTCGGAATGGCGGATAAACAAGCTGTTAGTGATTCACAGTGCGTGAGAGTTTTGGCAGAGGAAGATGTAACATCTCGAATTTTAGAACGTAAATCCTCTGAAGGAGGATTTGTTGATAATGAGAAAGATACTGAAAAACGAAAAATGAGGGAACCTTCTGTCGAAAGTGAAGCTAGACTCAAACGACAAATTAAAAAGGATGACAGTGGTATATCTGTCGAAAAGTCTGAAAATAGTTCCGAAGAAGATGCTTCTAAAAGGTCAAAAAGGACCGACGATCAGATTGGGGAAGGCGAGTGTCGGACTCGTGCAGAGGAGGAGGTCCAGTTCCCGAAATTAAAACTCAAATCAAAAAATAGAAATTATAGATCCAAAACAGGCAACATTGGTAGTTCTGATGAAGATGCTGGAGATGTTAATGAAACTGAAGGAGAAGAGAAAGAGATGAAAGGGAAAGGCGGTAAAAGTAGTCCAGATTCCGGTCATTTAGAAAATGGATCTGCAGTTGAAGATGTAGAAATGGAAGAAACTGCAGATCATTCTAATGATGAGCCAGAAACACATAGTAAACCCTTTCATCCATTAGACAGTGATGAATCAAACGATTCTTCTGACAGTCATTGTAAAAAACGTGATGGTGGTGACAGTGATTGGGAAGATATACCAAGTGTACTTTTAAAGCCAAAACCAAAACATAAGTGGTTTGTGATGCAGGAAGTAGTGAATAGGTACAGAGATACACCTTTTTTGACATGGTAAAATAATTTAGAATGAGAGAGATAGTTTGTTACAAATATGTATTTTCAGGCAAAGAGGTGTGACAACTCGCCATCAGGGTCCTCAGTTATTTCAACAGCGCTGTTATGGATCATTGCATGTTGTGCAACGACTTGAGCTCATGTATAAACTAGAAGCATTTCATGGATGTGTAAATGCATTGCATTTCAATTCTTCTGGAACTCTTTTAGCTAGTGGATCTGATGATTTGACCATTGTGGTGTGGGATTGGCCTTTGGGGAAAATGGTTGTGATGTATGACAGTGGTCATCGTAGTAATGTGTTTCAGGTTTGTATTTGTTTTTAAATTTGAATGTATAATATTTTTTTGTTTTATTTTTGATTAGTGTGATTTATTGAGCTAAAATATGCTTTTAAATATTTGTACTTTCACAGGTCAAATTCCTACCATTGACAGGTGATACACACTTAGTGTCATGCGGTCGAGATGGTCAAATTCGCATGGCTGAAATGTCTTCAACAGGGGTTTGTCGTTCTACACGGGTATTGGGCAGTCATCGAGGGCCAGCCCACAAGTTATCGATTTTACCAGATACTCCTCATGTTTTTCTTAGTTCAGGTGAAGATGGACTTGTAATGAGTGTGGATGTACGTGTGCCTAAACCACATAAGTGAGTAAATTGAATTTCATCCATATGGATGTGTATTTTATGCCCCACTGCATTGTCTTGTTGATGAATAGTATAAGTGAATTTACTGATAGTCTTGTGTTTGTGTTTTGTTTAATTGTACATTGTTTTAATAGGATTATTTTTTTTTTTTTTTAGATTAGTTAATGTTCAAGAAGATGGACGCAATATAGCATTGTATAGTATACATTCAAATCCACTTAACAATAATGAATTTTGTGTCAGTGGACGTAATAATTACATCCGAATATATGATAGAAGGAAAGTATCCAGTCATGAAGAACTGAAGAAATTCTGCCCCAGTCACTTGGTGCGTAATATTCAATATTTTAATTTTAATTAAAATTATCAATTATATGAATAGCTTATTATTAATCACCCCAGTATGACTGTAATTTGAGATAACATTAAGAAGACAACATTTTGAATTGTATTTGTATTTTAGTTAGGTGACAGTACCTCGCTTAAAGTAGAGTACACGATACACCCTCAGAGAAGCTTGGCGGCAGAGGGGAGGGGTCACCTTTAGCCCTCCCTCAAATTATGCTACACGCTCTGATAGAAATGAATAAGATTTACGGATTTGCGATTTTCATGGCTTGCCCTTCATACGCTTTGTCCCCGCCGCATTGCAATGGCGATTTACTTTCAATGGCAAGTTTTCTTGCTTCGCTCACCCGGATCCAAGTCACGGCGAGACTCTGGTTTCTGCCCTACCAATTCACTTTTATAAGAAAGCACTTTTCAAGTAAGTCTCCTAAATTTAAACTGCGCAGTTACCGCCACAGTGACGCAAAGTGCTGATTTAAACAACTTCCATAAGTTGTATTTTATACTAGACTTCAACCATTACCGCTCCAAGATGGTGTGTGTAAATTTAAATGTCAGCAGAATTACAGGACAGTTCTCTTTTTCAATGATATAAGTTTTTCTAATAACTTATTAAATATGTTAGTGAAAGTGTTTGAATCTGTAATGGTTGGGATGGTGAAAATAAAAATTAACCATTACAAAAATTCAAGGTTATGGGAAAAGTTAACAGGAAAAAAATAGAAGTAAAGTGAATGATTGTAATATTAAGTTACTCTTGTAATGCATTTTTATTACAAAACAAATGTTAAAAACAAAATGGTTTGTAGGATATTGTTTGGCTTGAGATAAAAGAGGTGTGGTGCTTAAAATGTAAAATGTCTTAAGATTGTAAATATCTCTCTCGCTTCCTTCTCTCTGTGCCCACAAATGTGACTAAGCTGAAGTGACATTTTGCCACTTTCTTTTTCAAGCATAATTATTAAATAATTCAAGATTCACTGAAGAAGGGTAGGTGTATATTTAATATTTCTTGCAGGGTCTGAAGTTTTGTTCCTGTCCAAGGCAGTAAATTTCTGGTTTCGATATGTCTGTAAGGTACAGGGATCACAGATTAATCTTCAAAGACCTTGGAAGGAGCTTTCAATCTTAAAAGTTTATAAGCCATTTCTATGTTTTGCAATTTAATTTTTATCTATTTCTGTTATTGAAATTATTAAATTGTTATAAAGTGTGAAATCCTTAACGAACCATGAAATTCCTGATTAAAATCTTCTTTGTGGTGTTTGTTCTTCTAATGCAGGGAAATATCTTTTAGAATTTAGTAGCTTCTATTTTTCTGTATTTATTCACTTATTCTCTTCATTACTGGTATTGCATCTGGGCGAGCCCATGTCCAGATTTTTTTCCAGAGGGGAAAGTAATGAACTATTAATTTATGTTATGAACATTGTCATTTTATTATTTCCTTCTCACAACAGTTAACTTTTTCACATTAAAATTATATGAAATCAGAATTAGAAATCAATAATTTTGATGCAACTTGTGGCCTATGTATTGGGGGGAGGGGGGTGAACATCCTGACACCCTCTGGGTAATGCCTTCAATGTCGCATTAAAATATTATTTAGAACATGTTTAAGCTCTGTAAACTTTTTGTTGTGACTGTGTTAATTTTACAGGTAGTTTTCATGTTAATTGGGTCTTAATTATTGCTTTCAGGAATGTTCATCCATTAAGTTTTATCAAAAATTATTTGTCTGAAACACTGAAGTCCAGTGGTGTTAGTTCATAGCGTTTTTGTCTAAAAGAAATTTTGTCCATAGATTTTTCAGTCCTCAGAAAAATGATACAATAAATTTTATTTATTTATTTCAATTTTAAATTTTTTGAAGTGCGGTGGGGTTAAACCCAATAATAGGATGATGTACAAGATAGCTTAACCTAATGGCATATTAACATATAATTCTGAATTATGTACCAGTTCTAGATTAGCTACATAATCAAATCAACCAATAAATCCATGTTGCTTTTAAGTGCAAAATTACTCATTAGATCTAAAAGAGTAGACAGTATCAGTTTGAGTGGCACATTATAGGTATATGTAGGAATATAAAATGGTCTGTGGTTACTGAAATTACTGATTTTGAGTTTTCAGATAATGAAAAACAAGATATAAAAACTTGTAATAATTTTGATAAGATACAGAATTTGAAGAAAGTGCCTCTTATTTTTAAGACTTTGAAAATTAAATTCAGTCTAAAAAAACGGCGCTATCAATTGGAGGATAGTTGCCTGTTGATTTAACTCTGAATACTTCTAAAAACATCTTTGATTAGTTTCAAACATTCTATTCCAACCAATAGCATCTCCTTGATTATCGCAAGCTGTTTCTCATAAAAAGTAATACTTACATCATTTAAGGACATATTTCCATTGCTCAAAAGTTCCAATCACTTTAATTCTTGCCAGCTTTCTAGATTCCCCAAAATTTGCCTTATTTTTTTGCAATTGACTAACGATGAATTAATAACGATAACGAATACAAAGGATGATGAAGATCAATAATGAAGATTAGAGAACTCTCACTAATAGCACTCACAATGCAAAAAGTGTTGGAGTAAAAGACATGAAGTATATTTCCACAATTGTTAGTTAATTCATTATATTGAAGAATTTTTAGAAACAATTAGAACCTAGAATTAGATATTTCCACTTTTTTTAAGCAAGGCTTTCCTTTTTGGCACTGGGCTCAAAATATCAACACCCCAGAGCAGTAGTCTATTAACTCTACAGGCCAGCAGTACAGATTTAACACAGAGTACAGAATCTATAACCAACACCAGCATATAATATGTTTATGTTGCATCAGCTGCAAAGCTGTCGCATTTCATGGATTAAATAATGTAAATGTAGATCAATCAACATAAATGTAATGTCTATCATTTACATCAATGAAATGTAAATCAATGTAAACATCTATGAATTTTGGCGGTTGTTAGGTGGGAAACGTAAAGTTAAATGTCATTTATTTCCTCAACAATAAATCTTATGATGTTGGGGACTCAAAAAGTTGACAAAAAGTCAGTATTCTTCGTGCATCATACATCGGGGTTGCATTTATAAGTAATGCCCCCTTTCCAATAAAAGAGAGGCCATATCATCCTTTGTTGTAAAATCCACCTGGACAGTTTTTCTGACTTTAAGAAGAGGGTATTTCCTGGGAAAAGAGGACGTACAATAATCCTACACTTGAAGGCAATTTCACATCACCTAATACTAAATAGCATATCACAGAACCTTGAAGATAGACTGACATAGAGGAAATTACACATTTTAAAACAATACCTGCAATTGATTTATGATTTATTTAATGTAATGTATGCCCATCTTTTAGTTCATACATTTGTTTTTTGAGAACTCCTTGGTAGAGCTACAATTATTTAAAGGAAAATAATGTGGACTGAATCAGGCAGGAACGATATATACACAGGATGCAATTTCATCCAGCAGTACTAAAAAGACTGGATGAAAAATTTGTGGACAGAAATGAATGAAGAACTTGGTGTCAACAGGACACAAGTATGTTAAGAACGTAATGAGATTGGATGGAAACAATGAATGAACATTCTGTTAACCTTAATTATTTATTTTGTTGCTTATTTATAAAACAGTTCTTAAAAAAAGCTGTGAAATTAGCTTGTTCATGAAAAGAACATCACTTTGGCTATGTTGATTTATTATTAGTAGTAGTAGTTGAAGACTGTAATGGTCTGAGAATTTTAGCTGAAGAATAACTAAATGTACATTCTTAAATTAAGGAGAGAAAGGAACAATGAGGGAAGAAAAGAGGGAAAGCAAAAAGGGAATGAGAAACCAAAAAACATTTGTTTTATAGTATCTAGCAGTACTTATTGGGAATATAGTTTTCTTAGGAGACATAAACTTGATATTTCTTACACATTGACTATATCAATTCATCTTCTGGATGATTCAGAAGTGTTACGAAGTTGTAGGTCATGGTGGGAAGGGGGTCGAAGGTAACTACTTTTGTCAATAAACATGTAGTAGAGAAATCCCATTTAACGGAGTTCCTCGCGTGACATTTCTCGCACGAATCCCTGATCGGTACGCAACTTGTCCTGCATTGAAGGTTGGAGGGTGCGCGCATTCGCCCTCCGTTGCCGCGCCGCTCGTCCGTTCGTTCCTCGAAACCTCGGCCTCATTTTGGATCACCAGTCGTATGACGAGGTTTCCTTGTGGCTGCCGCCCATGTTGTGAGTCAGTTTTGCAGTAACGCCGTTATTTTATAATACCTTCATGCAGCCAGCATGATAAAGTTAGGATTCGTGAGTTACCGCTGTTGGCGCCAGCAGCCACATGACCGCCAACTAAACAGACAAGCCTAGTGGCGCTTCCGAGAGGCCTGGTGTGAAGGCTGTCATTCAGAACTGGGTTCTACGAACTGGGAATGAGAAGGTCTGCGCTGCTGGTGTTAGGTGTGCGCCACTAACCGCCTTTTGTAAATACTTCCATTTACCCCAATGCTTTGCCAGCAAAAGCGCTGCCGAGTGGCTTCGAGTGAAGGGGCGCTGTGGCGGGGTTCCCCTCGCTCTGTTCCGAAGCAGAGGGCTCCTGTTTGTGGAGTATTAGGAAATGCTCTTCCTTTATGGGAGGGCTGACGACTTTGGCATAGCTGCGCGCAGATGTCTTCCTGGCTAGCTCATCCTAGTACACACTGTTTGCACGTGTGGGCCAGCGATTGCGATATATGTATATATATATATATATATATATATATATATATATATATATATATATATATATATATATATATATATATATATATATATTCTCCAAGTATTTAGGCATAATGCCTGTTACGCCGCTTAATTTTGGTCCCTCCAGCGCATTCTTGGACTCCTACATTTCTTTTTCCTCTCGTTTGATAATTTGCCACTTGTTTAGGAATTCTTGTCATTTAGGAATTCGCAACATGTGATCTTGCCATGAGAGTCTGTGGTTGGTGACTTTCTCTATAAGACTTTCTACATTTAGCTCGTTTCGGATTTGTGTGTTTCTTTGTCTGTCCAAAAGGCTATATCCCGCTACCGCTCTAAGGAATCTCATTTCCACTACCTGCAGTCTTGATATATCTTTATTTGTCATTGTCCACACTTCACTCCCGTATAAGCAGGTTGGTATTGACATAACTTTGTAAAATTTAATGAGAGTGTCTCTTCTCACTTTTGAACTGAGTGTTCTTCTTATAGTTCCATTCATTTGATTAAATCTTTCTATTTTCTTATTTATGTTGATTTCGCCATAGAATGATATGTCTGCTCCCAAGAATATGAAGTGTTGTATCTGCTTTACTGTTTTATTATTTACTACAATTTTTGAGCGTATCGGGTATCGACCTTGGAATGCCATCACTTTCGTTTTGGTGTCTGATATTTCAAGATTATTTTCTGCCATTATCCGCTGCAGTTCATATCTTGCTTTTTGTAATATATCTTCTCCTTCTGCTATTATTGCTTGGTCATCTGCAAAAAGTATTGTCCATAATTTTGATGTAGTTAGGTCTAGGCTATAAAATTTTAATCTGCTCTTCCACTCACGAAGAGCTTTGTCTATGTAGATATCAAACAGTAGCGGTGAAAGACTACATCCTTGTCGTAGGCCTTGGTTCACTTCCGCTTTTCGGTCTGGTTTCCAAGTAATACATATTTCAGATTTATTATACATATTTTCAATTACAAGGATAAGATGTTCGGGGATTCCTTTCTTTCTTAGTATTTCAAAGAGGGTATGCCTGGCTACAGTGTCAAAAGCTTTCTTGTAATCTACAAACAAGATGTGGGTTTCCTTGTTATATTCTCTGTGTTTCTCTAAACTTTGTTTTAAGATGAAGATATTGTCTGTGCAGGACCTTCCTTGACGAAAGCCACTTTGTTCTTCCATCAACATTGTTTCTGCAATTTTTCTTAGTCTAGTGGTCACAATTTTTGAATACATCTTATAAGCAACGTTTAGAAGACTTATACCTCTGTAGTTGTCACATATTGATCGGTCTCCCTTTTTGAAAATAGGTAGCACTACGGCGAGTTTCCATTCGGTTGGTATTTTTCTTCTATTCCAGCATAGGTTGAAGAAGTGGAGAAGCCTTATTTTACATTCTTCAGTTGCACATTTAAGCATTTCTGCCTTTATGCCATCACTGCCACTAGCTTTTTTTCTCATTTTACTTAGTGCCTCTTCCAGTTCTTCCCTTTCTATCTGATCTACGCTGTCTTCAATGAGGTTTTCATTTTTGTCTTCCTTTTTATTATTATCCCTCGCATTCTTGTTTGTCCAGAAGTTCTTGTAGTAAGAAAGCCATTCATCTGGCTTAATTATTTGTATATCTGCTATGTCCTTCTCTTGTCTGTTAAGGTGTCTCATAATTTTATATGCTGTTTTCTGCCGTCCATGTATGTCATTTTCGATATCAGCTATATATTTATCCCATGAATCCTGTTGGGCTTTTCTTGTTAGGTACCTGACGTGGTTGGAAATTGTGGTGTATTCCTTCTTAGTTTGTGAGGATTTGTTAGATAGATATCTCAGATATAGTTTCTTTTTCTCATTAACAGCTCCTTCGATTTCTTCATTCCATATTTTAAGCCCTTTCTTCTTCTTTGTTCTCTTTGAAGTAGAGCCTAGTGTTTCATATGCTGTTACTTCAATTATAGTTTTCAAATTCCTCTACTCTTCTTCCACATCATTACTAATTTCAATTGTTTTATTATGTTGGTTCAGATGTTGTTGGTACATCAGTTTGACAGATTCTTTATTTAGTAGATATACTTTCCAGTTTTTTTGGGTAGGACAGGTTTGGCTGTTTTTGATTTTAACCCATCTCTTCAATAATTTTAGCTTTCCAAGAAGTGCGAAGTGATCACTATCTATATCGTAGCTTCTATAAGCTCTTACATCTGTAAAGAGTTTGCTTATTTTATCGTTTGCCATGATGTAGTCAATAGTACTAATTTGACCACGTGCTGCCCATGTCATCTTGTGAATACGTTTATGCTTATAGAAAGTGTTCATTATTTTCATATTGTTAAAACATGCAAAATCTCTTAGTTTGCGTCCATTTTTATTCAGAGTATCTTCGTTATTGGGGCCAATTATCTTATCCATAGATGCATTTCCAATTCTGCCATTGAGGTCTCCACATATGACAATATAATCATTTTTATTTATTTCGTCGAGAGTTTTTTTGTAGGTAGTTGTAAAATACCTCTGTAGCCAAGGTTTTCCCCTCTTCTGGTGCGTATACACAGATGAAACATATATACCCTCTATCTACTTTAGTCTGCAGTGTGATAATTCTGTCTGATATCCAACAGTAAGAGTGAATTCGGTTTTTCCATCTTCTGCTTATTAGGATTGCAACTCCTGATGCTGCTCTTTCATTGATATAAACACCACTGTATATAAGGGCATAATCATCTAAATCCATTGAGCCTTTAGCTTTCTTTTTTGTTTCTGTTAACATGGGTATATCCACTTCTTTTCCTTTCATTATATTAATTAGGCGTTGCTCTTTTCCTTTCAACGATCTAACATTCCAAGTCATTATTTGTAAATGTTCCGCTAAGCCGTAATCATGTCCTTTCTGTTGCCTTGTCGTATATGGGGCGTCCGGTTGTAATTGCTGCGGTCTGTGAGAAGTTGATTTTTCGCCTGATAGGGTTTCTAGCCCATATGCAGGTTAGTTTGGTGATGGGTATGCCATCTCACTGCCTCCAAACTTGCAGGGCAGTTTTTCGGGTTGCTCGCCCTAGATGCATTGCCTTCCACGGCTTTTGAGTTGCATCTACCGAAGACGTCTTCACCATCTTTTCCACGCTAACGATGTTCATGCATGGTTCTTCTAGCAATTTCTTCTCAAAATCCTCTTCTTGGCGTTGAGGTCCTCTTCTGGAGTACTTTTTCGTCTCACCCCTATCCCTTGACCTGTCCGGCAAGGGAGGCCCTACCAGTAGCTACGCTACCGCCGGCATAGCTCTCAGGGTCATGGGGGTACTCAAGCTCCGCCACCAACGACAAGCTCCTGTACTCCCAAGGCGGAGTATACATATATATATATATGTGTGTGTGTGTGTGTGTGTGTGTGTGCGTGCGTGCGTGCGTGCGTGCGTGTGTATGTATGTATATATGTGTATGTATATATATGTATATATGCTGCGACATATTAAGTTCGAGTTGCGCATGTACGTTAGGCTCAAAAGTGACTTCTTGTTATGCAAAACGTCTCTAATAATTCATGCCCCCAAAACCATCGATGTTCTTGAAAGATTTTTAGTAACTTCTAACACGCACGTTCGCATGAATGAGAATGTAATTTGGCAGTGGTCGTGTTTATTAATTAACAATTAAAATGTAACTGACAAATCCAACAAAAATAATTAGAACAATTAACAAAGGAGCGCAGAAGCCTGAATGCTTGGGGTCATTTCAAGGAATGGGAGCTTCATTCTGCCATGGAACAATACAGGAAGAAGGTACTTGTCCTTCGCTTATTGCACATGCGTGGACCCCTTCTCTGCGTACGAAATACGAGGATAGGCGAAGGAAATACCAGCTCATTCAGATCATCTCTCGGGGAAGGGGAGAGAGATATTGTGTCGGTACTTCGCCACAATAACAAATTTATATTTGATGAACCTGAAAGGCGCAGGGATCTTGGTAAGGAGAAACGTTGGTTAGTGATCGCATGTGAAGAAAAAAATTGCGAAATGCTGACAAGATGGGGATTTAGTCAATCCTCCAAAAATTAGAAAGCAAATAATTAACTCTTGACATTAACTGAGTTTCGTTTCAACTACCTTTTGAAAAGTATTTCGTGAAAACTTCTTCTCTCAAGACTTTTAAAATGGGATCCCATATGCAAATTCGTGTAGCAATTCCTCGTAATTTAAATATACAATACAATTTTACATTAAATTTAACTCAACTTTCAATCAATTATTTACATCACATATCCCCTTTGTCCAACATAAAGTTCAATAAATTTCTGATCCCAAAAAATCCAAATTCAATTTTTACGAAGAAAATGTCTCGATTTGAAGCAGAATATTACATATAGTTAAAAAATTCAATCATTGATTTAATTTTTTCTTGGTTCCTGGCTTTGAATTTGGAAAGTATATATTCAATTGTAACAAACACGTAAGTTTTTTTTCCCTTCCCCGTTCTCGTTACTAACTTTGGCGATGTAAAATGTCTTTTGAGTTTCCCTCTACGCCCAGAACAAAATCTCGTTATACTCATCGTTCGCCGTCTTCATGCGCCGGCCACCGGAACTGCTGCGAAGGTCGTGCGCGCTCGCCCCGCCGCCTTTCCCGAATACGCTACTGGTGTATTCGAGGGTCACGGACCAACTCCAGGCCACCACGAATCCTCTTGCGTCGCTTTCGGCACGCTCCCGCAAGGCGCCCCGCCTTTCGTCCTCGTCAAATTTTTATACCACGTCCTTTATGGGCCTTCTTCCGCTCCGCCTCGTCCAATACTCTTCTTGTGCGCTTTTATCACGATTTGGATGCGTGAATTTGAATATAGTTCATGCGCTCATGAATTGAAATACACGTCGTTCACAACAGCAGTTGTTTCATAAAAAGTTTTCTTCTCACACAAATAACTTGACCATAACTGCCTTGCTAACTGTTCTAGTATTTCAATTTGAGAAACTTGGAATTCTTCAACGTACTATGAGTATTATTACAGTTCATTCAAACCATATATTAAAATACTTTTTTTAACAATCTACAAATTACACGACGAATACTTTTAACTATACTTGGATTTTTATTTCTTGTCACGTGAGGGCCTGTCTTCACGATGGAATATCTAACGGCATTTCACGTCTTTCTCGGTAGTGCCGATAGATGTCGCATGCTCGCTATCGTACCGAGCCACTATCGTGCTGGCTATCATGCGACATTAGTGCCACGACCGAGAGACGCAAAATGTGAGGTATTCCATCGTGAAGACAGGCCCTCACGCGCCATACGAATCATTCGCACGTTCTCTCTACAGAACAAAATCACATATCCGATACTTTCTGCATAGATCAACACCATCTTTCCACACCGCTGCCCAGATAAGGGGTCTTTTTTGTACTGCCCCCTTGTTATTTCTTCCTCACCAACTTTGTCGTCGCTGACGTAAGATTACCTCCCCTCTCCGGCCAGTCGACAGCATCGTCTAGAACTCGCCGTACTTTGCGCGGCAAGTCAAACAGGTTCGGATCTCTGAACCCACATTTAGTCGTGCCGTCTTTATACACACGCACACACACACACACACACACACACACACGAGCCCAAGAACTGGTACAGCCATGCGTATTGAAATAATGAGATCTGGAACCAATCAGAATACGGAGCTTTGGTCGGCTACGACTATACAAGACAACCGGAGTCTGGCTTGTTAGATCATTTACTGCCGCTACAATGGCAGGTTATCACGACTTATGTGAGTTTCAATGTGGTGTTATAGTCGGCGCAAGAGAGATGAGGCATAGCATCTCCGAGGTCGCGACTAAATTTGGATTTTCCCTTACGACCAATTGACAAGTGTACCGTGAATATCGGGAATCTGGTAAAACATCAAACCTCCGGCATCACTGCGCCGCAAAAAAGATCGTGCAAGAACGGGACCGACGACTGAGGAGAATTACACATGATAGAAGTGCAACCATACATATTTCAATGCTGGGCCATCAACAAGTGTCCATTCAACGAGACATCGATATGGAGTTTCGGAGCCGCAGTCCTACTCGTGTACGCTTGATGACTGCACGACACAAAGCTTTACGCATTGCCTGGGCCCGTCAACATCGACATTGGGCTGTTGATGACTGGAAACACCTTACCTGGTCTGATGAGTATCGTTCACATAGTTTCGAGCGGATGGACGTGTACGAGTATGGCGACAACCTCATGAATCCATGGAACCTGAATGTCAACAGGGGACTAATCGAGCTGGTGGAGGCTCTGTGATGGTATGGGGCGTGTACAGCTGGGGTGATATGGGACCTCTGGTACTTCTAGATACCACTCTGAAAGGTGACACGTACGTAAGCATCCTGTCACCTGCACCCATTCATGTCCATTGTACATCCCGACGGGCTTGCTCAATTCCAGCAGGACAACGCCATTACCTACACAAAACAATGTTACATCATATCTCGTAAAATACAAGTGATAAAATAGAAATGAGCACACGTATCAGTTAGTCCCATTCCCTCATGCGTGAAAACTGCAATAACTTCTATCGTTCAGAAGTTATAGGAGGTGATAAAGTTACGTGACTCACTCTGTATGTATATTGTACTCCAACATCATGAGATAAATTGCAAGAAACTTAGATCCCAGTGACCGATCTCCAAAAAAGTTGGCACTTGTACGTGTTTATTTCACTCAGAAAGTATATGTGCTATTAATTTCGTTGTAGCTCCACTAGATGGCACTGCAGAACAAAATTGTGCTTCATTTAATTTAATTTGCATTCAATGCGCTCCGCGTGGGCTTCATTGTTCAGAGAGACTCAGAGTTGGAAAGAGAGAGAAGGACGGAGAGAGAGAGAGAGAGAGAGAGAGAGAGAGGACGGAAAGAGAGAGAGAGAGAGAGGACGGAAAGAGAGAGAGAGAGAAGGACGGAAAGAGAGAGAGAGAAGGACGGAAAGAGAGAGAGAGAAGGACGGAAAGAGAGATAGAGAGAGAAGGACGGAAAGAGAGATAGAGAGAGAAGGACGGAAAGAGAGATAAAGAGAGAAGGACGGAAAGAGAGAGAGAGAGAGAGAGAGAGAGAAGGACGGAAAGAGAGAGAGAGAGAAGGACGGAAAGAGAGAGAGAGAGAAGGACGGAAAGAGAGAGAGAGAAGGACGGAAAGAGAGATAGAGAGAGAAGGATGGAGGGAAGGAGAAAGGCAGATGAAGGGCAGGACGTCTGTCGGGTTTCGCTTATTTACTATATACAGGGACAATATTTGTGCATTTTTCGTTACCACGGCACGGCAATAAGAGTTTTTCTGTCGAAAATTCGCAGTTCCCGCAGCATTACAATAATATCTCTATTCGAGATAAGCAGTAGCGAGAAAGTAAAACGACAAGACATTTGGTGGTCAGAATAAAGGCGTTCGCATTTCACCAAGGAGGACTCGGTTCGATTCCCGTTGAATCCTGGACAATCTCATGTGAAATTTGTTCTAACAAAACCAGTTCGGCTGTTTCCCAAGGGCTAGTCCAACTTCTGCGAAGTGTCCTAAACCCTACCTTTATCCTAATTCCTTTCCAATTCTGGCCGCAGGGTAGTGACACAGGAGCGCGTACGCGAGGATGCTACCTCCTTGCGGTCCTCTTGACGACTGACTGCGACGAGACGAGACGGATATGACAATGTAAAATAATTAATGGAAGATTAAGCGCGAAGCGCTCAACGCCCCCCAAGGAATTTGGAGACGCGTTGCGTCAATTGAAGACGCAACAAATTGAACAAACAGAATAAAAAGACGCAAAAATAGGTCTTCAAAAACTGGTGAAAATTCAAATAATTTATGAGAAAAAATGGAACTAATTATGTCCAACTCAGAACATTTCATTCACTCTTAGTATATTTGCTTTCAATCTATTACAGAATTTAACATTTTATGCAAATGCATAATAATGTTCTCGAAAAATAAGGAAATTTCTCGTTAAAAAATCTAAACCGATACAGTGTGCTTCGTAACTAAAAGTATTGAAAAAAATCTTATAAAAACACTTCATGAATTGCTATTTTGAAAGAAAAATTAAAAACAAAAATTACACATGTTTTTGTACTATCACAGTTAATTTTAATGGTAGCAACATCCATCTTTTAAATAATAATAATAATAATAATAATAATAATAATAATAATAATAATAATAATAATAATAATAATAATAATAATAATGTAAGTGAAACTAAATTTTGAAATACTATATTCTTTCAGCATTGTGCCTGTCCGAAAAAACCTACCGAAAAATCGATTGACGACAAAACGCCCGCCCGTCTCCGTGAACACCGCTAGCGCTGAAACAAACTAGGATTTTTTTCAAAAATAGATATTCCCCTGTCGATCTGGCTCGATTCAAAGCGCTGTGATTTTGAAAAACATTCTTTAATTTGGCGGTACTTTACATGATTCCCCAGGGAGATTTTCAAAATTTTCTCAAAAATGGCTCCAAATTTTTTTAAAGAATAGAGTAAAATAAACTTGTAAAGATGGCCTAAGTCCGTTTTTTATTATTAACCCTAAATTTTATAAAATTTCAAAAGTTTGATTTTTTTCCTTACAACTACAAAATTGAAGATAGTAATTTTTCCTTCAAATGAAATTTTTTCTTCATGAGTGCATGTGTTTGATGACTTACAAAATTTCTCGAAAACTCAAACGTTTTGTGTGATAACGACATCAAAATTGTGCTTTTTCAAAAAAGACTCAACACTATCGCCATTTTCTCAAAAACGGCTCCAAATTTATTCTTCAAACTTTCCGTGGGGATAGTGGTAATTGCACTGTTTAATATGGCATAAACTTCATTTTGCTATATTTTTTACAACAAATTACATTTATGTAATCTATTTTAAAATCTCTCACCATTAATATGCAGTTTCCAGCGATTTGTAAACATTATGTCATTTGTGAGTGACAGGTGGGTCAAATGACTTCTAATGAATTTTTTCGAAAACTCAAAGATTTCTGTGAAAAAGAGCTTCAAATTTGGCATTTGCGGTGATGCTAATGTCACTTTCTTTAAAATGACACAAAATATTTTAACGAAAATTTCCATATTGGACGAGGTTTTAATCTTCTTTTATATTCCTAAAGTAATATTTCGGTTCTATTTGGAAAACGAATAATTGAGATAATAAAAAAATTATATATTTGAGCGTCGTTAGGTGGCAGCTGGTAAGGGGATTGGGCAAATCCACAAAGCTAGCCCAGACCAACGAAATTAGAAAACTAGTACGAGAAAGTCTGTGCTATTCTGTGACACCACTAGTTAAATACATACAGAACATGCATAGGATTTGTCTCTGAATTTTGAAAAGTTAAGAGTTTTGAGTAATGTTTACTTTCTTGCTACAGCCTACGCAGTAGAGAGAAAGTTATGTAATGCTGCGCGAAAAAAACTAATAAAGCCAGCTGCTAAATTTAGAAGAAAAATCCTCTAGCTTGTGTAGCCAGGATCTATGTTTTGTTGGTCCTTGATACCGAAAAATCGATTGACGGCGAGACGTCTTGCTGCCCCTCTGTGAAGAACGCTAGTGGTGCTGAACCTTTCAGCCAATTTTCTATAAAATTGATATCCCCCAATCGATCTGGTTGATGTTGCGGCCCCTTGAATTTGAAACCGATATTTGAATATTGGGGGGTACCCACTTAAAATGAAGCTCTTCCAAAATTTTCAAAAAAAATGGCTGCATCGTTTTTGTTTACATTTTGTGATAGCGTGAAGGATGCTTAAGAGAATGGTGCAGGTGTCATTTTCGTTAAAAACTTCAATTTTACAAAAATTGCAAAAATTCAAAATTTTTTCAGTGTCTTCATACAAATACATTTACGAAGATAGGGATTTTCCCCCTTAATAATATCTCTTCCTTGAAGATATATTTTGAAATGAGATCTTCTACAATTTTTCGAAAATTTGAGTACTTTTCACCTAATATTGTATGAAGGTAAAGGTGCTGTTTTAGCATCACTAGTTTGATTCTTCAATTCAAAACATGTGATGTGTGCGGTTCCTGCAGTGTTTGAAGAGGATCTCTAATGTGTATTATTCATTTGACGAATTATTTTCATCTTGCAAAAAAATATCAAATATTCATGAAAATACTTCAATAGGATATTATGAAGTATCACATACAAGTTTTCTTTATGCTAGTAGACTTCCTTTGAAATGGCTGCAGTTTCTACTTTCTTCTGATGTACTTGTTAGACTAAGAGAAAAAATGCTTAATAGGCATAATGTATTTTCTGTTCCATTGAATGAGGAATTGTAACACAGGATTTCAGAGACTCAGTGTCTCTATAAACCGAAATTAAATATGAAAAAAGGAATTTTCACCATTTATTAACAAAATTAAACCTTAATTTAATTGGTAGAAATGCAGCAGTTCTACTTTTTTTGAGGTATTTATAGAATTCAAAAATTTTATATTTTAAATAATTAACCTAAAATATTGCTTTTGTTTTGCATATTTCAGAACTCCACATCACATTCAGCACACGTCACATGTGCTGTATTTAATTATAATGGTACTGAAGTTATGGGATCATATAATGATGAAGATATTTATTTGTTTGATGTTCGAAATCCTAATGGTTCGGAATATGTTCACAAATACGAAGGTCATAGGAACAGTGCTACTGGTAAATACATTTTTCTTGTGTGTATGTAAATTAGTTGGAAGAATGAACATATTTTACAAGGTCTTAAATGAAAATGTCTTTTGTATAACAATTAGAATGAATGAAAATGTCCTCCATATATGTTCCTGTTGAGTAATTAAAAAGCCACCAGGAAACTTCATTATAATTTGAAGAAAGACACATCACTGTCAATAGCTCTAAATGTAAAAGGAAGAAATAAAACATAGTAGTGATTTAAAAGAATACTGTGTAATTTCTATAAAATGTGTACTGTTTATTTCAAGATGCAATTCTTCTGTATAAATTTGCTATAACAGTAAGGATATTTAACAGTTTGGCAATACGACCAAAAAAAGTTTCCTTGAGAATTACCAAGTTATTGAGGCTTTAGGATGTAAGAAAGGTAGTTTTTAAGACAATTGAAAACCATTACATATTTACATTGTGGCAAAATAATTAGTCAAAGGAGGTTGGTCTTTTGTCTTATATTTTTGATGCACAGTTCGAAATAAATATTAACATAAGTATTAACATTATTAAATAAAAACATTAGCTTTTCAAATGAGTTTATTATTTGTTGCACATGGTTCATGAAGGGCAGAAAGTAATTCCAACATTCCCCAAAAGATTGGGCAGTTGCTTACAAGCATACAGGAAAATTATAATAATAATAATAATAATAATAATAATAATAATAATAATAATAATAACAACAACAACAACAACAACAACAATAATAATAATAATAATAACAACAACAACAACAATAATAATAATAACAATAATAATAACAATAAAAAAAACTTCTCTATTGTAAACCGATAATTTTGGTGAACTTATGTGGAAAAATGACTTCTGAAGAAATTGTACTTTATGTACTAGAGGGTTATGCTGAGGAACAGTAAATTCAATGGGGAGAAAAATATGTAAATAACTGGCAGGCGGGCATATGAGCGTGCATGTGTGTGTTTTGATTCATTTTGGCTAGAGTGATGTGTTATATCTAAATAGAATGGATTTAAATGTATGAAGTTTTAGTGCTCCATAATACTGATTGAATTATTTTATTTTTGGTTGCAGTTAAAGGACTAAGCTTTTTTGGACCTCGAAGTGAATTTGTTGTATCAGGATCAGACTGTGGTAATATTTATTTTTGGGATAAAAATAGTGAGGCAATTGTTCAGTGGATGCCTGGTGATGAGAATGGTGTTGTAAGTATGTGAAAAGTTGTTATAATTGTTCAATAATCATGTTTATTTTCATCTATAAGCAAGATTTAAGTTAATATTCTTTGCAGGAGTCTCACATTAAATGTTACAATCTTCTAGGGCATGTGGAGGAATCAAAGATGATCATAAACTTTGACCATGAATTTATTGTGGAAGATTTCATATAACAACATACACACAAGACTTTTGCCCCTGAATATTTCGGAACTCCATGCACTATTGTTTGCCAGAACTTGGTCTGAGGTCTGAGATTTCAAGTACCTGCAAACTCCAATGCATAGCAATTGCCTACAGGTCCAGGGCAAATGTAACTTGTGTAACTTTTTTATATGAAGTTTCCAACCATAATCTTGTATCTACATATCTTTGTTCCATTCTTTGCATTACAGACATTTGTACTACAAAAAGGAATCAAAAACAAGTTAATAACACACATTCAGTTCATTCGACTTCATCCATGTAGTAGACAAAGTTAACAAGAAGTAAATAACACTAGTACACAATGTCAAATTTGGGCAGAGTTGTTCCCTTTTCATCCTTTTTCACTTCATGTTTCGAACTATCAAAGCTCTTCATAACTAGAAAGTAAAATAATCGAGACATTAAGAATTCAAAGAATTCAAAGAATTCAAGAAATCAAAGCAATGATTACCAAATAGCTTAGAAAGACAAATTAACTAAAAATATTGATTACAATTTAAAAGTAACACAATGCATTTATGTTTATACATTAACACTGTAGCAAGGTAACAACTTGATAAAAATGAAGATTAGGAGGCTAACACAGCAGAAGACAGTAATCGGAAGACTCACCTTCATCAGCATTAGGACACGGGAGAACCAAAAAGGCATTGATTTAATGAATAATCACTTAATCAGCTTCATAACAGGCATACTCAACACCACAACAATTGTTATGGGTGGCATTCCTAGGGACGTTGCGTGCCAGGTGCTAGTTCGTATAAGACTGAGGCCAGAGCTCAACAGAGGGAAAGGGGAAGAGAAAGGGAGGTGGAGGGTGAATGGTAGGTGAAAACTATAAAGGATATGAAGGGAAGGAAGGGGAAGGATAATTGAACCTTATAATTTTATCTAAGGTCTAAAGCAGTATCATAGAGTTTAGTAAAGAGATTCGAATCTGTATGATAGTTCATGGTAACATTGGTCTTAATATGAAGTGATTCCAAAGTCAGCCTACCAAAATAACTATTTTCAACCTCATAAATGTCAGAGTTGTCAAAATCTATCCTGTGTTTCAGCCTATTTTTATGATCACTTATGGATCACTTTGTTTAGTAAGAGGCAATCGTTAATTTCTTACATACTCAGAGATACGAGATTTAAGCTTCCTTGATGTTGTGCCTACATACGCATAATCACAATCCAAACAATTCATTCTATAAACTACATTTGGTTTCTCAACTTTATCCAACCTATCATTTACATTTCTAATGAAAGTAGCCTGATGACTGGCTTAAATAAAACATGCATTTGGTATTTGTTCGAAACCAATTCTCACAAATTCAAAGAAAGACTACCTACAAACAGTATCAGAATAATCAATTGGAAATTTCTCTTCCTTTTTCTGAACATATTGAACTTTTTTAAAGGACTTTAATCTGTTGTGCACATGCATTTCACAGAACCTTGGTGGATATCCGGCTTGCTTCAGTATATGAAACACTTTCCGTAAGTTGTTCTCATGGAAGTTCCTGCCAGCCAATTTTATGGATCTATCTATAAGGTCGTATATTGTGGCAATTTTCATTTTTTTAGGATGGTTAGACAAATAGGAAAGTTTGAACCCCGGAAATGGTTTAGTGTACCAGTTTGTTTTTATTGTATTTCCTTGATGTATTATAGTGGTGTCCAAAAAATTAATCGAACCATTAGACTTGTATTCTACTGTGAAATTTATAGCGGGGTGGTAATTTTTGATCGCATCAATAGTATTCTGGACTTTGCCTTTATTCAAAATTAGGAAAATGTCGTAAATGTATTTTGCAAAATATTTAAATTTTAAAGTTTTTAGAAGATCAGATTTAATCAACCTCAGAATAATCTCTGATAAGACGCTGCTGCATGTGCCACCTATTGGCAACCTCTGTATTGGTTGATAGTAGGAATTGTTAAATTTAAAAATGTTATTCTGAAGCAAAAATTATACATGTTTCATTATTTCTGAACTCAGGAATGGTAGAGCAATTAGTGTTTCACTCAGAATCCGATTTGAAGTGCTGGAAATCAAACTATGCGGAATTGAAGGGAACATAAATTCTATGTCAAGGGATATCATGATATCACCTTTTTGATAAACTTAAAACTATTCTTTTCCTGTAATCATCTGCTAATAATAATTTTAATATTTGTGCTAGGTATTTGGACAATAGGTAAATGGCATTACCTAGTGATGACACAACCAATCAAATCCGTATATTGGCCTTGTGTATTTGGGGGAATCTGTACGCTTTTGGCAATTGCGATACATTAGGGTACAATTTTTTTTATATGTTCTATCATCTATCCAATCACTAGATTTCCAAAACTTGATTGTTGTTTGGATATACTTTAATACATAATTCTCTGTAGGCCTTGGAATGCGCTTGTAATTTACGTCATTGTTGAAAGATTCATTAAGTTTATTAAGATATTCACTCCTATTTAAGATCACACCAGCACCCCCTTATTGGTTTTGATGACAGTCAAATCATTGTCCCTAAAATACTGCTGTGTTCTAATGAAATCCCTATGTAATTACAAAAGGTAACGAGACGCTTAAGGGCATCCTTGCATTAATCAGATAGCTCGGAATAGCCAAACATTTCCTGTGTATGTCAGGCACCTGAAAAATGGATGTTTCAATCCCTTTGATGGTCTAGAAACTTAAATCTCTATGAAAACACATGAGCGGGAAACTAAAATTGGGGCCTAATGTTAGGGTACGTTTTACATTGCCAGGAAGCGGTACATCTGTGAGATTGACAACATTTCTAAGACTCATTTTCTCCTGAGAATCACTTTTCTGAAAATGAGAATTAAAATCTGTTCTAAGCAAATTGGCATACTACTTGTATTTCAAATTGTCAAGCCTATTATACATCCTTTTTAAAAGAACACATTGTGAGTCAAAAATAGTCTAAATCTTCCCTTGACATAAATAACTTCATCTTTTCTTCCAATTTATTCAAAACCATGCTAAGGTGATATCTTTTGGAAAACCGGTCCCAAATTATCAATGAAAGCACCTTAATTTGTAAGGTTCATAGTTTGAATTTTTATATCTGTGGATTTAGAATCGTCATCAAACTGCTAATTTTTATATTCGTGACAAACTTCGATAACACTCTGGAAGTTTTGCAGTCTAGTAAGAACGTTAGATGTGCTTCATTCTGTTTATAACTACTGCTCACTGTCTTACATAAGTCGACAATAATTTGATTGGCTGGACACTCCCTCTTGCATGCTTGAAGCTGGTATCTAGACAACATTATGCTCTTACTGCTTTATAGTGGATATCGATCAATAAGAATTACTGTATCTTGATATCAATTTCTTATGTTAACTTAACTTTTTCATCAAAAAAGGTAGAAGTAGTAACTTATCATTTACTAAAATCAAAGTTCTGTGCATCAACAAAGAGTCTAGATAACTTGTAAATAATTTAAAAAAAACTAACAACAAAGTATATATATCACACATTATTCAGTTATAATTATAAAATATTACTAAGCATAATATAACAAATAATGTAATATAACATTTAGAAAGATTTTTTTAATACAATATAATCTAAAATTTAACTCCAATAAGGGCCAATAGAGTTAGAACTTAATTTGGAAATGTCTGTTCAACAAACTGTGTGTTAAAAAAATGTTTTCTAAGAATATGTGAAAGTGAAATCATTTCCAAATTAGTTTTCAACCATATGTTCTTTGGTAAAAAGTGATCACACTTGATCTACCACTTGCTACAAGTTCCAGAAGTTTGTAATATTAATTTTGAGACTTTTGTATAATTGAATTACTTAATGTGTTTTTTTTTTGTGACTTTCTTGTTACTATAGTATATGATGTAAGAGTAAAAGACCCAGAATCTCTTAAAAGTCCATCTTAGTGAATTATTTTTTCTTGTGGAAGTTCTACAAGCTTAAATTATTTGTAAAGAATAGAATGCCTGTTCTACCTTTCTAATCATAAAAGATGCATGTCAAGTTTGTTTTCTTTTGGTATTTAACTTTTTTTCTACTTAATATTGTTTGTGAGGTACCAGTTATTCCTAAGCAAGAAGGGTAAATTTTGTTTAGAAATAGCTGAAAATCACTAACCACTTCTCATGTGTTAAATGGATGTACATTTACTAAAATGTTAATGGTCAAAGTGTGAGTTTTCTGAAATACATCTTTTGGGTATAGGAAGATAATTTATTTATCCTTACTTTAAAAGCAGAAAAAATGTATTAAACATCCGTTTTTAAATTAATCATTAAATTGTTGTAATTTTATTTAAAAAAATAAAGATACTATGTATTTGAGGGGTCAGGTGCTGTACCGTCCTAACCCACAACATATTTAAATTTGATTTACTTATAGTTTTCATGCGCCCACATTACCAAATAAGCTTGTGGCTCCATCTATTAGCATGATTTAGAAAAAGGGCATTCTTCATTCAAAGAAATTTTACCATTTTGTTTGTGGAATACTGCCCTAATCAAAAAGCATGTATTGTTGAAAACAACTGAATTCATCAAAACATTTATAACAATGTTAGACAGTTTTTGAAATATTAAACTCTACTTAATAGCAGTTCTGTTATAAAAAAAATATGGGGTATAATGGTTGTTACTTGCACTCTTTCCCATTAACCCTTAAATGGCCAGTGGGAAGTATGCTTCCCACATGAAATGGAATTTTATCTATATACACATAAAGAAAAAGGTTTATATTATTAAAACTAGTAAGATTATCTATTATTTTCATTAGTTTTAACAATATTAATTTTCTTCTTAAAATGAGTATTAATCAAATTCCATTTTTATTATTACTCATCATCTTTAAGATGTACTTTAATTGGCTTTAGTAAAAATTTTAATACAAATCTAGAATTGTGGACACCATTCATGCTTTAAACGTGTTTCTCTCGTAACAAGCTTGGTGTGTGTAAAGGTGGTATTGCCGCTAAATTAGCTTTCATCTTCAGACAATTAAATGCTGGATAAAACTAATCAATCATCTAAGCAACAAGTAATATTAGTACATAACTCTACTACAAATTGTTTTGTTCTTAGTTTCATAATTTTGTTCATTTTATTGTATATTATATTGCATTTTATTTTCTCAAAATAGTTCAATTATGTGAAAATGTTTATAAGAAATATAATATATACTTAACATCAACTTTGTAATTAATGTAAGTGTTTTTTCCTGAGTAATTTTTATTTAAAATACAAATATATTTTCAAATATTACAAGTAATAAATATTGATTTAAATCATTGATTTAAAAAATATAATTTGATTTAAATCAGTGATATTCCAGTCTTACCCTTACTCTGTTGATTTATTACAATGCCAATCTTTTAAACTTCTCTTTATGCCCAGGTAAATTGCTTGGAGCCTCACCCTCAGATTCCTGTTATAGCAACTAGTGGTTTGGATGATGATGTTAAAATATGGGTTCCTTCTTGTGAGCAAGAACCAAAAATGGAAGGTCTGAAATCGGTATGTAGCTTCAGAAAAATAATTTAGTGTTAAGGTAAAAGTTTAACATTTGAGGAACAACTTGATAAATTAAGTACTCTAAAGAGGTCTGAACTTGTGTACTTCCTGTGCTTAATCAATCATAATGTGAACTGAAGGCAGGTGTTATATGGTCAGGGAGGTATGCCTTGATTGTGCAGGGGTAAGCTTTCGGATGATATTACACATTCAGTCCAGAGTGTCAGCAGTTTCCTCCAGTGTTGAAAAAATGTGTATTTCTAAATAAATGATATTATTTGCAAATATGTCCATTTTCACAATTCTGAACAGGTACCCCAGGTATGATAGTTTACTTGGAATAAGTTTTCAGAGGGACAATAAATTATGTCCTCATGAGTGAGTTAATTATTCTGGTGTCTAAAGACTGCCTAAGGCTGGGTATCTTCTTTTAGTACCTGTCTATTGTCCCAGCATTGCCATTTTCAACTTTACATTATTTCTTTAAATCTGTTGTTGGAAACAAAAGTGTTATTTCAAAATATTACTTTTCTTAGATACTAATCCATCTTCATAAATAAAAAAATTGTTTGCAGTAGTAAACATGATAATTTTTAATTTTATTTTTTTTATTTTTTCATACTTCTAAAGTTATTACATTTTTTTGAGAATATTTATTTTAAGAAAATAATTTTGTGAAATTTGAATTTGGAAGCAAAAGTTTACAAAAAAACTGTGATTTAAAGGAAATATTTTGTTAACTCTTCTGTACTTGCTTCCCGTTCTGACATGTCCTAATTACTCATGCAGTGCACTGAGGTTGCCTGCAAAGGAACATAGGAGCATATTCAATAACAAAGCCAATAATGGTGACAAATTAGTGATACTTGTTAAGAAAAATAACTTATTGCATAAATCAATATGTAATGTCCAGTTATATGGTTTATGTGCAATTCACATTGTCAAAATCATTGAATATCTAATAAACCAATGTAGTACATCTACATCATAATTAAATAAATATTAATTTTTATGAATTGAACCTCTCCCATCTGCGCAACATTAAAGATGGACTTCTCCAAGAATGATGTCCTTCTAGACAGCAAAGTTTGATTGCAACCAACAAAGACATTATCTGGGCAGCTCTCAACAAGAGATGCTTAGCAATGATGATTTTCTCTCAAACCTCTTTTTACATTTTCCCATTCTATTTATGTCATAATATGTGTAATATCAGAGAAAGTTATGTAATGCTACAAACAATCAATGGTGAGATTTTAATGGAAATATAGGTTCTGACATCCTCATGATATGAAAAAGTTTCTTCTTCTTCTTCTTTTCTTCTTTTTTCTCTTCTTCTTTTTTCTCTTCTTCTTCTTCTTCTCTTCTTCTTCTTCTTCTTCTTCTTCTTCTTCTTCTTCTCTTCTTCTTTTCTTCTTCTTCTCCTTCTCTTTTTCTCCTCTTCTCCTTCTCTTCTTCTTCTCCTCTTCTTCTTCTGGTTCTTCTTTTCTTCTTCTTCCTCAAGGCCCTGCCATTTGAAATGTATTTTTGAAATTTAGGGGTAATACACACTTGGCCACTTTCTGAAAAAACAGGAAATTTCATTGCTCTGGAAAAATCAGAGAATGTGTGAAAGGGTGGTTAGAATTGAGATGGTTATAAAACTAGACAGTATTCCTAAAAAAATGTAGGATTATTTTTTTGCTCAATTTATGTTAGTTGAGTTTTTTTTAATTTGATTAAATCAGATTCTCATGATTAAATCAGAGAGTTGACAAATTAGTTCCAGGCTTAATATTTTCTTTCAGTAGTATGAAATACCATACAAAACTTATCAGTGAAAATCTCTAAAAATGTTGTGAAAACTGAGAGTGCAATGAGAATCACCCTCTAATTACAGAATGCTTGCAACAAGAAGTACAAGTCTTTTTACAAGAAGTAAAAATAAATTATATAATAGAAAAAATAATTTGTATTAATTTTGAGTTACATAATAAAATTTATGATAATTAGTGAGAATTAATTGGCGATACTGACCACACTTAATAGTATGATTGGGGCAATTTTGGAGAGAAGATAGGTGAAAAGATTACTGAGAAGTGGTGCACATGCCGTTGTGGATGATGTATGGGCAAAAGTCTCTGTGCCAATTTCAGATCCAGAATATACTATAGATCAATTAGAATTTTTTTCCCCAAACTAAATGATTCAATCAATATATCTTTGATGAAAAAATATTTCCATTTATTGTAGCACTTTATACATCATAAATTTTTATTTAATTTGTTAAAATTTTAATGCTTTATTATAAGACTGAATGAATGGAATTATTTCAGCAAATTTTGAAAATAAATAAATATTAGTATTACGTAACTGATCTGATAGCCCCTAAGTATTGTAACACTGCCTTAAACCCCCTTCCCCCTCTTCATCTTTATCATAATCTATGGACTACCCCTACCTTTTTTTATGAACTTAACACATTATGGCACTAATAAAAATTTTTAATTATTTACTTTTATTTTACATAACAATACTTGCCAGAAGCATTACCTAACCCAGTTTGTATATGTTCTGTTTGTGAATGTTATTCTAATTTAATTTTCAGGTTTCAAATCCCAGTTTTTTTATAAAACTTTCTTTAGATGAAAACAAAATACTCTGAATTTTTATATTAACTTCAAATTAATTAGCTGCAAACAAATTCTATTGTTTTTTTTCCATTGATTCTTACTGAATGATAAATAATTAATAGGATGATATAGAAGAAACAAGATTGTATGACCAGCAATATTCATTGCACAGAAACCTTATTGGAGAAGTTGAAATTTCTTATTTTAAGAAGTACAAATTTTGTAGACTATGGTATGATTGGGCTGCCATTTAGCTGTTCATAAAAATTCACATAGAATCTCTTTTCAAGTTGTTTTTAAAGTTCTTGTAAAATATCTTTGAATATAGTTTTCATCTATAGGAATGATAATTCATTTTGTTTTTATAAGTTTATTTGTCTTTTTAGGCCATTTTATCAAATCAGAAAGCCAGGGAAGATGACAGACAACGAGATCCTGATGCCTTCGATGGACAGATGTTGTGGATACTTTGGCGTCACTTACAGCGAACTGAACGTTTTTGGGTATGAAATAGTTATCTTTCATATGTATGACAAAGACTGTGAGGATGTTTTTGTAAGAAGTTATCTCTTGGTACTGGTCTGAATGTGCTAGTATTTAGTCACACCCCTTCACAGTGGTTGCACCCATGCAGTTCCTAAGCTATCTTCAGAGAAGACTCTGGACCTCCATTAAAATGAGACTTGTAGTCTTAAGGTGGTGTACATACCAATATCTCACACTGCATCACCTTTCTTTTCTTAAAAAATAAAACAAAACAGGAGAGAAGTATAATCTGCACGTTTTCTTGAGCTGCAGAATCTCTACCCCACTCTTTTACTATACATATTTGAATGATGAATAAAAGTACCAACAAAACTTGGTTAGCAACATTTAAAAACTAAATTTTCACTTTCACGTAATACATATTTGTTTCAGTAAACAAACTATGTATTTTATTTTATAGTATTGTAAAATAGCAAGTCATAACCACAGCTCCACTTCTACTACAACTAGCCAAAGGGGTGCTGAACAAAATATGTGCATAGTATGATGGTTCTTATTTTTCCATTCAGTGAATTAAATTCTTGGGAAGAAAAATAGAAATATCCATTTATATTACTTTTAGGGGCTGATGATTGTATGGTATACACCGTAGATATGGCAACGCACTGGTTTATTGAATTTAAATGCTTCCAATTTCAAAATAAATAATAACTATTTATTTACAACAATAAGGAAACTTTACACACAATACCAACATTTATTGAACAATTTATAACTAAAGAATACAATACCAAACGTCAAGCCCTTTCAATATGCCCACATTCCATCTATACTTCAAGATGTATACCTCTCATCTATACTCCAAGACAAACTTTCGCCTGTATTCCAACACGTCCATCTTTTGTCTACACTTCTAGATGTCAAATTTTTGTCTGTACTCTAAGACTTTACCTCTTGTCTGGTTGTTGATTTTTGTTCTTCTTTTTACCTTCACTGTCTCCATAGTATCTGAACCATAGCCAGCCTGTATTTTAGACCCATGGATGCATTTATAAAAACACCTTCTTGATATCAAGTACGCACTGAATCTTGACACGTTACAATATTGAAGTTATGTTTATCTCCAGAAGCAAAATATGGAGGCATCACAGCTTTTGCTCAATGGAACAGGGGCACTGGACAAAAAACATGAATGAGTTTTTCCAAAAACCTAAGTACTTGTTTAGACTCCTTGTGTAGTCATTTAGCATTTTCACTATGCTTTCTGATAATGTTCTTAATTACATTTCTATATTTAGACAATCTGTGAAAATTTTAAAAGTAGTGCGAGGTGAGGTGCTATTATTATTGTTACGCTTTGGCCTGGAGATTTAATATTTCTGGCATGCCTGAAAAACTCCAGTATCAATTATTTCCACAATATAATACTTCATTATTTGTGGAGCTTCATCAAAATTAGTAAAACCTAATTACCTTGCAGCAACAGGGAGGCTCCCGGAGAGAAGGATCCACATTTGCAAATCGAGCCAATGGGCAACGCAGTTCATCTGGTTCAGGTGCCCCAGAAGAAAGTAGCAGCAGTGATAGCACCAATAGTTCTGATGCAGAAGATGATGATCACCGTATTCAGTGTTCTCCTTCTTAAGTCCTTAGTTGTGTTGGTGCTGTGGGTTTCAGAGTGATTGCACCTGTGACAGCTAAAGCCTTCACAGATTTCTCTGTCCATCACCCAGTGTTTATTATGTGTCAAAATAATAAAGTGACAGGTATGTTGGTATTGTATGGGAATATTTGAAGAGATTTTTTTATTGTGGAATTTTCTGCACATTGTATCTGCTTTGGAGATATTTAGCAGATGTGAAGATTAAGATTTTTATGAAAAAGGATGGAAATACCACGCCAAAAATAAGTTAAAGATTTGAGAATCAGTCTCTATTGTAGTTTTCTAACATTAACATTACATGAATTTTGTCTTCCTGTTCATGATTCAATGTGCAGATATTTGTTTCTTTTCTGTTATATTAATATAGATATTTTGATCCAAAAAAAATTGGTTTAATTCTGTTTTTCAGTGTACACATTCAGCTGATCTTTATTTCCTGGTTTTCAAGTCCTTGAAAAACAGGTCACAATTATGTAATGAAATTTTGCAATTTTTTAAATTCTAATTTGATCTAGAGACAATCTTATTTGGTTAAGTACTGTGGAATAAAACTTTCCTGGAAATGTTTAATTTAGGAGGGGTGCAAGTTTTGGTCTCTCATAAAAAAATTTGGGGAACTATAAAGTATGTTGAGAATTTATTAAGTTAGATATACAGAGATGCGAAAAACACATATTCATACAAAATGGGTGGTCACAATTTCCTAGATTTAAGTTATTGTGTCAAACATTCACAATCACTAACAGTCTACACCTAGTGAAAATATATTTTTCTGGAAGTATTGTTTTATACTTTGATTCATGGTAAACTTCTAGAGAGGATAGTTACATATAAAGTTGATCAATGTTTTCAATAGAACTTCATCTGTAACTAACAAGCAATTTATTTACGTAGCCTTGCGTGAAAATTTGTATTGGAAATTAACTGAAACTTGTTAGCTGAAAAGTTGTTAAGCAATGTTCAAAACAGTGAAGAGAGAGTGTTGTATCATATTTCTTATCTCTTAATATGTTTGTATGGGAACATACTAACCAGATAAATTAAAATATGCTGTTCATATTCATATTATGATAATGTGAAGTGTCATGTAGTACATGAATCCACATTTCCAACTTGAGAGATGCTTACTGAACATATTTATTTGCTACAAGAGTAAAAACCTGTTTTTGAGTTAAAATTATAATAGTTTCACATTTAGGCCATTGCTTGCACCCAATATCTTTGCAGATTTTGTCTTTTATTAAACATTGTGTTTCTCATTTAAATAATTGAAAATTTGTGGAACAAGGTACATCAATAGTTTCTATTTTGTGGATAGCCATTAAATGTAATTCTTACCACGAACTCTAGGTAAACCGATACCTCTCTCCTTACGAGTGTCATACTAAGGTACCTAAATTTGGCTAAATGAGACCTAGAAAAATTTCAGTTATTGCTCTCCATGCAGTGAACCAAATTATTAATTTTTGGAGAATGAGTAGATTTCGTAATAACGAACTATTCTAGAATGTGCCTAACAGGAGGAAAATGCAAATCCATCACATTTACAAAAGACTGTTGATTACTCAATTTTCATTTCATCACTCAACTTTCAGATATAAAGGAAGGTTGATTATTCACAGAATGATATGAATTCTTATCGTATGATCTGAAATATACAACAAAGATGTCTATTCTAAATAAAAGTGTATGCTTTGAATGAAAGCAATAAGGTATATTTCAGGAATGTATAAAAACTTTTATTTTATGAACTCTGAATCACAAATTATTCTAAGCCCTACCTTTGTAATGGAAATCAGATAACTTCATATTTAAAACATCAAACGTAAAAACTGTTAATAAGTCTTAACGTGTCAAGAATTTTGTTTTATATTATTTGGTCTTTTGATTCCGATCTTTTCCTTAAAACATTGCTTTGCGATGGTTGTCTTGCCAAGATATTAAAACCATTGTTTTCAAATAAATTTATACAAATGGTAAAAAAAAAGTCATGGCAAATATTTTTTCTTTATTATGTAATGTCGGTGAGATGGGATTCAATTTCTTGAACGTATTTGCCCCCCAGAGTCCACATTCACTATTCTAAATATGTTGCATTAATTTGTGACAAGTTTTCTGTTGTCACCTTGTTAAAATGTATTGTTCATGTATATTTATTGTTCACATTAAAAGCAGTAGAAGTAATAGTGGTGCTATTTTCCCATAAACTAATATTCATTTTATTTTCTCTCTCTTCCCAAGGAGATATTTATCCCTGAATCCTTATTCAATGTCACACTGAATGCTAGGAAGAATTTGCTTTGAAGACAATTGTAGCCTCAAATGAGCAAAATATTAATGTCAATGTATAAGGAAAATTATTGAACTAATTTCACTATTTTTGCTGCAATATTCAAAATGAAATTTGAATGTTGCAGTTTTCACATAGAGGTGAAGATTTCTTATATTTAAATGCTGCTTTACACCTTTACTCATAGTGAGAGTAAGAAATCTGGAACTCGGGATCATTGCAGTGCCTCTGACCGACAGGTTCAAGAAAATCTGTTCTGACAAATGCAGGATTTTCGACCCTATCTTGCCCCAGCTACTGACTGGAGGAGAATTCTAGCAGCTGGCTGCTCTGATTGGGAGTTTTCCGTGGTTTCTCCAGTCAACATGATGCGAATGTTAGAGCAGAACTCTAACAAACAGATTACTGACCGTGTACGATCTTTCCTTCCTTGTCCTTGTATTATCCTCGCCCTCACGTACGCGCACTACACTACCATGTTGGGAGTCCGGTTGGGAGCATAGAGTTTGTTATGGTGGTGCGTTGCTGGTGGGAGATACCTGGTTGGGGAAAACCTAAAGAGGAGAGGTCAGAGCTGGATCTCGCCATCCAGAGGTGTGGGGGACAAGATTACCGCAATCTCCAAAGGAAAGAAAATGCACTACATCTAAGGGACTAATGACCTTAGCCGTTTACATGCCCAGAATCATCAAATGGAACTCAGGAAGAAATGTGCACCCACATATCATACCTAAATCATCATACACAATTGAAATTGTATTTGTGACTCAATAAATATTATGATTATTATTAAAGGAATATTGAGTCGTCCTGGCCAACAAAAAGGAATTTAATTGGAGTAGGACCATGGCGAAACAACTATGAATGCACACTCATGAACAACAGGACAATAGATATGAGTAAAATAGCACAATGAGAAAATAAGGCGTATGTGAAAAATAAAATTTTCAAAAAATTTTATACGAAAATTAGCAAAATCAAAAATTCAAAGCAGCTGTTATTTAAATATACAATAAAATGCCATAAATTTCTGATCATTCTCTGCCTTTGCAGAAGATTCTTTATCAGGGTTCTTTAATACATAAGACCCAAAATATCTTTAAATGCTCACACCTTTATATACGAGACTGGCAATAAGTTGATCATTCTTAAAGGGTACAGAGAGGGACAATAGTCCATTTCTGTAGCTTTTTCTCCTTTGCAAAGGTTTAATTACAAGGGAGATAGAATGTCACTCAGTTTATAACTGTTATTTGTCGTTAAATGAATAGACAAACAATGATATAACAACACATTTTATTATAACAAAGTGATTTTGAATTAAACATTGTTTTATCAATAAATGCCCATAGTCTGAGCAAGTCCAGCATATATTTGTAAGGTGGTTACACCAAGGCACAGTGTAAAAACAGCCCGGAGTAATAATGCAATCCAAGATCCAGTATGCGTTACATGGCCCAACACATCGAGGAGCAATGGTTTATATGCACATAGGAGCAGCATAGCTGTCACAACAGGCAGTAATGAACGATTTAGATCATGGCGAGACCATAACCATACTAGTGTTGCAGTAGTAATATGCTGCACCTGAAAATAAACATTAGAACGAGGTCAATTGCAGTTGCCAACACCTGAAATACAAAGTGCCAGAAATATTAAAGTATTTCTGGCATTTCGTAAGGAAGGAATCACTAATTATACAGGATTGGGGCTTTGTGAGAAAGAAATCACTCATTATATACGACCAGGTACCAGGACAGACCCATTAATACCCAGCATCCTCATATGAGGATGTACATTTCTGGTTAACTAAAATTTGTTTCTTTTCCAATAATTTGCGAATTTATTTATTCAATAAATGTAGACATTCTAAACCAAACATAAGCAAGTTTCAGTGTTCCTGAATGCTGGATGTCGATTTACAAAGATTGCAAGAACATTGTACGCTACAGGCAGGGAGTATTGATGTTTTCATTGGTCCAAATCCTTGCTAAAATCTAAAGTTGTGCTTAGCTGCTCTATGCCAGTGGTTAATTTGGAGGGAGAGACCAGTATAAAGCAAACAGCATTTTATATGCACCAAAGCAGAGAGGGCACATGCAGCTAAGGTCTTGACGGTTTTGCAACCTTTTCTAGAGGAAAAGGCGCATACAACCAGCTGACGACATTTTGGAGTATTATAGTAGTATAATTTAGTAATCTAATAATGGATTAGCACTGTAAGTTGCAAAAACGTGCTACCAGAGCGCCTCAATGAGTCAGCAATTACAGACATGGCAGCAATCGGCAAGTGCTTTGCACACAAAATTAGGCTGATTATACAGGATTGGCACTTTGTTAGGAAGAAAACACTAATTATATGGGGTCAAATATTAATAATAGTAATTGATAATACAAGTGGTAAAAGTGAAAATTTTGCAATTAGAATATGTTGCCATATGAGGCCTACAGGACAAATGGTGCAAATCCTAATAGCAAAATAAAATCACTTATCACATGACATTAGTTATTTTTTATTCAACCTTACTGACTGCACTTTAAAGCAAGTATATAAATAACTTAATTGGGTACAAGCTACCTTAAAATGTGCGTTGTAGCTTATTGAACAAATGTATTTTGATTTCATTGTTGCATTTACTGTTTTATCTGAACACTAAGCATGTTGTGCATGCCTTAGAAGCAACTAATTTACTTTACTAAAAAATACTTTCTAATGTGGTACCATTTCAGCAATCCATTTAACAGCAACTGCTTTTGCGATACATTCAATATCAATGAAAACCTTCTTTTTTGTGGATATTGAAAAGCCAAAATATAATACAATGATGACTTACCAGGCTTATGTTTGACTCTATGCTCTTTTGAATGTACATCCAGTCAAATTCTGCACCTCGTGCTCCCACCCACAAAAGAAGAAAGCGTGTCAAAACTATTTCAGCACCAGCCCACCCAACTCCAGCAGTCAGGACTTTTGCATGTCCCTTTCCAGGTATTCCCATGAGGACCATATACAGACCACCAAGATCAGCCAAGTCAACAGTTGTTTTAAAAAATTCCTAAACAAAATTGTTTTTATGAAATTCAGTGAATGAATCGCTATTATCTATTAAAGTTAAATTAAAAGATCTTACTCCTAAGAAATCGATTCCTTCCTGGTTATTTACATCTGCAGCAGGAAAAAATGTAGCCAGTATTAACATTTTGCAAAGTTGTGTGAAAATGTATATACCACCAGCTTGAAAACATTTCCAAAAGGCTCCATACTCCGATCTGCAGGAAGAACACATAAGAGTACTCCTCCTATTCTGAGTAGTTAGCGGAATTAAATTTTATTATACTCACAAGCCGGAATATTTATATGTGAAGTAGAATGGAACATAAACTAGAGCCAAACAATTCCCAAAATGATACAGCGTCATGTCTATAACGAATTTAAAAAAATGTATTAACGCTTTCTTGAAATAACTTATATTTTGATTACTTTCATGCTCGTCTTCGGCTTATTTTCAGATTGACTTTAACACTACTAATAGTACACCGTAGTAAACGTATAGTACACTTGGCTCTATACTCCAATTAAAACAGAGTGGCAATTTACGGTCATGAGCTGGCAAAAGGAAGGGACATATTCATCCAATCGGGTGCTCCAATATAAAAAAATTAAGTCCTAACGAAGCTCCTGATTTCGATTATGATGTCCAGCTCGTGATCTTTAAGTGCCACTTTTTTACACCATCAGAGTGAAATTGGAGTATAAGTATGGAGTAACAAAATACTCTCTGGTATTAGTCATTCTCCGCACACTGCAGCACACTCTCTGCTCTGAGCCAGAGAGAGCCAGGGTTGGGAAACTTGGCGGTCAAAACGGGGTAATGATTTTTGCGCCATCTACAACAGGTCCGACGTGACCCGAACTAAACGTGTGACGTCATGCAATTCAAAAAGCTGGCAATGTAGGCGGTGTTTGTTTTTCGTTACGTGCAGGCTGCAACCAGGTAGGTGCTCTTTTTTATCGATTTTTTTCAGCATTTTGTTAGTATGTAGAATGTCGTGCATTGTAAGTAGAGTGAATTGTGTCGCGATATTTATTTGTCATGTCTAAAACTTTGTTTTCAGTATTTTGAAAGATGATATTAAGAAAACTGGTGCTAGGCAAGTACATTGCTAGGATTTTCGCTCTACCAGCAGTGGAGGTATTTATAATTCATTTTGGAATCTTGTTGCAGAATTGTAATTGATTATTTCATTTGTGAACATTTACACCATGCAAAATAGTCTTAAAAATCCGTAAATCCATGTAGTATAACCTAACCTGTACACGTCATTTATTCTGTTCTATTTGTTTAAAAGTATTGTAATTATATTATTTCGTATGGTATTGGAAAAGTTTTGTAATATGTCCATTGTATATCCATATATCCATTGTTTGCAATACCCTGGTATTCAAAATGTCTAATTTTCAAATATACATAATTCATTATTGTTTGCATTTCTAGAATAGGTACACTCTCATTAGTGTATGATGAAAATGTAATTAATTTTATTTGCTTAGGTGTACGAGTTACGTTTCCATTCTGGAGGTGATCTTTGAGTTGCAGTATGATAACTGGCAAGATATAAACGAATTTGACTTCACTAACATTAGAAGATGGAATTGTATCAACAGTGTTTCCTACAAGCCCAGCCCTCTTGTCTTCTCAAAGAACATTTCAAGAAAATCTTATTACAAAGTGTGCCAGTGAAATCTTTTTTTCCCTTGATGCTGCAAGTGCTGCTAGTCTCGATATTGTAGACAAATATATTATTTCAGCAATATATATTTCAAATAATAATTGCCTTGTTTAGAAAAACTTGCCTAACAAGCACTGGAAATATATTAATAAATAATCAAAACAATTTTGAATGTGAACAATTAAAAAACTTTTGTTTTGAATGTGTAATAAAAGAACTGTGTGTAATAAATAATATACTCTAAATATCTAACGTTTATTTTAAAAATATTAAGATAGGTATAATACTTTTTTGGATGTTTCACATACTTCAGTGCTAAAAAAGGTTAATATATTATAGATGATTTTTAATTAAATGTAGCCAAATTTGAATTGGTAAATGAAACATCGGCACAATAAATCCTGTAATATTATTGATAATTATAGTAAAATTCTAATCCAATTTTTCTACATATACCGTCAAAATTCTGTCATCCGTAACAATTCAGTATTGTTCTGCCCATGTGTAGGTTTCAATGAGGATAGTTTGTGTGTGGACTTTGTGGAAATATTGTCATGATGTGCAGTAACCAATCAGATAGCTATAGAAAATAAAAAAATCTTGTATTGCAGCCTAAACAAGAAATCTGTGCCAATTGATTATTAAAGTTAAGATTGCCTAAAACTAGGGAGAAACTGGCCAAATTAAAATTGTTATATCTTCCACAAATTTTCATTTCATAAAAGATTTTTGTTGTAAACAATGCAAATTCCCTCTTTAATCCCAGAACACTAAGCATATTTACTGGTATGTTATTACTAACTAAAAGACAAGTCAACTTGCCAAACATAAAACTAGTACAATTTATAAATTTGTTTCATTTTCCTTGATTTTCAAAGACTTACCCAAAATAGTCACAGTACCAATGATTGATATTGTATCAAAATTACTATTCTATTTTTGGCTATAAAATGTCACCAAAAATTAAGGCTGGTATGATTTATATCAAATGATAATTTTTTTAAAATCATTGATTTAAGTTATTTTTTCAAATATTACAAATAATAAATATTAAGTTATAGAGATGAAGACTTAAATCAATTACACAGTTTATACAAAGAATATATTTCTTATAAACTTTTTCACATAATTGAAGAATTTCGAGAGAAAAAATACAATGTAATATACTTTAAAATGAGCATGCTTATGAAATGAACAATAAACAATTTGTAGCAGTTATTTACTAATGGACTTGGATGATATAATAGTTTTTATCCAGCATTTCATTGTCTGTAGATACTGGCAAATTTAGGAACAATACACACACCAAGCTAGTTTCAGGAAAAATGCGTTAAATCTTCAAGCATATTTATAATTCTAGATTTGGAGTAAAATGTTTGCTAATGCCACATAAAGTGTAACATCTTAGAGAAGATGAGCATTATTAAAAATGGAATTTTATTGATACTCACTTAAGAAAAAAATTAATATTGTTAAAACTAATAAAAACTGTATTTAATCTTACTAATTTTAATAATATTAACCTTTTTCCTTGTGTATTTTGTAAAATACCATTTAAGTGGGAAGGAACAGGACAACTATTAAATAGAATTTAATATTTCAAAAACTGTCCAATATTGTTGAAAGTTTTTTTTATGAAATAAGTTGTTTTTGACAGTAAGAGGTTTTTTAATTCAGGTAGTATTACAGAAAAGATGGTAAAATTTTTTTGGACAAAGAATGCCTTTTTTCTGACCCATGCTAACAGGTGTTGCTACAAGCTTATTCGATAACGTGAACACATGAGAAGTGATGAAACTATAAGTACTCACATTTAAAGATTTTGTGGGTTAGGACGGTATTGCACCAGACCCCTCAAATGTATAGTATCTATGTGGAAAAAAACAACAACTAAAACAAACAATAAGGAAATGATCAATTTAAAACTTCATGTTTTCTCTTTTTTCTGCTTTTAAAGTAATTAAGGATAAATAAATCACTTTACAATTTTGGTTTTAAGTAAACACATCTAATACAATATTTAAAAATAATATTTAAATCAAGTTAATCTGAATCATAAGAAAAGCAGATAATACTCTTGAATAATATCTACACGCACCACAATTAATTCGCACAACCTTACTTTGAAAATGCGCGCCAAAACGCAACAGCTGCGCTATCTGCACCAGGTCCGGAACTGAGGAAACAAACTTAGTCCCCCGCCTTTTAACATTGAGTAAACCGGCCCTGGAGAGAGCAAGCAGAGCTCTGGGAAGAGTGTCTCGTGAAAGACAAAACATGCATGATCACGACCGTAATGTAGTGAACGGCAGAACAACAAAACTATTCGGCGGAGCGGGTGATTTGAACTTTCATTTAAAATCTCAATGTTAATTCTGTTTTATTTTTAAATTATTTTATTGTATTATTAATTTTATAATTATTATTGTATTAACAAATGTTAAGAATTAAAAATAAAATGTTTTTTGTCTTGGTTTCTTAATAGCTCCCACAAGTATGTGGTTGCTCACAAGCTTCATAAGTTTGGCGACCACTGGTTTAGATCCTCCGCGCCGACGGTGTGTAATACGAGATTGGCCAAAATATTGTAAGCATCTTGACGAACAAGATTTCAGATCCCGTTTTAGGTTAGCGAAGCCTACGGTTAGTAAAGCTATGAATTCGATAGAACAAATATTAAATAAGTTATAGTTCTGTGAAATTCATTTTATGTCAAGGTAATAAAATGTATACAATAATATAAATGTACACTATTAGCGTTTTATTACCAATTCATCGGCATCACCAATGAGCCGGCTTCTTCTCACTCTGATTTATTTTGCAACAGGAACATTATTGATCGTAAATAGAGACTTTAGTGGAGTAAGCAAATCTACTGCTTCAAGAGTAGTAAGTGAAGGGTCTCATATCATTGCAGAATTAAAACTATTTTCTTGAAGTTTTCAAGGAATATAGAAATCATCCAGGATAATTTTTATGCAATTGATAGATTTCCTAGGGCTCTTGGAGCAATATATTGCACACACGTTCCCCAAGCAATCATCTTCGAGTATGTAACATACATTTTATCGATGTTTAAGAAAAGTGATATGACAATTATATTATTTGCAGGAGATTGGTTTTAAGTTGAGTGGAGCCGACTTTTCAGTATTCCACTCTACATATTGAGTGTCTTGTGAATTATCTTTATGAAATGTTCCAAATAATCTATAGAAATTAAATTCTACGATTTATTTTGGTGTCAGCATTTAAAATTGATCGCTCTTTCGTTTCATGGGGCATCCACCTCTTCTTTTAGGATTGTAATCGAGAAATAAAGGACTTCATTCGGTTGAGTCGTTAAAGTCAATTTATTCTGACTTTTTATTCTCATAATTTACACTAAAACACTCAAACTTCTCTTCAGGGAGCGAAGTGTGTGTGTATGTTTTTGTGTGTGTATAGTAACCAAAATGAAACTGCCCCGCGCGGGGCATGCCAATTTGTAACGTAATTGAACCCTTCTAATTCATCCACTATCTTTAACTCAACTTTTTATCTCAATCCAAGCTGGGTAACCATTTGTAACGTTTATGATTTTTTAAAATTTAATTTGCCCTGCTATGCTCGTAATTCAATTGCTCTAATAATTCATAATTTGGCTAGCTCTGTTTTTCCATTAAGATCGTGCATGGGTTCGCCGTACAAGATACGTCACCTTACCCACTGCACGTGGATGTGTGATTCTGTACAGAAATCACGATTCCTGGTACTTAAGTGGAATTTACAACCTACTGAATTGATGGTAATTCAATGGAATATCAGCCTTTTATTTTCAAACTACAAATAATATTTATTGTAACAGTATAATCAAATGTCTCGAGCTCGTTATTAATTCATGATTCTATGGACTTTAAAAAATATTGAACCGTACGGCTTGATAAAGTTCGTAAGCTTACGGAATATGTTCTCGGTTGATAATGATGCCGACGTCTTCTCCTAAAGGGGATATCCTGGGTCCTCCTGCGGTGTAATTTACGAGCATACTGTCCGTACATACTTTGAATGTTTCTCGACTGTTGCTAATTATACAGTCCGCTAATCGGAAAATCTCTACAACTGCTCTAATTTCGTCGCGTCGAGACTTTCCCTCACTAGGCTTCGGGTGAAACCTCTATTCGCGACTACTATTTCCTTAAAATTAATAATTATAAATCCCACTACGGAACTAACCTCACATAAACCCATAAACATGAAGTCTAAATATTTTTAAAATGATAATTCATGCACGACAACAAATGTAACTATTATTAAAACAATGCAAACATTTACCCACTTAAAACTTAAGTAAACAATACTGCTTAGTCTACACTATTATGGATTAACCAAACAAACATGTACCCGTAACATAAATCTATTATCGCAAAATTACAATTTCATAATGTTCGTACCATGTGATCTGCTTGGCCGCTTCCGTGAGAGTGAGAATTCGCTTATTTTTGTTAAAGCTAAATTTTCAACGACCTCCTCTAATCAATTCCATATTAATGACACCTGATCGTGCTGTATCTCGACAGTACAATTCTCGTCTAGCATCCAGCATGGCGCTTAAATGTTTATAGTTCGTTGCAATGCGACGACTATCCGTGGATTTTAACATTATACACAGACACATTCACACACATATATGTGTATATGTATGTATGTATGTATACACACACACACACACACACACACACACACACACACACATATATATATATATATATATATATATATATATATATATATATATATATATATATATATATATATATATATTAGGCTGCATCGGAAAATAGAAGTCAATGGCTTAATAAAGAAAAGTTTTCGATGCAAGAACAACATCGACACCAATAAAACAATTTTTAAAACGGGTTTATGGGTGTAACAAACATCATAAACATCCCATTTTCGGCAATTTTTCACTACTTTTTAGAAAATAACGAATAAATATTATTTAATGTAATTTTTAACACTGACTTTTAGCTGAGGTGGTGCCACTTTATCCCGCAATAATTATATGAATATCAAACATTACTTATTTGACACAAACACTGTGCCACATTAGCCCGAATATGGCCTACGTTAAAATCATAGAAACATACACTTTTCAAATGACCATAGCACTACATTTTTATCCAAAATAGTTTTAATTTAGATAAGATAAAAGCTTTAAATCTTTAGTTTAAGAACTTCCCTTCGCACATTTTAACTATTTCATTGCATTCGGCTAAAATTGCGCCGCACGCCATCATTGATTTTCAACCCACATTTGAGCCGCACCGTTGTGACTGGTTTTCTATTCACTATTAGGCTACATTGAATGTAGGGACAACAAACGGGTTTTGATGTCCCTACAAATACATATAGTATACTTATAGTACTTTAAACAATACTATATGGCATTTGGATGCCCATAAGCCATTTTTTTCCCCTCTTCGTTTCGGCACATGCAATAGTGACCATGTCATCGCACCCGCTGGCCTGCCCCGCGGGTCGCTCTGGCCTCAAAGTGGGTTGAAATCAGTGATGGCGCGCGGCGCAATTTTAGCCGATTGCAATGAAATAGTTATATTGTGCGAAGAAAACTTCTTCAAATACAGATTTCAAGCTTTAATCTTATCTAAATGAAAAGTATTTTGAATAACAACTTGCGGAGATATGGTCCATTTCTGTTGTTTTAACGTAAAATTGGTCTTATTCGAGCTAATGTGGCGCACTGTTCCAGTCAAATAAGTGATGTTTGATGGCCATAAACGTGTTGCAAGGAAATGTGGGCACCACTTCAGCCAAAAATCAGTTTAAAAAAAATTGCTTTAAATAATATTAATTCGTTATTTTCTAAAAAGTAGCGAAAGAGGTGTTAATGGGGATTGTGGCGCCCCTAAACCCATTATAAAGTAGTTTAAATGAGTTTATTTATTTATTTATTTATTTATTTATTTATTTATTTATTTATTTATTTATTTATTTATTTATTTATTTATTTATTTATTTATTTATTTATTTATTTATTTATTTATTTATTTATTTATTTATTTATTTATTTATTTATTTATTTATTTATTTATTTATTTATTTATTTATTTATTTATTTATTTATTTATTTATTTATTTATTTATTTATTTATTTATTTATTTATTTATTTATTTATTTATTTATTTATTTATTTATTTATTTATTTATTTATTTATTTATTTATTTATTTATTTATTTATTTATTTATTTATTTATTTATTTATTTATTTATTTATTTATTTATTTATTTATTTATTTATTTATTTATTCATTCATTCATTCATTCATTCATTCATTCATTCATTCATTTATTCATTCATTCTACATCCCGAATTTTGTTCGGGATATCCGAAATTTTGGATTTGCTGAGTTCGCATTAGCAAGGTTCTACTGTATTTATTTATATTTTTAAGTAACTATATATTTATTATAATCAATACATTGAAAAATGAATGAGTTAAATAATATCAAATTTTAATTAAGTATTTATGGTTCCGCCACTCCGCAAAAAATTACGATAATTTTTGGATCTTTGTTCATGAACATTCTGGATTTTCCTCCCAAAGATTATTAAAGTTTAATGTAGATATTATTTATATCGATGATAATTAATACAGCTTTCTAAAATGCAGTTTAAAAAGCCAACCGTTTATACAAATATTTAGGGGGAACTCGAATAGCACAGGTGGCCGAAATTTGCTAAGTTAGCACCTTTCATATATTATCTGGTGAAAGGGCTGATGTGTTGTAGGCTATGCTGTTCTCAACTGGGACAAAACCTGTGTGTATTGTCGAAGGCTTAGGCTGTAGGTTGATGAAAAGACGCGCCAGTTGAATCGATTTTCGGTGAATCGATTAATCATTGCTTTCATTATCGATTTGTGTAGGAGGTTGTCCTTGCATCATGGTGGGGGTGCTGCACCAAACGGCGGGAGACAACCATTATAATTCTACTCAAATTTGACGCTTATGGTGATTTATGGATTGTAGTGGTATGGCCTGCATTAGGAGCAGGTTATTTATCCTCGATCGAATGGGTGTGAATTGTTAAGTCCAAAAGTGGAATTGCCACCTGCTTAAAAATGCTTCACGAGGCAGTGTTCGCCTTAGGAGGGTATCCGGGTGTGTTATCCAGCGAAGATGAAGAAAAGAAGGATATTTTTATCAAACATCTACACCCTTGTGAACGAGTATTGTTGGATAGAATAACACGGGTTGCCGCAGATTACCTCTCATTAAAGAAGTTCATTGATAAGAATATTTGTGCCGTTAACGCCAAAGATTCATTTGATACCTCAGAAGCACCTTGCGGTATCGGAGGTTACATTCTAGCATTTTGTAAGGCTTTATATAATGTGTTGCAGCCATATAGAGAAGATGTTGTTTCTTTAGAAAAGGAAATTTTGAATGACCCATTTTTGCCTTTGTCACATGTGACATACAGGGCTGAAAAACATGCATTGTTTCTCAATGTTTTAAACAGAATGGTCAACCAGTTGAGCCTGGAAGGTTTGCATGGATGCCAAGTACTTGGTTTTCTCCGGAGACATTTACCTTCAAGTGAAATAAAAGATGCTGTTGGTCATATTTTATACAACTGTCATGTATTCTTTTATAAACAATTAACAAGTTGGCTTTTGTATGGTCATCTCATGGACAAACACAAAGAATTCTTTATTGAACATCGAAAAGATCTTTCCATTGGAAATTCAGTTTCTCTTGTAAAGAGCAACTGTGGTTCTTATGCCACAGAAGTCAATGGTGATAATAAAGTCATGTATCCTGCATTTTGTGATTATAGAATTAATTTCAGTATGTTACCCCCATACATACCAGCCTCAGTTGCTTATAAAATTCTGTTCACTGGGCAGACAATTTTGATGTTTGGCAATAGTGTGGGTGACAGAAAATTTTCTGAAAGCCAGAAAAGAAATATTTCAATTTGGGGAAGCAAAGAAGAAGAATTTTTACATAAGTTGCAAGAATTGCAAAATTTACCTACTTTTGATCTTAATAAATTTGAAACAACTATGAATGAGATTCGAGCTTGTGTTACTGAACACTTGTGGCATGTAGCTGTGGAAAAGGCTGAACTGTTTCAACAACTTCAATTAATGAAAGATTTTTTTCTTCTGGGACGAGGAGAATTATTTTTAATGTTTATACGAGAAGTAAGACCTCATCTGACCAGAAATGCGTCTGCCCAAGAAGTTAACCAAGCCTTCCAAATTGCTGCACGAAAAGTTTTGTGGGCTGATGAATCTGCTTTGGACAAATTTCATTTTGTACTTCACAAAAGAGAACAAAGTTTACCAGGAGAGAGGGCTGATAAAAGTGAAATAACAAGTTGGGATCACATCAGTTTACAGTATAAGGTAAGTTGGCCTCTCCATTTACTTTTCACTGATGAAACATTGGAGTGTTACAATATGCTGTTCAAATTCCTTTTACGTGTGAAAAGAGTACAAGCGGACCTGCATAATATGTGGTTGGAACATAATATAAAAGCTTGTAAGACTGTGGGAGGAAATGTTTTTCAGTTCTCAGTTTGGCAGTTGTGTACTGGCCTTACTTTCTTAATAGACAACTTGCAGTATTACTTACAGGCTGATGTTCTTGAAAGTCAGTATATCTTAATGCAAAATACTATTCAAAATTCACAAGATTTTGAGAAAGTTCAGCAGGCTCATGCAGTTTTCCAGTCCAATATACTCAGCCAGACTTTCCTTCGAATTAGTTCCACCCAGAATGGACATGTGTCAGATGGGACTCAGTCTGTTGTCCCATCAAACACAACTTGTAGAACAGAAGTTAATCAAGTACATCGCAGATTGGATCAAATCCTTTCTTTGAGTGAGAATTTATGTGAATGTATGCAGAAATGGAGTAGTCCTCTTAATGAAGAAGAACTTGTGGAATTGCTGAAAATGGATGAAGAATTCACATCACATGTAAGATTTCTAATGCAGCTACTCTTTTGCCTACGCTCGGAGCCTTGTGGTGCTCACTTATCTCAACTTTTACTCAGACTTGATTTCAACAGGTGGTTCAGTCATTCTACTTCTAGTTCATAAACAAATTACCATATATGATAATGATTGTAATAAAAGATATTTGTATAAATGAGTCATTATTATTAATGGAATTGGATTTGTAATTCTTTTAATAATGAAGTGGGTATTTCATCTCAAGATTTTGTACAGAAGAATTACTGGCTGAAAAATGGCTAAATAATTGCCAGTTTATTTGCCAGATATCTGCATTTTCATAATTTATTACTGAACATTGTTTCAATCCTCTTTTCATTGATTATTGTTGTTTTCTATGTCTTTCAAATCTGAGATCTCAAAAACAGAACAGTAGTAAGAATTCTACAAAAGAGAAGTAAGAGATCTACAAAATAAAAAATGTAACCAAAAATTAATGTCGATGGCTACATCTTTATAATCCTGTTGAAATTATCTTTGTATACAGTGCAATAAGTTATTAGGCCAATGTAAATTCGCCCAGTATATATCAATTTCAAACAATATATTAAAGAGGAGACATTAATTTATTTTGTGGAAATTTTCCTTGTAAGTTTTCTCTTTCTGCAAAGTTGAGTTCTGTAATGTAATTACGGTTGAATCAACTATAAAATATTTTGTTACAGTGAGTTCTTTCTGTGTATTCAGTGTGCATTCAGTAAAGTAAAATTAATCATTTTATGTTACGGACTGTAGTACTTAAATAACCTTAACTCTGTAACTGCCTAAAATGTGATAAATATTGTTTGAATACAAAACAGAGTTGGATTTTACTGTAATAGTTGTTCTTTGTTTACAAAATAATGGATGTTCACGAAAAATAACATATGATACAGCAAATCTCATTGTTCTAGTGAAAATGCTTTATAGCAAATCCAATATTTTAATATGATTTATCATAATATTTTTTAAAGTAGTAATAATAATCCTATATCTGTTACATTTGTTCAATTAATTATCTTTCAATATATCACCGTAAAGGCTTTAATATTTTGTAAATAAATCAATAAACAATTACACAGTATTATTTGTCATAGTCTGTATCCACTTATTTCAGTTTTCATTTAACCTTATGTGAAAATTGAATTGAAATATTAAAGCGTTAGGAGTAAAAGCAATTATTTATAGATTGTCAGTGGAAATTCTCTCCCCATGTCCTAAGAGATCATTAATAAAACATGACTGCAAAATTTTTGCAATTTTTTTTAAAGCTCCAATCTCGACCCCTTGTTTCAATATCATTCGCAACAGCAATTTTTTTGGAAAAGATGCCCGCAAATATGTTTGTACTCTGTTTTCTTTTCTGGTTGGGAATTTATGCTAGTATAGTGTAAAGAATGTTCAATTAGGCAGTTTTTTATAATGTTGATTTTGTGGACTGTACATGGCCCCTAATAATTAAACAAGTAATATGTTAATTGTATAATCTTAACGATTTTAAATACTTGTTAATGGAATATTTTAATTTATTTGAATGAATTAAAAAGATGTTTACTTATATTTCATTAAACAGTAACTATTAAGTACTCTCTTCATTGAGTAGAAATCACTCAGTATGAAAGTAAGTCCCCAGTACTGATTTCGAAAGTAGAAAAATGTGTAGTATGGAAAGTCAAAGTATGTAATGAAAAGTATAAAAATATGTAACAAATATGTAAAATTAGCTATAATATACAATTACAAAATATACTGTTATTTAAAATTATTAAGAATTGTTAATTACTTGTATAAAATATTTATTAAACAAAGTTAAAAACATTGTATACTGATTTTAAATTATAGAAGGATTCATGCAGGAGAAATGAAAGCTACATTACATGAACTTCGTGGCCAGCAAATAATCACTACTGCATTCTAATTAACGTGAAAACCAATATTTCTCAGAATTTGATTTTATAGATCAGTCGTACTTCAGACATCAGTTATACTCTCCACATCCAAATGTGACAATCTTAGTCACTGTCAACTGAAATAACTAGAGCAGAGGAGTGCTTAATCTAAACAATAAGAGTATCAATCTGACACAGGGTAGCTGGGAACACTTGGATCATCAGATTACAGTTCTGCATTTTTGTGAGAAAACAAAATTTGCCAATTTTGTAAATAAAATCTTTTTTTATTAATCAAATTTTTGTGTAGCAAAATGAAAGAAAATTTGTAGAAAACCAATTTCCGTGCAGAGATCAGCAAATTCTATTACATGAAAGTGAAATTGTTTACATTTGCATGTGACTAACTAATTACTACCCTGCAGTAATAGCTCTCCTAATTTGGCATGAATACTTTTGGGCAACCAAGGTTAAAAAATTATGTAGTTGTGATTCCATATGTTACCTCACAATGTGAATATGAACTGAACACCCCAGGCTTTGGAAATTTCGACAAAGGAAAGGTACAAGTTTTGAGAATGTGTTGGCATATCGCAACCTTCGTTTTTGACATGGTTCTAATTACAAAAATCAATATTCCAAGAAATATGAGTTTGAAATTTCATTGTACAGTAACTTTTTATTTACGATGTTTATAAAAAAATGTAAACCTTCATAAATGTCATTAATAAGTGATTCCTTGTGTATTCTCTTTGCAAAATTCCTTTTTAATTGTAAAAACTGCTAAAGCAAAAGTGCATGTAAAACCTTGTCACTTTAAATTTGATTCTTCAAGAAAAGTACAAAGGTGTAACTGCACATGGAACTTTTGTAAATCAAATTTCTAACCAATATTTCAAAAATGTATGGGTTACAGTTTCAGATTACTGGGTACAGTAAACAAGAAATCATTGAAACACTGTTAGTTTACGTCAAATTAAATTATGTTGTTTGAACTGCAGAAATATCACATCTGTGACGTCTCAAACAAGAATGTATGTACTATGTGCTCTGTTGAGAAGTAATTTCAGTTTTCCTGTACATTATCTTTGTCTTGTATGTAGGAGTGTCCTGGCAGTACTTTATGGTGACAAAGGACTCTGGGTGACTCTGAAATGAGTTTAAAAAAATATTACTATTTATTTCGGGATAATATTCGACAATAGACTGTCCTTTACCACATGGAACATATCAGTGCTAAAATAGCAAAGAAAGAGAATATTTTATGTAAAAGTTGGAAAACATTGACACAAGCTAGAGGGGAATAAAGTTTTTTTTATTTAAAGCAATTATAATGTCATGTATCAAGTATTGGTCTTCTTTCCTTATGATGGCAAATAAGTGATACAAAGTCTAATTTTCATAAGGGAATTAGAGCAGCTCCAGATAGAAGTGAAAAAGTGAATCAAATGTTGAATAAGGTGTGTTTGTGTGTTGAGCACTAAATTCAGTGAGATATTTTAACATTTGTGTATAGAATTGTAAATGGTGTACTCCCAAAATGTTTAGAGAGAGTAGTTGGGAGGAATTGTTGTGTTTGTAACTATGAAACTAGGTAAGCTCAAATTACATCTAATTGAATTTAGAAAATGGATGAAAAGGGATGCTCTGTTTTGGAATCAAAACTGGATGAATGAGAACAAGCGTTTTACAAGATAATTTAGTTTTCTGCATGCAATAGAGATGTTCAGATCACATGGCTTTTCAGAGCTTCTGTGAGCCTCTGGGTGACTAGTGTCATATGCTAAATAATAATAATAATAATAATTTTTAAGTCACATGTATAATTTCAATGATGTATGACAAGTCAGTTAAGATTAGCCCTTGAAATTTTTGGCACAAAAAAGCGATGATTTAGGCACTTAAGATAGGTAACAAAAAAAATTAGGCATGAAAAGTGATGTTTTAGGCACTTACAATAGGTTATAAAATGATTAAACCAGGTATTTAACTAACGTTAGACATGAAAAGTTATGTTTCTGACATCTAAAACTGATCACAAAAGATTAAATTAGGCACTTTTTATTATTTAAGAAATTCAGGTATTTTTACATTCATGAAAGTGACTATAATCCTATTATTTTATTCACTTTTATTTTCATTCATTCTTAAATTCTCAACCTCTCAACATTGCAGCTGCACTGGGAATGGGTGCAATTGCCTAAGTACATGCTGATCAGATATGAGCATGAAACATCCTTTTTATATTGACTTGCAGAGCTCCTTATGTCAGGTGTGTTAGCTGACAGATTTCGGTGAATAGTGAATTGCATTTATGATCAGGGAATATTCGGGTTTCAGGAAAGTAATTGCATTTCGTTATAACAAATTTAAGAAATGAGTAATTAAAACATGATAATTCTTCAAAATTACTTGTGTTAGACAGAAAAATATTAAAATAGGCCTCCACCGCCCTTTTAGGACACTTTAGGCACTGTTAGATGTTTCAGTAATTCTATTCTTTCAATATTTGTTCACATCTGCAATTATTTTTCAATCTCCTATAGGAACTAAATAGGCGTCTGTCCTAAAATCCGAGGTCCTGTGCTTTACATTTCTGCTATTTATTTATATTTTTTAAGGGAAGTAGTTTTGTGATTTGTATGTTCTTTCACACTGTAGAACATATTAAGCCAGAAAGCTTTCAATTTTTTTTTTAATGTATGTATTTTGTTTATCTTGGATATGATGGCCCAGTTTGTTGTAAAGTGTAATGCCCTCTATTAGGGTAATTTTTTGATAAAGTGTAGTTTCATAGTGGGGGACATGTAAGCTATCCTTTTGATAAGTGTTGTAGTTGTGTACATCAGAATTTAGAGTAAAAGTGTGTTTGTTTTCCAAGAAAATCTTCTTTGCAAAGGCCTCTATTTCAAATACATGCATGGTAGAGGAAGAATTCTTAGTTTATTGAAAAAGGGTTTGCAAGACTCCAGCTTACGAGTCCTGGTCATTGTTTGCAGTTTTCTTTTTTGGATAATAAATGTGCTTTCAGAGGCATTTCCCGAACATATTATTCCATATTTTAAGTGTGAGTGCAAATTTGCAAAATACATTGTCTGAAGTGTCCCAGTGTTAGAGCTTAACCTGAGAGAGTACAGGGCATAGCAAGATTTGATCTTCTTGTTAAGATTTGAGATGTGAGCATTCCAATTTAATGTTTTCTTGGATGATCAGATCAGGGAAAGTAGTTTCATGAGAAATCGTCTCAGGGTTATTATTTAAGAAAAAATGCTGTGAGAATTTTTCTTTGGATCGGAGAGGCATGAAATTTAGACAGATTGTCTTGCGTGATGTCTGTTCATGATGGGTTTGTTCTCTTGAAACCATTTTGCTACTGCATGCAAGATTTTGTTAGTTTATTTTTGTGATTGTTGTGTTTTTGCTTTGATGAGCTTGTGTCATCTGCAAACACAATTATTTTGTTATTTCTTGAAGCCAAATGCATGCTATTTATGTATATGTGGAATAGTATTGGCCCCAGGATGGATCTTTGTGGGATTCTACAATTTATCATCTGAGAGCAGGAGTAGTAAGAGCAGATCTGGTTTTCTTTAATGTGTTGGAGGGTAACTATTTGTTTAAGGTTTGATACATACGATTTGATTCATTGTCCTGTGATGCCTTGGATCCCCAGCATTTCTAGTTTTGTTAAAAGTATGTAATGATCAATAATGTCAAAGTCTTTTGACATATCGAAGAAAAGGCGAATAGAAATTTTCTTATGATTTAATGCAACAACTAATTCATTTAAAAAGGAAAAGATAGCTGTGTCTGTGGATCTATTGCTTCTAAAGAAATGTTGTGCATTTGTGAAGACATTATTTGCATTGAGAAAGTTTGAGTCTATCGTTGAAGAGCCTTTCTATAATTTTTTTAAATTCTGATAGCAGCTCATAGGTTTGTAGTTCATCAGATCATAACTATTGCCTTGTTTTATAACAATAACTAACAATTCTAACAATGGTTTAATTTTTGTCATTTTGAATACAGCTAGGAAGATGCCTGCTTTTAGAGTAACTTGAAATATGAGAGAGTTTATATGAAGCGCTGAGTTCGATAAAAAAAAAAAGTGGAATATTGTCCAGGCCTGCTCAGAATATATTCTCCAATTGTCCAGTGATTTGAAAAAATTCTAAGGGAGTGGTTTCATATAAAAATATGTCATTCACGATTTGTGTTACATGAGTGTTTTTTTGGAGTATTTTATTGTTTAGTGTGTGTTGGGAGATTAATTTTTCATCTATTTGTGAAACATGTTCATAGAATGTCAGTTATATCTTGTGGGTCTTCTAAAGTTTAGTTTTTGTAGTAGAGTTCTACTCTCTAACATCTCTAGTCTCCCCAAATTTTAAAGAATGTTTTTCAAAATCTCAAAGCTTCGACTCGAGCCAGATGGGCAAGAGTTTCTTCAATTTGGATAAAACCATATGCAGGATTAGGGGTTGTGGTGTTCGCAGACGGACGTTTTGGAGAAAAAACATTTTTTCGTTATCAGGGAAACCCAAAACGCGTTTTTCCGTCAAAATCTCGAAATCCATTTTCAACAGCAATACTTCCCCCTATTCTACGTATATTACTCCGTATGTACGTATGCATACGGAAAAGCAAACTAGCGGTGCTACAAAATGGCATAGACTTTCTATTTCCTTTGGTCTTTGCTATATTGCGGATTTTCGTAATTCTGTCCCTGGCAGCTATCAGCTGACCACAGTTTTATCCAATCGGGAGCTTGAACATCATAATGATGTCGCTGTTATAGCGTCCGATTGGATGAAACCGTCAACAACTGATACCAGTCAGGGGCAGAATTGCATAAATCGCCAGCTGCCGTCTATTGCCGTCCAAGGTACAATTTTTTGTTGTTGAAATTTTCGTAATTTTTCTGTTTCCCAATAAAACGGAAATATTATTTTAAGAATCTTCAAGAGAGAGCAGTATAACCTCGTCCTTAATGGCAATTTCCTGTGAAAAACTTTGCAGCCGTTTTTAAGAAAATGGCGCTTGAGCCCTACTTTAAATTGAAAATTTGAAGCACTTTTTCACAACAAATTTTCGGGTTTTCTAAAACCTCATTACAAGTCATTTGAAGCACTTTGTCACCAATGCAATACAAATCGCTGTATATGTGCATATTAACGGGGTGAGAGATATTGTAAAAAATCCATTATTTTTTGAAAAAACAAAAGAATACAACAAAATGAACTTTGTCATTTTTATTTTCCCGTATACGTACGTTTATACGAAGTAATATACGTAGAATCGGGACATTTATGTGATGTTGTGGAATATCGATTTCGAGATTGAGAAATACATGTTTTGGGGTCCCCTGATACCGAAAAAGTGGTTGTTTTCAACTCTCCGTCGGTGAACACCACAAGCGCCTACACTATGCGTAGGACTTTTTGCAAATTGAAGAAACCCCTGTAGATATGGCTCATCAAAGCTTTGAGATTTTGAAAAACATTGCTTAAAATTTGGGGGTAGTAAAGCCCTCCGGACATTTTCAAAATTTTCTTAAAAAATTCTCCAAAAACTTTCTCTTTAAATTGCTTGTAAGAGTAAAATACACTTATAAAGGCGACACGGGTCCGATTTACAGTGTTAACTCTGAAATTTTGACCATTTCAAAAGTTTAAAAATTTTCCTAAAACTACAATGTTGAAATTAGAGATTTTTCATTCAAATAAAATTTGTTCTCCATAATGAGTTCATTAAGGTCAGGTATATTTGTGGAAATTTAAAGTAGTTTTCGCGCAAGATTGCATGTAATAGATCAAATTATAATTAACAAAACCAAAAGTAGATATGAAATAATTGTAGTTTATGCAATTAGTTTATAATGTTACGCTTTATTGCATGAGTACATGTTTTCAAAAGGAGCTAGTTTTCAAATTTGCACGAATGTAATAAAGCAACATTATAAACGAGTTCAATACTATATTTTTTTGTATAACAGCATTATACATTTATAAGAGAATCAAACTTCATTGCGCGAAACATCTTCCCTGTAACGACTCGAGTATTTGACATCGTGCGAGTAAACGGTGGTAGGCTGTTCCGTTTAACTCTACCTCCCCCCGATTATCTCGCTACGATTGGCTGAATAATGTGATGACGCAATCATTCGTGCATAAAATGTAATACGTCATCATTTGTGCCGTAAAATGCCCGATTATGAACGATTTCTTGCAACAGAAAAGGTTCTTTTATAATGCTGGAATACAAAAAATTTAATCTAGGTTATAGTGACCATGATGCACAAATTCTTACAATTACTAATATCATGAACACTGACATAATAAATAATACACATATGTGTAGAGCATTAACCAAAGTTAACATATAATTATTTGCGGACTACTTGCTGAAGGAATCATGGGGCACAGTTTTATAACGCTGTTGAAACAAATGAAAAATATAATCTATTTTTCTCAAAAATTTCATTTCACTTTAACGCACGATTTCCTCTCAAAAAGAGAAAATTAAATATTTAACGGAAAAATGATATTTGAATCACACTAGGAATTAGAACATCGTGTAAAAACAAACGTACGCTTGACTTTTATTTCTAAACATCATAACGTATCACTCAGTTTCCATGACTACTTCCGAGAATACAACAGATTTTTAAGGAAAGTAATAGTTCAGGCAAATATAATGAAAAATAATCAGGATATTTTGAACAAAGCTAAACCAATGTGGAATATCGTAAAAAATACGACCACATCATCTCGTTACTTAGTAGAGAATGTTGATTTAAAGGATTATGAAAGAGAAGCAAGTAATCCGGAAAAAGGGGCAAATCTCCAACACTTTTTCTAGAATTGCGGCTTAGCTCACGCGGGGACTCAAAAAGAAGAAAAAAAATCCATTACCTCCCAAAAAAATTTCGACACGATGTTTATTTCCGAAACTTCTAACGAAATCTTACGATCAGTAAGTAAACGAAAATAGTTTCGATGAATTTCCGGATTATGTTTTGAAAACTTGTGTACCTGCCTTCATACACCTGTTAACTCTCATTTTCAATGCTTTTTTGCACAAGAATATTTACAGATATTTTCAAAACAAGAATTAATCCACCTTTTCAATAAGGGAACAAAAGTGAAATTCAAAATTACCGGCGAACTTCTCTTCTCTCAGGTTTCTCAAAAATATTAGAAAGGCTTTTCTGTATGCGAATGGAAACTTTGCTCGGGGAAAACGAAGTGTTTTCAGACTCACAACACAGTTTTAGAACATGAAAATGTACGGAAACTGCTATTTTGTTTTTTCTTAAAGGTGTTGCTTTATCAATGGACCAAAATGAAGCACACATTGGAATATTTTTAGATCTTTCTAAAGCTTTTGACGTTATTGACCATAACATCTTGCTATCAAAGTTACCTTCTTATGGGATTCGTGGTCTCACCCTAGGTTGGATAACCTCGTACCTTAAAAATCGATCTCAAAATGTATAAATATCGTACTGGCACGAATGGGCATTATTTACTTATCTCTCCAATTGTTTACCAATTGTATATGGGGTTCCGCAAGGCTCGATCTTAGGTCCTATTCTCTTTCAGTTATACGTAAATGATATGCCCTCGTCTATTAAAAACGGAAGAATGGTTCTGTTTGCCGATGACACGAATGTTATTTGCAAAAAAGAAACACTAAACATTACAATTTCAGAAGTTTCAAAATGGTTTTTTAATAAATTAATAGTTAATGAAGGAAAATGCATTTTTGCATTTCAAATCAGCAGTCGCATGCTTCATTGAAAATGAACAATAGGCAATTAGCTGATGTTCAGGTAACAAAATTTCTAGGTTTCAATTCAGTCAGATATAAAATGGAATGTTCATATAACAGAATTAAACAATAAAATCATTATGTTACGCATTCAGAATTCTTTCAAATTCTGTCAGCCTTCATGCAGCTCGTTGCGTGTATTTTGCAAATGAGCATTCATGCCTGAGATATGGCATAATATTATGAGGGAGCTCATCGTGTAGTAGGCCTTTAGATTGCAAAAAAATTATTCGAATTATGAAAAAATGCCATCCGCATGATCCCAGCAAGCCTCTCTTCATTGAGCTTGGAACCTTACCATTGCCTTGCCTATATATTTACAAATCTGTAAGATTTGTCAGAACTGATTTCCTTAACCATGGGAACATATTTTCATGCAACACTGTTATTTATAATTACACCACACGTCGTAGAAATCACGTTCATCAAGTGTCAGTATCAACAGCTCACTATCAGAAATCCACCTACATGTACGTTACTTTACTACGCATTACCAGATGACATTAAACAATTGAAGTCGGAAGGTGAAAATTTTTTAGAGTATTGGCGTTGGGTGGAGAAGGAGGTGAAAATTTGAGACCTTTTTGTAGGAGTGTGGCTTCAGTATGGGATAGAGTAGAGGATGAGAGATTTATGATACGAGGATGAAAGTTGGGGTGAGTCATAGAGTCAGATTGTTTTCTGTGTGTTTGATATAGCGCTTTGCTGCAAGATAGACGTTCCAGCTTGCTTACCTGTTTTTGTTTCTGGCGGCTGCATATTCTGAAGATGCGGCTTCTAATGGAGTCCAGGAGCACCTCCCACTCAGCAGGATGTAGTGAGGAGGCCAGGTGTAGAGACAGCAAAGCGCTATATCAAACACATAGAAAACAATCTGACTCTATGACTCACCCCTACTTTCATCCTCTTATCATAAATCTCTCATCCTCTACTCTATCCCATACTGAAGCCACACTCCTACAAAAAGGTCTCAAATTTTCACCTCCTTCTCCACCCAACGCCAATACTCTAAAAAATCTGTATATTCACCTAGACACTGTCCTTCCCAATGATACTAATCACACAGAAATCAAGCACACTGTTACACATTCTATCAAACAACATATTGAACACCACTCGCACCCAAAGCCCATCTCGTCAGAACTATTAACTGCTAAAAAACTAAAAGACAAAATCTCCCAAGACAATATTGTTATAACGAAAGCGGACAAAGGCAATTCTATAGTGATTCTGGACAAGGAAGAATACAACAACAAAGTACTCGATTTTATCAATGGCAACAACGGCATCTCACTCCTAAAAAACGACCCCACTAACAAACACCACACTTCCTTAAAACAAGAACTCGCTGAATCTAAAGCTATATTCACTCATCCACAGAGATTTCTTCCACGCAATCCACTCCCTCCACGATTATATGGTTTACCTAAAATACACAAATTTACTATCCCCATTAGACCTGTAGTATCATACACTAACACACAGAATTGCTTACAAACTCAACAAAGACTTCAAACAATACGTCAGTTACACACCTCAACACACAATACTCAACAGCCCTGACCTCATTAACAAGATAAAGGACTTTCCAGTGCCCTCTAACGCCAAACTTGTTTCTTTCGATGTGGTAAATCTTTTTCCCAGTGTGCCTACATCTGACTGCAAGAATATTCTTAAAGACAAAATTGACAGATCCCAGTGTGCCGTTCCCATCAAAACTGAACTGTACAATCTAATTTCCTGTTGCATAGATGCCAACTACTTCAAATATAATGACAAATTCTACACCCAAGATTCTGTACTACCCATGGGTTCACCCCTCTCACCTTTATTAGCTGATATATTTATGGACAACTGGGAAAACATATTGTTTACTTCTGGTCATCCACTTCTAAAAAATCTCCTGTACTGGCACAGATACGTAGACGACGTGTTAGCACTATGGACAGGCACCACCAGACAACTTTATATTTTTACACAGTACATCAACTCCCTACACCCCAACATAAAATTCACCACGGAGATAGAAAATGAACAAAAATCTTTAAACTTCCTTGATCTCACCATCACACTAGCACAGGACCATCATGAATTTAACATATTCAGAAAACCCACACACACGGACACAATCATACACAACTCTTCACAACACCACCCCACACACAAACACGCAGCCTTCCATGCGATGGTGCATCGATTAATTTCCATACCTATGTCCCCAGAAAACACAAAAAAAGAAATAAACACCATAAAACATATAGCCAGAATAAATGGATACGACTGCAACATGATTGACAAATTAATAGCCAAAAAAACAAATACACTCAATATCCGCAAACACACTACCCTCACACCAATTGACAGAAGCACTACAGCCACGTACCACACAATCCCTTATGTAGGACCCCTTTCTCTTAAAATAGCCTCCACACTCAAGAAATTCGGTCTAAAAACTTCTTTCAACATTACTCATACATTATATAAAACACTATCGAACACTAAAGACCCAATCCCACCTACATCCTTATGCGGAGTCTATGCTCTCACGTGCAACAATTGCAATGCCATATACATAGGACAAACAGGCCGTAAATTCACACAGAGAATCAAAGAACACGAACAAGCATGGAAAAATAACACTACCACAGTCTCACAGTTTGCGGATCACCTAAATTTAAACAAACACACATTTGATAAACACATAAATTTCCGAATTCTAGAAATTGAAAACAGGTACTGGAACAGAATAAAATTAGAAACAATACACATACACAACGTCCTCAAAAAACAGAACATGACATGTCTCAATCAGCAAATAACTGAACTCTCGTCACCTCTGCTAAAATTAGCACAAAGTGTACACCCCTAACCCACCCCCAGCCCTCCCCACTCCACTCACCTTCGCTCGCCCGACCGTCTTTCAGCTTCCACCAGTACCCCCGCGGTTTACGACCCTACACCCGCACCCCACCCCTCTTCCCGCCCCCTCCCAGCTGCCGACCGGCTGTGTTCTTAAACAAGACACACGCCCAAAAATTCGCAGAACTTTGTTTTCGGCCCAGAAGCTGCAAGGTATGTACGACCCAGTTTGCTTACGCATCTTGCATACAATAACCTGTTACCTACAACCTGTTAATAATATTTGTATAATATTTGTATTACATTTTAGCTCTGATGATGATCGCAACGCGATCGAAATGATCATAAGTTGATTAAAAAGTTTTGATACCGGACAATATCTTTAGTCATTTATCATAATAAAAAGGTATCTACATCACCAACAATCCAATTAATAGTATTTATATTTGTTTACCCCTTTCATTTTTCCTCCATTTTCCACAAGAAGATCTTCTATTCCATTTTTAACAACTGCCAGGTATTCAGATTTGTCCATATTAATATTAAGTCCTGCTTTTAAAAAGTGTTCATTGAGTTTACGGATCATGAAACTCAAGTCGTCTGCATCTTCTGCAATTACTACCTGGTCATCAGCAAAATATAAAGTAAACAATTTATCCTCTCCGATCGTCATTCCCATTACTCTGCATTGTTTCTCCCACTGCTGTAAAATTTAATGCAGATATATTTTAAACAGTGTTGGGGAAAGACAGCAACCCTGACGAAGACCTTTGCTGACTGGGAATGGATCCGAGAGCCTGCTGTAGATCTTAATCTGAGAAGTGTTATTCTTATATAGATTCTGTGTGGCTCCAATTAAGTTTTCACTGATTTTGAAGTCCATCCATTTCTTCCCATACTCTAGCAACCGGTACATTGTCATACGCCTTCTGAAGATCAATGAAACCCAAATGAACTTCCCTACCTCTCCTTGTCCTCTTTTCTATAAGTTGTTTTAATGTAAATATATTGTCTATGACTGACCTGCCGGCAGTAAAACCACATTGTTCCTCCTATTTTTCCTTTTATCTCTTCTTCTATTTTATTTCGTATTATTTTGCTATACAGTCTACCTATAGATCCAATAACTGCTATTCCTCTGTAGTTTGTTTCATTGTCTCTAGATCCTTTCTTATGGATTGGTGTTAGGTAAGACGTTCGCCACTCCTGAGGAGGATTTTCTCCATTCATGCACCTTAAAAACATGTGTTTGAGCATTTGGTGCAGTTTATAGGGACCATATTTCAGTAATTCTGCCGGTATATCTCCCGGACCAGGTGCCTTATTGGATTTCATTGTCTTAAGTGCTTTTTCTAAATCTTTAATTGTCTAAATCTTTAATTCCATTTATTGATGCCAATGTTTGATAATGCGATATTGTTTTTCTCATTCGATTTAGTAGATTTAATTACTTTCCAGGCTTCTGAGCTCCGTGCTCCACCTATGAATTGTTCTATATTATCGCATTTATCCAGCCATAATTTATTCTTCCTTGATAATACTTCTTGTTTTACTTCTCTACTTATTGCTTTGTACTGTAAATTAGTTTCAGTTTTTTTGTCACTAAGCCATTTTAAATACAGTTCTCTTTTCCTCTTAATCTTTTCTTCTAGACTTGTGTCCCACCAATACTGTTTCGGTTTTAATTTACAAGTACCTAAAGCCTCCTCTGCGGCTTGGTGAATACACTCTTTTATGTGTTCATATTCTTTTTCTATTGGCCTGTGTTTAACCAATAGTTTAGTTTCAAGCCTTTTTCTGTAGAGATATGCTGTACTTTCATCGAAAAGACTGCTTAATTTGTATTTGGTAGGTTTCATGACAAATCCCTCATTTTCTTTATCTGTGCTATTCAATGTCAAAGACTATACTGATCATCAAAAAGAAAAATTATGTTTATTTTAGCAAAACTGATATATAATGAATTAGTTTACATTTGTATTGTATTTAAAAAAAACGATTTAATATGCCTGTAACAAATAGGGCCGGTTTCACCAACCGGAGTCAAGATGATGATCCCCAGTTGATCCGGATCAACTTCAGTTTGATCCCGCTGTACGTTTCTCCACGCACTTGACACGAATCAACGTGTCTGACTCGGATCAAATTGGACTCGCAATTGATCCGTCGCCGACTGGTGGATCACGGCCAGATCAGGAGTTATTTCTCGTCTTGGTCGTCTAGCTATTCTAGTTTTCCGTATTTTTAAGTAAATACCTGTAGTTGGACTTACATTCAGTATGGAAGTATTTGCTAAGAAGTAGGATTGCGCGTAATATTTGTTGAGCAAATGTGTTTTTAAGATAGTATTGTAAATAAAAGTAGAGTTAACGCAATTGTAGGCTAGATCTCGGTATTGGGAAGTAAAATTTAAATATATTTTGGCTTCAAATTAGTGTAATTATAAGTATCATTAATAAAAAAGCATTTTGTGATATCTGTATTGCAATTGGCGTGGGATAGTTTTTATTGAATACTTTATTTTTAGTGTAGTAATACTTTCAATTTTTGTTCTTGTTAGGTTAATTTGTGTCTTAAAAATGGAGTATGTTTTCGAATGTGACTCAATAAATAATAATAATAATAATAATAATAATAATAATAATAATAATAATAATAATAATAATAATAATAATAATAATAATAATAATAATGAAGTAATTGATTTATTGTGGAGAGAGACAGCACGAGTAATTCCCAAAAGAAGCGATTATTTTGAAATTCTCTTTCAACTAGAGAAATTGGGTGTAGTCTGTGCATTCTTTCCAACGTCAGGTGAATCCATCACCGAACAAGAACACCACACAGACGGAACGAAATGAAATCAAAACAACTCGTTTCCTACAGCTGACCGCGAAAATACCCACAATGCATTGCAAAATTGTTGCCAACCGCGCATTTTCACGATTGCTCACGAATGATGGGATCCGTATTAACTTCGAAGTCTCAAAACGTTGGTGAAACGCACACGGATCAAGTCGGCCATGACTCCGCGGATCAGGATCACGAAACTCGGATCAACTACGAATTTGATCCTGGTTGGTGAAACCGGTCCCTTATGTACTTCAGCTTCCGTGTCAATGACCCCCATCTCGATTAGGTTTTTGTCCAGTTTCCCTGATCTATTGAGCAAATGCTGAGATGGCCCCTTGTTTGGCTTCTGGACATAAATGTAACTTTAAATTAGCTTCTCCCATAGCCCGTCACACACAGTTTTTAACTTTTTTTAGCTGAGATGCCCCTTGTTTTGCTTCTGAACGTAAATGTAGCTTCACTATGCGCGTTTTGTTGAACTCTCCTTTTGCTTGTAATGGTAGGAGTAGAGGTAAGGGCGAGTTACTATTTTGTTAGCAATGCAGAAAAATCATAAGTGATATTCGTTTACCGATGCAAGTATGTTTTCTATAACTTGGGAACAAAAATGTCCAGATTTTTCAAATATTGGTAATCTCGCGCTTTTTTAAATTTTATTTATTTATTATCTTTAACTTTTACTCATCTTTCAGCTATTTATAGTTAAAATGACGGGAAGGAATTCTGGAACTCAAGAAAATGTGCGCAGATGATCTCCCCCTTACGTCACACAGTTTTTACTGTTTTTTGACCAAATAAATATAATTAAAGCAATATGTGCAATTTTAAAAAGTTACAAAAACAAAATTTTCTCAAAAACGTCTCCAAATATTTTCTTTTAACTTTTGGTAGAGATAGTGCGAAATGCACTCTATAAGATGACATAAACGCCATATAGCTATGTTCTTTTGTTTTTTCAAAAATTACAAAAATATAATGTTTTTGATGTGTCTCACGTCGTTAATATTAATGTTGGCGGCAATTTGTTCACATTATTTTTCTGAGTACATTTGGTTTAAATAATGTCAAAGTTTCTCAAGGACAACTGTTTTCTGTGAAAACTAGCTAAAATTCCACTTTTTCCGAAAAGTTCATACGCCATTTTCTCAAAAACGACTCCAAATTAGTTCTTTAAACTTTTGGAACGGATAGTGTTAATTGCACTCTTTAATATGACGCAAAGTTCATTTTAGGGTAGTTTTTTTGTTTGTTTGTCTTTCAAAAATTACACAAATGTAATTTTTTAGATTTCCCAAGCAGAAAATATGCACATTTCCATCAAAGGGAAAACACTATTCTATTTGTGAGTTAAAGTGCTTCTAATGAACTGTAATGAAGTTTTTCGAAAATCAAATTTTCTGTAAAAAAGAGCATGAAGCTTCGTATTTACAGCAGCGCTTACATGCCATTTTCTTAAAAACTGCTCGAAATTTGCCAAATCCTACGCATGGTTTAGGTGCTAGTAGTGTTTACAGGCGGACGTTTTCAAGAAAAATAAAACAACAACACGTTTTTGGTGTCAGGGGGCTCCAAAACGTGTATTTCTGTTGAAGTATCAAAATCGATGTTCTGCAGCAACACTTAAACTTTCCCTATACTACCTATATTATTCCGTATATATCTATGTATACGGGAAAGTAAAAATAGTACTTGAATCAGTTCTTACTACCTCTATGGTTAACTTAAACTACCTACCTACTTATCCTACGCCATGTAAATTGCTGAATTAAGAATCATTGTATTTTCAAAAGTACTTTCACTCACCTCACTATTACCTTGAAATAAGGATTAAAAACAGGTATTCGAGGACAACTAAACAAACATTATACTTACATTCCGTATCGTCGTCAAAACAAAACCACAATAATTGTTGACGAGTGATGTGCAAAATAAACTTTTGAAGATGCAAGATTCAAAACCAACGACTGAGCAGCAACGTCGCGTCGCGTCACGCGTTGCTGAGGGAATTAAAGGTGAAAATGTGAATGAGTTTACACGATTTAATGCATGCGGATACACAAGTTGTTGCGGGATCCCGTAGGGCCTAAAATTACGCAGGATTGCGTGATCCCACTTTGCTGGATTGCAATTCTTAGATGCGAACTTACGGATTAAACAAAGTATGCGTCTATTGGATTTTAGTATGTCGATACCATTCTTCCTTGGAGATTTTCTGTACCTGTAACGGTTTAAACACTTTTTTTGTTGATAGGTACACTTCTAGAAGTGATTTTTTTTCTTTAAAATAACGAATTATCACGATAACGATTCACATGTTTCAGTTGTATCGCAAGAAATGGCATCATATCTAATATAACTAGTGGTGCTACAGAATGGCACAGACTTTCCGGTATTAGTTTTCTATTTACTTTGGTCTCGGCCAGCTGCTCGGACTTGCCACGTAATCTTGCCAACTGCCATCTACCGCCACCCACAGTACATTTTTTAAAAAAAAATTTCCTAATTTTTCGGTTTCTTAATAGCACAACAGAAAATTATTTTAAGAATATTGAAAAAATAGTAAAATGTCGTTTTCAAAAACATGAGCGTTACTGTAAATTCGAAATTTGAACTCTTTTTAGAGAAAATTTTTGGGTTTTCGAAAAACTTCATTTGAAGCATATCTCGCAAAGTGTTTACAAATCGAGGGAAATGTGCATATTAGCGGGGTAAGAGATGTTTAAAAAAACGTACATTTGTGTAATTTTTGAAAAAAAAACAAACAGAAAGATATCCCGAAATGAGCTTTACGTCATATTAAAGATTGCAATTAGCACTGTGCGTTCGGAAAGTCCAAAGAAAAAATTTGGAGCCATTTTTGAGAAAATGACGTTCTAGCATTTCTGAAAATACGGAATTTTGATCTAGTTTTCACGAAAAGGGGTGGAGTTTTCGAGAACCTTTGTGATATTATTTAAAGTACATACACTCATAAATATTATAAGAACATATTGCAGCTAATATAAATATTAACGACGTAAGAGAAGTCAAAAAATTAAATTTTTGAAAAAATTAACAAACAAAAAGACAGAGCAATATAGTGACTATGTCATCTTATAGAGAACATACATATAGCACCAACACAACGAAAAGTTTAAAGAAAAAATTTGCAGCCAATTTTCAGAAAATCTTGTTTTTGTAATTTTTTAAAATTGCACATATTTCTCGCAATGTTGCGCGAAAATTACTACATTTTCAAAACCTGTACATGACCTTAAAGAAAGGACTCACTATGGAGAACAAATTTTATTTGAAGGAAAAATCTCTATCTTCATTTTTGTAGATATAAGACGCCCTAAAAAATTTAAAATTTTCGAAATTTCAGAGTTAAACCTTAAAATTGGACATATACCACGTTTATAAGTGTATTTTACTATATTCTTACAACAAATTTAAAGAAAAAAATTGGAACCGTTTTTCAGAAAAGATTTAAAATGTCGGTGGAGTTTTGTGTAAAGTACGTTTACGCCCATACTGTTTCTATACAAATAGATACTATTCCGAGCATCCAAAAGGAATGTAATATTAATTTTAACAATGACATTTAATGTATTATATATCATTTGGATTGTATAATGGTAAAGAACCTGTAAGTATTGTACTTCAGCTTCTGGGTCAATGACCTCCATCTCGATCAGGTTTTCGTCCAGTTTCCCTGATCCTTGAGCAAATGCTGAGATGGCCCCTTATTTGGCTTCTGGACATAAATGTAACTTTAAATTAACTGCTCCCATAGCCCTTCACACACAGTTTTTAACTTTTTTTACATAAATAAATAAATGTTCGTATTTTATGCGCTGCCGAACCGTTCATGCGATTCCATAAAACTTTGTCAACTTATTGCTTGCACTTGACCTAAAGTTATAGGCATTGTACAGTGGGAATGTGCGTGTGTTTATCGCACATAAAGGCAAAATGGGGGCGTTGGTGATTATGATTTATGAGTTTATGATACATGCGCGAGTAATATACGTAGTATATAGAAAGTTATGTAATGCTGTGAGGAAAAAAAATTGCGAATTTTTGGCAGAAAAATTCTCATTGCCGGGCTCAGATAACGAAAAAGTGGATAAATCCAGTTGCTAAATTTAGAAAAAATCCTCTGACACGTGGTGATTCCATATTTTGTGGGTCCTTGACATGGAAAAATCAATTGACGGCAAAACGTCCGTCCGTCTGTGAACACCACTGGCGCCTAAACCATCCGTAGGATGGATATTCCCCGTTCAATCTGGCTCGACTCGATGCGCTGCGATTTTGAAAATCTTTCTTTAAAATCTTCTAAGAGCGCTCAACCATTGGGTTATCTCAAAAATGTTATAGCGAATTATAAGATTAACAGATTAACATATTATAACTTGGGAGCATGGATGAATCTATGTTAATATGTGTTGGAGGTTGTATTTACTGTAGTATATTCCAGCTCCTTGGAGGTTGTTACATGGATGAATGTTGTTCTATGATAATATTCTATCTCGTTGCTTTACTCTAAATATCTAAATAAAATTAGAATGTAGTTGGCATTTTGCGGTTACGTGATGACGCCAAGCCCGTAATTCAGGAAACAGTGAATCAGAAGCTACGGCATTTTCTCCTTATTGTCACCTAAAATTAAGGAACACATGTTACAAGCATTACATTCGTCCCAAAGCAAAACAAGGAGCCACATCAACATTTGCCCAATTAATTAGAGAAACTGATCGAAAAACCTAATCGATATTAATTGTCACTGACCGAGAAGCTGAAGTGCATTACGTGCAGACATATTTAGTTGTTTTTTAATTATACAATACAAATATTAACTAATGTATTAAATATTACTCTTTTGAATAGTATGTCACTTTTTGAAGGTCTCTAATTGTTGCGAAACAGGCAGCAAAAGAGATTTTTCTTGGCCCTTGAACTTGTGTATCTATTTTTAATGTTTGTATATGACATTTGATAGTTTAATGCCAGTTGTGGTTGTTTAAACACAAAAGGCAAAATACTGTAGAACACCACCTATTCTATTCATCCATCTGTATGAAGTTTGGTGAAACCCATGGTGGAAACCCGCACCATAGATTAATATACCCCACACAAGGGATGAAGGATGAATAGTATATGTGCCCATACTATAATACAATTTAGTATATGTAAATGTATGTATGTATATATACACACGTGTTTATGTGTATAGTATTAAACTACAGTATAGTGTGATTAAACGGTGCTTCTGGACGAAAATGTAGCTTTACTATGCGCACGTTTGGTTGAACTCTTCTTTTGCTTGTAATGGTAAGAGTACAGGTAAGAGCGAGTTTCTATTTTGTTAGCAATGCAGAAAAATCGTTCTTGCAATTCGTGTACCGATGCAAATACGTTTTCTATAACTCAGAAACGAAAATGACTATTTTTCAAATATTGCTTATCTTGCGATTTTTAAAATTTATTTTTAAAATTCATTTTTGAAATTTATTTATGTTTAACTTTTACTCATGTTTCAACTATTTATAGTTAAAATGACGGGAAGGGATTCTGGAACTCAAGAAAACGTGTGCAGATAATTCCCCCCCCCCCCCTAAGTCACATACACACATAAGCGTGTTACACCACGCTTTTATTATTAGGGCTGATACAGTTTCTGGCTCCAGCCGGACCCATATTCAGAATTTACTCTTTGTCTTTGATGTTGAGCACTCTCTGTTTTCTAAGCTCTTAGAATAGAGCATCGTCCAGAGAGTATATACAGGTTCCGGAAGGATCAAGATTCTTTTCCTTATTCTGTACAGAATCTGAGGCGAGTGCTGTTCTTGTTGGGATCGTGGTAAGTTGTGAGTAAATCTTGTAAATCTTATTACATCGCACCTTCTTGAAAGCTTCGGCTTTCCAAAACGATTTTAAAAGTTTGAAGTAACTTTGCAGATTATGTATTTTAACGTTGTTTATATGTTAATTCTGTCGTGACTTTGTTACACGAACGCATTGGGAAGCTCGATACACATTTCAGTTTTAATGTCTTATTTTACTAATCTTGGGGGAGAATCGTTGTAACATTAGAATTATTGATTATTTTATTTTATTAATGTAAGATTTTTTTGTGTTTTTTTCTTCTATTGAGTGGAATTAATACTCATAACCTTATATTTGTGACTTCACAGGCAACATGGCGAAGCATAAAGGTGAAAAGAAAAACAAGTCGGCGATAAATGAAGTAGTTACTAGGGACTACACAATAAATCTTCACAAAAGATTGCATGGTGTTGGTTTCAAGAAGAAGGCCCCTAGGGCTATTAAAGAAATTAAAAAGTTTGCAATGATTCAAATGGGAACCCCTGATGTGCGAATCGACTCCCATTTGAACAAACAAGTGTGGTCAAGAGGAATCAGGTAAATTCAATTTTTATGCCTCATTAGTAAGAGTATAATAGTGTTTTCTGTATTTCCCTTACATTAAATGTGTATTGCAACTAGAGTATGAAAATGCCACTGAATGTAACATTGAAGTTCCAATAATCTGAGCAACAGCTGTGGAATGTCTGTTCAAATTGCCATCTTCGTAATATATTTAGAAAACTGGCCCAAAAGTGTAATGAAGTGTCCAATGAAATGTTTTTATTTTGTGTAATTCATTTGCTAGTATAGGAAATGGGTTTAATCAGTGGGGCTTTTACTAATGTAACTTACAGTAATTGAGGTTATGAAGTTGCTGCGTGTTCCTTGTGAGATTCCAATTATTAACAGCTCTTAATTCAATCCATTAAATGAACAAATTTTGTTCTTGCAAATTTTTAATGAGTTAATAGGGCAAGTGGTTATTCTGAAGCTGGTAATGGGTGGTGGTAATTTTGTTGTATGAGATTTCATGTGATGCCCACAGTTTGAGCAGCTTTTATATCCCCATGATAATTTTCTACCGTTGTTTTCTATATATTGTGCATTTGTAACAATGTGTTGTAAATATACCCTGTATTTATTAATTTAACATTTTTTTGTCCTGTGCGAAAATCTTTGCCAGTACTGAAGAGAATCGTCTCAAATTGTATTGCAGGAGAAAGCTTATATTCCCGGTGGAGCCGTTGATTTCATTTATTAAAACTTAAATATACCAGCTGCCTTGTGAAATCTTTACTAGTAAAAGTAGAATATTATTTTCTAAGCATACTTCTTCACCTGACTAAAGTTTTGAGATCTCACTTTTTTTTTTGTTTGGTTTGTCAGGCATTTTGTGTGTATATTACGATTCATTAATTGAAGTTTTGATGCTTATGCCTTTAAGTAAACAAATTTTTTGTTTTTTTAGGAATGTTCCCTTCAGAATGCGCGTGAGGCTTTCCCGACGCAGAAACGATGACGAAGATTCTCCAAACAAGCTCTACACTTTGGTGACATATGTTCCGGTCGACACCTTCAAAGGAAAGCAGACAGAAAATGTTGATGTCAGTCAAGAGTGATGTAATACATGAAAATCAATAAATCATTGTTAAACTTTTTTAGTGTTTTATTGTTTTGTTTTAATTTTGTCTTAATGCAGATTTCATTTAAATTTATTGGTCCCTTTAGAGGCATTATTGAAAACCCTTTGATTTTATATAATTAGAACTGGTATCCAATGCGAATGGTATGCATTCATACTACCCTGGTGTAGTATCTGATAAGTCTGGTAAGTGTTCAAGTAGCATTATTTAAGTGGTTAGGGGGCTACTTGCATGCATTTGTCACGGAGATTAATGCAAATTTCGCCAGTGCTATTTTGTTAGGGTTGCAATGAAGGATTTATCTTATATATAGTATTTGCAGTGTTTTACTTGCCCTACTCAAATTTGCTTCAATTTGAATTAGTAGGTATGGTGGAATTTCTGTAGATTAGGTACTTTGTTCCACCTTGTAATTCAGTATTTGCAGTGTCATCAGCATTGTTACAGATTAAGTATATTTATGCTAATATTCACTGGTAGAATTCGAGCAAGTTAGTAGGGTGGAATTACTGTAGATAGGCACTTAATCATATTTCATTTGCAATGTCGTCGGTACTTAAATTCATTGGGGGAATTCGAGTAAGTTGATATAGCGGAATTTCTCGAGATTAGGCGCTTGGATCTTTAACGAGCCGTTTTAAGGCTGCAATTCGAAGTTCGCGCCAACGGCCGCCTTGTGTTGATGGTGTCGATCTCAGATGCGATACGACGCCGAGGCGCACCAGCGGAATGGTGAGATGCCGCACCATACAGTTCGAGTTCGATTTAATACCTTGCCCAGTAGGGGGACGTAGCTTACGTAGTAAAGATGTGAACTCGGGCGTAATAATTTTATATTTTGTAGGCAACTTTTATACGAATGTACACGTCAATAAAATTGTATAGTTGTAGTATTTCATATATTTCGCGCTTTTGTATCTTTTATATCGGTTTTTACATCGTTAATTTTGCTAAGTCCACGTGTTTTAATACTTTATTGTGATTAAACCACTGTTTTATACTCGTGACTGCCTTTTGTGATATTAGTACTTTAGCAATGTCGTGTGATTGGGAAGATAACGAGTATCTGGATTTTAAAGAATTAGAGGAACAAATAACTCAAATAGTTGACAATGGCAATTTGGAAGAAATGCTACGTATACAGTTATCTGAACTTGAAATGCTACAATCCATGTTTTCGAATCCTGGGGAATTTTGTATCGATGACCCTAGTGTTATTGCGGATATAAATGAATTCTTAGATGGAAAAACCAATGCATACCCACCACGTTTGGATTTCGCAATTAATATAACAATTGACAAGGTATTGAAAGGGCCATGTATTTCATATCTTGGGAAGTGTTTTGACATTTAGTTATGTAAATAACTTATCATCACATATTAACACATTCAATTCTTTATTCTCCAAGCTGTTACTGAAGTTATGTTTTGTTGTGGCACAGGCTAAATTTGAAGTTTGTGTGAATCTTCCTCATGATTATCCAGCTACTGAACCTGATATTTTTGTAAGAAGTGACAAATTGACTAGAAGTCAGCAACATGAACTTAACTGTGATCTATCCAGGCATTTAAATTCTTTAGATCGAGGAGAAATATGTATCTGCACTGCCATACAATGGCTGCAGGAAAATGCAACATGCTATTTGACAGAACCTAAGCCAGAACCAGTTATTAATCGACCATCGAGTGATGATGAGGAGAGACTATTTACTCGTTATTGGATTTATTCTCATCACATATACAGTAAAGTGAAAAGGCGAGAGATTCTTGACCTGGCTCATGAGTTTAATGTTACTGGATTTTGCTTGCCAGGTCGACCTGGTATAATTTGTGCTGAAGGGATAGCTAGAGACTGTGCTGAATGGTGGCAAAAGGTAAGCTGCTTTTCTGGCAGTAAAGTTTATTTTGAGTACTTTCTGTACTAAAATTATTCCTAGAATTAAAATTTTAATCATATGAATTTATTATAACTAAATTTGTTCTGTTACATTGATTACAGGTCAAAAGTATGAATTGGAAGAAAATAATGTGCAAGAAACGAGAAGTCAAGACATTGGAGGCAGCATCTGAGGCTGCTCAGTTACGCAAGTTCCCTCGGTTCCAGGAGGTAGCATTTGAAACTGAACGAACCAGTGGGAAGTCCCGAGACTGTCACATGGATATGGGCCAGTTTTTTTTGTATCTAGAAAAACATGATTGCAGTTACGTCTTCAAAGATTATTTTGGTGTTGATGGTAAATGTTAAATTTTAACTGCAACTTAGAAATTATTCATTACATGTAGTTTTGTTTAAGATGATGTGATTAGGGAAATTTATAAAGGTGGCTTGAACAATTGAAAATCCTTGTATGATGATTGGTTTAAGCATTGTGTTATTTCATGTCCAAAGTACTTTTGTTTCAAGTCCTTGAAAAATACATTACTTATAGGACAATGATGACAAAAAGTGAAAAAAAAGAGTTGGACAAACATAGTCTCTTCAAGTTCTTGCTCCAAAACATTTTTCTAAATTTTCTTTCCCCCCCCCCCCCCACTAGTAACTTTATTGCATAAGTATAGTAATTTTATACAAATGTTTAATACAAATCTTTAAATTTTAAATGTATTTATAATTTAAATTTTAATTTTTCAGCAAAGGCAAGGTGAAGATAAGTGAAATCCGACAAGTCAAGAACTGAAAAGCATTTGTCAAAGCATTCTTTTGTAATAAAAATGGATTTACATATCACTCTTGTTTAGTTTCCAATGTGCATCTTTACCTGTCACCATAGGATAAAACTTTTTCTGTATGAATTCATTTAATGTGTATACCAGAAGAAACTTGGCTCATTTTTAGTGTTTTAAAATCTTTCTAGAAAATGCATATTTCAAAAGGTGTGTTTAAGATTAATCTTCCAATTTTTATGTAAAAATAAGAGACAGAGTAGGAGTTCTGTTAGTTTTTCTGGCTCGTTAACTGTGAGGCAGTGATGCCCTTTGATGAATCATGCCTGGTTTTCTTCTATATAGTAATCAGGGTATTGCACTATGCTGATTAACTGGTGACAATTCATTATTTTAAAATTTGCTTAGTGACACAATTCAATTAGAAATTTGATTTAAATCATGTTATAAACTAATAGTAGTCTTCATTTCTTTCCACATTTCAAATTTTACAAGAACAAAACTTTTTCAGTGGTGTGGAAAGATTTAACATGATAGTATGCTTCCAAATTCTCATGTACGTCCACTTTGCTGAACCTAATTGCTCTTTCCATCCCTCAGTTCGCAAATCAATTTTCGGTCATTGAAAAGTTGCAAAATTAAAATCTTCTCAGACAGAAATACTTCTGTCATGACTACATCTTTATTCTGTAAGGTATGCTGCTAGAAAATTTATTTGCCTGTAGCTGTGTAGTAAACATTGAAACATTCATCTTCAAGAAAATATGTATTAGGTCTGAGTGATTTTAATGGATAAAGAAACATGAATGTTAAAAATTTAAAGGTTAAAAGCACAACTTTATTAGCATCATATCAGCCAAAGAAGCTTAATTTTCATTTCATATTCAGTACAGTCATGGAAGAAAAGGGTATTTGAAAACAGCCAAAAGTAAACATCGGTTGATTCTCTGTTTGCTGTTTCACAGTATGTAGCATAGGAAAGATTTACGATGTTCTAAAGTGTTCATTAACACTTTTTACACAAAATTTTTGATGAACCAATAAGAAATTATCACATCCTTCAAAATAGTACTTTTGTTGTGTTGAAAGATGCATTTTGTTAATATAAATAATATTTGGTTTACAAGTCTCAGTAATTGGTAGAAATATTGGGCAGTAAATTTTGATTAGAGTATTTCTTGACCAGGTTTATGAAGATAAAAGATGAATATTACTGTAAATTCTGCTTGGTTCTTAGGCATATTCCTAAGATTGGCACACGAGAAGAAAATACTAAAATGAAAAGGTTGTATGAATATTATTAAAATTAAGCTTATCAATTCTACTACCTTACCAAAGATGCTCTTCAGGAATGTGTTATCAAAGCTTATTTAGATTATCAGTGTTCTTCCTGCTATTTTCATAATTCAAGTTGTTTGTAAATTATCCCAGTTCTTGCAGTATATCTTTAATTTCACTGATATGCCCTTTTTTCGACTTAAGCATTCATAGCAAATTCCTGGTACATGAAGTCTACAAGATCCAAACCACAAATGATAGGTGTGGATGGGCAATTTTCTCCAGGGAGGGACAAACTGACAAAGAAGCAGACTATCTTTTCTTACTCAGCATTGTCTAAATAAATACTAAAAACATTCTTGACATTTTTTTCTCTTATTTCCTTGACATGAACACTTCTGGTTGAAAATTGTAATAAGAGTTTGTAAGATATGGACGAATTGAGACTTTTCAGGGGGGGGGGGCATCAAACTCTCACTCCTGTGATATTTGCAAACAAGTTTAAAATAAAAGCAAGGTTTGTGATCCAGGGTAATTGGCAATGAAAACCACCTCTAGATATGTTTTGTTACAGCTTCTTATTTAATTTCCAATCATCAGTGATCACAGTATTGAAGTTCTCTATAATTAATTCAGTCATATGCTAAGCGCTTTTCAAAATAAACCACTTTCCAAATTCTTCAAGATCACACAATAATTGTAGGATTCCTTTAAAATAATGCTGGCTTCACTTTAAAAGAGTATTTGTTTACAACCTTTTGCAAGGAAGGTATGAGTTTGAATGTCTTAATTTTCAGATAGTTCTATTACATACCTCTGAATTCTGGCATGTGCTGGCTTTTAATACGACTTGCACTAATGCCCAAACTAAATGTAATGCAAATATCTTGATGCAAATGCAATTGTGAACTTTTAAATTATGCTTTAGCAATGTAAATGACTGCAAAAAGCAAGTTGGAGACATACCATAAATGTAACGTCAGTGCTGAACAATTTATCAGTTTGCATTCTGTCATGAAAATTATGTATTAGCTATACACATTCCTTTTAAAATAATTACTGTTTTTCTGTTTCATGTTAGGATTAAAGATTGGTTTTGAGTTTGGGAATCCTTCACTAGTTCATTTCAGTCTAAGAATATACTCATAGTTGAACTGACTTATCATAGATCCATAAAGAACCCATTGGATGATAATGTCTTAAAATTGTTCAGTGATATAGATCAATGCTTTATTACAGATTGTAGAATATTAGCTCCAATATTGTAGGGACTTGCAGATAGCTTCAAGTGTGTCATCGACATAGCATTTAGTACTAATAGTACAGAATATGTAAGGATTGCATGTCACCAACTTGCTTTTAAAATTGCACCTTCTGCACACACATCAGTCAAGCATTGTTTTAAAAGTAAATGGATTAATGAACATTTGCCAATTAGAGAGATTACAATCTCTAGCTCAAAACTATTAGATATTGTGGGAATGGGGACTGTAGCCCCCTGGAAATTTTTGGAAAGAGGCTCCATAGCCCTATGTAATAATTTAATTTTTTGTAAATTATGATAAAATCTTGATTCCACCCTTTTTTTGAAGCTGACAATTTGGAAAATTAATACAAATCATTTGGAGAAGTAGTTTTCTAAATCTTATGGCAACCCTTAAAATTGTCGAACATAAAATCAATTGTATTAATAGAATTATTAAAGACCTAATCTCATCCTCCTTGAATGTTTTATTTATTTCCTAAAAAAATGTCATAAGAAGAAGAAGAAAAAACATGTAAAAGGGGCTCAGAAATTTAATCCCCTCCGTTTAGGCTGCGCACACTTATGTTCAGGAGTGAAGCTACTAAAAGAAATAGTGCGAAATAAAGACACTGTAATGTTATAAGTATAATATTTTATCTAACCTAATCTGCATTATTAGATAAAAATTATAACTGTATAATGTGGTAACATTCATATAATACCAAATGTTATTTGGAATTGTCCATCTAGTCTTCAGTCTTACTGTTTCTTCGGTAAATGGGCTTCTAATCTCTATTCAAACATCAACCCTTACTTTCCCTGAAATTCTAGAGGTGGTAGAATCTACAAGTTAAGGTATGTTGAATTCGAAGGGATTCGATTCGATGTTGAATTCAAAGGGAATTTGCAACTCAGGCTGCTAAGCAATCCGATTAATACCATGCTAACCAGTCTTTATTCATTTATTTTTCTTGTGTTCTCTCTACTTATCTTATTCATTTGTTTCTCGGGAAACTGAAGAGGAGTTGTGAATAGTTTTTAGGGGAACTTCAGAGAGAGAACTTTCAATTCTAAATATACAAAGTTCTGAACAAAGTAGAAAATACTATTCAAAGATCTTGGGTACAATACATTCATTTTATGAGTATTGGTAATCTCAGTAAAAGGTGACCTGACATCAAATTTATCGGGGTCATAAATCACAGTGTTGCATGTTGTCTTCGCAATCTTTGCTCCATGCCTAATATCCTTGGGCGATTGATGAAACTACCAAGGCCAACATGGGTTATTACAGAAACGTAACCAGGACTTAATTGAGCCAGTCTTTATATCCAAGAGAGCAGTGTAGATTGTCAACTATAAAAAAGAAATGTATGAAATGATTATTGGTTATCAATGTTCAGGAAAATTCTGTAGTATATTTGTAAAATATTTTTAATAGTAAAATTTATTATTTAGGTAGAGCCTTTACAAAAGTGAGCAGATGCACTGTATTGCACAACTGAATCAATCAATTAATTAGTTAGATCACTGGTGAGGTGGATACCTTCTATTATTATGATAAATAAAGATGTTGTCTGGTGTCAATAACTTTTTTATTAAGCTTATGATTGTTTCGATCGCATAGCGATCATCCTCAGAACAAAAATTCAATCAAGTTTGTAGACTTTTCTTAAGTTTTGTTTGTATGAAATTTATTACCTTATTGAGAACCGGTCGTGTAGAGAGAACATTGTATAAACCAGAAACAAGTTGTTTTTGGCCATAGTATTTCAGACATGTTTGGGCAGGCATGCGTCGATTATCGTAGAAAGGAGGCTGCTCCCAGTGATCATAGTTAGTTTGGACCAAAAACCACGAGCCAGTTTGGGAAAGTGTTAAAATATCAAATTTATTTCGATCTCTTGTGATAATACAACCCTGGAAAGAGAAGGGTAATTTATCTTACTTCATTTGTGCTCTGCCTGAAAATTAACTTATCTTTAAATTGTGAACATATAACACTAATTTCAGTTGGCACAAAGGAATGTTCTATATTAATTTATTTAGTGAATGTCTATTTTAGATTTTGAATATTAATAATTTTCCTTAAAATAATATGATTACCTCCCCTGGCTGGCTACTTCCTAATATAAAATACACAGGTGCTACCAATGGTGGTTTTGCCAACATTTTTTGTGCTTGCAGGTACGAGTCAGCTTGCTCCATAACTTGTCTGGTTAAGAGACCCATCCATTGTTGAGAGTGGTGTCCCAAAATCCATTCAGCCAAACCAATGTAGCCACCATTCAGTCGAAATCGTTCATCTACTGACAAACTAAATGCACCCTGTTGGGAAACAAGATGTGATTTAGAGAGAAATTATCAAGAATAAGTTGTATAAATGACAGAATCATACCTTCTTCACTCCAGTCAGAATTCCAATATACCCTGCAAAGTTAATTGCTTCAAATATTTTTGTCTTGCCTTTTACAAAAACCACTTTGATTACTAAAGGCTTAAGGTGTTCTGTTGTAAGCCAGTTTTTTGTAGCAGGATCCCAGCTATGAACATAATATTTAATATTATTAAATGTATTTACTGTTAATACTTTACAATGGCTAAAATCTTACCCTAAAAAGAGACCAAAATCCAAATTTCGAGCATGATGAATATTTCTATTCTCATCTTGTGCCAATATGGAAGTACATAAACTAAAGAACTCATAAAAAACATTGAACAGGGTGATGTCTCCCAAAGACATATTAGCACTATGTGACACCCCTTGCAGCTCTTGTTTATACGGTTCTGGTAAAGTGTCTGTGAGAAGAGGTAGGTATTGATCTACTAAATGAAATACTGAGGTGCCAAATAATTGATCAGTATTATTGCGGATTCCTTGTAAAAGCTGCAACATCTGAAAATTTCAATGAGAGGATTGCAAAATGCTCAGTACTTATAATAAATAAATTAAAAAAAAGCTATTATCATAACTCACCGCAAATTTTTTGTCCTTAATAACTTCATCCCAACGGTGCATTGGATCTTTCATTAGATCAACTTTATATTCTGGCAGTGGGCTATGTGAAGTTAAAAAAGACATTGTTGTTCAATTGCACGTTATTGTTTAACATAGAGAATGTCATTAAAATTACCTAGTTTCAGGAACGTGTGTTCTTTTCCGACAGCCTTTGAACTAATAACAGACAATTTTAATTAAAAGAAAATTGTTGAAGGAATTGCAGCAAATTCAGGGCTACAAGAGAATGACATAGTATTAACTTATGGTACATCTGAATTACTTACTGGAGGGTATTCAGAACCATTTCCGTAAGGTTCAATCATAGCACTCTTCAAAATCAATTCTTTTGCAATCACTGTACACCATAGTGAGACAAAGAAATAAATTATGTGAGGCATTCTCGATTTTCTATTTATGAAGAAAATTCACGTAAATAATACTGGCTATTGAATTAAAAAAGTGCTTCAGGAAACTAATATCTTCCAGTATTCAATGCTTTTATGACTTGACAGAAGCTCGAATCTGTACCGCGCCGATCTGTCACAGATGAACTGTCAAATGCGCGGAGCAATCTTCCCAGCTGATAGAAATTGGCAATTTAAAAGTAGTTCCTCAATTCGCCAAAAGATAGCGCGGTGATTCAAACTTAAAGAGGAGGATTGTACATGTTGTTTACAATTTACAAGAGAGGGCATAAGAATCGACTCAATGTGTTTGTAAACTGGGTATTCATCGGGTAAATTTTCACGTGCAGCATTAATTTTGAACTTTGTGAATTGTATACTTTGCACGTGGACATAGAAGTTAATTTACTGCATGACTACTCTCCATACGAAGTGTTTAATACTCTCCGCAAGTGAAGACTAGGGTTAGAATCCGTACATTCTTTGCGGGCAGCTGATGGCCGTCTATAGGAGTCTGCCCAGGAGCAGACAGCCGTGAGGTGGGATAGGAAAAACCGCGGAATAACGTTTGAATTATGTGTTGTTCTGAATGAATAACAATGGGGATGCCGAGTAGGCGGGACACGGGTGCCAAGAAGTTGGACCAGTCTGGCGTGTTTTGCAGTAATTAGTGAGTAGATCACCCCTTAAGTTTTCAATGTCAAAACAGGTTCACCCACTTGTCAGATTGTGATGCTCAAAAATGATTGTTTTTCACTTGTGACTGAAGATTTGAAGTGACGGAGAATATCCTTGAACCTCAATAAAATGCTAGAAGAAGTGTTATTTTGTGTGAAAGATGTATTGTTGCAAGATCTGCAGTGAGAAGTTCCTCTGATCTGCACATTGCCCTACTTTGATTAACTGCAGTTCTGATTGTTATGATTGGGTTTAAGTTGTTTCATGAGGAGAACAATACTGGGTGTATGAATTTACTCCTCTATATTGTTTTCAGTACACAGTTTTGTCAAAATAATCATGGATTTGTGTGTATGCATGTGTAATACTAGATTGCATACTGTCACGTTTCAAAATCATTATGCTCTTTCACACAGAAGTCACTTGCTTTCATCGTAAGTGGTAACACCAATTTCTTGACATAATTAATGCTGTTTGATTCATTGTGGGTGCATTTGTGTAAATTTATTTACAAATTGTTGCATGTTCATTAATATTTAGAGGTAGTGTAGTTGCACTTAAAAATTTAAACGAATGTAACATGATTATGGGTTTCCATTATTTATTCAGGCTGGAGAGGCACTGCCCCCAGCTTCGGCTCTCCTGGATGTTAGTACCTCGCCCACCACGCCCCCGTCAACGATGCAAAGCTTGGAGGCTGCATGTGAGGAAGCTGAAGTAAGTGACTTTCATCAGTGAATGGTGTCTAATTACAAAATGTTTTTTGCGTAATTAAACTCTATAGACAATGAATTATCAATGATGTAAAGGAGATATGCAGTGGTATATTTGTCAAGACATTGTAAGGTTAGAAGAAATGTGTATGTGTGATAGAATTAATGATGTGTGAACATGAAGAATAAAAGTATGTGTAGATTCAGTGTTTAAATGTGTTAATTGTGGAAAGTATTTATTAGTGATAAGAATGGTGGTTGATATTGCTATGAGCAAATTGAGGTAAAAGTTATTCAAACACCAATATCAAGTATATGGTTATGTGGTTGCCTGTTTTTGAAGATAGGTAACTGAAACTCTTCCTTTGTTGTATTACTTCTTGACTTCTTATATTTCATGTGTTAAGTTGCACAATGTTTTGAAATTTCTTTTCTTCACAATTTTAACAAAAGAATGCAATTTATTTTCAATAAGTGATTGAAAAATGAAGTACTTATATTTTTTCACAATTCATACGATACTTATCATATGAATTCATTACATATTGGTTGTAAAATTTAATTATTACATAAAACATGAAATTTTGCTCATATTTTAAGAAAATTTCGGTAGTAATTAACTATACCTTGGGGCTAAATTGCTTTCAGGCATTTTTGAGTTTATGTAGAACTATTATAATTATATTTTGTTTATCAAGTTACTTAATGATTTTCGTATTTGAAGGTTAGTGCAAGGAAGAAACCTACTTAATTTAATGTAAATGAAAAAAGGCCCAATAATGTATTACTTTGCATTATTAATCTAACAAATCAGCTCAAAAATGGCAGCTATCTTACTAAATTTGTGACAAACTTCAAGTAAAGTTTCATTTATTGCATTATATTACATCTTCGTATTCATTTAATACATGAAGTATGTCTGGCAATCTGCTCTTGCTCTTAAGGGAAAAAAGAGGTTAGAATAAATGTGTTGTAAAAATATTAAAGGAAAGTTAATTACAGTTCCACACTTCTATTTAGTTTATTCTTCTATTTAGTTTATTTTTATTCAGTTTCAAACAAACTTATGAGTGTCATTGTGAACAATTGTTTGCCTTTTGAATCACTTTGAAAGTGTTTCTAGTGTGGTCTTTATTGATGTTTTGGCAATGAACAAAGTTTAATAAGAACCTTTTTTATGCTTTGTAGTGTATTCAAAGTCAAGTATCTATTTCAGAGAAATTTCACCAGCAAATTGATTGAGATGAAACCGAATACCATACATGCAAATTTTAATTATTGTTGGTTATTTAGTTTTACATTGTGCTTCATAATTTTAGGATCATCAATGTTGATAATTCTATGTGAGCATAAATGTACAAAAACTAAATTTAGCTTGTTTGTAATATAAGGTTAAATTCTAGCTCAGTTAAGTGCTCAGATATTATGTTAATTCACAAACCTATTTATTTGAAACTAAGTCATGTGTGGTGTTTGTTATTTCATCATGTAGAGCTTTGTGTCTTATGCATGCAAAATTGCACCATCAGCTGTACAAGTTTGCATGACCTGAGGAGGTAGAGTATGTCATGAAGGGTCTGTACAGTGTGTTCTTGGAACTGACCCTGCAAAATATTTATTTCCTTGAGCAGACTGCTGCCTGCTCTTCAGATCATGAGGGAATTCAGAATTTTGTTGATGTGAGAATGTTTTTGACTTGACAGACTCTTCTTTGCATGAGGAGAGATCTTGGGGCTAAAGCTGGGTCTGTGATTGGTAGCATTGATCCTGTTTTTAAAACCATTGGCAAGAGTTTGAGGTGATATATCTTTATAATGAAAAATTAGGGAATTCGGAGAGGAATTTATCTAGATGGTGAGATATTACACTTAAGTAGTTATGCAATAAGTACATTTGGGGATTTTGGTTACAGAAATTGATGTACTACAATGGAATGTGAATTGATTGGTGTCTTTATTTTCTGTTAGTGATAGTTCATTCCCATGACCCCTTCCAATAAAATTTTGAATATTTCTCTTTGAGAGCTGGTTGTTTCAGGATGTTAGTACATGTAGAATTGGTATTTGGTTGCAGCAAATCCTGGAAATTGCTACCAAGACTCCTCACATTGTGCCTCCCAGCACCAGCAGCAGTGACGACAGCAGTGGCCATTTCCCTCTGTTTCACAAGCTAAGAGAACTGTACGTGGCAGAAGTAGCATTCCAGCACCTGCAGCCTAATCAGGTACTTTTGTAAAATACTTTGTCTTTCACTAGATTAGTTTTCAAATTTCTCCACAAAATGAAGAATTAGGTTTTTACATCAATTTTGATGTAGTAGTATGTATGTTGATTATAAGTGTATGTACATTGTAGATATGATGTCTTATAAGTATTGTCTCTTTAACATTCTGAATAGATAGGATGTGACCTTATTGATTGTAAATTATTTAACTTGTTATTGGAACTTGTATGCATGGGAGTAAAGTTCAGAGTTTTGAGGAATTGTTCAGAGTATTGAGTAAATGGTTCCAACATAGCACTGAAAGTTTCCTACGTAAAATTACTAAGATATCTTCATAAAATTTGTTGATAAAATAAACTAACCCAAGAAAATAGATAGGAAAGCATTTAGCTGTCATTTCTTTTGACCATAGAGAATATTTGTGTTTTTCAGGAGTTCACATGATGAAGACTCTTATTATCTAACCTGAGTCAGTCTGATTAGATATTTGCTCTATTTCCAGCATTGTTTAAGCAATGAATATTTTAATTATTGTGGAGATTATTCAGTTTGTAATGCATATTGATTCACAATGTCATTATTCATTATAGTGTTTAGTAGTTTCTTTGTTTTCAAACATATTAAACGTTTCATGTGATGCATTGGAAATTGGATGATAAAATTTCATGGGAAATTTATACTTTTCTTTCTCACTTTATAATTTGAATGAGGTAGAGTTAATAATGAATTCATGAATTTAATGTTCAGGTACATTTAAAAAATAAAACAAAGTCAGGTTAGTTACACCATTTATAACTCAAGAATGGTTGGACCAATTTTAATTACCTCTGATGTGTTGGATTCAGCTCCGCCCCGATTAGCAGAATAACTATTAAAATATCGGAAAAATTCATGAAAAGAAACAAAAACAAAATTAAATATTCATATCAAATGCAACCCGCAACACTCAGAAGGATTTTTGACTCTCTATTGTTAGAAAACATATAAACAAAGTGTTCTAGGGAACTAAAATTTTGAGGCCAATGCCTCAAAGAAACATTTCTCACATCGTAATCGACAGCATGAGATCTTCTTGAACATTCTATTACATTTTTGCTGGTCCGGTGCTTCTCGATATTACTCTACCTGCTCCGAGATGTGCAGAATCTGCAAGTAAATGTGTATGAAAAGGACAGACTGACAGACATACATAGTGACAGAGTTTGTCAGATTGAAACTGGGACAGAGCAAGAGAGACGAAGAGGGGAGGAGAAAGAGGGAGATGAAGAGCAGAACAACATCTGCCTGGTTCCCCTAGTTTTTAATATTTATAGGAAAAAATGTGTGTACTGAAAAATAAAGAATAATATGGTTGAGATGTTAATCATCAAAATGCTCTTATCTGATTATTTTAATAACTTTGTTTAGGGAAATATAAATTTAATCTTTTCAGTAAGTACAAGTTATTTTAAATAATATTGACGAGCAACTTTGAATTTCATAAAATCTGCTTGAGAATTGCTTTTTATCAAGTTCACATACGTATTGTGTATTATTGATTTGTAGTATTATGAACTTATGATATTTGTGGGGTGTTTGAAATTGCCAAGAGAAGGTATTTGAAGTCAAAGCTTTGGCATATCAACCACATCCATGTTCCATGAATCTTAATAGAGCCAAGTATTTTTTTCACAACACGTTTCTTAGTGTGTTTTGGGCATTGAGCATATATACATCTGGAGTAATTTTTTTGTCTTTGGCTTCGTAACGTCACTGTCAATCAATGCCTTTCATCCCTTCGGCCAGGGGCTCGGCGGATTTAGAACATGGCACAGACGGTTACCCGTCCAAGAATCCGTAGTGCCTGAAATTCCTTAACTTCCGGGACTGCTCGGAGCGTAACTCAAGCAATTCGGCTAACGACGCCGGCAATATTCAGGCGATGTAGCAACTACATTGAAGAATGGGGTAATAGAAGACTTCTCTTTCAGAATAAATGTTGAGGAAGAAGAATGGTGATAATGAAACAGCAAAACCTGAATCTGAAAGAGAAAGGTCGGAAAAATTCCATGATAGGATACTGAGAGGAATAACAGTGATTATTATGTCCGGAAGGCTTAAATTAAGTGATGGAAATAGTTTCTGGAATCTCATTCCAGTTACATTTTCCAATACACCGAATTAAATTAACGAGAAAAAATTTTCACATAGAAATTTACTACGGTACACCGGAGACAAAAAAAAAATTTTTGTTACACATAGCGTTTATTCCCCCAAAAAATTAATGCAATGAAAACCACAAAAAAGAACAGATTTTAAGAAGAGAGATTTCATTGTAGTCTAGGCCGGCATCTTGGTGGAGCGGCTTGCTGCAACGGATGCTTCGAAATTTGATCGAGGGAGGTGACGTTTTAGCGAATGTTGGTAGTATCGTTCCTTGCCCCTCTTTTCCTTGTTTTATATTTATACATTTTTTTAAAAAATTTATTTCGCCAGCCATGTTTCATGCAAACGCCTCACTTGTGTCCCGTGGCACGCAGCCATCGGAAGGGAGTGAATGGCTCATGAGTTTAGTTTCTTGAAGTGTTGATCTTAAGGTCTTTCACACACACACAGGCGCGCGCGCCGCCTCACACTTTATACGCGTGTATATATATATATATATATATATATATATATATATATATATATATATATATATATATATATATATATATATATATACTTTTAATACACAACAAAAAGCCAAAAGTAGTTGCAGAAGTGGGGTGCAGGATTTGTGACCACTATCGCTGTTACCGCTACCGCTACTTTCTCGTGTACGTATTTGTGACAAAGTACGAGGGCTGTTGGATAAGTTTGGTAAAAATGGAAGAAAAAATGAGAAAAACCTTACCTTATTTTTCAACGTAGTCTCCTTCTCGATCTATACACTTCGTCCAGCGTGTTTCCAATTTTTTCATCCCATCGGAAAAATAGGAATTGTCAAACTGCTAAATACCCGTTTACCAATCACTTCATTTGATGAAAAGTTTTGCCCGCCAAGCCAAATTTTCAAATTGGGGAATAGAACGAAATTACTCGGGGCCAAATCCTGTGAATATGGTGGATGAGGATCCTAACTGATGCACTTTTGCCATTGTTACTGCTGCTGTGTGGGAGCATTGCCTTGGTGGAACAGCACTTTCTTGTGCGACAACCTTGATAGTTTTTCGACCAATTTCTGTTTTAAATTATCCAATAATGAAGCGTAATAGCATCCAGTTACTGTTCTGCCCTTTTCCTAATAATCTATGAGGATTGCACCCTGATAATCCCAAAAAACCGTTGCCATCACCTTTCCTGCCGACAAAACTGTCTTCGACGTTTTCGGTGCACTCTCACCAGTCTTTATCCTCTGTTTTGAATCTTTTTTGTTTGTTTTCGGGAGTGTAGTGGTGGATTCATGTTTCATCTACGGTGACGAATCTGCCCCAAAAGTCCTGCTGATTTCGCCCCAACATTGTCAGATTTTGCTTTCAAATGTTCTCTCAAGTCAGTTTTTGATCCAAAGTGAGCAATCGCCGCACCCATCTCGCGCACATCTTTTTCATGCTCAGTTTTTCGTGCAAGATGAAGTGCACTCTTCCAGTTGAGATGCCAACAGCATCAGCAATCTCAAGCACTTTCAATCTGCGATCTTCCGTTACCAGATCGTGCACTTCTTCCACGGTTTTCGGTGTGGTGATCTCAACTGGCCGGCCAGAGAGAATTTCATCTTCTCTGCCTCTGCGACCACGTTTGAACTCATTAATCCAGAAGTAAATTGTCTTCAATGCTGGCGCAGAGTTTCCATGCACTTCATCTAATTCATTTTTGATCTGCGATGCTGTTCATCCCTTCAAATAAAAATGTTTAATCTCCGCGAAACTCATTTTTGTCTATTTTCTACGCCACAAATCAAACTCACGCATTCAGCTGGTTGCCAACAATTGACTACGCGTCGCATTTGTTTGATCATTCTAACAGCTACTTACAAGCACAGGTGCCGACATGCACAGGTTTAATAACAATGCGCGCTGTTTCATAGAAATTTACTAGACTTATCAAACGATGATGTCAAGATTTAAACGAGACGTAAACATACGAAAACGTATAACACTGATTTAACAAAAAATGTGGGAAGGCATGCTATCATACAGCTCCAGCAATGACCCCGCGCCAACGGGCGAGGCGTCAATAAGCTTGCAACATGCGATTTCAATGTAGGAGGTTAATAGTAGGCCCAATTTTTTTCCAAATCGCCTGAAGATTCGGAAAATTAGAAGGTTCAAGATTTTACCACCCACGGGACCACAATTGAAGATAGAGGTGTTTTTTCTGAATAGTATGTATTCATTAAAGTTCGATCTTTAAGACTTAATGATTAGACTACACTTACTAGTAATATCGTGGAGATTTGTAAAAATATGTATAGTTTTGAAGTAATTTTGAGTCAAACAGTTATGCAAAACAAACTAAACAAGATTATCTTATTTTAAAAAATGTGATAGAGTAGATCAGAGTGAGGTTAAAATATGGTATATTTAAGATATTCATTAAAACATTTAAATTAAAAATAAACGATTCTATTTTCTTTCGTTTAATTTTTAACGGTTAATTTTTTAATTAAACATTTCATATTTACGCTGGCTTTTTAAAATTTAGTGTTTTGATAATTTATTCATTACTGAACACACCGTTTCAAATAATCTCGTGACATTTCCAAAGTTTTATATTATAATTGTTTATCTTAATCGGTGATATAAAAGGGTTTAGCTGCAGTTTAATATACCAGCAGTCGTGGTTCCGACTTCCTACTCCTTAACCCGAAGTTAGATTCGTGGGGAGAATTTTTTAAATTTGTTTCGCCGAATATGCTAAGTGCGGTTACAAGGTGATGTAAGATTTTTCATTAACCCTTGATCTTTCGAAAATTGAAAATTCTGATATCCCACGTTTGTTTTGCAAAAGAGTTTTTCATGTATTAATCTGAAGAATTAGTAGGATACGAGTCAACATTATTATATTAAGTAACTTGCAAATAACGGATAGTATGTGTCGCCCCTAGTTAGATTTTTGCAAATATCAGTGTACTCTCCAACTTCACTGCCATTTAGAAATTCGCAACGCTTGTAAGCTTCTTCAGTTAGTGCCAAAAGCACGTCTCAGGTGGGGCTAGGGGCTTAGCATATTGAGAAGACAAACTAGGCGTATCGAAATTGGGCAAACCCAGCATCCAGCTTTCACCAACCTTACTTACCTTTTTTACTTTCTAGTATAAATATGTGTATAGTGAGTAATATGTAAATATGTTTGGTAAGGAAGTTATGTAATGATGAGAAAAAGCGATTTGGAGGTTGTAATAGAAATATATGTTTTGGAATAACCGTATAAGTATTTTTTCAAAAAGCAGTCCGTTCGTCTGGCCCCCTCCGTCAGCCCGCCCCTCTGACTGCCCATCTGTGTAACCGTCCGTCTGAATGCCCGACCTCCTGCCATCCGCCTGTCCGATCGCCCGCTCGCCGGAAAGCCCGCCAGTCCACCCATCTGTCCGTCCGTCTGCCCGTTGGTAGGTTGTTAGTGATTCTGGGTGTGTCAACTACTGTGGTCATTAGTCCCATAAGTGCAGTACGTGTTTTTCCTCGGGAGGTGTCGGTCGTATCCCGCTGGATAGCGATATCTGGCGCCATCCAACGGGGGTTCCCCAACCCCAACTAGGTATCTCCCACCAGTGGTGCACCGCCCCACCCGGGATTAGCTCTAAACGTCCGACAGATCTCCCGACATGTGAGGTAGTGGAGTGTTAGTGTGTCTGTAAGGGGTGAGGATAGACAAGAAAGAGGAAGGTGAGATCACGCGCGGTCCGTGACCGTTTGTTAGGGTACTGCTCCGGCATTCTCCTAGTGTTGATCGGAGAAACCACGGAAAACTACCAATCAGAGCAGCCGGCCTGTAGAATTCTCCTCCAGACGACTGAATTCGACCTAGCTAACAAGCGAGTGCCGAAAGTCTTGCCACTGTCGGGACTCAAACCCTGGACCTCCTGGTCATAGGCACTATAGTGACATCAGTTGATGTACTCAGCCACCTCTCCCGTCCGTCTGCCTTGTCGTCTGCCCGTCCTTCCGTCTGCCCGTCCTTCCGCCTGCCCGTCCTTCCGTCTGCCCGCCCGTCCTTCCGTCTGCCCGCCCGTCCTTCCGTCTGCCCGCCCGTCCTTCCGTCTGCCGGGCCGTCCTTCCGTCTGCCGGGCCGACCTTCCGTCTGCCGGGCCGTCCTTCCGTCTGCCGGGCCGTCCTTCCGTCTGCCGGGCCGTCCTTCCGTCTGCCGGGCCGTCCTTCCGTCTGCCGGGCCGTCCTTCCGTCTGCCGGGCCGTCCTTCCGTCTGCCGGGCCGTCCTTCCGTCTGCCGGGCCGTCCTTCCGTCTGCCCGTCCGTCCTTCCGTCTGCCCGTTCGACCTTCCGTCTGCCCGTTCGTCCGCCACCCCGCTCGCTTACTCGTTCGTCCGTCTGCCCGCCCGCCCGCCCTTCCGTCTGTCTCTACCCGACAGCCCGTGTGCCCGTCGGTGAAGACAAGCGCCTGATCTATTAGTAGGATTTTTTTTACGAACTGAATATTCCATAGTCTATCTGTCCATGGTCTGGACTCGCCCTGTAATTTTGAGAAACCTTGTTTTGGGGGTTATTTACAAGAAGTCCGTAGGACATTTTCAAAATTTTTTCAAAAATGGTTCAATTTTTCTCTTCAAATTTCTTGTAACATAAGAGTGAAATACTTTTATAAGAACTGGAATAGGTGCGGTTTTCAGGATTGCTCCTTGACTTTCGGAAATTAACTATCATAAACGTTTTTACGGATAATGATAAATGCATTGAATAAAATTATACTTGCTTTTAAAGGATATCTCAAGTTTTGAATATTTTTATTACGGATTTTTTAAAATACATTATTGCAATTTGGGTAGAAATGCGTCAAATGATTTCCAATGAAACCCGAGTTCCTAAGTAGTTTTCCCCCCTCCTATTCTTAGTATAATCAGAACACGTTTTTGGGAGGACCTGATTCCGAAAATGAGTTTTTCAAAACGTCTACAAACAACACTTGTGGCTTAGTAGTACTTCTAACTTATTATCAAAGTGGACATTCTCCGATCCATCGGACCCATATCGCAGTTCCTTGATTTTTAAATCCCCTCGAAATTTAAAAGAACATTTTGGAGCAATTTTTGAAGAACAAATGAAAATATTTTTGGGGCTTCATATAAAGTTATCTCAAAAACGAAAGATCCGTTTCAAATTCGCTTTGCCCCGTGTCGGACCTCGATAGGAGATTTTCATTTTGGGGAATATGCTTTGTACGGCTTAAACGTTATAGTGTTAGTCGCAGACGAGCAGACTGGCGTTTGAGAAATTAAAAAAAAAAACTTTTTTAGTAACACGGACCGTAGAGAACGAGTAATTTTTTTCTAAATCCCAGAGCTTCGAAACGAGGCAGATCGAGCGAGGAATATTCATTTTGGAAAAAAAAATCTACGATTAATTTAGGTGGTAGTGATGTTCACAGACGGACGGACGCTTTGGAAGAAAGAAAGAGAAGTCAACGTTTTTCGACACCTGAAGAAGCGGTTGCTGCATTCAGAATGGATGTTTTGGAGATACCTCAATTACATTGGCAAATGTGCTTCGACAATTGGTTGAAATGTATGCAAAAGTGTGTAGATCTTCATGGGGAATATTTTGAAAAATAATAAAGGGATTTTCGATGATTAATATTTGTTTTTGTTCTCTAATCCTGAAATATGAAAGGCAACCCTCGTACGTACGTATGCGAGAAAGTAAAAACTAAAATACAAATTATTTTTGTTCGTACACACAAACTACACACAAACACTAAACACAAAGTGTTTAGAGATTGTCCTTTTTATCATTAGCGTATTTGATTTTGGATGCTCCTTAGTTAATGATTGCCGAAAATTTTATTCCATTTCAACATCCAATATTTCCAAAATTAATACAAAAAAAGAAAAATAATTTACCGACGTTAATAGTTTTGGTCCATTGAATAAATTGGAAAATATAAGAAATATGAAGATCAAATTATGGTCATTTTTGTGGAGTTTGACATGGAATGGATTATACATCCTGAAATGACCAACGATTTCGTAGTTTCGCGAATGCACGATGGACTTCCGGAGGAGGGATATACGTAAAATACTGTCAAAGTACCCAGCGTTGTCCAGGTTTATTCAATCCCCGTGAAAAGGTCTGTCTCCCCCCCTCTCTCCCTTCTCTCTCCCCCTCTCCCCTTCTCCCTCCCTCTCCCCTTCTCTTTCCCTCTCCATCCCTCTCTCCCTCTCTCTCCCTCCCTCTCCCTCCCTCCCTCTCCCTCTCTCTCTCCCTCTCGCTCTCTCCCTCTCGCTCTCTCCCCCTCTCTCTCCCTCCCTCTCTCTCCCTCTCTCTCCCACTCTCTCTTGGTCTTTGTCTATCTGTCCCTGTGTCATTCTATCTCTCTCTGTCATTCTCTTTCTGCTGTCATTGTCTCTATCTTTCTCTCTCACTTCACGCGCCGTCTCTGTGTGACTATCTTCATTACACTCTGTATCACTCCGTCGCTCTCAGTCACCCGTCTCCCTACCCCTCCGTCACCCCCCCTCCGTCTCCCTGTGTCTCACTCTGTCTCTTTTTGTGGCTCTCTCGCGCGCCCGTCCGGTTCTCCTGGGCCGCTGCCTGCGTCACACGGCAACGCTCGGTGTTACACGGCCACGCAACCGTGAAGCCCGGGTGGAGCACAATATGAATGGAATTGTATTAAAGTACGCGCAATTTCGTTCTGCAGCGCCATCTAGCAAGGTTCCATCAAAATTAACAGCACAAAAACCTTCTGAATGCAACAACCCGTAAATGAGCCAACTTTCATGGAGATCGGTCACACGGTGTCGGAGCTCACTGCTCTGGTATATACCAACATCCATTTTTATATAGATATTTGGCAATATTCGTATTATGCGCAAGAGATGGGACACTGCATGTGTGTTAATTGTCAATAAAAACGTGCTTAATATGGCTGTAGATCGACGAACCGTACTGCATGTATTTTGCACTTATACTTAAGCTTACTTGCGCACACAGTCTCAAAAACCGGATAGCCTTTTTTCTGTGCTTAAAATCTTAAAAAGAAATATTCTACATTAATTTGTTTCCATTCACGTCACTTCTGTAACAATCAGTGAATTATGATGTATTTTAGATAGTTTTCTTTTTTTAATTTGAAGACTTCTACCGGTGTTCTGTTGCTTCATTTTTAAAATCCAGAAAATTTTATAATCTGGAACGGGTCTCGTACCAGTTAATCCGGATTATCGACGATCTACTGTTTTACTATCGACGATTTATGATTTATTAGTCGTATTTAGTACGTACTTATTTGTCGAAAACTGAATTCTGATTATGATCCACCAAAAAAAAAACAACGACAAAGGTTTGGAAACGCGGATTCACCACCTCCAAAGGAATTTTAGGGGAATGCGATGATATATTATTCTGCATTACTGACTGCTTCGAGGGAAACGAGATGGACCAGACTAGTGGGGTTGCAGTACAGCACAGACGTATTTGCAATGGTGGCGTAAAATTGCATGTCTTTTAATGTTGTGTAATATACTACTAGCCTGTTAGTGGACATTGTCCGGCTATTTATTTTTCACCATACTAGTTTAAGCTGGCTCGTTAGGGCCCTCACTTCCCCGGCCACGGAGCGTTCGTGCCCGCTCCTACTCCTATTCAGCCGCTTCCGCTATATCTGCTCCGCTCGCTTCTTCGATATTTCCGCGTCGGCCGTTCCGTCCAGTCTGGCTGCTTTTTCGTCGGGCCACCTCCTGCCCCCCCCCCCCCCTTTCGTTCCCCTCCTTTCATACTTCGACCGCTCTTTGCTCTCTTCCGCTCCGACTGCTTCTAGCGCCCCATTGCTTCCGTTCCCCGTCCCGATCCCACCCACTCCCTCCGGCCCCGTCCTTTGCCCGGCAACAATGCCGCTTAGATTCATTGAGGATTGCATTTAATTATATGTTGTAAACTACTGGTGCTACGGAATGCTAGAGACTTCTCGATAGTTTCCTTATCTCCACAGTGTAGGTTGTCTTTTTGAGTTTACCCCATCGACAACTCGGCCTCCATCTGGCGTGTAAAATTCATGTTTACTTTCTCGCTCTTACTAACGTAAGAAAAGAAAGTATTGTAATCGTGCGCCGGAAAAAGGCGAATTTTCGACACAAAACTTCGGGTCCTGGTAAAGAAAAAGTGGATAAATACAGTTGCTAAATATAGAAAAAAATCCTGTAACACGTGGTGTATCCAGAATCATACTGAAAAATCGATTGACGGCCAAACGTGTCTGTCTGTCCGTCTGTGCACAACGCTAGCGCATAAACCGTTCAGCCTATTTTCTCCAATATCGATATTCCCCAATCGTTCTAGCTGATGTCACGCCCTCCCCCCCCCTGGTCTTGAAACCGATATTTTAATTTTGGGGGTACTTTTCATGAAGCCCATGGGACATTTTCAAAATAAATGGTTCCAAAGTTTTTGATTAAATTTTGTTGTTGAATAGCGCAAATGACATTTAAGAGAATGGTGTATTTCTCATTTTTGTTTACATCCACAATTTTACGGTAATTGAAAAAAAATAACTTTTGTTGGAGTAGAAATTTTTGTCTCAGACAAAGTCTGTTGTACAATTTTTTAAGCTCTTTAAAAATGTCATGCATAATTTTTTTTCGAAAAAGAGTAGTTTTTGCGTTATTTGCGATTGAAAGGTACGATTTTTTCTCAAAAACTGCTCCAAATTTTCTTCTCTGATGTAATAACAGACTAAAAATACGGTGCTAGTCCTATTTTCGGGTATCGCTCGTTTTTTTTTTTTTTTTTTTTTTTTTTTTTTTTTTTTTAAATTAGTTATTCAATAATGTGATGTACAATTTTTTTGAAAAAACAAACTAGTAGTTTCTGTGTATTTTGCGATTGTAATTTACAACTAAAATTCTCAAAAAGCGCTCCAAATTGTTTCTTTAAATTTTCTGCACATGTATAAGGAACGGTAAGAGATATGGTGCTAGTATCATTTTCGGGTATTGCTCGGTGTTTTCGAAAGTTGCAAAAAACATTTCAAATGTACAAAATAAGCTCTTTAAAAAGGTTGCGTACACGTTTTTTTGAAAAAAAGAGTACTTTTGCGTAATTTCTGCTTGAAATTAATGAAATATATACAGGTTTCACACCACCTATGGGCCAAGCTGTCTTCTTTTAGTAACAAAATTCTCCTCGATCTCGGATACGTCTTGCTCTATAAGAGCCACGCCAATGTGAGTTCTTGCACTCATATTTGAAATGTCAATCGTGCCGCCTTCCAGAAGTTTATTCTGGAGAGGCAGGCTCGCAGGGAGGCATCGTCGAGGAGAGGCAAAAATTATAAAACAAGTCTCCACTACTTAACATTCCACATATTGTTAAATTTATTCGTGTTAAATGCATATTTATTGCGGCTCCTTTACTTAACATTTTGACCACAACATTTTAACGTTGAATATTTTCCCAAAAAATGGAAAATTTGTTTAGTCAATCGTTTGTTCGAGTGTTGTCGGCTGAACTGTCGGGAAAATTGTGAATTTGGGAGCAAGAGTTGTACTTCGAATTGTGATTTTTCGATGTTTTAGATTTAAGTAAAATGAAGTGCTCAGAGGAACAAATAATATACATCTTGGAGGCTCTGGCGGTGCACACACATTCATGGAATATTATGTCAAATGTGCACTTTCGCAATTTTCACTCGCACTAGACGAAGAACGACAACAGAATGACGGTCCGGGATCAGCCTATTACTGCCACAATCTTTATCGCTTTCTCCAATTGTCTGCGTTTGCACTCACTTCTCCGTTAAGTTCTTTTCTAGCGAGAAGCCTCGACTGATAGGTCAAGAGCTGGCGCGTGTTTTCCGTTTTTTACTCATAAAGTGATTTTTTTTTTAATTTTTACATTCGATGCCCCTCCCTTCTCACCGTGATTTTGTAAGGGAGAACTGCTCTCAGTCTGCTCACTCTCGTGGGTCACAACAGCTGGTTGGCGAAGGAAAGTCACCCGGCACGTCTTCTCCCCCTTGGGACTACCTTGAGCGAGACCTTGGCTCTACCGCTAATTACCTGGAGAAATGGCAATGCATTGGATGCTTTCTTTTGAAGAGACCCGCCAATGCAAATTCACTCATATCCATATTATGGAAAGATGGGACAAAATCACCTAGCGGATGCTCCTCTTTCTCTGTATTTCAGAGCGTGTGTGTGTGACTTGAGTGCGAGAAGACTCTCTCAAAACGTTTCTGCGAGCAGATACATTGCTGGAGAAAATCGCGCTTTGGTTGTTCGTAGCTTGTTAGTGTGCTGGTACACATAGTAACGGACTAGGATTTGATTTTATTATTTCGTTTTACCGGGCGCGGGAACTGCTAAGGTTATTAGTAAGTCTAGTGCATGTTTTCCTTGGGAGGTGGCGGCGACATTCCCCGCTGGATGGTGAGACCGGCGCCGATCTACACGTCGGCTGGCGGGGTTTACCCCAACCAGGTATCTCTCACCAGCGGGGCACCAACCCGGCCGGGACAAGCTCTAAGCTTGACACGACCTGTGAGGTAGTGTAGTGCTTGTAAATGTGTGTGTGTGCGTGTGTGTGTGTAAGTAAGCATAGGACAAGCATAGGAATGAACAAGGAAGAGGAAGGAAAGATCGCGCGCGAGCCTTGCCCCGGTAGTTAGGGTACTGCCCCGACATTTCCCTGGTATTGATCACAGAAGCCATGGAAAAATACGGATCAGAGCAGCCGGCCGCTAGAATTCTCCTCCAGATAGCGACTGAATTCATAGCTGTCTCGCTAGTGTCGAAAATCCGGCCACCTTGGGGATTCGAACCCTCACCTCACGTGACCGACCTAGGCCAGTAACGACCTAGAAGTTTGTGAAAGGAATTGCTAGTGTTGTATATTTCGAATCTAGTAGAAAGAAGTTCACAAGTGAGTGAATGAAACGATAGGGAAGTAATAATTTCTGAGTTTGTTACAGTCTGTAATAGGTTATAATATAAAAAAAATGTGTTCAGTCGCATAAGTTTTGCTCAAATCTGTCGTAATTTGAGGAATAAGTGTTGTACGGTAATCGTGGCTCAGAATTTGAGAGCATTGGATCATTTAAGTGGTTGTTTTGTAGACAATGCCGTTAAAATATAACGCAAAATGTCTGACCATATGTCTCATTATACCCAGTAGCCATCTATTTAGAACAAAACGTAGTTATAGTTTTTTGTCTCTATATTTCAGTAATTGCATGAAGATTTGAACCCTTGGGTAGGTTTTTAAATCTTGGATCATTATTTTTATGAAATATTTTCTTATTTTGCATTTTTTTATTTTGATTATTTTTATAGTAGTTTTCGAGCAATCATAATGCCCATAGAATTAGTGCTACGTTGAAATTTTAGCACATGTGTACTCATAACATTCTAAAATGCATGAGCCTTCCGTTTTCCTTGAAAAAGGATATAATACTACGAACGAGGAACGCAATCTTAGTGGCAAATGTTGAAATGTTTTAATGACGTTTGTGCGTCATCGTCACCGAAGACGACGTGGTCCAGCGCTGAAATGTGAGCTCTAATTGCAAACGATTTAATTTCTCCCTTCCCCGTCGCGTGCCCCGTGTTGGCGGTTTCCACGTGCGCCGGCAGCAGGAAAGCAGGGCAGGGCGGGTGGCCCCTCGCCGCCCCGGACCGGCGGAGCGCGGCGGCGGCGGCAGCGGCGTGGTGGGGCGGGCCGGGTGAGGGCGGCGGCGGCGGCGTCGTCGGCGTGCGCTGCGAACTTGACCTACCTGTGCACAAAGGAAGGGGCGCGCGGCCGGCGAGGGGTGGCAGGGTGCGCGGGGCGCGGTGCGCTGCGCCAGCTGGCGAGAGGAGCGCCGCGCTCTGCCACAGCAGCTGGATCTCCACGAGTGTGGGAGAGAGACATACACAAGATATGGAGACAAACGCGACAAAGGCGGACACAAGGGAGAGGAAGACGGACACGAGAGAGAGAGAGAGAGGGCACGAGAGAGAGAGGGAGACGGACACGAGAGAGGGGGAGACGGACACGAGAGAGAGAGGGGGAGACGGACACGAGAGAGAGGGGGGGAGACGGACTCGAGAGAGAGAGGGGGAGACGGTCACGAGAGAGGGGGAGACGGACACGAGAGAGAGAGGGGGAGACGGACACGAGAGAGAGAGGGGGAGACGGACACGAGAGAGAGAGGGGGAGACGGACACGAGAGAGAGAGGGGGAGACGGACACGAGAGAGAGGGGGGGAGACGGACACGAGAGAGAGGGGGGGAGACGGACACGAGAGAGAGGGGGGGGAGACGGACACGAGAGAGAGGGGGGGAGACGGACACGAGAGAGAGGGGGGGAGACGGACACGAGAGAGAGAGGGGGAGACGGACACGAGAGAGAGAGAGAGGGGGAGACGGACACGAGAGAGAGAGGGGGAGACGGACACGAGAGAGAGAGAGGGGGAGACGGACACGAGAGAGAGAGAGGGGAAACGGTCACGAGAGAGAGAGGGGGGAAACGGTCACGAGAGAGAGAGAGGGGAGACGGTCACGAGAGAGAGAGAGGGGAGACGGTCACGAGAGAGAGAGGGGGAGACGGTCACGAGAGAGAGAGAGAGAGAGGGAGACGGTCACGCGAGAGAGGGGGAAGACGGTCACGAGAGAGAGAGGGGGGAGACGGACACGAGAGAGAGGGAGACGGACACGAGAGAGAGAGGGAGACGAACACGAGAGAGAGAGGAGACGGACACGACAGAGAGAGGAGACGGACACGAGAGAGAGAGGGAGGGAGACGGACACGAGAGAGAGAGGGAGACGGACACGAGAGAGAGAGGGAGACGGACACGAGAGAGAGGGAGACGGACACGAGAGAGAGGGAGACGGACACGAGAGAGAGGGAGACGGACGAGAGAGGGAGACGGACACGAGAGAGAGGGAGACGGACGAGAGAGAGAGGGAGACGGACGAGAGAGAGAGGGAGACGGACGAGAGAGAGAGGGAGACGGACGAGAGAGAGAGGGAGACGGACATGAGAGAGAGAGGGAGACGGACACGAGAGAGAGAGGGAGACGGACACGAGAGAGAGAGAGAGAGGGAGACGGACACGAGAGAGAGAGGGAGACGGACACGAGAGAGAGAGGGAGACGGACACGAGAGAGAGAGGGAGACGGACACGAGAGAGAGAGAGAGAGAGGGAGACGGACACGAGAGAGAGAGAGAGAGAGGGAGACGGACACGAGAGAGAGAGGGAGACGGACACGAGAGAGAGAGGGAGACGGACACGAGAGAGAGAGGGAGACGGACACGAGAGAGAGAGGGAGACGGACACGAGAGAGAGAGGGAGACGGACACGAGAGAGAGAGGGAGACGGACACGAGAGAGAGAGGGAGACGGACACGAGAGAGAGGGAGACGGACACGAGAGAGAGAGGGAGACGGACACGAGAGAGAGAGGGAGACGGACACGGTCACGAGAGAGAGGGAGACGGACACGGTCACGAGAGAGAGGGAGACGGACACGGTCACGAGAGAGAGGGAGACGGACACGGTCACGAGAGAGAGGGAGACGGACACGGTCACGAGAGAGAGGGAGACGGACACGGTCACGAGAGAGAGGGAGACGGACACGGTCACGAGAGAGAGGGAGACGGACACGGTCACGAGAGAGAGGGAGACGGACACGGTCACGAGAGAGAGGGAGACGGACACGGTCACGAGAGAGAGGGAGACGGACACGGTCACGAGAGAGAGGGAGACGGACACGGTCACGAGAGAGAGGGAGACGGACACGGTCACGAGAGAGAGGGAGACGGACACGGTCACGAGAGAGAGGGAGACGGACACGGTCACGAGAGAGAGGGAGACGGACACGGTCACGAGAGAGAGGGAGACGGACACGGTCACGAGAGAGAGGGAGACGGACACGGTCACGAGAGAGAGGGAGACGGACACGGTCACGAGAGAGAGGGAGACGGACACGGTCACGAGAGAGAGGGAGACGGACACGGTCACGAGAGAGAGGGAGACGGACACGGTCACGAGAGAGAGGGAGACGGACACGGTCACGAGAGAGAGGGAGACGGACACGGTCACGAGAGAGAGGGAGACGGACACGGTCACGAGAGAGAGGGAGACGGACACGGTCACGAGAGAGAGGGAGACGGACACGGTCACGAGAGAGAGGGAGACGGACACGGTCACGAGAGAGAGGGAGACGGACACGGTCACGAGAGAGAGGGAGACGGACACGGTCACGAGAGAGAGGGAGACGGACACGGTCACGAGAGAGAGGGAGACGGACACGGTCACGAGAGAGAGGGAGACGGACACGGTCACGAGAGAGAGAGAAGGGGAGGTGGTCACCCGACACGACAGCTACGACACGACGGACGAGACACGATCCGATGATCATGACACACACGTTACTACACTACATAAAAAAACGCGACAGTAAAAGACGCCGCCTCCAAGGCGGCTGGACAAGGCGCATCGGACAGGGCGTGTAGAACCCTAACGAACGGGCCACGCGCGCGTTGTTTTTTTTTTCTCGTGAATGTTCTATCCTCTCTCCTTACCCTCTCATGCTCTGCACTACTGCTCATATCGGAAGACGAGTTTGGAGGTTAAAGCTTCTCCCGGCATGTGGTGGTATCCCGCTTGGGAAGTACCTGGCGGACCTCCTGTAAGACGACGACGACGTAGATCGGTGCCAGATCTCGCCCCCCAGGGGCGCACCGGCCCCGACACCAGCTCCTTTCGGGGTAAAACATTCACGCACTAATAGGTCTAATGACCATAACTGTTGACTGACCAAAAAAATCTCTATCAAATTGTGGTAAATGCTTTGTTTGAAAGTTGTTAAAGGCCCCGATTGTCACAAATGCCCTAATAAGCTTAATCGTTTTTACATGAGATATCGATACATAATACAGGGGTCCCATTATATTCGCAAAATCTTACAATTATGTTGGCCCTTTGTCGAAAAAAGGAAAAATGACTTCATGTTTTAATCTCAATAGCCTCAATGACTACGTCTTAATGTCAATTGTTTTCACACAAAAACTTGAATGTTAAAATTTCAAATAGTTTTTTTAACAGGATCTTAAAAGTACACTTGTCTTTAACTTTCACAAAATATTAATACTGCATATCTATTTTAAATTAGAAATCACAGTGTAATTGATATTACTGGGAATTATTTTTTATTACAAAAAAAAAGCTTTTAAGTGTGACAAAATCTCAGGAATGTACTCGTGCTGTAGTGAAGTCTGTGTGTAGCGAGTTTCAACGTCCCTTTCTTTATATGGAGACCTTACTTACATTCCACTCTGCAAATTGAAAATGTAAGAAAGTTTTGTTGGTATCCGATGGGAAACTAATGTCTAGGCCTTTGCTAAAATGCTACTAATTTTTGTTTGCAAAATGGTAAAAATCTGCTTCTTTCACCTCACACTCGTCTGTAACTTTTCTTCCCCGAAAGTTTTTCTTCAATTTTGGTATGTGGTAGACGTCGCAGGGTGCCCACATTCTTTGCAATCTGAGAAGTAAAGGTCCGTTGTTGTGAAGAAGGTGAAACACCCTGAGATTTCACGCACCGCATCCAACTGAAGAACCCCTCTCTTCAAAATTGAGTGAGATGTCGGCTGCAAACGTATACGAGTATCATAACAGCAATTCAAGAAAATAATATACACTTCTCAGAAGTTTCTCCCATAGATGAACGTTATCTTGGTCAGGCCGGAAACTTACGGAACCGCCTACGTACATTCACTCTCGGCTGGAAGAAAATATTCAAAAATTTCGTAGGATATTGGAGAAATATAAATTTTAAGGTGTATGTCCACGGAAAAGGGCTTTCTTTAAGATGAGTCGACAAGAACGAATGAAATTTTGTATAGAACATGAAAAAAAGTCCAGAAGTTATTTCGTGATATGAGACCAAAATATCTCTTTACGATTCGGATGAAACAAGCATAAAGAAAACCAAATGCAGCCAATGCACCTGCAAATTCAGTAAACCGTAAATCCTGGAGGTGTGTATGTCCTCTCATGGAGTATGAAATATCTACATTATCCGTGGAAAAATGGACAGATAGAAATATTAAAACATTTTAAACAACGTGAATCAATACTGAGGAAATGGAGTTGGGTGTCTATACGTATATAATGACCCCCAACATTGGGCTGATGTTTGCTAGTAGTGGCTGTTATGGATTGTACCAACGCAACTGCGAACTCCTGACCAGTTTTCTGATTTGAACCCTATTGAACATTTCAGTGTTGATTTAAAAAGGGACAACTTCAATCACTTGAACAGCTAAGATTTATTGTGAAAGAATGGAGCAAACCGGATACTGTTAGTGCAATACTTGTTGCTTCTATGCCGCAAAGGAGTAAGTGATTCTTAAGTCAGAGGAAACTCATCAGGATATTAAATTTATTTTTACAAGTGTCCTTGAGTAACTTTTTACTATATTTTATGTAGGTGAACAAACAAATTGTTGCGTAAAAAACTTCCGGTTTTGCTTAATTTACTATATGCGTTAAATTTTATGTTAATATACTTTTTCTTATTATTTACTTTGTTAAAGTAAACAAAGACAATAAAATCATGACAACAATTTTACATTAAAGTATTTCTTAAATTTGGTTGCACGAGGTAGATGGGCAAACTAGTCTATAACCCATTGTAACTCGTATACAAGCTGACGGAGTCCTGCTTTTCCTCGCTGTTTTTGTAAGTGAAAATAAGTTTCTGTTGCCATGAAATTAAACGGATCAGAGGGGAGGGCTCGCTTTTCACCAGAAAAAATAATGTATTATTAGTTTGAATATATTTAGTGTAATTTACTGCAACAGAGTTGCACGTAAACTTTAGAAATGATTGCACGTGTGGTTTGAAATTATTTTTTCAGGTTTATGTATTAATGCTGGCCGATGCGATCGCCTGCTCTGGTCCAGGGAGCCGGCGCTGGTTCCGCGCTGACTTCGTTTCACATCCGCATAGCGAGCGCGGTCTGGTGAGGGGTGGCGGAGGGATGGGGAGGGGAGGGGGAGGGGCGGTTGCTGCAGGGTGCGCGCGCTGGAAACTGGGGCGGAGGGGGCCTCGCCATCCGGGGTGGTGGTGGAGGAGAGGAGGATCGGTTTGAGGGTGCGCGTAGACATCGTGAAACATCGAGCGATTGAGCTACAGCTTCTTACGTTTCGGTCGCGCTCATGCATAATACTCGTTCCCCATGTGACGGCCTTTTATTATTATTATTATTATTATTATTATTATTATTATTATTATTATTATTATTATTATTATTATTATTTTATTATTATTTTATTATTATTATTTTATTATTATTATTTATTATTATTATTTTGTCGTCACGAATTGGCCAACTCGGGACAACGCGGACGTGCAACCCGCCGGGGCTCAATCATAGTTATCGAAGCGAAATATTAATAGGTGCACGTGACTTTTAACACAGCATTTCCGTGCTGAATCCGTTTTTACACCTAGGGTTGTTAGCTCTGGGGATGAGGTGAAATGATAATGATGGTGAAGGATGAAATGAACAATCCCAGACATACAGAGACACACGTAAACACAACCCTGCCCGAGGCGGGACTAGAATCCGCGATCCTTCGGTTCAAGACCCCCACGGCACTATTGCCTTAGCGATCTCGGCTACCTGGTACGGCATTATTATTATTATTTTTGTTAATAATAATAATAATAATATTAATATTATTAATCCCGTACAATCCCTTTCGGACAAAGGTTTCGTGAAAGTCGTGGAAAGCTCCTGAGTAGCCATCAGAGCAGCCACTTCTGATATTATGAGTTGTAGTATCTGTTAATCTTAATTAAAATTTTTGAACTTGCGTTACCTATAATTTAACACTAATATTATTTTTTTACAAAAAGACTAATCATTAATCAATAATCATTAAAACTGTAAAAGTCTATATTATTATTTGTTTATTCTCTTTAAATTGAACTTAGTTTATTTGCATATATTCAGTCCTATTTCACTTGAACTTCCCATTTATTACTCAGTTGTCACTCGCAAATCGTTGCTCTTTTTCTTCTACTGTTCTCTATTGTGTGCTAGTCGTGTCCACTGTGTCCCTGTTACACACTGCATTTTGCTGCACCAGCGTGTCTTCACACACTCCTTCCGAATCTGGGATTCCACGGTTGTGGTGTCGTGTGCCCATTAGCTGACTCTAGCCTGGCAACGTGTACTCCCCATTTCCTTTTCAATTTCTTCAGCATGGATTGGAAATCAGTTATTCCGGTAATGTTTGTTGTTTTGTTCCTTATCTTTTGTTCGATCTGTACATGTAGGGTTTTTCTTCCATCCTTCTTTGACAGACAGCAATATTTCTTTGCTTCTCTGTCAGGGCTTACGTTTGTGTTACTGGTAGAACGCAACTATCTAATATTGTTTTCTTCGTCTCAATTTTTTAAATTTTGTGAAGTATACAGAATAATGCCCAAAATTGATTCCATGCCAAAACAATTAGTCTTTCAATTTCTTCGTAAGATCTGTTGTGAAATGAGATCGTCTCTCCTACATAAATAAATGTATTAACTTGTCATTTTTTCATAATTTCGATTTACTTGTATCTCTTCTTGATTCATCATCAACTCGTCATAATATATGATTATTCGTGACTTAAAATTGTGTGGAATCTTACGGTTATTTGAAGAATTTATGTGGGTGTAATTGAGGTTATTTTGGTGCAGTAGGTTTTCTATCGAAAATTTCCATTTTCCGGAAAACTTGCCTTTTCTGCGTCTGGGCGCTCACTTCGAATATTCTGCGCTGCGCCGCTTCGAGAAACGCGCTGCAACTGCAGCTATGAAGAGGAGAGAGGGGGATCGGGGGCGACAGGAGGTGCATGGAGCAGCCATGGTGGAAATAACCAAAGCGACACCTGATTTCAATACGGAGTCTAACGGAGGAATGCTCTCGCACTCTATCCAATATCATTTTACATAAGACCCTCTTTCTTTGCTTAATTGGTGTGGCCAATTCTGAGATCATTCTACTCGTTGATCCTGTTTCAAACGAATGCATTTCACAATTTTCACAACACAGTAGGTTTGGCCTTTGACGAAGGCGTTTCTAACCGGCTATTCCTTGCACATTTATTACTGTTGTGGTTATTTTACACTGAACGTGAAAGTTGAATCATGAATGATAGCTACTTCATGTCAGCTTTTTTTTAGTTTCAAAATTCGAAAAAACTTTCATTGTTGAAAATAGTCGCCAACATTTAGCGGTTGAAGTAACATTAGAAGTCTAAACTTTGATTGAGACAATACTCTCTTCTTTATAAATTCTTATTTTTGAGTTACAAAGATTGATAAATACAATAATTTCCTGTACTCGAAAAGTCGTCTGTTCTAAAGCTGAAATGCTTCGTATAGAAATCCCGTTTGGGAGATTATACAATGGAGCAATGATTTATAATGTATCCCTGAATTATTAAGGGATACATTATACATCATTGCGAAAACGGTACAACAAACTGTTTACTGCTTCTCAAATTCAAATGATAATGCTGAAGGTGTTTGTCGTTACAAATCGATATGAATTCAGCCCACCCATCGTAACTGCCTGTCCGCCCGTTTGCCTATCATCGCTTTATCTGCCATTATGGGCCCGTCTGCCTATCATCGGGTTTGGTGTAGAACTTTAGAAGCATTCATGGTCTGTACGGGAACGGTAGAGGCCCAGAACGATAAGCGAGAAAGTCCTTGCGGAGCATTCAACGGAGCATGGTGAGGTGAAAACAAGAGGGATGTTAAACGAAGGAATGCGTGCGCAAATGCTGGTTGAGTGCAAATGCTGGTCACGAGGGTAACGATAATGAAGGACGCATAATTTCACCGCATTCGAGTAGGGCAGCCAGATTTTCCAAAAAGGATGTGAGAATTTTAATTTGAAAACAATACGATGCCTAATCACATTAAACATTTTGTTCGTTGTGTGGTAGATTTTTTAAAGTCATTACTAAAATGTTTTACTTCATTTCGCTTTTGAACTTTCCAATTGTTCACTTTAGGCCTATACCCTTGTTTTATGTTAAACAATTCTGAAAAAACTACTAAAATTTGTTAGTCTGTTGTTTACTTGTCAATGGATACAAAAATGTGTAAATATTTCAATAAATGTCCTTTAATTCACCAACCCATCGGTTGCGACCTGTTTGCAGCTTTCTCGCGAAGTAGCCCTTACCCGTTTTCCCTAGGGTTACCATACTTCCATTATGGAAAAAGAGGTCACTTCAAATAAATTGTTTTAATATAATTTATTTTTCTTAAGGAGAAAATACTTCTAACAAAGAAATACTTCAATCATTGACACCACTTTCACAGTCACACAATAGGCCTACTTCATTATCATTATTGACTTTTCTAAGTATGCCATTAAACAAAGCTTTTCTTTTAGACACCCTGCTCGAAATAGAAACACCACTGAGTAATATGAACTCCAACCGCTTGGAGAATAGTATTAACACCACAGAGCACAGAATCTATAACCAGCACTATCATACAATACGGTGTACAATATGTTGTACCTGCTGACGGCAGTGCTGTCACATTTCATGGAAAGAATCTCGTAAATGTAGATCTATGGATTCTAGCGGTTGATAGGCGATTATACAACCAATGTTATAATGTCGGGGACTTGAAAACGTTGACAAAAGACCAGTATTGATATTACATCATACGTCTAGATTGCATTTTAAAATAGTAGCCCCTTTCCAATAAGAAAAGGACATTTCGTCTTTTCTTGCAAAATTCACCCGGACAGTTTTTCTTATTTAAAAAAAGAGGGCATTACCTGGGAAAAGAGGACGAATGGTAACCCTAGTTTTCTCTCGTTGGGAACTTACCGGCCCGCGGAGCAGCCCGCGTTCCACACCGTTCTGGCCATTCGCGTGCTTCTTCCTCTGTCGGCCCCACTGCAGAGTTTGGTGGGCGTGCCCTAAGGCGCTTGCTGGTTTGAAGAAATCATGGTCGCGCACTGTACTCTTGATTTAAATGTAGTGGCCCTTCAAGGTCACGAGCTGGAAGGAAATGGGGACATTGTCTTTAATTTTCTTGGTACTGAAGCTCCCGATTGGATGACTTGTGTCCCCTAGTAGCTTAACGAAGTGAGAGCGGACCCGCCCGCAAACATTTATCAGGGCCCTCTTTATGAACGTGTAGTGTTAGAACGGGTCCCCTTTACAGAAGTAGTTTTAGTAGTACCTTAGATAATTTATAAAAAATCCCTTAAAATATACCTTCTTTTACTTGGGCCAACCCGCGTCGCGACCCGAACATTACGCCACTGCTGCCCTCCCCCTTCTTTCCGGCCGCGCGTGATCTTACCTACAGACCTTGTTATGCTCTCGTGGCTCAGTGGCAAAGTCATTTGCCTTTCACCACTGAGATTCCATGTTTCATGGTCTCCCCTGTGGTGTGGTGGAAATTGGGACTGCGGCGGATTTTCGATACCAACTAATAAGCCGGGCAGGGCACTGCCACTGAATTGGAACGCTAAGGTTCTCTGCTCTTATCAATGGTTTTCTCCCATCAATTTCAAGTTGACGTCGTAGCAGTGTCTCCCAATGCTCCTTGGTCTCAAAGTCGCTTCCTTCAGCATCCCAGTCTTCACTCCCATCATTATTGCCGGCTTATTTCTCCATATTCCTTTGATTCACCCTGAGATGTAGAACGTTTCTTGTAGCACTTCGATTTAGCGTGTCAGGTCAAAACCCAAATTGGGCTCAGCGCTATTGGAAGCAGCTCTTCTTAATGTCTTGCTGTGAGCAAGGAGAGGAAAACTTCCTTCTCCCCTCATGTTCCTCGGGTGATTTATTGGATCAGACTTGTGGTTTGGAGACAATACATTTCGTCTATTCCATTTTTGGATGGAAAAAAGTCGGTGAAAAATCGTTATCTCTAAATACGTTTCAAATCTATACCTCATCCTTTGCGAATGACATGCCAGCAATTAAAATCAGTCCGAAACTGATGTGAGAGGTAGGGTTCATAAGCAATCCCTTTCGATATAATTAACCATGCATATAAAATTATGAATTTCATAATTTCGCTGCTTAGATTTAAATAAATCACCATTAAATCACATTGTCATTAAATGCAATAACCTCCCTTACACAATTCCCTGCATCTGACGAAAATTTTTTATAGAAAGTCGTTAATTTTAGGCATTTCTTAACTACAGAATCATTCTTGTGTATCATTCTTCGCAATGATGATGATGCTTCTGGCGATCGTATCCGAGGTGATTAAAGACTTTTCAATGGGGCTCATGATGCCATTTTATTTCTAAGTTTGTTACTATTGTAACATTATGCATTATGAATGTAACGTCGAGAACTCGAGATCATTAACTGACTCATATCCAGAACAGTTGCCATGCATTTAAGATAGTAATTGACACACTTAGTTTTAGCAGTGTTTCATTATAGATAGAATTTAAGCGATACTCACTCTTTTAAACTATCAATTGCATTTTCCTTTAAGAATTTGATCTGCATCTTCGTCAGAAACGTTTCATTTATCTTCCACAGTGCGCATGCAATATTATATAAATAATCTAATACACTCGTAAACATGACTTTTCCCCAGATGAAAGGTCTATAAAAGGTGATTAATATTGTTATTCTCTGAAAAATAATGATGTTCTTTTGCATTGCTTCTAGAACTTCAAGGCGTCTTCGTATCTGTTGGACAAGTTGGTTGCACGTGAACATCTCAACACTCTTATTGTCAACCTCTACCCCGACAAGAAAGGATATTCGATCGCGCTGCGTATCCCTAACAAGCAGTCGCAAGGTAAGTTCATTCACTTTGACAGAAGCCGGAACTTACGAAATATAAAAGAAGCGAGAATATTCATTTTTTCGTTCGTACGTTCGTTTGAGGAGAAATTTTTGAAGACTTTGTGAAAAGACGAGTTTCTTTATAGAATAAAGAATGCCCTGTATATCTCATACTCATGTTCTTAATACTCGCATATGCGTGCACTGGTACACAAGCACTGTTTGGCAGTTACGAAAACTGACGTATCAATTTATCAGTTAAGTATTTATCATCGTTTTCAAATTCATCTCTTATGTCCATAAGATGGCAGAATGCTTAGGATTTTTCACATTTCTTAAGATATTCTGTATAAGTATATAAACTGATTTCATATTATAATCGTTCAATTCGAGTGGCAAAGCAAATCCTTACGGTTACAGTTAATTTAGTATAATCCTGTCGTGCGTTAGTCCGGACCGTCCAGTAACTCGACGGACGGAAAGCGACGTTACAACAAGCAAGTAAAAAAAGACATTTACAAGAGTAAAAAATAAATTCTCATTTCAGCCTTTCTGTGAATGCTAACAAACCAAGATACTTATCCTCGAGCTAGCTTAGATTTTAAACTAGTGTAAGCTTGTAAACATCTGTAAAGTGCTTCATTGAACGATAGTATATGCCTTGTCAAGTTAATAATAGTAATTAACAGAACGAGTTGATAAAGAGGGGTATAATTATAATTGTTTGAGTGGTACGTTCAAGAAAACGAGCGACGATAGGAGCGAGTATTCTTATTTACCACGAGTGCAATTATAGCCCTTGATCCACGAGTTACGCTCTTTATTTTTTCCGTTTCGTTTAAAGAATAATTTTAATTTCGAAAAATTCAAGCAAATCTTTACCATTTGAGTAATGTATTTGAAGACATCATGTTGGATCTGAGAAAGACCTATTTTAGAAGGCCGTGCAGTGTATATTTATGATCATCGTTGTGTCTTAAATAATGTTTGAAATAAGAAAGGTTTGAAAATGGAAAATATTTAATATTCTTAGAATGAAATATTAAAAGAAGCTGTCAAAGAATGAAAACATTACTTCGCTCTAAAAGTAAGATCATGTATGAGAACAACACGTGTTAAGGTTGGAAAGGAGAAATTCGTTTCAGTTCTGACTCCGACGTTTTGCTGGTGTATTTTTCAGAGCGGGTAAATACAACTGACGATTACATTTTTTATATTTGTAATATCCTAAGTCCAAATGTCTTTTACGTAACATTTTATTCATGTTAAATATTTTATGTTGTTCCGTTGCAAGGTGCAAGTTTAAGAGAATCGTTGAAGAAAAAGGAGAGATAACAGAGTTTTTAAAAGCAGTACTTATTCTTAAGCTCCTTCATTATAACGTACCATATGTAGGAAGCCATTTCTAGGTGAAAGGGCATTTAACTTTCTTCATCTCATGAACCGTCATTGGTTTCACATCAAAAATGACAGGAGAAATACTTGTTCACGTGATTCCTGCAGCCTTTCTTCATTGAGCTTCGAATACTACCATTGCCTGTCGTACGTACGTACGCACATGTGATTTTTGAACTTGTTAGATTATAATATTAATTGCAAGTCATTTTACAAAACATTACCCAATGACATTAAATCATTAAAATGTATTCATAAATGCGAATGTCAAGTAGGATGTGCTGCTTCGATGCTGAGGTAATGCATTTGGACACTTTACCACCAAAAACTAAATAATATTTACATGTATAATAATTCTAATGCGATTGTTAATTTTATATACAAAGCCTGGGTCCATGATCGCTGACTCGATTGAAATTTTCTTTCAATTTGCCTTGAAAGATTGAGCTAAAGCTATGATGCTTGGCATCTGAAAGACGTAGCATTTCTTCCTTCCAGACGTCATATACAGTTTGACGTTAAATGAAACACCGAAAAATAAAGCTAGTGATGCTACAACAGCACGTACTTTCTCGCATTATTTATAACTTACGTACTACTACATGAACTTACATTTGTGTAAGATTTGAAACGGTAAAAGTTTACGTCACAATGACTTTTATCCCATGTTATTTAGTGCATTTAGCTCAATCTGCTAAAATAGTTTAAAGAAGAAAATTGAAGCCTTTATTTCATGCAAAAAATCACTTTTGGGGAAAAAATTGCCTTTATTTCAATCAAAATTACGCGAAAACTGATATTTAAAAAAAAAATTGTACATAATCTTATTATCAGATATAATTTTTAAGACTATATTTCATTAAGAATAAAGATATCTTCAATATAGTATTTATAGGAAGACTCGAACAAAATTAAGCTTTCGCAATTTTCGAAAATTTGGGGAATTCAAAGAAGATCGGATGTCCGACATTCTTATAAGCTTTCTTTGCACTATCTGCGAAAAAATAAATAAAAAAATTGAATCCAGTTTTGAGAAAATTATTAAAATGTTCGGGCTTCATTTAAAGGACTCCCCCAAAACCAAAAAATACATTTCAAATTCAAGGGGCCACGGCATCAGACAAATCTATGCTCAATATTAATGTTGTTGAACATTCTACCTAGGGTTTAGCTGTTAGTGTTTTTCACAGACAGACATTTTACCACAAGCCAATTTTGCTGTATCAAGGACGTCTAGGACACAAAACGTGGATCCTGACTAGACAATGTGCTAGAGGAAGTTATTTACTACAAATAGGAACAAGAAATGTCCACATTATTAGACTTCGTACAATACATTTGCTGCTGAAAAATTGTTTTTCAGTGTAGGGTTACATAACTTAATGTATACTGCCAAAGTAATATGCGAGAATGTAAAACAAAACAATTTATACAAGGCTATATTTAGCTACATGTTCACTAGCAGTAATTTATGGCATATTTTTAATCCATAACAATCTGCTGTTAGTGCAGCGACATTTTGAGAAAAAAATAATTACCATGATCAGTATTTCAGTAAAATAGAATGGAACGATGGAATTCAACGTTTTTTTTAGTATCTGTGTTCATTGTCTGTCCGTTGAAATTTTGGTGTAAATTATTGAACCTCTAAGACTTCAGTAATCACTTTTTTAATCAAATGCTCCAATGTTTTTTCAATCACGCGACATGCATGTGATCATAGCGTTCTAATAGTAATTATTCATGAAATGACACCTTGGTGACTGAATTTTAGGATGTGGGTACATTACGTAAGGAATAAAACGTAAATGTTTAAGAAAGTACCTTTATGCTCCAAAATAATAAGTTGTATTTGGACATTGATATTCTCATTTGGTTTTAAAACGATGAGTTCATTCTATATGGTCGATTAAAGATCATATATTGAGAGTACGTAGACATTCGGAAATAATCGGATGTTTGATGAGAAAAAGAAGGCAAGGGTATGTTCGAAAATTGAAGTGAATCAAATCCACGAATTTTGAAACTGTATTTTTGCGTAGTCTGTAGACGGTTTCCGCATCAGTGTGTTCGTCAACCGATCGCATAGATCGCAGAAATTCACTGACGTCGCTGGCTGCAAGAGGGGACGGGGGGTGTACGTACCCCTCCCCAATATGTTCAAGTCCAGTGTGACCTAAAATTTTAATTTTTTTACTATTGACGTAAACGGCGTGTGAACTAGACCTAATTACCCATCAGTTTGCCTCCTTGCAGACGTATGATGTCGCTGAGTATGGCTGTAGCTCCCTTCGAAAACTGAATCGTACTTTCGAAGCAGCGTAGAAAAAGAATGATTGAATAATGCCGTGAATTTACCATACAAATCAATAATTGGTGAACCTTCTGTACCCAGACCAGTTAGCATATGAATTTATTGCAATGACCGATGTATGACAATCTTTGGTTCCATCAGCATTACAGTACATAATTCATTATTGCATATATCAATAAGTGTTTCTATTTTTCGTGTTGGATAGTTTTCTAAATTTATTATCAGAGTGAATTATTGAATTCATGAATATCTGCGACGTAACTTGACTTTTTCTATCCCGTGGCCCTTGTTAGCTTTAATAAATCAATTATAAAACTGTGGCTTTATTCCTAATAACTGAAATTAAATTTAAAGAAAAAAATCTGTGGACGTACTAGCATTAACTTTCTTTGCCTCTTCTCCATTAATTGCTAATAACTGAAATTAAATTAATAAGAAAAAAATCTGTGGAAGTACTAGCATTAACTTTCTTTGCCTCTTCCCCAAATAATACCTACTTGGGACACCGATGCACGCTTTTGTAAAGTCAGCGGCCCCCCCTCCCCCTTGTTTCCAAACTTCGTAGAGCAGGCCGCGCGGTGGCTGCGCGGGTGAGTGTCGCAAGAAGGCCCCGAGGAAAGCGCGCTTCCGGGCGCGGGGTCACCGCCGGATGCGGTCGCGCGCGCCGACGGCCAAACGGCTCCCGGGACCGCCGAGGCAAGAGGGCGGAGCGGGGCCAGGCCGGACTGGAGGCAGCTCGTCTCCCCGAACGGAGGCGCTCAGCATCCCCAGCTAGTGTCATGCCAGACGCGGGATGAGGGTTCTTCACGTTGAGGTGCAGAGGTCTTTTTGGATTATTGAATGTGCTTTTCAGGCAATCGCCGGTATCCGAGATGGAGAACAAATAAAACACCGGAATAAATTTAGTATTTTCACGAAAACAGTCTTCAGGAATACTGCCGTAACAGTATGTGTGTATATACATATATACACACACACGCTCACTCATATACAGTGAAACCTCTCGACAAGACCCCCCATTAAGAAGATCACCCCTTTTTGAGATCATGGAGAATCTGTGGAGTGGCATAATAACTATTCCATAAGGCCAGTGTATTTTTACCCCTTGGAAGATAGCCACCCTCTCTTCCCGATCAATGACCACGAATTTTTGTCATGCGATATCGCATGCATTTGAATGCAATATCGCATTTCCTATAAAACCAGAAAACCTGCACTGAAACAGTTAACCCGAGAGTTTGCGCACTACTTTGAGCCAAGCCGTTTCCGGAGTCTTAGTTGCAAAGTTAATTTCACAGAAGCAAAATAATACCCCAGGATTACGATAATTGGGCACCACCTTATGCCAATAACTCATTACCTGAAGAAGGACAATTCTTAAAGTACACTGTACTATTCTTTTTTGTAATAATATTAATTAAATATAGTTGATCAAATACATTTAATTCAATAAATATTTCATTTGGTGTTGCAATGCATAATGTAGTTGTGAAGCAGCAGTGAGTACAGTTTAAAAGAGTAATGTTCTCTTTGAAAAGACAACCCCTTTAAAGACCAATTTTATGATATTAATCACGTGGTCGGGGTAAAGAAGTTCCACTACATACACATGTATTTCATAAAGAAGTTACACGTGACGTTATCTCCTGAGTGGTAGGCATTCTCTCATAAATTGATGTTTTCCACAAAATCTTTGACTACACCAGAACGTGACCGGTCTCACACCAACGCAAGATAGGCTGCCATCGACTCAGAAGCACATGACAAGTGTAACTTTGTTTTTTGAAATTTTCCCTCACATCTTCATTGGTAAAAAGTCATCATCTTTGACTCGCCATGTTTTCACCACCTTTCAAGAATATTAGAGAAGCTGTTGTTTAATAACCCGACATGTGAATTGCAAATAGGTATTTAATGGCAGGCGGTCTCTTCCATGGAGCCCTATTGTCTCTGACGTCAGCTGTGTCGTAAGCATTGTCGCACTAAATATGAGAATTCAGTCGGTCGGCGCATTATAGGAATTAGGAGAACACCAAACGTAAATATTCATCTGTTTCGTATTTTGTAAGAAATGGGTGAAACGATAGTAGCATAAGGTGCAATATAGTAATTATAAAAACTGTATAACTTCACAAAAACGAGAAACTCCGCGACATTTTGTAACACCACAATTGTCGAGAAACGTGTTTCTCTGACGGATAACTAATTTACCATTTCGAAAACCGTATCTTGTCCCATTAACGTTGACAGATTTGGACATCGTGTGATAATGTGGTAAAGACATTTTCACGAGGTTATTGACAGAAACTATAGATTTTATTTTCTTGTTTGTTTGGAAACCCAATAGGGTTAAATGCCCTCCGTTTTATTTTCAACAATAACTTGTAATCTAAATACGCAAGTCTGATTATCTCGTGACATCACTCAAGACTATTATTTCCTCTCGCTTCGAAGGACTAATAAGTAAGCCAAGACATTCACGTATGTGGTGCTTGATGTGTGATATTATGATTTGAAGAAATAAATACTAAGAAAAATAACTTGTGTGTATGGGTACGATGTATACGAGTATAAGTGATCGTGCGAAGGTAAACGTGGAAAAGAGGGCTTCCTCAACGAGGAAGAAGGCAAGCTGTGCCGCCGATGTTTCCACTGTTAGCACGGATCGTTGTAGAAAATGGTTTGTGACGTGCAACAAATATGATTGAAGATTGGTATTCCAAATTTCAGGAATTAATACATCACATCACATCACATTGCAAATTTTTGAAACACATCAGTTAGTTTCAAAGAAATAATGAAGTGTTTACTGCCTTTGCCGAATTAATGGTGTGCCTTGTAAGTCGGTTTTTAATTGCAATAAATCTAATTGCAATGATATATGAAGGGAGGTTGTGAGGATGGTGGCCAACTACTAAGAATAGAAAAATCCTCGAGAAATACGCATTTATTGAGATTTGGAACTATAGTCTAATGATACGAGTACAAGCTTCTGAAATAGAATAGGAATAGGATTAATTTCTTTACAATATTTAAATTGTCAAATAATGAATCACAGCAATTTACATTCGTAGAATTGAAATACATTGGTAACTTTGTGTGATTTAGACGAATTTGAATATAAAACAACGATATTTGACTTATCTTAGACATTTTGTACATAATACACGTCTTCGATATCTGGCCAATTAGACGAAAATCTATTGCGGATTTAGATAGATCAAAACGTGAATTAAATTTTTTAAAAACTTTTCTTAGACCTTCCAACCTATGAAAGAGTGGAAGTGCCGGTTGTTAAGTTGCCTCAGAAATAGGCGTAAATGAGGCGGGATTGGAATGGCAAATAATCATTGTAGATTATTTAATTAGAGATGTCGAACCGTAGAGCCAGTGACGTTGATGGAGCGAATATAATTGCAAATGAGACTAAGTCTCTAGTTCGACACTCTTACACACTTTATAACATTCCTGCTTGGGCATTCCTTATTTGAACGTAGTAGTTCAGTTGTCACTATATTATCATGTTCTTATAATTGCCAAAAAGTATTTCGTTTTTTTTTTTTTTTTTGGTTCGTTCTCAGAGTCACAGATACGAGATGAAAACGTTTAGAGTAATTTTCAAAATTCTCCTTAAAAACATACACAAACCAACAAACACCACCACTATACGAAGTCTCACTGATAATCTCGGGGAGCTTTGCATACCCGGAATATCAAACATTTCGTATTCATGTTCTATAACGGTACGAACTTTATTATTACAGAACTTTATCAATGCCCAGTTCAATACAGGACGATTGCTATTCGAACCCTAGTCTCATATAAACCCACAAATTTGTGTGTTACGTCGTTTGTATGCCAATAAAATAGATTTACTCTCCGGTGGTGCTTAGCAATGTGCATGTTTGATTTGGGTCACCGTAACTAGTTTCTGGACGAAACGAAATAACAGATTTTGACGACAACTTGCTGTGCAGTCGCGAAGCGTTTCGCAGCGAAATGACGTAAGAAGTAAGTTTATGTACACACCCCGAATATCGTAGAAACATAGACGGAATCGTATTTTCGTTACCTTCTGGTACTAAATTTATTACATGGCATTGATGTTCCAGGATTAGTTCCTTCGTCCTTCGATTAGTGGATCGTAGATACAGTTCTAAAAGCTCAGCGTACGTGGAGACTGATCTTGTTCACAAATAATGCTATGTAGGTGAAACTTTTTTAAATGACGCTTAATTAATGTATGTGCTTCGAGAGGCACAATTCGATCTAGATTTTTTTAAATTATCTTTAATTTTTTTTTTTATTTCTGGAGAAATAAAATTTAATGTTCTGGAGAACATTAAATCGCGAGCGAGAGCTTAACGCGCGCGCGTGTATGTGTGTGTGTGTGTGTGTGTGTGTGCGTGTGTGTGTGCGCGCGCGCGCGTATGTGTGCGTGTATGCGTGCATGCGTGCGCGCGCGAAACAGTGGCAGGGAGACTGGCCGGAGGATTCGAGGGCAGCTGATCGCCAGCGGTCGTCGTCATTGGGAGTTCCGCCTGCGAAGTGGCATGGCCGCGGTCGATACCACGCTGCGCGCGCGCGCGTGCGTGCAGGCACTTTTCTCCGGCCCCACGTGGGCTTCGTCTTCGCGCACTTCCGGCCAAACCAACGGGGGGCGTCGTCCCCCTGAATATCTACCGCGTTAAAAATATATATTTTTATTTAAAGTAATATTTTTTTATTTATCTTCGTGTTATATTTTTTATAATTAACTGGAACATTTATTCGTCTTTATTGTAATAATTTTTATTCAGCTTCAACTAAAGGCACGTAAAGAGCCTACCAGGCCTAGTGAAGAGCTCCCTCGTTCTCCCTGCACATTACTCCGAGATAGCCCATGGGCGCTGTCGGTCCTGTCCTGTCCGGCCCCTTGCTTGTACGTACCGGTGCTCTGGGTGAGAGAACCAACTCTTGAGTTACACGTAGGCAGACCTCGCACAATAATTCTGGGTGCTTGAACTGCTACGGTTTTTTCTTTGCGTAAGTGTAGTACACGATTTACCCTGGGTGGTGGCTATGTTCCTCCCCCGCTAGAATTAGAGATCCGACGCTGACCTGCACGTCGGCTGGCGTGGTTTTCCGCCTCCAAATTGCTCCGTCATCGGGGCACCGCCCCGGCCGAGACAAGCTCGAAGATCCCTACTGGTTACCCGACATGTGGTATACGACAAGTGTATACGATTGTGCGTTGGGTATCAGAGGAGAGGAGTGGTCCAGGATGAGAAAGGAATGATCGCTCTCTGTCCGGGTCCCATTTGTTAGTAACGAAAATGTGGAGAAGCCACGAAAAACTTCTGATGTTCCAGCTAGATTTCTCTTCGGTTGAATGCGATCTTGCTGTTTACCCAAAGTCGAAAATGCGACGCCGTCGGGATACTAAGCCTAGGACTTCAGAGAAGAGACTGCAGAGATAACGGTAATATTGCCTCTGAGCCATGTCAGTCGGTGTGAGGGAGAAGAATTAAGATACAGAGGTGGTATATAAGGGGCTGGGAGTGACCTAATGCCACAAACACATCTTAAGCCTTACGCGAGGTTCGAATCTACAGCTACAGTTACTGCTTACTTCGATGCACGTGTCTAAAGCACCTACGGCACGAGGCCAGCAGATTTTACTATACTACGATTTGAACGGTTTTGTAAAATAATAAGTGTCTGGATCCGTGTAAACATTCCGCACTTTGTATGTCGTACACATAGTTCCGAAGATAAGCTTCATATAGGACCCCATCTTCAGATGGACAACCGCAGAACTGTACTTTAAATTATTATAGGCCCACAATGACAGGTCCGTTGACGCGTCAATTCAATTTTACATAGATTTCGATGTTTTACTCGATTCTGATCAACTGTACATGCTGTGGAGTAGAGGTACCCAGAAGAGCTAAATGTCTAAAAACGTAATAGAATGCTCAAAAGGGTCTTATTTTGTAGAATACTTCATAAGAAATATAACCCCGGCTCCATCTCCCCTTCTCGTGTTTTCTTGTAATAATTGTATTAAAAGAAAATACTGGAAGCGTATGTTTAAAGACAATCCCATTTGTGTGTATTTTTTTATTTGTCGTACTACGTTTATGTAGTAAATAGTAAAAGTATTCTATTAGTACTGCGGCGGAAATCGGCAACTATATTTAAAATAAAAAAGCACGGTAAAGAAAATAGTACTGGACCCATTTTCTGCAATCTCTTTGGAACTTCTAAAATTGAAACAAAATACAAGAGTACATTACGGATGATGGAGATTTTTTATCAAATGAAATTATTGTAAAAACAGTGGATCTTTAAATACGTTCATGTACATTTTTTGAAAAGAAAACCAACTATTATTGGCGTAATTCCTGCGTGAAGTTAATGCAATTTATTAAAAAATATCAGTAACTCCTCAGATTGTTTCCCCTCTGTTAGAGCAAAGAACGCTTAAAAATTGCGCAGGTGTCATTTTCGTTGAAATTTGAATGTTTGAAAATTGCTTATGATAGAAATAATGTGAGAAACCACGAGTTTGTTAAGCGTCGGAGATGTTTGAGTCCTACCGGTAGTTATGTTCAACGAGCGACCGGTCGTAACGGGTTTTGCATGTTGACTTGAAGGGCCTGAATTCGAATCTCAGCCGGGAGGGAAAAAACTGCTGGTTGGGAACACTTTTGCACGTTTTTAATATTGCTTAACTGTTACAAATAATGTATGTGTAATGTGCGTGCTGTTGTAGCACTACTAGTTGTGGATCCACCTGGAAGAGAACTGTTCAGCTATCGCGATAGTGACATGGCTCGTTGAAATATAAGCGCTAAATTTAAAATTTCACATCGGTAATTTTGTTCCGGATTGGGAACACTCGCAGAGGAAAGCATTGTGACAGTGAGGCGATCCCCGAGTGAAATAACATGTCGGTACCCGCGAAACGTTAAACCATTGAGTTCCAATTTGAGAAACATCCGCACTGGCCGTTAATTTGGGTATTATAATATTACGTTATCGTTACATTCTATACGAGGAAGTATCTGCTGTTGTAGCCCTCGCTAGCTGCGAGTGGTGGTGGATTTACAGTCCGTGAAGGGTATCATCCCGAACACCATTGTTAAAAAACCTTAAGATCCTATGCATGCACAATGCGACTTATAATAAAAGTTCAGATAGTGTGAAACAAATCTCAGTTCTGAAAGATTGCGAATTATCTAGTCGCTTTAAATAAATCCATCCCAACAATGGACAGTCACAGTACAATTGCCGGGGTTCAATGATGCAGCGTGTTAGTGTCTAAAAAATGACTGGAGTTGCGAATGTTGTTACAAATGGGTGCATCAAAGAGGCTCACGATTCATTTGTTTCCTTTTACATCGATTTAGAATAAGAAAGCTTGTTTTCTCCTCTTTGCCTTGAAATTTAATGCTCCTTAAATTTTGGACGTACGAACAAAAATTTTTGGAATAATTGTCCTACACAAATGATGAGAGTCAGTTCCTGAATTTGGAAGGAATTAGGCCTCGTTAGCCTTGCTTTGTACATTTTTAATGCAGACTTGTAATTACCGTGCACAGAGAGACGCATTATACACTTCGTTTGCCGACTTAACGTGGTTTATCAAGTGTTAAGAGCATTGGTCACGTCGTTTCGCACGTGCCTTTAGTGGGAAGTAAAGGGAACAACCCTTAGACCTGCTTCCGAAACTCTCGTGAAGGCAGTTCGTGTTTCTCTCTCGCCCCCACGTAACGTAAAGGGGTGGGGTTATGGGACACGGACCCGTCCTCTATTTTAATCGGATGTAACTGTATCCAGAAATCTTTTCTCCTCTACCAGTTCTTATTCAGATATTACTTTTGAATTTACACGATATAAAATGTCGAATGACCGTACTCACACCTTACTATGTGTTTTCTAGTTACTCTTACCGAATGGCATGTGGCTTGAAAATGGGGCACAATCAAATCGCGTGTATGTGTTAATTGCGTTCAGATCATGTAATACCATCCAAGTAGGGGATCAGGCAATAAGGGGCAGATGCTGCCCGCGATGGAGCGCGCAGGTAGCATTCAGCTGGGGCCGAAACTTGAATGGAAGCTTCCGCGATCGATATGTGGGTCGTAGGAATCGGTAGCGTCGCTGCAGCTATAGTTACGCGGTCGCGAGGCCGAGTCCGGCCCTGACGCGACACATCATCCCGGCGCCCTTTCCTCCGGTGTTGACCAGGACTAGAATTCAATCGAGATGCAGTGTTAAGTACGTTCGATGACGTTATTACCGTGAATCTGCGTTCCGTTGGTCGGTCAAAGGGCAGGGGCGGCCGCGAGAGTTTAACGAGATCATATGGTCCATCTGCCGAAACGTCGCGCAACGTCACGTTCGATTTGCTTGGCGATGCTTCTAATTAAAGGGAGATCGAAAAAAACTAACAAAACTCGAAATTTGTAAAATTGAGGTATTTTATCAACTCATAATACAAAATGCCATCTTGACAGCGATGGTAGTTCATTAATTCAAATATTATTTTCTACAAGGTTTCCGTTTAGTATATGGATTTTAAGGAAAGTGCCTGTTTGTGGGTATGGGAGCTAAATCGCTTAAAGCGGATGATGCTTTCGAATAGTTACCACGATACATCTGTTGAACATCATTCGGATGTATACCATATTCAAAAAAGGCGATGATACGAGAATTCTACAGAATCGCTTCTCGTACTAATTTGTTCTCTTTTGAGTCGAGTCTACCTTTTACGGGAGTGCACAACCCCCTCCCTGCTCCTGTCTATCGGCACTTAAAGGACCTGCCAGGCCTCCCTGCAGGGGCTGTCAGGTTTTCAATTGTAGAAAAATCCGGGTTTTGAAACAACATGAGACCTGCACCATTTTCTTAAACGTCCTTCAGACTATCCAACTACAAAATTTAATCATCGATGGAGCCTTTTTTTTTGAAAATTTTGAAAATGTCCCAGGAGTTAATGTAAAGTATACCCCAAATTTAAAATATTGGTTTCAAGTCCAAGGGGCCGCGACATCAGCCAGATCGATTGAGGAATATCAATTTTGCAGAAAATTGGCTGAACGGTTTAGCCGCTAGCGTTGTTCACAGACATTTTGCCGCCACCGATTTTTCGGAATCAAGGACCCACAAAACGGACTCCTGCTACACCACACGTTATAGAATTTTTTTTCTTCTGAATTTAGCAACTGAATTAGTCCACTTTTTCATTACCAGGCCCCTGTAATAAGAGTTTTTTCTACCGAAAATTCGTAGGGTTTTTTTTTCTTTTTTTTTTTTTCTTTTCATATTCGCAGTATTACGTAACTTTCTTTTCTTAAGCGCGAGAAAGAAAAAAGAACATTCAACCTTAGTTGCAAACAGTTATAGTGTAAGGAATTCCCGTGGTTATGTTCCTTTCCAACTCTGCAGAAATTTTTGTACTGGACATGCGTGATTTTTAGCAGCAAATGCATTATTTGGAACAGAAAAGGATTTGCCGCTCTATTGAATATAACTCGATCGTTGTATAAAAACTAAAATTCGTCAGAGCATATAAAATGAGTAGATTTTAAATTCATAATTAATGAGTATATTTCAAACTACATCAATGATTTTTTACAAACAAAATTGGCAGCGAGGGTTATTTATGTTCAGGAAGTTACACAGATGCACAGGATATACACAGGTGTGTCTTGGTGTTTCTTTGAGAAATATTGTAATTTTGAAGAAACTTCTTCTGCAGTTTAACAGATGAATTACATCACAGACATGTCCGCCGCTGTGGAGATCCGAAGGATAGATTTGGTGTACAAGAAATGAAATTCAATAATGATAAGAATGTGTAAATTGATACTATTTCACTACTAGCTTATCAGTCATCACCCAACTTCACAGCTACGTGTCGCCACTGGTGTTGAAATGACTTCATAGCCTTCGCCTCCATAGAATCAATGCAGCTACTTTAGAATTGTCTTCTACCAACATCGCACTAATTAATGAACGAATTTCTCAAAATTTAATTACTTGATAAAATATGAAGTATTTACTTAAGGTCTCAGTTAACACAATGGGGTAGTTCTATTTCCTGTTATATATTAAGGAAATGGTGTTTCATTAATGAGACATTCTTTTTCAATTTTTTTTCTCTTTTTTCTGTTCCATAAGAATTTAAAAACTAGTGGTGCTACAGAATGGCACAGGCATTCCCGTATTAGTTTTCCATATCCTTTTGTCTCGGCTAGCCACTCGGACTTGCCACATTACTCTTGCCAGCTGCCATTCATCACCGCCCAAAGTACATTTTTTTGAAATTTTCTTACTTTTTCGGTTTCGTAATAGAATGGAAATATTATTTTAATAATATTAAAGGACAGTAAAACCTCGTTCTCAACGGCAATTTTCTTTGAAAAATTTGTTGCTGTTTTTAAGAAAATGGCGTTTAAGCGCTACTGTAAATTCGAAATTTGATCCTCTTTTCGCAGAAAAGTTTCGAAAAACTTCAAATGAAGTCATTTAAAGCACTTCCAGTCAAAAATGCAATAGTGTTTGCAAGTTGTTTGGAAATGTAGAGATATTTATAAAAATGGCATTGGTGTAATTTTTGAAAATACAAAAGAATACAGAAAAATTAATTCTATGTCATCTTAGTGTAATTATCACTATGAGGTGGAAAAGCTTGAAGAAAAAATTTGGAGCCAATTTTGAGAAAATGGCGTTTGAGAGTTTCTGAAAATGTGGAATTTTGAGCTCATTTTCTCAGAAAAATGTTGAGTTATCGAGAAACTTTATCTAACATTATTTAAAGCTTATGCACTCATAAATATATCAATGTGAACAAATCGCCGCTAATTTAAATATTAACGACGTGAGAGACAAGTCAAAAAATAACATTTTTGTGCGTTTTGAAGAAAAAACACACAAAAGAATTGAGCAATAAGACGTTTATGTTATCTTTTTTTTAATTGCAAATATTTCACGTAGTGTTGCTCGAAAACGACTAAAATTTTCGAAAAATGTACGTAACCTTCTTGAAAGAACTGATTGTGAAAGAAAAGTCTCTACCTTCAATTTTGTAGTAAGAGGAAGACGCCGCAAAGAATACAAACTTATGCAATTTTCGAAAATTCACAGTGAACCATGAAAATCGAACCTATGCTACCTTTATAACTGTATTTTACTCTACTCGTACTCGAAATTTAAAGTAAAAATTTGGAGCGGTGTTTGAGAAAATTTTGAAAATATCCGGGGGTCTTCATGTAAAGTACCCCCAAATTTTATAGAAGATTTTTCAAAATCGCGGCGCCTTGAGCGGAGCCAGATTGACCGGGGAATATCCATTTCGGAAAAAATTGCACGTATGGTTTAGGCAAGGGTTGTCCAAGGGCGGTCCGCGGTGCCATTTATTGGGGCCCGCGAAAGGTTATTTGTCAATAAAAGAGAGACCCTTGCATCCATGGCGGTCGAGAACATTGTGCGCCTAGCGCACGCGCGCTGCCGGAGTCAACTCTTCGTTTATGTAGAAATATATGAAGTTTACATTTAAGAATTTTTTTTTCGTGTAAATTCAGAAATTCAATATCATCCTGTGTGTTTCATTGCGTTATGCATGGTAAAGCCTGACATCACGCATGGTTTCACCCCCTCTCCCTCCGTTTCAGAGCAGCCAAGCAAACTGCCGAGATCAAGTCGGGGCCATGTGTGGATCGCCGGCAACCATATTAAAGGTGTTAGATACGGCCCTTGAGGCCTTGTAAGTTAGACATTCGTGGTTTAGTCGCTAGTGGTGTTGAGACTGACGGACGGATGGACGGAGTTTTGAAAAGAACAAATTTTTCGGTATCGGGGGACCCAAAAACGTGTATTTCCGTTGAAAACACGAAATTGATTTTCCGCAGCATTACAAAACTGTTGCTCTTACTTCGTATTTTACTTTGTTTATACGTGTGTATATAAGAAAGTAAAAACCACTTTTTCGGTATCGGGGGACTTCAAATTGTGTATTGTCGTTGAAATCTCGAAATCGTTTTTGCGCAGTATTACTTTGCCTATACTATGTAAATTACTCCGTATATACGTATGTATACGAGAAAGTATCTTGCGGTGCTCCGATTTGAAATTCTCAAAAATTTTGGAAATTCAATGAAAATCAGACCTGCGACATTTTTATAATTGAACTTTGCACCACCACCCCTCCCGCCAAATCAGCAATTTTTTAGAACATTTTGTTTGAAAATTGCCATTACTGCACGTAAAATTGCGCGGCAACACTTGACTTCTTGGCTGTCTGGGTGACGCCGCGTCCTCGGCCAAGGACGCGGATGCTTACGTGTATACTACTCATATTTTCAAAAATTGTGCATGAACGTATCTAAAGATCAAATTTTGTATAGCAGATTTTGTTAAGAAAAATCCTTCGCAACTAAATGAAAACAAGAAATCTCTATTATTAATATTGTAGTTGTATGAAGACGCCGAAAACGTTTTAAAATTTCGTAATTTTAGAAAATTCAAAGAATTTACGACAATCGGACATGGACCTTTCTTTTAAGCGTACTTTGCTCCGTGGGAAGGGGCAAATTAACGGAAAAATTTGGTACCATTTGTGAGAAATGTCCTTCATGTAAGGAACCTCCAAAAATCAAAGTATCCGTTTCAAATGCAAAGGTCCGCGACATCAGCTAGTTCGATTGGGAAATATAATTTTTTGTGCAAATCCTGCGCACGGTTTAACCGTTAGTATTGTTCAAAGACAGACGGTTAATGGTTTTTCCGTAAGCACATTTTTCTGTTTCAAAGGCCTGAAAACATGGATTCTGACCACACGTATTAGAGGAAGTACATGTAATTTACTACATACAAGAAAAATAATTATCGGTACTAAGGACCTACAATACAAATTTTCTCACGAAAATCGCCGTTTTTATCTGCAATATTACACAGCTTTGCCAACCTGGTTGGCCGAGGTGGCGAAGAGCGTGAACTGACTCAGCGCTTCGGTCCAAAGGGTCGCGGGTGCGAGTCCCGGCTTGGGCATGGTTGTTTGTCCCTTGTCTCTTATGTATGTTGTTGCGGTAATGTTACGTAAAGACGATTACGATACTTAGAGACACGACAATGCAGAATCAAGTGTGCACGAACTCTGGAGACCTAGAGAAATTACTAATGAAAAATGTACGAAGCTAACAATTGAAAATAATTGATTCTTTAAAGGACAAATAAATACATTCAATTTTCAGTTTGTTAATTTTTGCTATATCTCTAAGTTAATAAAATCAGTGTGGGGAAATTCTATTTAATGATATCATCGGCTATAATGACCCTCTGATATAGTGAACCAAACATATTAGTCGTCTCCCCAGAAGTTTACTATAACCGGAATTGACTGTACTATGTGCGAATATGACGAGAAAGTGAAGCATGAACGTTTTTGTGTTTATAAGACGCCCTTTTTAGATGATCGTAAGAAAAATATTTTAATAACCCATCTCCCAGTAACTTCAAAAATATAGGCTAGAATATTCGGAACTCCTTGCGATGAAAACGCATATGTCACGCCTTGTCACTGGAATCTTATGATTATGATTAAACAAGCCGTGTAATGCCTGGCAAGAAATGTTACGTATCCATGGGGCAAAACGGAATTTGAATAGGTATAACAACGGGTCAGATTTCCTACTAGCAAAATAAGCACTTGCCTTGTCCCTGGCATTTGAATAGGTATAACAACGGGTCAGATTTCCTACTAGCAAAATAAGCACTTGCCCTGTCCCCCAGCCATGGGGAGAGGGTAGTGCCGCCTGGAAAAAATGCATCAAATATTCGAAAAAAACGCCTTCAAATATGTTTGTGTCTGTAAAGTTGTTGTTACTAAATATCGCACATCAACTGATCGCACTGTAGAACCCCTGATGGGCATATCCCAGGGTTCGAGTCTCGACGGTGGCAGAATTTTCGACACCAGCTACGTAGCAAGGTCGCACGGCCTGGAGAAGAATTCTAGCGGCCGGCTGCTCTGTTCCGCAGTTTCCCGTGGTTTCGCTGATCAACACAACCGAATGCTGGAGCAGTATCCTAACGAACCGGCCACGTTCCGCGCGCTATGTTTCCTTCTTTTCCTTTTTCTTACCTCACCTCTTACTTACACACACGCACACGCACTACTATACATGCCGGGAGACCAGTCGGGAGCTTAGACCTTGTTCCAAGTGGAGCTGCTGGTGGGAGATACGTGGTCAGAGAAAACCCCGCAAGCCGACAGGTAGATCACCGTTACCTCCTGCAATAAAAAACGTGCACTACACTTACTGAACTAATGACCTTAGCAGTTGGCGCGCCCTGAATGAATGAATGAATGAATGAATGAATCAATCAATCAATCAATCAATATGCTTCACTCTTATCCATTACACTGCCTGCTGTGGTTTCATGCCCGACACATGAAAAAGTTAAACTTCTCGAGTTTTTGAAAATCAAAAGGCTCTAATGAAAGTTGACGTATGCCTTGTTATTAGAGCAAGTAATTTTAAAAAAGTTAGATGGTTTTGAGAAAAATATGTTTCGTATTTATTTTAAAATGTCACAATTTCAATCAAACGTATGTAAAACTACTTATATTTTGATGAAAAAAGAGTTTTATCAATATTTATCTGATTTTATTTTGATGATTGAGATTACTACATTTTCTGCTTGGGATATTTGTTTACATTTCCTGCTTGGGATGTTAGATAATTGTTGATCTGAAAAGCATACATTTTCTCTTATTTTTAGCTACAACAGCCACAGAATCAACAGCAAGTGGACAGTCTGCATCAACATCATCAGTGGGAGGAACACCAGCAGCACCAGCATCACCAGCAACACCTCCCTCTGTAGCATCATCAGTAACAGCAACAACTACAACTACAACCTCATCTGCAACCACAACAACTTCCTCAAGTGCAGTAGCAGCAACATCAGCCACTTCAACTCCTACTTCTGGCCCTAGTGCAAGTGCTAGCAACTCTCCAGCCAACCAAGCCAGCGAAATGCTCATTGAGACTGTGCGGTGGCCCTACAGCGAGGATGAGCTTCTGCGCTGTGTGGACAATGAGGAGCTTCCTCCATTTCTGCTTCAGCTGCTGGAGGAGTCCCAAGCAGATATTTTTTATGAGGGCTGCATTATTGCTGAAGTGAGGGACTATCGTAACGCTTACCCCCATACTTCATTTAGCACCCATCATGTTCTTCTGAGGCCCACAAATCAGGTAAGGTTTCGTAAAACTGTAGAGAATGTTCAAAATTTACTCTCTTTTTTGGTGTAAGTCAGAAGCCAGAAGTTTTAACAGCAATGATGTGCTGCACTTGCTGGTATATAGGATTGACTCAAAACTTTCAATGTTCTTTACATTGTCCTCTCTTTCTCTTCCTTTTTCTCTTTCTTTTTGTCTCTTTTTTTTCTCACATTCTCTTTCTTTTTCACTCTTTTTTTCTTTTTTTACTTTCAAAGAAAAGGTTTTAAAGTTTTGAATTATGTTTTTTTTATCATTTGGTAATTATATTTGGTTATCTTCCGTATATGCCAGCAATAGCATTCTAGTACTACTTTTGTTAATGTTGCTCTCTTATGAGATGATTTATTTCAATTGATTACCATTGGGAAAATCTGACACAGTTGTCTACTGTACTGGTTCTCTGTAATGTTTCAGATGTGTTACAACCATGTTCAGAACTCTTCAATTTATTGTATTATTATTGATATTTTTTTAATGGATAAACATTTTAGTGTGTAAACTTTCCATTTCACATGTTCAATTACATTTTCTGTTGACGGTATTACAAGAAGTGCAGTAATTATTGATATTATAGCAATATAAATTTTCTTTCACAATATCCATAAGTTCATTCAGCGGAGTGTTTCGGAAATAAGCTGTATTGATACCCCTCTCACTCCCTCTCTCTCCCTCTCACTCCCTCTCTCCCTCTCTCCCTCTCTCCCTCTCTCCCTCTCACTCCCTCTCTCTCCCCCCTCTCCCTCTCCCTTCCTCTCACTCCCTCTCTCCCTCTCACTCCCTCTATCTTCCTCTCTGTCCCTCTCTCTTCCTCTCTCTCCCTTTCTCTTCCTCTCACTCCGTCTCACTCCCTCTCTTCCTCTGTCCCTCTCTCCCCCTCTCTCTCCCTCTCTCTTTCTCTCACTCCCTCTCCCCCTCTCACTCCATCTCCCCCTCTCTCCCCCTCTCTCCCCCTCTCTCCCCCCTCTCCCCCTCTCCCCCCTCTCTCCCCCCTCTCTCTCCCTCCCTCTCTCTCTCTCCCTCCCTCTCCCTCCCTCTCTCTCCCTCCCTCTCTCTCCCTCCCTCTCTCCCCCTCTCTCTTTCTCTCTCTGTTTCTCTTAAAGTTACGAAGTAAGTGAAGAAAGTAAATATTATTTTGAATTTTTGTATCTTTAATTAGCACTGGAATTTTATAATTCCTTTTGTGAATATTGTAAATTGAAAGTCAATTTTCCACAACTTACAAAGAGTGTGACTTTTGTTTATGTGTACGTTTAGCAGGAAATGTGAGAATAGGTTTGTATTTTGATATTTTTTAGTGTGTTTATATTTATAATAAAATTTTATTCTTTTTGCCCATATAGAGTCTGGTGACTGACCTGCGAATGTTAACATCGCAAGGAGATTGGACGTACGAGGAAAAATTGGCTCTGGAAAGCCAGCTTTTGCTTGCTACACAAGGCCCTCTTTGCCTGGATCCCTCCCCTGCTGTTGCGATTGCTGCTACACGGCTGCGTTATAGTGCTCAACCTCTCAATACAGAGCCAATTCGACGTTGTGCTCGACGTTATTCCCAGGTATGAATTGCTGAGTGTCTTAATTATTTGTGGGTCCAACTTCACATTTTATTTTTGAATTGAGCTATCAATTTATTTTTCATACTATTGTGTAGTAAGTACTATGAAAAATGCACAAAATATTTAAATTTTTTTGTAATGACCAAAATAATGAATGAAGGAGATGAATAATGAATCATCCGAAATAATGACTTATAATTTAGTTGACTGTTCCACTTGTGAAATCAACACCAATAGTGTTAAACTATACATCTTTATCTACCGATCAAGATGATGAATCTCAAAACATTGCATTTTCTGATCACTTCCTCTCTGCTCGCGAAGCAGAAGATGTGTTACATCACCGGAAATGCAGTTGCATGCACTAGTAGTGTGAACACAATATAATTAATATTTAACACATTCTGAAACTTTTGTGAGATAATTTCAATTCATGAATTAGTCTATCAAATACCAACATATATTGGAAATTTTTAGATAAAATCCCGATACAAGATTTGGGAATTTATCAGAAATTTGCACTGCCCTTATGGTATTATTCATGATAATTTGTTGTATCTGAGATAAATGTTGTGAACAATGTAATTAATGAATTTAGGATGCATCTTTTCATTATACCATTAATGTTTTCTCTTAATATGTTTTGCCATTACTGATACATTACTCACAAAAAGATAAACATCTTTTGTTCGTTCGTAGGCTTCCGCAAGCGAGTCAATACATTCTTGGCGATCCAGGATGAGCCGCGTCTTGGTCAATTGTGCCAAAATTTGGCCATTTTGCAGTGGCCTTCTTCAGAGCTATACTGCTGGTATGCTGCTAGAATGCGGTATAGCTCTGAACAGCAAGGTGGCCAAAACATTGGCACAATTGACCGAGACGCGGCTCATTCCAGATAGCCAAGAATGTATAAACATCTTTCATTTATTCGTTGAGGTAGTGCAGAAGCAGGAGCTTTTGACCGAGATCAGGGTACAAGTCCTGACAGTGGCAGTGAAGTTTTTTCACAAGCTGCAGGGGTGCCCAGAGGGTAGGGGGCAGCAAGGGCAATGGGCCGCTGTTCCAAACTTAATTGGAGCTCGGAATTTTTTCTTTCTTTTTCTTTTCTTTTCTCTTTTCTTTCCTTTTGTTATCATTTTTTTCTTTTTTCCTTCTTTTTTTCTCTCTTTTTTTCTTTTCTTCTTTTCATTCAAACCTTAAAAGAATGGATTTAATCTAATTAACATTAACCACTAGGAAGTTAGGAAGTTATTTCTGTTGCATGGAGAGTTGAATTTTGTTAGATATTGGAAGGGAGGGGAACTTTTGTTTGATATACCCCCCTCCCCCCTTAGTGGATCTACTGCCCCAGGCCTCTTGTTTTTCTGTGGCCAGTTCCTCTGTTAAATATTTTCTGTGGTTTCTCCAATCAATACCAGGGGGAGTCTAGAGCAGTTCCTAGGCCACAGATTGTGTGCTATCTTTTTTTTTTGTCATGGTTCCCTCTTCATCCCTTGCATATAAATGTACACTCACATTAGATTAGATTAGATTTATTTAGTCAAAAAAAGAGTAAAAACTGTGTGATGTATGGGGGAGAAGATCATTAAATCAGATCACATGTATTACAAGATCACACATATCAATAGCTTAAAGCTTATCCTAGACAGTACTCGTTGAGAGAAGATTCCTGAAGGTGTGGGAAAATCCTGCAAACTGACATGTAGGTCAGCACTGGATCTCACAAGCCAGAGGCAACAATCTCTTGGCACATAACCTGCACTACACTTACAGGTCTAATGACCTAAGAAGGTTGACATGTGTTGAAATAATTATTTCTTACTCGGTAAACATTAAGTATGTTGAAAAGAATGTGATGAAAGGCCTCTCTTATTGTACCAAGAGTCAATTGAGAATGACTAGTTTCATCAGTGAAAAACAAAATAATCTCTTATAAAAATATAATTTTTAAAATATATGTCAGCTTCTTAGCTGAAAAAAATTAGTTCCTCCTGTATATTAAAATAAGAAAAGCTTATATTCAGTTAAATGATGTTAATTAAATATTGAACATTATTACTTAAATGGTTTTGAATAGTAGAAGACATGTATTTATTGGAGTGAGAAAAGTGACAAAGAGATACTACTCACAAATTTCCATTCACTCTATTGTAACAGGTGGCCATTAATCGCAAACGCAAGTTGGACCAGTTCTCTGCCAATCCTCATCTGCCTCTACATGACTTCTTAAGTCGGAGGCGAGCTCGCCTTCGTACCTTAAATCCAGCTGCTACTGCCACTTCAACCTCTGCTGGTGCTGCTGCTGGTGCTGCTGCAACCACTGCGTCTTCACCTGCAGCTTCCACGTCCACTGCAGTTCCTGCCTCTAAGCTTCTTAAAAAGGTATAATTTCATTTTTTGTTCAAATATGTTTAAGTTACTTGTGTTAATTTTATAGGAAAAATTTTGAAGCCAAATTTCTGAGAGAGCTTAAGAAAAGTCAAACTATTTCCATTTAAAAAATAAGCATGTTTGAAGGGGAACAAACCTTGTTTGGTTTCCTTTAATGTAAGAAGAGGAAATTTTTCTTGACGATCTGTTTTTGAAGGAAAAAAATAATTTAGATAGCCATAGTTAATCTTTCATGAGTTTTACTGTTTTAGAACCTAGGACTTCCTAAAATAAGCAGTATAAATTGGCATGAACGTGAAATAATGGGCATGAACTTGAATGGGCAGTAAATAATGGGCATGAAAAGGAATCCAGGAAGCATCAAGAACTCTTTTTCGCTTACAATTTTTTTCTACAAAGAAAATTAAATTTGAGTTTTAACACTTGTGACTGGTTATTGCATTAATTTTCTTTTGCTCTCCTGAGGCAGAACTCAGTCTGGATAATTTGGAAAACATTTGAATGTTTTCTGTCGCTGTTGAATGGTTTCAATTACACCAGCACACTTTTTGTTTGGCTTGCATAGGGTGAAAAGATATTTTTACCCACTGGTATTTTTAGGCCAAGTTTTTGATTGTTATTGGAAAGTCATGAAATGTATTGGTAATTAATTTGGAGAGCATTTAGAAGAGTAGGATTAAATTGAAGCTAGAAATGGAATATAAATCCAAACCCTAGGTATAAACACAATTTAGAGGGCTTAAAAATTATATTTTTTCTTTTTCATCCTATCGCACCTTTTTGTGTTGGGTGTAGTAGTTTGACTGAAGATTAAGAAATTCATTTTCAAAAACACACCCAAATATATGTATTATTTTAGATGAAACCTTCTTTTGCCAAGAAAGAATTTTTTAATTTGTATGAGAGATTCTATAAATGGGAGAAACTATCATAAGTGTTTGAGGCAATTTTCTTTGTGGGTGATGAATCTCAACTTCCACAATCAAATTCAGATAAATATTTATTAATATGAAATGAATGCCTTCCTGATTGTAGGATTGAGACCAAAATGATATATAGCATGCCTCTATACATCCCCAGAATACATTTGAAACCAATTTAAGCAAGATAATAGTAGAAATTATGCATTTGCTGTATTGCTTTGTTTTGTGCAGCCGGGTGAAAATGGGCCTGTGCTGCCAGCACCACCTCCTGTACCAATGGACCTCATGCCAGATAACCTGACACCTCCTAGCACAGGAGTGGCAGATGTATTACGCTTGGCTCGTCCTCTGGAAAGGCCCCCAGAGACAAATGATTGTGCTCCTCGGTTAGTGGAGGAGTACATATTGGAGACTGACCGAGAACAGGGACGTGTCTACCATGTGAAGTTGTCAATACTCCAGCGACCATCAAATTCGGAATTCCTAGGCGAATTATACTTAGATCGCGATTATCGTGAAGGCCAACGTAATGGTTCATCTTGCAGGTAAGCTTTCCTTGGCTTTGAAGAATTTAACCTTTTTGTGAAATATTCTATTTAAGGAAAGGATTTGAAAACAAGTCTGAAAATTATACTTTGGAAATATTTTTTGATGTAAATTCAAGGGAGGTATTCTTTGGTTTGAAGTCATCACAACAATAAAATCTATTATACATAGATCATGCAAATTTGTTTATTTTATCAAGAGTTATTCTACACATTAAACTTTAGTGTATAGATGGTTTTCTGTATTATGCAGAAGGCTATTTTTTTTCTTCTGAATGTGAAACAAAAATCTGGATTGAAAATTAATGTCTATGGTGTTTCAGATTTACACTAGGTACAAGAGCTCATGCAAACCAGTATATTCAACAGTTCCGTGAAATTTTCACTGATGAAGGAAGGAAATCGGTCCGAATCACACACCTTGTGCCTGGTCAGCCTCCTCGTGTTCGATGCACTCCTCGCATGTTGGAGCGTGATGCAAAGCATCAGGTAAGCATTTGCAATGCAAATGAAAGCTTTGTATGTTATTATAGTTTTTATTATTATTGGTTTTTGATTGTTTTTATTATTATTTTTATCATCATCATTTTAGAGTTTTGTTGTGAAGGAATTCTTCAGCATTAATGATAACGGATTAGTTTTTGTGCAGTATTGCAATTTAATTTGTCAAAGCTTCTGTAGCAGGAGGTTTTCAAGCAGTTGCAATGTAGAATATACCCATCGTTTTATTCAGATGATTTCTTGTGTTAATAACTTTTCACCTCTTCCCAAAATGCTCACTCGATTCCTACATTTGTTCAGGCTCAGTTGCAGGCGCAAGCTGCCCAGCATGCAGCAGCTCAGCAAGCTGCAGCTCAACAGGCTGCAGTTCAGCAAGTCTCAACTCAGCAAATTTCTGTTCAGCAGTCTCCAGCTCAGGTGAATCAAGTTCAGCAAATACAAGTACAACAAGTACAAGTTCAGCAAGTGCAACAGGTCCAACAAGTGCTCTCTGGTCAGCCAGTTCAAGTACATGTGCAGCAAACAGGACAGCAGTCTCCCATGTCTACCGCAACAGTACTTCAGACAGTTCACCAGAACCATGTTTCTGTGCAGCAACAATTGCAGGCTGCACCACAACAGTCAGCACAAGTCTTCAATGTTTTGTCACCACCAACTGCAAGTGCTGTTAGCATCCAGTCCCTCAGCCCCGTTGCATCTAGCACAGTGGTTCCGACTACTGTTCTTGCAAACGGTTCTCTTGGACCAGTAGTGCTGCCAAATTGCTTACCACACAATGGTCCTGTTACTGCAAGTTCACCACTTAGTGTAAGTTCATCATCACTGGGAGGTGTTTTATTCCATGAATTAACAATTTTTTGAACAGTTTTGCATGCTCAGTTGCTTTGAATCCTAAATGTATTGAACACATAAGTGTAGTATTTAATGTTAATTTGGGCATAAGGAGTCAAATAGGATACAAGGAAAATATATTTCGGTTGCTTGGGGAGAGAAAAATTATATTTGGAGTGAAGAAGTACATGAAATCCGCTTAATTGATACCTTGTGTATTAGAAACAAATGAGATATAACATGCTTTTGAGATTATTAAAGTATTCTTAGATTTTATACAAAAATTTGATCAAGATGAAAACAAAGAGATTTTAAAATATGGAGATTAGCAGATTCTGAAAATTATTGAGATTTTAAATTGTATTTCATACAGTTGACACATCTCAGAAACCAGTAGAGTTATAATATTGGACACTTTCTTGTATTATTGGTAACTGTAATGTAATGTTATAATATTGCTATTTGTATCCTGCACATCAAAACATACCAACCCAATGAGAGGTAAAAAAAAATTATAATTTTTGAAAATTCAAAAATTTAAAACCTTTTTGCCAATGAATCACTTATTTTGCTATGTGCTTTCACAAAGTTTAAAGAAACAAAAGGATTATTTGTTTCAACAAGGAATGAATCTCAGTGCACAAGTTCCTGGATTGAATGTGCCTAGACCACTTGCCTACTATTGTACTGTCTGGATATAAGCTTACAGGTGATTCTTAGTATGTGTGTAATCTCCCTGCCTATCAGTCAACCTTGGTCAGACAAACCTGACAAATTGACAGACAGACGCATGTATGGAAAGGTGGCTGGAAGGGCAAATGGACAGGCTGACGGATGGATGGGTAAATGGTGAGCTGACCAATGAATAGAAGGGCAAATGGATGGGTGGGTGAATAGACCAACTGATTACAGGGCATTGGATAAAGAGCATTGAGGTCTTCAGCTGAAGTCACATTGGACACAAGTTCTGTTAACCAAATTAATGTAATTTCATTTTTGTATTAAACATGAGGCTTTGAAGGAGGCCAGGACACTCAGGAAGTAACATTCTTCACCTAATAGAGAATTCAGAATGGTTTTGGAAAAATTGAAAATGCTACACTCACCCCTTGCCAAAATGACATGTGTGTGAAGCCACCTTAATGGCGTATTTGAAAGAATATACTGCCAAGTCTTATAATTTTAGAATACAGGTGCCAATGATTACAGGATTCTTAAACCTTCACAAATTAAAATTTAAGCACTCTTAATGTTATAAAAAAGAGTTCCAGGCCTGCATATTTTTAATGGAATTTTAATTTCCAGATTCTAAAACCTGGGGATTTTTTCTGATTTACTTGAAGCTATTCACAGTTTAGGTGTATTTCTATTGATTTTCATAACATCATTGAAATGTCGTCTTGGCTGTCTGGCTGTTTATATCACTGGAATGTCTTTTAATGACTGTGCCTTGTCTTGTGTTTAGGTGAATGTGAGCTAGATTATCTACAATATTTAGTAAACTCTAAAATATACATGCACAAGACAAAGACATCTTATTTATATCAATTAATAAGTTTTTAAAGTGACTTCTGGAGGTGACTTTGCAAATGAATTTGACTGTTTCTTTTGTGATACAAAAATGAAACTTAAGTGGAAGTTTATTTCGTTAAATAATTGTGCCATAAGTATAAGGGAATGTGTGTGCAGTAAGCAATGTGTTTAATTTCTTTAGCTTCTGTAGATGTAGATGTGTTGTGAAGGTTTGGTTACATGGACTTCCTCAAGGATAGAATGCTGTTAGTATGTAACTGCCAACATAATTGCCTTAAAAATTCCGAGAAATTTAATTGGTTATTCAGTCATGTTTGTGCCACATGATATGAACAGTTCTTGTGTTTCACAGAGAAGAATTTCCAGAACACAATAGTTTTCCTCTTTTCTCTGACTGTGCTCCAAAAGGGATATAGACTGTCATACTGTCATGTAGACGGCATTGATTACTTTAGACTGTATTGTTAATTGACTACTTTTTGTTTAAAAACCTTTTCTCACTGATTGGAATGCCCTTTTATGCATATTATCCACATATTTTTTTAATTTTTATTATGTAATACAGTAAAATCTGTCTTAAGGCAGAATATGGTTGAGGTGGAAATCTGCCTTCACCAGAAAAATATCTTGGAAGGGATTATTTTCCAATGCAAAATACACTGGATAAGCTGGAAACCTGCCTAATGCAGAAACAGAATGGAATTTTTAATATGACAGTATTAAAATTTCTGATTAAGATGGGAAACAAATATTGTTTTAAAATTAAACATTGACTTCTAAATGTGGGGACATTGTACCAAGAGATAATCAGGCATCCTCCTTTTGCTTTCTCAGCTACTTCCATCAGAACCTTGTATTTCCCAGTCTACTCATGTGAAAGATGCTGTTTATTTATAATAGCGCCGACCTTCTTAAGGCCATGTAAGGGACAGAGAGACTCGAAGAGCAATCCTTCAACAGTTCTTGCAATGTGTGCATTGGGTTCAGTGGTTCTCAACGTTTACTGTTGTTCAGTTCGCTGAGTTGTAGATATTGTGTTAATCAAGGGTTTATGATGTCATATCACAAATTCAAAATGTTAACTCTTGGTGATAAAATTAGACTAATTGAAGAACATGAACAAAGCAACACTTCAGTGAGGATTTTAATAAAGAAATTTAAAGTTGGGAAAACTCAAGTGTGTGACACCTTAAAAACAAAGATAAAATCAAAAATGAGTGGTTAAAAGAAATTTTTTATAGATAGTTGCCACAATATTCATGAGGATCTAGGCAAATTCCCAAAGCTATGTTCTATCTATTCCTACAAATATTGATGAAAATAATATTTCTCTTACTTGTTAAGGAGTTCTTTCTTTTGTGTTGTTGTTTCTTTAATATGTAGTTTTTAGGTGAGATAAATTATTCCATGCATAAATTATTCCAACTTTGAACTATTGTGTTTTCTGAATTGACAGTTTTTATTGCAAACGTGTACAAGACGGAATTAAATGTAAGTCCCAAATGATTCTGGCTTAGACAGATTTTACTGTACCATGCCTTGTGGACAAAGGAATATCTTTGATATTTAATGAATGAGTCCTCTTATATTGTGAACTTACCTGTTGACAACCTGATAGAAACTGCATTTAAACAACAGAAACTCAATTAAGCATCCTGACAGAAACTGCATTTTTAGATGTAATCAAAACTATGAGATTGATGAAGAAACACCAACTTACTGCAATTTTATTGATCAGAGATTTTGTATCATTGATATCACCCATAAAATTCTCTTGATTTCATTCATCTCTCAAAGTGAATTCATGATGTGTAAACTTTGTGAGTTGTGATTTCTTGAATTTTCAGGAATGTGCAATCAGTTGGCCAAGTTTTATAAAGGTGATAGTAAAACATGAAATGTAAGCAATAGCATAATCAGGGGACTCCTAAATTCCCAGTAATTGGTACCAGGTAACTCAATTAAACAATTAGAATGCAATATAGGATGTGAAAATTCCATTTAACAGTCAGTATTAAGGAAATAAGAATGTGTGTGTTAGAGAAGTGTCCATTAACTAGAAATCTGCGAGAACAAATGAAAAATAGACTATTATGTTAGAAAAATGTTTTTTCTGAAACATAAACTTGAAACATAATTGTTCAGGAGCAACACTTATTGAATACAACACTATAGGAAAGTGAAAGGCAAAATCAAAGATGCTCTCGTGGCTCAGTGGCAAAGTCTTTTGCCTTTCACCACTAAGGTTCCGGGTTCGATTCCAATAGAACCCCGTAGAACCTAGTGTGAAATTTGTTACGACAAAATGAGTTTGCACGGTTCACAATGGAGGATTACTCCTGCGCTGGTATTAATGGAGGATTACTCCAAACCGCTCAATATGTCTTGGAGACGTGTTGCATTAATTTAGGATGCAACAAATAATAATAATAATAAAAAAAAGGCCCATCAATCAGCTATGACTCCACTCATTGACCTCATGAGAAATTGAACATGATCATTATTAATCTTGAAATTGAAAGAGAAGGGAAATGACAAACAAGCTTGATGGTTGTCTGATAGTGGGAAAACAAATATATTGCCAATCTAAATAAATCGGTGATTGTTGGGTCAGATCCCAAATTGGTAAAATATGTGTTATAAAAAATGTGTAAAAAGCAATGGATTCACTCTGGAACTGTGAAACTCTTCATTGTAGAGAGATATTACAAGAAGTGTAACTGGAATATAAAAAATCTAACACCTGAAAACTCAACATTTTGATAGTGAGAAGGGAAATATGTTCTTGGCTGAGCAATTGTTACTCTTCTCAGCTTTGGCTCCCTAAAGCAATTATAAAGCCTCCCTTACTCAGAAATAATATGTATATTTTTTAAGGTTTCTTTCATTGAAAATATTTTAAAGAATTTTTGTATTATATGTATGGGGTGTGAACTTTGATGTGTATGTCTATCACAAATATATAATGTCCTATTGTAAATCTGCTTGAATTGCTGCAGCAACAGCAACAAACACAGCAGCTGCAGCAACCACAACAGCAGCAATTACAGAAACCTCAGCAGCAGCAACCCCAATCGACTTCAGGAAGTCCTGTTGCTAGATCCAAAACGTCAAGTTCTGTCTGGCAAGCAGCTGCAATAAGTGCAATAGCAAAAGGTCTGATGAACTCAGCCCAGCAGTACCAACAGGAACGTGCTGCAGGTGAATATGTATTGTTTATTATTTTTGTAACATTCATGCTAGTTATTTATTAACTAGTGCACCAGCAATGCTTCGCTCTAGTAGTGTATTACACATCACACACTACTGATCACTGGATTTCTGCTAAGTCCTACTTTAAACATGGTTTTCTAGTATCCTATGGTTGAAACATTCTCCCTCAAAGGGGGTAGCAGAATGAGATAGGGAAAACCGTCCCTGAAGATAAAAAAAATTTTAAGTTAAAAATTGTAATTGAAGTTTAAAAAATATTTTTTTCGCCGTATTTAAATCAATCTAATTGATCTAAAATGATTTTTCAGCTTCTTATACAAGTTTAATTTTTTTTACCACATTACGCCAGTGAATATTGACTTTAATCATCCTTGTGATTTTCTAAAGAAGATAAAGATGTTTCGAGAATTTTTTCAAGCATTTATATCTTGTTTTGACCCTTACAAACAAGAAGGGAAAAATAGAAAAATAATCCTTTTTTACTTCGTTCTTTAAGAATATGTCATGTTCTAATGCAGATCATAAAAAGGGCTCAATACAAATTGTAACCCTGTAAATTCTCTACAGTTTCCCAAAATTTCAACATTTTATCTTATAATTTGCACCCGACAGCTCTATTTAAAACAGTAATTTAATAGTTGCTTATTTATTTTATTAATTTTTGTAGTTTTTATATTTGGTGTTAATAAGAAAAAATTATTAATGGTAAGAAAATTGTAAGAGTAATATTATAATCCCTTGTGATTTTAATATTGAATGATGTGATGAATGAATAAATAATGAATGATAAAAACGAATACACCAAGTTTTTCAATAATCTTTAAAAAATAATGGAGGTAAATTTCGAAACTTGAGAAAGATCTTTGAAACCAATATGTATTCTATCACATACAAAAATATTTAAAAACAATCTGCCAAATAGTTTGTATAAAACAATTTCTTGAACCTCAGAAATATCTCAAAACTGCTAAAAGTAATTATTTATAATATCCAAAAAAATAATTGTTTTCCCGTCAATAATTTTGTTTTTTGTTTCACGTCTTTTTCATTGGCACAGTTTTATCCTTTTCTGAGTTTCAGCATCTAAAATTATATAATTTCCTCATCAATATTAGACTTGGGCACTAAACATTTCAACTAGGAAAACCCACCAGTAGATTTATATTGTTTTTCAATTGATCAAGTTTTTTCAGTATACTTACTTCTTTATTACAGCAATTGCAATAAATTACATTTCCATCCGTCCTCAGACAATCGTCTGTTGTTTTAGAAGTGTTGCTATCGAAACCTTAGAAGAAGCCATTTTATAATTAACTCCACAATTAATAAAACTTGGTGTTAATCCTCTATTGCACGCAAGAAGACTGAGAGTCTTACTGGGCGGATTTTGATGACCTAAAACATCGCCAAAAATTATCAATAAAATGCTCTTAAAAATGTTTTTAAAATGCCCTAAAAGCTAAAAAGAAGTGACTTAAAAAATGTTATCAAAACCAGTTTAGATGAACTACTCGAGGCATTGGATTTAGTACATATGTAATCATGACCTCTTCTATTCGTTCATGGGAACTTGGTTTTCAAACTTTTAGTGTAGTGTTCTTTACCAGGAAATCTCTGTCTTTAGTTATCCTAAAATCAGCTGAACTGACAATGGCGTTGATAGGCATGACAGGAACCTTAGTTTACAGACTCGCAATGGCAGACATTATGATTTCTAGAAATGAAATAGGCTATTCAGGAATTCTGTGGAGAACGTTTGTGGCATCTAGTAAATATGATTTGAAGCAAGTACCATTAAAATGATACAAAAATTGATGAAACCAGCAAAAAATATATTGAAATGACCAGAAAAAGTAAAATATGACTTATTAATCAAAATCAATGAAAAATGCAAAAAAATAAATATTTAAATAAATAAAAAACAAAATTAAAAAATATTATTTTTTTAAATGGGTCATTTCCTTTTGTCATAACATAAAATTAATTTCTAAACTACACATCATCTTGTACATCATCATCATCAGTATGTTACTAAGCAGCATTTTGGTTTTTAGAGAGAGAAAATGATATTTCATTAAAATCCGCCACTAATTATTAGATTTCGGAAAAATATGTAGTTTGAAATGTCAAAATATGTACGTAAATATGTAATGAAAACTAAGAATGTGTAATAAATAAGTAAAATCTGTTATAATATGTAATATTAAAAAACTCTAAAATACATATAATATACAAAATTACATTCATCAAAAAAATCCTAAACAAATTTTAAAAAGAATACAAACATTTTAAAAATCATTTTGAGAGCACAAGTTGATGCACACTTTGCACCACACAACTTTCCTGTCAGTAGTAGAAGCTTCATCTGTTGTTATCTAGGACCGTAACTTAGCAGCCAGACTAAACGCAATAGAAGCCATCAGTCAAACTGGCAGTATCTACGACCAGCAAACAATTACTGCGATGTGTCGCATTTTATCAAATTGTTACATGTAGGCTATTGCCAAAGTTTCTGGGAAATAAAAGTTAATTGTCACAAAATGTAGCATCAGTGATACTTTTCACGCGTACGAAAATGGTCTCAGTCGCCACAGACGAGCACTTCCCTCACTCAGTGTGAGATAACTGAAGCAGGTGTGCTACAGGACTGTAAGAAGTAATAATGTAGGAAAAAATGCTGATTGAAAAAAACAAATTTCCTTACAAAATATTTAATAAAATTGAAGAATAGTGATTGAATAAAAAAATAATTTGTCAAAATAGCAAAATATGTAAACGAAACGTATGTAACGAAAAAATTGGATATTGTGTTACGTCTGCGATTTGCCAAGATTACAATTTTCAGAACGGTGAGAAGAAAAACAAAAAATATGTAATTACATAAAAATCTGGTCTCTACTAATTATCATTTTTCATTGAGATTTTGTCTGAAATTTCTGTCATAATACATATGTCTTTAGTTAAAAAGGAAATTGAACATTTCATCTGAGAATTGCCTTATGACATGTAAACCATATTTAAGACATCATTTTCCGAGCAACGTCAGGTCATCATTGTGTCTTCTCATAAGTGCTTTCCAACCTTTAGGACTACTTTTCATGGCCAGTGACTGCAAAGTAATCTCCAAATGTGGAAGTTTTTATAAACATTTTGATTCTTCGTTTATTTGTGCAATTATTTTTGTGTTGATAATTTATATTTTAAGTATGTTTGAATTTATGTCTTAAGCATTTTGATTTCACTGTTTCATTGAAAGAAATAACACATTTTGATGGGCTATACATTAATTCATTAATCTTTCTGTTTTAGCTGTTGCTGTAGCTAATGCTAACTCTGCAAACTCAACGAATACTGGTAATGTAAGTGCAACAAGTATTGGTAATGTGAGCTTAGTAAATAATCCAGGAACCTCAATAGCTAGTGGCATATCAAGTTCAACATCAAGTAATGCAGCTATTTTGAGCCTTTTGAATAGTGGACCGGCTCATAGTGTCAATCATACTACTGTTCCTATAAATGCTCAGTCAATACAACAACAGCAACAGCAACAACAACAGCTTCAGCAGCAGCAACAACAGCACTTGCAACAACAATTACAGCAATTACAACAGCAGCATCAACATCAATCAATCCAACCTCAGCCGACCCAAATCCAGCAGCAAGTGTCACAACCTCAGATAAACACAAAACTGGTGGCTCAGAAAGTAACTCTTAGCAATCTTCTGAACTCCCGCCTACTAAACCATAGCACTTCTGCATCTGTGACATCTGGAAGCCAACAGCAGCGAGTACCCACCTTAGCTGCAGCATTGGGAGCACCCCTTGCCACAGCCTCCAACCCTCAATCCCAGCAGCAAGCCTCTCAATCACAGCAGGTGCAGCAACAAGGGTTTACTCTCTCTCAGAATGTTGGTTTTCCCACCGCTGGTACAGGTACGTTTGCCCACTTTGAAATATCACGTTCAATTTTGTCTTTCATCAATCAATGTGTGTGTGTGTGTCGCATTCTAGGGGGTAGATTCCATTGTAGTCAGACCTCTGGGGTAGTTAGTTTGCTATATTATCGTTTAGGTAAGGAGTTAGATTCATTGTTGAGGTCTTTAATTCTGTGGTCACAGGGTAAAAGTTCTTAAGTCAAAAATCTTAGTTTGGAGAAAACAAGGATTAGATTATTGAAACATGAGCTATATGAAGCCATTTAGCTATATTTTCCAATGCTTTTTGACGTTAATGAGGCAACATGAATTCGGTCATTTTACTAAAATAAAATACAGATATTTAACTTGTTGTTTCAGTACTTAACCCAATTTTGTCAAAAATTGACTGAAGAACTTTTACCCCTGGACGACAGAATTATTACAATCTTCTTCAGTCCTTATTGACAATTTTATTTCCTAATTGAATGTTTACAAAACAATTCATATCCATCCCCACGCATAATTGATTTGTGAAAACTTCAGTATTCTTACAGCCTCACACTCGTGCATTTGCAGCAACATACTGAAAGTTGAACTAGTTAAACAAAACTCTTTGTCTTTGGTTTTTCTGTGGAAAGGACTGCAAGTTCAGAAAATTCTGCAGAGCTTGTTTGAAACATTGCCATTTCAAAAGCTGAACGTATTTTAACTTGAACCTGCAGCAGAAAATTAATGTAATATGAAATTACATATCATTAGTTAAATGCACTTACTATTCATTTTTATATTCATAAATTGTTTCTTCAATTATTTTCAATTTACTCTGGGTTCTCCTATTGACTCCTCATTGGAGTTTTCAAGGTTCAAATGGCATTGGTATGTAACTATTAATTACCTTAACTGTGCTGGTGTTTGTTGAATTTTGAATTTCTTTGTTATTTTCTTCACATACTAATATTTAGAGCTTGTCTACATTTAACCTCAGTAGTAGTTGTAGAAGCAGTTAAGAATACAATGATTTAATTTCAAATTTTAATTGTGCAGTGAAGGTACGAGGTGTTGCAGTGCCAGGCAAAGGAATGTCTGGAACTGTCACTCTTAACCATTCAGGAAGGATTTTAAATGCCAGCTCAGTGGCAGGGACAAGTTCTCCAAATCGAAGGTTGACAACAGTCTCTTCGGCTGGTGTTTCACCATCGAGTGACAGCAACTCAAGTCTTGGGCCAACAATGCCTGGATTGTCAGCATTGCTGGCTGGTGAGTATAGAAAAGCAAGCAATCAAGGATATTTGTTATTTACAAGTTTGAAAATTGTTATTGCTGTGAAACCTTCATAACTGAAATCAGGAAGAGGGAATTAAAAGATTTAAAGTTAGTGAATACTTTGAGGTTGAAGTTACAAAGAGGATAAAAGGGATTTAAAAGAAAAAATGGAGTCCTAGAACTACTGTGCGCTCTTGTTTACCTATAAAAATGGACTATGTGATTTAGTGCTAAAATATTTCAAAAAATTCACAAGAAGTGAAGTTCTTATTGTTGTGCAAAACTTTGAAAGACAGACAAATAATTGAAATGCATGCAAGATTAAACATAGGGAAATATGTAATATTACTGACGTTTAATATAAAAAATTTGGAAGCACTTGGATTTCTCTCTTCAAGAATGACCTTTATCTGAGACTATGTAAAATTTTGTTTGTAAATTAAATTTGTCCATTATACAGTATCAATTAATAATGATACAGAGAATATTGATTCTTTTATCTTAATATATGCATGATATTCAAGTATTTATTTTTATAAATAACTTAACTGATTGTGAACAATTACATTATAATCTGAAGCAAATCTTCAGTGGTGCAATGAGAATAAATTGAGACTAAATTCCAACAAATGTCAATTTTTTATCAATTTAGACGTCAAATTATTGATATGTAATTAATTCGACTATACTTTTAGATAATAGAAAGCTACTATGTCGATAACAAGGATCTGAGTGTTGTTCAAATTACATATCGAAGAAATAGTTAATGAAGCTAATAAAGCTCTTGGCTACATTTTGAGATTAGGTACAAGAATTAAATCTATTCATCCAATTAAATGTGAAAACTTGATGCATTTGTTTCACCAAAACTAGAATATGCCTTACTTACATGATCTCCAGAAACAAGTAAAAGGATATCTTGTAATGAAAAATGCCATTGAAGATTTTTTTAAGATTTTAAACCATAAAGAATGTGGTGCCTATCCACCAAGAGGAGGAGATATGACATATCTTCACGATAAATTTGATTTAACTGCTAGAACACCGAAGAGAAATTATGTGTAACATATACTTATTGCAAGTAATTCATGGCATGATATATTTTCCATATTTGTATAGCCACGACCACTTTGTATTCAATCTGGATTGAATAAATCACACAGTTCTGTTAGTTGTGATCATTTTGGAATAATAGCTCTCATTGAATGTTTTTGAAGTGCATTTTAAAGGGAACTATAGTTCTTTCAACTGCAGTTGATGTATCATAAAAAGAAGAATACAACTAAATATCATGAGTTATTTTTAAAAGTAATTCGAGTTGGTTGTTGCCATGTGATTTCAAAATCTAAATCTTGTCCATCCAAAATTTTGTGCATTGTTGCTATTGTGGGCTGTGCAACAGTTTACTGTGCTTTGCAAGAGTATGTTAAGTTAACTGCCAATGGATCAGGTGTCCTTGACCTGGTCCCAGTGATTGCCTTTCTGAAAACTATTGTTTAACCAAACCCTACCAATAATTTGCTTATTTATTTTAAGATTTCCTTCATACTTTGCTACACTGACAGAATTTGTGTAATACTTTTTGTAATGTATTTTGATAAGGTAGATAATTTGGAAATTATTGGTAATGTTTATGGTTGATGGGACACCCATATTAATTTGATGTGTTACCATAGATTTGTGTTTAGAATTATGATTTAAATTGCAGTAGCCTTATTTCTAAATGTTTCTGAGAGGGATTTCTTTTATAGGTTCACCTTCTGCTGATAACCCCATCCCAGGAGCATCCACAACAGCGTCTCCTGCACTCATGGAGAGGCTTGCTGCTGCCACAGCGCCTCCCACCCCAGGGCCTGCAGGATCCCCTGGCACCCCAGTGAATCACCCGCACACTCCATCCCCCAAAGCAGCCACTCCTTCCAAGATTCTTCAAAGCCCACCACCCACTCCCACAACACCTGTCCCTGCTGCTACCCCTACTCCTGCTTCCACACCCACGCAGACAAGTGTGAATGTAAACGTCCAAGGCTTAAGCCTTGCGAGTTTGCAAGGTGCTGTTGCCTCGTTCCCTGGCTTGCAGGTGAGAAACGAGAGAAGAGCAGAGCTTTTGTAGAGCAATTGCTTTCGTCTACTAGAATGTTTCAATGTTTCTCCTTGTTCTATTGGGAAAAATGTAGGTATCTTCATCAATCATCCTTATCACCATCACAATAACAATCAACATTACTATTACTATCAAAATTATTAGGACTGTTAATTTATTAATATTCATTTTTTATTATTCATTATTATGCTTTTTTTGTATGAGGTAAAGTAGTATTCAAAGCTCAAGATGATGTCAGGCATTGTTTCCCTTTCAACAAATTGAATTGATTGTCATTCAGACGTATAGATTCAGCTGTGATGAAACTATGTAATTACATCATGGATTCATCATTGATAAATGAATTATTGGCCATATTTATAGCCATTTTTGGTTTTGTTTTTAGATGTTAGGAAAAGGACTCAGTGTGATTTTGTACAAAAATATTGATGAAAAGGATTGCAATAAATTGCTCAAATATTAGGAGAATATACCTTTATTATTATAATTTTTCGTAATCTTTACAAAGTTGCCTGCCCTACTTGGCTTTGAAAAATGTACTGTAAGAAAAGAAAAATTATGAAAGACGATGTGCCCTATAAAAACAAAAATCTTTCATGCCAAATTAATGTAGTAAAACAAGTATGTTGTGCAGTATTTTTCTAATAGGAACATTGACTTTAGAGGTGTTATTTTGGTAATGTCAGAATATTTTGGTATTCCCATCTTTATATTTAAGGACTAAATGAAGAGGATTTTGTTGGGCATAAACACTGATTTTTTTTAATATAAAGTTCTTGAGATTAGAGCAGAGACATTCCATTATTATAGGTATGACTCATACCCACAGTTATAATATAAAATGGATTGTGAAATGAAACTAAATTTCTTTATTTACAGAATATTGTACACTTTGTGTTACAGTAAATACAAAGTGTATATGAAAGTAAAACACTGTCAGGCCTCATTCAAAATAATCATAATCAAATCGTGACATTATATTTGTGTTAGCAAATCATTTGTTTTCATGTGAAGTTTCAGGAACCAAAAATCTTCTTAATACAACATTTGCGCCACAATAATTTTTTAGTGAACGTTTTATTGATTGGCAAGTGGTTGTTAATGAATGTGATGGCTTGACTATTAAACAAAAATTAAAAAAGAATGTATAACTGTCCTACCTGACAGAGGTGCCATGATAATTTGAATTAGAAGTAAATACATTTTTTATATGTTTAGAAAGATAAAAGCCACTCTGTGCATACAGAGTGGGTTTAGTGCTGGATGCTCATGTACTGATAATATTTTTGTTATCAGACTAGTGATTGACAAACTACTTGCCCATCATTTAGAAACTCACCTGGTATTCAAAGATTTAAGAAGAGCCTGGGACACTGTTCCATTAAATAAGCTCTGGTTGGCCATGGAGAGAAAAGATGTTAAGATGTACTTACTGAAAGCTGTTAAAAACCTATATAGCAGAAATATAAGCCAAATTAAAATTAAAAGAAACCTTTTCAAACCATTTTCTGCAAATAAATGTTTGCAGCAAGTGTAATGTATAGCTCGTATTCTACATTTTATTTAAATGAAACTTTGAAAAACTGGAGGAGAAAATCCTGCATTGTGGGTATTAAATTTGATAATTCAATGCTCTATTCTCTTAATTATGCAGATGACCAAGTTATCTTCATTGAAGAGGAAGACAATATTTTGTATATGTTGCAAAGCCTTCATGAAGAGTATTTAAATTGGGGCTTGAAATAAATTTTAATAAAACAATATCTAGTTGAAGGAGGAGAAGCAAAAACTGTATACGTGATGGATGAGAACTGAAATACTCTCAGAATGTTACCTACCTACTCGGATAGCAGTAAATGGGGATAGTTCGCATGATATTCAGAGTAAAATATCAAAAGGGAAAGAAGCTATAAGGCAATTGCATCTATTTATATGGGTCAAACTTTATATTAGTGTTAAAAGGAGGTTATTATAGAGGGTATTGCCACATATGGGTTTGAAGTTTAGGAAATATAGAAAGGTTATGAGAAAAATCTTTGTGCAATGGAAGTGGATTATTGCCAAAAAAGCTGGGACATGGTTGGACAAAAAAAAAAAAAAAAAAAAAAAAAAGATGAAAATAGAAGAAAAGTAGGAGGAGGTTTCAACATTATCGATAAAATTGAAATTTAAAGGCTCAAAAGGTATGGTCACTTAAACAGAATGGGTGAAGAACAATGACCTCTAAAGTCCTGGTATTGCCGACCACCTTCACAGAAGCTGAGGAAGACATGGAAGAAAGGAGTGGAGGAGGTGATGGTTAGAAGAAGATAAACTGCAGAAGATTGCAGTGACAGACTTAAATGGAAACTGGGATGTGAGAAACGTCTAATGGAGTAAAATACTTGCAGTAATAATACTACTTGAAAGACAAAATTTCGGGGCTTGGAGCAAATTGCCCCAGCTGCTCCTCTCCCCTCCCCAATCTCCTCCTCTTCATTGGGTGCCATTGATGACAGAATGTTACGGTTGTGTCAGGTCCCATTTCTGATCGTGAAAAAATAAGTCTAGAATTGAACCTTATAGTTTTGAGTGAGTGAATATTGAAAGTATGACTTAAAAACTTTGAATATATGTAATTGATATTTTTATAGTATTTCAAATTAGTTTTAGCTTAAAATGAATGTTAATTTCATCGCATTTGATTTTTTGCAATAATATTTGATGTATTGGAGTTAACTTTAAAAACATGTGCTATGAAAATCAAAATTTTTGTTCCAGGTATCTATTCCTGCATTAGCTGTACCTATTTCTGTGTCATTAAATATGGCCCAGCCATCCAATATGCTAGTAAGCCAATTGCCGCTAAATACGAACAACAATGGTGGCAATACTACGACTTCGGTATGCATTTTGAATTAGTAGTACTGTAGTCTAATGCATTTCTTTATCGTTTGAATTGTCACATTTTATTGCCTATCAAGATCTCAAAAGCTGTTATCTCCTACTAGTGAATCATGGGCTAAAGGTGTGGTGGCATGGCTGCGCTCCTAGAAAACTTTTTAAAAATTTTTTTTAACGTTTAGTTATGTGAAATATTCATAAATGTTTCATTTGTATGAACTACTTGTACAAGTCACAATTGCTTGACAATTTTCTTGCATTATTTGCAAATCAGATGTGAGAGAATGTGTATACTGCAGGTGCTGTGGTTAATTCTGAGGTGCTACCCAGTCACTATAATGATACAACATAGGCCATGAAGCTGTCAGAAGGGCAGTAAGGGCATAAAGCCTTGTGATCTTTTCCAAACATTTCAAAGACTTAGAGAAGGGATCAGGGTAGTCAGATCAAGCATATGAATAACCTTTAGAATTCAGAACACTTTCGTGATGTGGTGTACTTCATGAATCAATGGCAAGATCCCAGAGACTGTGGGGATGAGCCAAATTCATGAGAAATATGTGAAATGGAGGCAAGCAAATGTTTAGGTATTTCATTTAATAATTATACAAGTTATACATTTAAAATATATTAGTGTCTGCACATTTTATTCTCTATTATTTTTGCAAGATACTTCACACACTGGAGGTTTCTCAACAGACTGATTCACAAAATTAAGCAGAGATAAACATTGCTTCAGAAAAAGATAATTTGAAGTTTTTTTTCTTCATTACATAGGTTTCGCCACATTTTGTGGAATAATATTTTACTCATCTTCAGGTTACAAAGATCTGCAAAATTGAAATAACACTAAACTAAATAAAATGTTACTCACACTCGTTAGAAATGGTACAAAATGAGATAATTTTGTAATCATATCTTCTCAGACTGTGCACCATCTTTCCTTCCTCTTCCTTGTCCTACCCTTTTCACTTACTTACGTTTGTGTGAGTGACATTACCATGCATACCATGTTACCAGTTGTGAGGGCTTAGATATTGCAGGTAGAATTACCCTGCAAACCTTCTTATAGATCGGATCTCCCATCCAGGGGGCCAGGAATACCTCCTGGCATGGTACACATTCCTACCCTATTGGGGGTAATGGCCATATCAGTTGACTTGCATGAAAACCTGAATCAATTAATTAGTTTTCTACTTAATATTTTATAAATATTAATATTAATATTAAGATTTTCTTATTCGTTTAATTTCCTTGTTTCTCTTAAAGCTGGCTTTTATTAAATAGTAATGATTGTTATGTTGCAGTTATTAGATCAATAAATCAGTCATAATCACTCCTTATCTTCAGAATCAGACAGACATTTTGTTGACCCACCCCACCCCACCCTGCTCTGTCTTGCACAGCTCAAAAGGTTCCGGCCTGTGAGCTGTGTACCATCATGAGTCTTGAATTGGAAAAACACAGAAACAGGAAAGATGATGCAGCTTATAGACTGATGCTTACCTCCTCTGCTGCCCTGACATGCCTGCTAAGACTGTTTTCACTGGCGGCAAAGATACTAGGTGGCCAAATTGCTACAATGAACAGTTACTTCCAGATATGGGTTGCAAGATAAACTTAAGACTCTATGTATGGAGAACACTGATATAGTTACACAAAAGGATATTCATAGCATTTGTCAGAGAATGATGGGAAGAATGTTGTTAGGAATATCACTAAAGAGAAAATTCACGCCTGTGAGATCTGGAGAAGGCAAATACACTAAAATGGGAATGGACTAGACATTTTGATTTTAATAAGATTAAGAGATTGATTTACTGTACTACAGCTTGAGATCAAAGAAGAGATAGATGAAGCTCAGGAAGTCAAAAGACAAGTTGGAAAGATTGTTTTTGAAAACAATTTTGAAAGCTATGGACAAGAACAATGAAAAACGGAGAAGAACGTTCATTGTGACCCAGTGACAACTGAAAGTGAACTGTTCATAACTGTATAATATAAATACTCAGGGCTTGATTTCTGGCAGAACACAACAGAACAGCTTTCCAGAACTTTGGGAATAATTAATAAATTTTATTATATTTTTATTAAGTTAATCATTAATTTGGGGTGTGATCCGACTCCTAAAATTCTATAAATCAAGCACTGTATATACTCATATATGTCCTGTATTTTATATTATTATGTCCTAAATTTTATATTTTTATTAAGTTTATCGATGATTTTGAGTGTGTTCCGACTCATAAAATTTTATAAACCAAGCACTGTATATACTCATATGTGTCCTGAATGTATTAAATAGGTAATTATTACACATAAATAACATTACCTTATACTATTTGGCTAAGGTTTGTAAAGGCCTTAAAACCATCACAAAACCCATATCTTATAACATTCTAACCTTTCGAGTTCTAGAATTCACCCCCAGATGATCTCTTCATTGCATCAAAGCTACAGAAAAGGGGCTATATTGTATGGCTGAAGAAGACGAGCACATGCTAATCTACCAAACTCTTTCTAAACTATTTACCATATTTATTTATTTCGTGGTGTGGATGTCATATATTGTCCTTCCAGACTTTGGCACTCCTCAGCACTTGAAATAAAACAGCACAACAGAAGATCTTCACCCTCATCTCTGCGCTTACTTCTCAAACACCCTCTCCCATTTGCCCCCTAATGTGCACATTAATTATTTATTTACACTTTTTATTTATATAATACTTTATTTATTATGATTAATGATGGTATAACTTATTTTATTATGGACTGAATTATTGATTTTCTTATTCATTGTTTACTTATTTATTTCCTCCAGTCTATTCTCCGCTCATATTAATAACCAGTGCCATTTTCTCACTTCTTAATTTCTATTTTCCAAATAGCCCAAACCTTCTATCTAGGAATTTTCGTAATTCTTTAATGAAGCGAGGCCCATTATCTCTTAATACTCGTGAAAAATTATAAGATTTATAATCATGACATTGTATCATTAAGGTTTAATTCAGTGATAAGTGAAAGATTTAGAAACTATGAGTGTCTTCATAACTATATTCTTTACTTTATAACTATGAGAACGTTTAAAGCTAAAAGTTTAAGATTAACTACAATGCAATAAAGGTTAATTCACACAACGCATAATGAAGAGTAGGAGGCCCTTTTTTTATCGAATACTTGCTACAGCCTAAAGTATATTATTATTATTATTTAAGTGCTTCCAGAATTTTATGAAATAGTTATGGTAAAAGAAAAAAAATCATCAGTGGTGTTTAATAAATATGTTTGTTGGATTTCACAAAATTTGCATAGTAATATGATTCTATAAAACTGTAATCAATGAATCTAAGCGAGCGTTTTAACATTTGCAGCTAATATCTTCTAGTACACCCACTAGCTCAGTTGCTCTGGGAACAGCAGGTGCTAGTCCCACCATGGTGCTTGCCAACAACTCGCCTGTACTTTCTTTGCCTGTTGGTAAGTGTGTGTTGACTTGTGAATGACTGCCTTACCAGCCCTTGGTTGGCCCACTGGGATAGTGCTCACTGTGTTGTGTGTGTGTGCATGTGTGTGTGCAGCCCAGTTGGTGACAGCCGGTGTCAAGGGTCTGCCACCGCAGCAGCGAGCAGGGTCACCTGCAGCCGGGGTTAATCAGTTGTCGCTGGCCCAGCAGGTATGGGTTCTCTAAATGCATTTCATGTATAATGGTAGCTTTTGACTAAACTGAATGCATGATGCTTGAAAGGCTTTGATTGTACTTTAATTAATGATTTTTTCTGGAATAGTTGTGATCCATAAACTGCATCACTATATAAATTTCTGTATCTGATTCCCAAACCTATCTCTCACTCTCTAAATAAATTAAAAACACTGTGAAATCTATTGTAAGCAGTTATGTTTGGTTCCTAATGGTCATTAGGTAAAGGGGTGAGTGACAAACAATGGAGGGTATGAGATAAAGGAAACAGACATCTGGTATAATTTTGTCATTTTCAATGAAATTAAGAATGCTTATGTTATTATCTTTTCTCTGACACAAACTACAAAATACAGGAATCTTCTTTGTACATGTGCACTTAACAATTCTTAAACAAAATTATTCAATTTCTCTTTCTCCGCTCTTTTCTTTCTCAAACCACTGTTTGTTTCTTCCCATGTGTACCATTTGTGAACCTGATTCCCAACAAGACATGATGCTGAAATTCAACCTTGAGTAAATTTTGGAGCATGACACACAATCTACTATCGCTATCTGAAATAGAAATTAATCCACTTCCGAGAAACAACTCTATGCTATCACTGTTGTCAGTAAATTTGACAATGCATTGTGATTTAGGAAGAAACTGAATCAATTGGCATTTTCAGCATTATTTTAGTGTTCTGGCTCTAAATCTTCACATAGTAATGACTGAGTAATTGAGGTTAATCGATGAAATACCTCGCTGCTGACTGTGGAGCAAGGTGACCACGTAAAATAGAATATTTACGAATATTTGGGAAAATCGATCACTTTCACAAACAAAAGGCCATTAATGATGATAACTACTAGATCAAAGTGATTGTTTTAACAGGTTTCACTGTATTATGTATCATAAATAAATCCACTTTTTAAAAGTACATTGAATTTGTGAACCTTTTAAACTATTATTAGATCAATTGAGGATATAATATATTCTTATCAATCAATTTAAACAAAATTACACTTTTATTTAAAGCGTACATTTTTTTTATTGTGAAGAAAGGTCATTTTTTTGAGACAATTTAAGAGTTTGTCTATCGAAATGTTCTTTCTGTATTTCAATTCATCTGGCTTAAAAACAACACTATCAGTCTTATATTATCTCTTCGGTGCTTTAATTGTCACTAATTCATACAAATTTTATATACCTCACTTTCTACATAATTTATAGAGATTTCTTTGTGGATGTTTTATTTCTTGTATACTCTATATAGAGAAGGGTATGTAATGCTGTAGGTAAGTGTTGATATTTTAACTGAACACTATTTTTGAGTTCCTGAGAACTGAAAAAAGTTTTGTTTTTTCTCTTTATTTCTAATATAATACTACTTTCTTGTATTCATAGCTTAATCAAAATCCATTTTGTGGTGGGTCCTTGATACCAAAAAAATGTTTTTTTTCTCAAAACTTCAGTCAATCAGTGAACAACACTAGCAGCTAATCCAAACACACATCATTTTTAACAAATGTGATACTTCCTGATCGATCTGGGTAATGTCACAGAACTACCAAATATAAAACTGTTGTTTATTTTCTCTAAGTTCTTTACATGAAGCCTTTGGGACATTTTTAATATTTTCTCTAAAATGGTTCCAAATTCTTACTTTCTCATACCCTACTATTACACAGTACTAGAAAAATATGTAATGCTGCAGGAAAAAGCCAATTTTGTAGCTTTTTTTCCCTCTCTCTCCAGAAGAAAGAGGATTTTCCTTGCAATTAGTGATAAGTCCCAATTTTTCCCAAAAATATGTAGTCTATTACTTTACCATAGATGTAGTGTAGTCAGAAACAGGGTTGGCGATTGGTGAGAACTGAAAATATACTATATGAAGGGAAAAATACAAACAGATTTGTTTTTCAAATTGTAATGTTTATCATTAAATTATTTTAAGTAACTTCAACTGTTCCATTTTGCAATGCAAAAACAGCACTTCACTTTGCATTTTTTAAATATACAATCACTTAACAATTTTTGGTAATTGATTTTGTTGGTCATGTCGCTATAAACATGTAAAATTGCAATACTGTTGATCGGATCTTTGAACGTGGTTGATTGTAAATACCTTTTGAGTCGATGCAATACCGAGAAACTTTGTTCATCTCTAGAATTTGACCTTTAAGGAATATTTCTTTCACCTCAAATTCCGAGTGGGTATTTTAAAGTCACTCCGTCAGTCGTTCGGTCCGTCCGTTGGTCCGTCCGTCGGTCGGTCCGTCCGTTGGTCCGTCCGTCGGTCGGTCCGTCCGTTGGTCCGTCCGTTGGTCCGTCCGTCGGTCCGTCCGTCCGTCGGTCGGTCCGTCCGTCGGTCGGTCCGTCCGTCGGTCGGTCCGTCCGTCGGTCGGTCCGTCCGTCCGTTGGTCCGTCCGTCCGTCGGTCCGTCCGTCCGTCGGTCCGTCCGTCGGTCGGTCCGCCGGTCGGTCCGTCGGTCGGTCGGTCCGTCCGTCGGTCGGTCCGCCGGTCGGTCCGTCGGTCGGTCCGTCCGTCGGTCCGTCCGCCGGTCGGTCCGTCCGTCGGTCGGTCCGTCCGTCGGTCGGTCGGTCCGTCCGTCCGTCCGTCGGTCGGTCGGTCCGTCTGTCCGTCGGTCGGTCGGTCGGTCAGTCCGTCGGTCGGTCCGTCCGTCGGTCGGTCGGTCCGTCGGTCGGTCGGTCCGTCCGTCGGTCGGTCCGTCCGTCCGTCGGTCGGTCCGTCCGTCCGTCCGTCGGTCGGTCCGTCCGTCGGTCCGTCCGTCCGTCCGTCCGTCCGTCGATCCGTCCGTCCGTCGGCAGTCCGTTCTCAGTCGGCGGATCGGCAGTGGAAAGAATTTAAAGAAAAATTTTGGAGATTTTTTGAGTAAACGGTTGTTTAAATATTTTGCCCAGAAATACACAAGATACTCCTATTTTCAAAAATTTGTCCTTAGCCTTATTTCAAGTATTGTCTGATACAACAAATTTCATTAAGGGTAAAATTATCTTTCCTCAATATTGTAGTTGTAGGAAGAGGCAAAAAAAATATTGAACTCTTGCAATTTTTTAAAGCTTTCTTTACGCTATTTGAAGACAAATTTTAATCATAAATTTCTGAGCCATTTTTGAAAATATTTCAAAGTTTTTGTTGAAACTTTATATAAAGAACTCTCCAAAATCAAGATACCCATTTAAAACATACAGGGTTTGTGTTTATTCAGATCAATCAGGGAACATATATTTGGAAACAATCATCTGAATAGTTAAAGCACTAGCACAGCTACAACATAGAGAGAAAGTGTTAGAGGAAGAAATTTACTACATGTAGGAACAAGATTTATCCCCTTTCTCTTTACCAGGGCCCGCCAATTAGAGTTTTCCTGTTGAAAAGTCACGGATTGATGGCACACAATTATAATAGTTTTTCTTCTTACAAAGTAATACAAATACATTTTCTCTTTTAATTTTTTTCCTTGAATTGTGCAAAGTTACAACTCAAATTTTCATTAAAACTTTAGGAATTTCGAATAAAGTAGTGGTTCTACATTTTTCAACACCCTCCTGCAATTATATTATTATTATTATATTTATTTCTTAATATTTATTTGTATTAGATCATTTCATGTACTTTTTTTTTTCAAAAATAAAAGTAGTTTTCATGAACTTTTGAGGGGATTTTTTAAGACCTGCAAACCAATAGTAGATAAAGGATAGTATGTGAATACTATGCCTCTACAAGTCTTGGCAGGTCAATCAGTAAAATGGATGTTGTAAGAGTGGGAGGTCTTGGGTTCAAATCCAGGCCTGAACTATTTTTTTTATTTTTTTTATTTAAGAGATTTTTCAGGGAATGATAAAGTATTTGTGGGCCAGAAATTGCAATAATATAATAATACATAACCATTACAATAATATGAGAAAATATGTGCTATAGCCCTACTAGTTTGTCTTAACACTTGCTTTTATATTGTAAAATATCTTCTGATTGGCTTTTTTTATACCTTATAGTATTCTTATTTAAATCTGTAGCAAACTTGTCAAAATGTTTTTTTATTGTATATTAGAAAATAATGACAAAGTATTTTGATATTGAAGTACATAATGTGTTTTTGATATTGAAGTACATAATGTGTTTTTGATATTGAAGTACATAATGTGTTTTTGATATTGAAGTACATAATGTGTTTTTGATATAGACGGGAGGCCGACACTCCATCCAATTAGTGGGACTTCCCCGATCCACACGACTAGCTGCTGGAAGTCTACCCCCTGGCTCTCAACTGCATCCCAGCACCAAACAAGCTCTGGCATCACGGGGCCTGCTCAACTCTCAGCGTGTCAAAGTGGCCACAAACTCAGGTATTTGTTAAGACACGTCTCGTAATTGCCTTTCATTCATTGATATTCAGTTACATTTATCAGGTAGAGGGTTATTTTCTGTGAGATCAAAATCATGAATTGTGAATGGTGTTCTAAAAGATTTTATTTGTGGATAAATGTTAAATATATTAAAATAATTTTAGATTATTTATCAGAGACTAATAGCATTATATTATAATGGAAGAAAAATTTATATTTTTGAATTTTAAAATATTTTTATTATTTCTGGAAACCTTGTTTCATAACTAAATAATATCTTTCTACAATGCATTTTTATTCAATATGTGTATTCAAAGTTTAATTTTGTTTTCCATTTCTTTTATATCATTTACATAGAAAAATTACAACTGTATGGAACAGGGAAGCAAAATATTTTTATATATTAATAAAATGCAAATTTCTTTACAATTTCTTATCACATGGGTTAAGTTTTCATATCTTATTAGTATATTGCTTCATAAATAAAGCGACTTGGTAATTGTAACCAAAAATTTAAAATTATATTTGCAAAACCTGTCAGAAAATATAAGATGTTAAAAGATTTTTAGAAATACTTCTACTGTTTCAACAAACTGTTTTGAGCTATATGAAGATAAAATAAGCATGCACATTAATCATACTGAGAATTCGGGAGCTTTGAAAATAGGATTTGATGACTAGCCCTTGAAGGTGCAACGAGAAGTAATGATATTACATTATTTACTTTTATTACCAACAGTAGTTCAAATTGATTTTAACTTCTTAATGTGACAAAATATTGAAAGTTCATTGCAACAAAAGATGTGATAGGTTTCTGATTCTGAAAATAAAGTCCAACAAGCAAACCTATGATCTTTAGGAGTCAGATCTGTGATTTATTTGAAGTTAAAATGGTTGGCTCAGGAACTGATGCATACAATGTAGAAGTAACAAAGGAATGTTTCTTCTAAGATATCACAAAGAGTCTCATCTTCCTATCACTGAGGCAAATAAATTATCAAGAATGTAAGTTAGTTAATAAAAGTAATGACCCATAACTTCTTGGTGCAAAGATCAACAAATGTGGTTCAAAGAAGTTCTTGTGGTGTATATTTTCAAGTACCCTTAGAGAAAGCTTACACATATCTACTGCAAAGCTCGTTTCAAAGGAGATAATTGCATATAGTCGTTCTTTTTTTGCAGAAGCAGAAAGAACTAATTGACCTTTATTGATTGTTCATAAGTAATGTTCTTGGTCCAGAATGCATATCATTAGACATATTCATATTAAGTTAGACAAATGTTCAATGCCAAACCTGTTGAAATTAAACAATTTCAACCCCTTTGCAAAACCCAATTACGTGCCCTCTGAAGTTCTAATTGTTCATGGCATATTTCCTCCATGATGCATAATTCATTTGAGGAAATGAGCACTAAAGGGTTTTGCTCATTTGAGCTGCTTGTCAGCAAGCAAATAAATTGATGTCATGCAGTACAGAAGGTGAAAAAATCTGCAGAATGGCATGCATTGTTGACATAATTTGTCCTATCATAAAATAATTTATATTGAGAACTCATATGGGTGAAAGTAGAATGAAATGTGTAAAATAAAAATAAAATAAAATAAAAAAAAAGAGAGAGAGAGAAGAAGAAGGAAAAACAACCAAAACAACGACAACACTGAAACATACTGAGGAACAAACCACAGTTCAAAAATTGAAGGAATGTGAAAGAGAATGCAGAGCACTGTGAGGTGATACATAAATGGTGACAAATTAACAAATGTCATTGTTGAGCAGTGATTGCAAAAGAGAAACTCAAAACTTAAGAAAAATATTTTTAAAAGGATATTTTTTTTTAATATTAGAATATTTGAGGTAAAATTGAGCAGTGCAGTAACACACCAAGTGGAGTTCTCGAAGAACAACTACTTTCTAATGGATCTCAGAATACAAGATTCAAAAGAAATTGGTGCATCTCTTGCAAAAGAGGAAATCAGTGCGACACTAATCATTAAGGAACATAAGTTTAACTCTTAATGGCACTGAGTGGCATCTCATGAACCATCTTTTTTTGTACGACAGTAATAGGACATAATGCTATTTCATACCGGAGCTTCGATATAGGATGTTAAAATAATTTGCAGTTAATTCGTATAAATAGATTTGCAAGTAATGCTCATGATTTGCGAGAAATTTTTTTCGAGTAACCAAAGTTTTACTTAAACTTGTCAGTTTTCTTCAAGAACATTTTGATAAATTTGTTTTGAAATTTAGAATTGAATGTCTAAGTGAACCAGAACAGCTGTTTTTAACAGAATATTCTCAAAGATTGTATCCTGTGTTTCTTTTTATTCAAGAGAGAATACTCGACTGGATTGGTGAGTATTTTGAGACAAATGCTGTAGCTCTGCTGAAAACAGTCTGACAATAAAACTGGTTTAAAACGAATGTTCATATGATAAAAAAGTTTTTAAGACTGAAATACAATTAAGACATGTGAATATAATTCCTTTATCTCACTCTGCTCTTTGATTGCTCATTTGCTTGGATGCCTGATTTGAAAAAGAATTTCAAGAATTATGCTGCAAAGGTTCTAATAGCTTCTGATGTACGAAAAATATAATTACAACATCAAATTCATGGATATGAGTATTCTGTGTATTGTGTGTTGATAATTTTCCACAGGAAGACAAGTAAACAGTCCATAGATAAGGAAAGAGTTTAAGACCTGAGAGAAATCAAGCAAATACTTCCTAAAGGATGGATTTCTGTTTTTCAGAGAATTGTTGAGCCCTGATCTGCAAAATAAAAATAGTGAGTAATTGAATAACAACCTAGAAGAATTAAAAAAGCTGCAATGATGTAAGAAATTATTCTTGAAATTGTGTGATATTGTTTTACATTTTTTATGATAAAATTCTATAAGTATAAATGCTCAAGAATTTTGAGGAGTTGCAGCTTCTCTCAACTATCAAAATAGTAATTAATTTGTTGGAAAGACCTGTTAATTGAATTGACACCAAATCTGTTTTAAAAGTTCAGAATTTCCTAGAAAAAACAACTTGTAGAGAAAATTAACCAACGCATTATTGACTAACATAGAAAATGGAAATATATATAATGCTTGGAAAAATTATGCTCGTCATTCAACAAGTATCCATTTCTGGGCGGCACCTTGTCAACTTTTATTAATCTTGCAATGTTTTTTATTGATCTTATGTTGCCCAAAAATCAAAAATATTTACAAGAATTTCTTGTTCTAAGGATGAGAAACTGAAAACACTTATAAATTTTTACGTTAATTTTTCTAATCAACCACGAAATATGCAAGTACAAAGAAAACTTAAACATTGTGAAAGTCTGAAATTGACTTGTGCCTAGAAGTCAACAAAGAGAATGTTATGGTATGTTGAATTAAAGTAACCCAAGTGGACATTAATATGACACAAAGTCACAGTTAATTTTTGTTGTGGAGGGGGACGCATAGGAAAATATATGGACTAGTGAAGGAAGGCACTGAAAGGATACGAACTAATTTGGAAATTAATTACATAGGGGATGAGAAAATGCTTTTAAGCAATTGTAGCTTACCTTGTAAAAGTGCAAAACATGGATGATGAATGATTGCAAAATTATTTGTTGAATAGCCGATGTCTGTTGTGGCAAAGCATTTCACTTTAAGGACAAGGTAAGTCAGCGATGTGTTGTGAATTATAAAAAGATCCTTCATACAAGCTGGTGGAGAATAATAAGGAAAAGCGAAGAAAATATGTGAATTGTAGAATCAATTCAATGGCCTGAAAAAAAATATTAAAATAATTGGAACTCATTTGTGGTCTGCAGCTGCCAAAATGCTGCTTAACAAATCCACACAAAATGGTTTACCAAAAAGTAGCTTACACCTCAAGAACAACAAATAAAATAGTCTTCAATAATACTGCAACAAATTAATCATTTTGATGAAAACAGCAATACGAATACTGCGATATCATTGTTGTATTGTGTGTATATGAATAACAGTTACAGCAAAACCTGCCAAGAATATGAAAATGGTAGTGGTTGATGTAAGCTACTCATGAATAGTAAATATTCAATGGCAGGTAGTCCGTTCCTTGGAGCCTTGGTGTTGCATGACTTCAGTTGTGTTGTGAGTAGTGACACACTAAGTATCAGTTGGTACATGCAGTATGAGAATAGGTGGAATAACAAAAACTTGCATTTTCAGTCAAAAATTGAAACCATTTCGTTACTTTTGTATTTTCCTCAAGTTCCTGGATATCACAAAACCGTGGACCATCTCTCACATGGCGAGAGGCTGCACAGTATTCTTTCAATTTCTATGTGCATTGGAAATTAGTAATATAGATAATCAGAGAACGTTTACTTTTGTATATGCTTTGTTGCAATAAAACTATTCTTTTTTATTTTAATTGTATTCCTTTTCATAAAGGTAGATGTTAAAATGGGTTTATTCACAGGAAATATCAGACAACCTTTAAAAGGAATTAAATTTTTCATTCATTTTAGTATAAAAATCTGTCGCCTAATCAGATAACTAGCATTCTCTTGAGAGACATATTGTAGAATGTTAGGGAAGAGGTAATTCTGAAAACTTCACAGCTCCACCTTCATGAAGACTAGGGGCAGTTTTATGTGTTTTTAAGAAAACAGATTTTGTACTAGTGAATATGAATAGAAGAGCCACAATAATATGTTAAATGATTTTCAATCAAATTAACCTAAGAGAAAAATGTCATTTTGAGCCTCAGATTAAAAAAAGTCATAAGGAAACCAGTGTTTTTGAAAATATCAAAAGGTTTTTGTTTTTGGTGTCAAGATTTGAAGAAAATTGAGAAACAGGATTGTTAATAAGATATGAATTTAAAAAATGGTAGTATTTTGTGAAGAATATATGTTTTTTGTATCTACATTAAAAGTATATGATTGTCATTTAAGTTTCAACCCTTGAGCTATTATTAATTAATTCTGTAGTTGTTTGATATCTCTTCTTTTGTTATTGTTGTTACGTATATTCTGCAAACATATTTGCATTAATTGGATTTTTAAATTTTCCAACTCTGATTGAAATAACAAATATTTCCTATTTGAAGCAGAACTATGTGGCAAATTCATTCATTAATTTATTTTTTTTATTTCTTGCAAAGAATAAATTAATACTGCTTGTCCTGTCTTCCTTCTTAACAAATATTAATGCTGTAGAAATTGGTTTGCTTGTTGTTTGTGGTGATGGTGGTAAAAGTGGTAGCCATTCTTTTTTTTCTTCCCTGCTTGGTTCATTTCTTCCCTGATTCATGCTTTCTACATGCATCTGGACCATATCTGCATGAATTCCATATTCTGTGTTCATGGAAATTGATGCATCCAGAAATAAGAACCGTTGGATACATTTTTTTCTCATGTTCTCATACAAAAATTAAACAAGATGGCAAGGAAAGTGTTTGGCTTATTATGATCATGTTCTTAAAATTTAGATTGTAGTGGCTTACTTTTGTGTAAAATAAATTGAAGAGTGCAGCTGAATGAGAGGTCAGGTGCCACTTGAGCAAAATGGGTTTTCAGTTGAACATAATGATTTAAGCCTCCTTTGTCTTGTGGGAGGGTACCTTTCAGCAAAAAGTGGCTTGACAGTGTGGGTTGCTAAATTTAGATGAACAGGGCAAGTGATTTTCTTTTTTCTTCTCCTCCTCCTCCTCCTCCCCCCCTCGTCCTCCTCTCTAAAGAGGTTTTTAATTTATTGAGTTATTGTGAAACAAGAGATTCTCAGATAATACTGGAACCTTTATGTAAGTGCAAAGTGGACATGTGCTCAGTATGTTCTAAGCTACTAAGTGAATGCAGCATTATTTGAGAGAGATTTTTACTGCCTCTACTGTCTAATTTGCTCTGCTGCACTTGTCCCATTGTTCAGCTGTATGCTTTAATTGGTGAAAATGCATAACATGTGTATTCTTGTTTTGGCATGTGCTTCTTTTAACTTGTAGAAGTAACGATATAGTTCATAGTCATGAACATTTTTATGTCCAAATCTTCCAAAATTTAAATGGAATCAGAGCATGCACAATTGGTGTCTTAACATTATCAGTCATCATAATAAACTTTCATTAATTTATAGCAGATTTGGTGGCATTAGTCATTTTTTGTGAATCAGTTTAAAAAGTAAATAAATTTGATATAATGCAGTTGTTACTTTAAGGTAAAATGTTATTTTGCATTATCATGATCTAAATGAAAAGTCTTATCTGGTTCATAATTTATTATCTTATTTTATTAGATGTATATTGCACTTTCACAATTGTTAATTTTATATGAGGTAGTTGTTCTGTTTGTGTTGGAGCCCTGTTGCATTAAGTGCCTGCATGGCCTCTGCCTGTGCATGGGCAGAGTCTCACTGCCTTCTTTGCATTGCTTCTCAGCAGGGGCTGGGGCGACGGTGACGTTGGCAGGCGCAGGGCTTCCTGGAAACCAGGTGGTCACATTGACTACCCAGCAGCAGGTGAGTATGTGTTGCATGAGTACCTATCTGCAGGTTTTAGTGTGAATGGAAATTTTGTTGAGTGAGTGACTGAAGGAATCCGTGATGGACTTGTAAACTTGCAAAAACGAATTCTCTGTAGAATTTTGTTTAAAGATTAACACAAAAACAAATGCATATTAAACTATGTGGTAAAGAGTGTTCTTTGATATTCCAAATTATCGTTACAAAGGTGTTGATAAAAATTGAGAAATGAATGATGTGTTCAAGAATAATTTAAAAAAATAATTATTTAACGTGTTTTTCGTGAGAAGAAAAAAAGAAAAGAAATGAAGTAAGAAGAGAAATGAAGAAAAAATATTGATGTCAATGGAAGAGCACAAAAATGTATGCTTTGCAAAGACATTGAATTCTTGCTGAACCTGCAATAAATTGCAAAAGAATTAGATATTGCCAAATATTACTACATCTTTACAAAGTAGAAGGAAATCAGTGTACAAACCAAAAGAATGTAGTTGCAAAAAGTCTGTCAGAAATTTAAAATGTATTTAAAAAAAGATTTTGTGTCCATATTTATTCCAGCTTCAATGTTGCCATAAACAATATTTTTTGATGACCACATAGAACCATTAAACATTTATATACATTTATCGTAAGAAGACATTACCGAAAATACAAAACCAGGGAGTTAACATTATGAATGTTTTTGATATTCTGTTAGGAATAAATAGAACTTTCATCTCGTAGGTTGGCAGTATCTGCCACTTCCGTGGCTTTGTGTTCTTTGGCAAGCATGCCAGTTGTATGTGTTGTGTGTGCCATCTTGAATCAGAAGTCTAAAGCAGTGTTATGTTCGTGAATAATAAAGTTATCTGTTATGGTATGACGTGACTTTGTCTCTAGCAGCACTCCAGATCAACTGACAAAATCTTAACATATTCCCCTAAATAACATAAATTTAGGAGCAGAAACTAGAATGAAACGAATCAAATTATTGTTATAAAAAGCATAGCCCAAAAATTTGAAATCCTTTAAATTCATTATTTTATAAATATATATGTATTTATTGTGAATGAAAATAGTAAACTGCATGTGATAAGGACAAAAATGCTGCTGTTCTGTTCTGGCGAGGCGCAAGTAAGGAAAGACTACTGTTTGCTGAATATTGCTTCATAAAGTGGATAAAAAATTACAAAGAAGATAATTGACTTTGATGAATTGAATTATTGATTCACAAAGAAGTATTTCTTATCATACTGAGTAACCAGAAGAATAGAGACTAGAGATCCTAATTCAAGAATTTAAAATATTAAACCAGAAGACAATTTTCATGTGGAAAAACTGTTGACTGGAATAATGGCTACTTCTGATAAGACAAATTGGGGAAGAAATCAACATGTTTCTGCCTAATTAATACATTTGTTGAAAATATGTTATTAATCCGTAACTAATGAATTTTATCATGGAATATACATTAATAATATTTCATTAGAGTTCAATGAACACATCACAGATATTAAATGATGACTATGAAAAATAAAAACTGAAATGGGAAACATTGGGTGAAACAAGTTGAATTTGATACAAATAGAAAAGGAAAACCAGAACATTGAAATTGTGGTAACATATGTGTTGAATTCATCTCTTTCTTAAGAAACAATATTTTAGCAAATAGATTGATATATAGGTTTTTATTGGAATATTGCTCACTATTTCTAATGTTTTGCACTACTATTTCCCTAAATTATGTATGATTCATTGTTTTGAGAAACTAGTGGAAATACATGGTATACCAAAACTTTTCCTCCTTGTAGTGTTATGAATTATACAATTTGATATTGTAATGATTGCTGATGGTTATAGAGTGGCTGTTGTGCCATATATTTCAGTATCTTATATTTCTATCACATAATTAAGGTAATCGGGAAAATATATATTTACAGTTTCTTAGCTACATGGTAGGGATTCCACCAGGGCCCATTTTCCCAACCAGATCTAGCCTTTCAATCTTCTGCAATATCTCTGCAATACCTTCATCAACAAAATTCACTATGTAATTGGATTGGTCCTCAAGAAGTGTATCACCAGTTTGATTTGGAAGCTGTCTGTAAAAAGTAGAGAAGTAACTGGTAAATCCATCAACAATTGAAGTACAGTAGAAGTATATGAGCCCGTGTTTATCATGTTGGGCAAGTGTTGACCACCCTTTCTCAAGTTAATGTGTCTCTAGAATTTTTTCTTGTTTGAATTAATGTAATGGGCAAGATTCTCATTCAAGCAAGAGAAATCCCTTCTTGCCTGAAGCTTACATCTGCACCTCAGATTTGTAAACAAGGAGTAATGTAATGGAGAATCATCTAATGTATAAACTTTATGCCCATCCTTTTTCCTGAAAATTTAATCTTTCAGTTCCCAGCTGTACCATTGTGGAAAGATTGATTTCTTCAAGTCCTTTTTTTAGGTATATACAGATCAAAACATTTATATATATGAAAATAGAAAAATGCAATTACATGATACTATGCTATGATATACATGGTATTATTTAAAGATATAATAGTGAAGAAGAGATATTTTAAGAAAAAAAAAACACTTCAGTATTGTAGTTGAAGAAAGAAAAAAAAATAGCAATTTTCCAAAACGAGCGGATGGACTGACACGCACGCGGGGACAGACTGACACGCATGCGGGGACGGACTGACACGCATGCAGGGACAGACTGACACGCACGCGGGGACGGACTGACACGCATGCAGGGACGGACGGACACACACATGCGGAGACGGACGGGAGGACGTATTGACACATGCGGGGCCGGCCGGCCGGCCGGACTGACTGACTGACACATGCGGGCTGCCGGACCGACAGACACATGCGAGCGACTACTGGTCCGGAACGGAAGGTACAGACTGACGGACCATCAGATGCAAACATGCATTATCTGTCAGAAAGGCAGTTCGACAGAAAGCCAGTCTTTCATTCAGGTAGACAGTCTGACACAGACAGACAGGCGGTCACACTGCGGCCAGACATGTAGCCTCACCTGCAGAAGAATGCTGTAGTCCTCTTTGTTATCAAGGATGCTGACACTGATTATCCTGAATGCTTGAAAAATAATTTATTACAAATAGGAATATGTTACAATTTATTTTGTCAGTTTCTTGGACTTACATAAAAATTTTTCCTGCAGCAAATTCTTCATTTTTGCTGCAACCTTGTTATCTTGGTATCATAACTTCTATATAGTAGTATGAGCGGTAGAAAAAATTAATCACTTTTTGTTTAATTTTTGGGAAAATGTCCATGAAAATTCCCACTCACAGTTTTAAATAATTACACACTACACCATTTGAAAAACTATAATGGAGTGATAAATTGCATTGACAATGATATCCCTGGGTTTGTAGTACTGGATGGAAAAATAATTGAACTTTGTAATTTTCAGAACTTCAGATACTTTAACAAAAATTCAAACTATACTGTATTTATAATAGAAACATTCCTCTATTTAGGCAATATATTTTGAGAAAAACATTTGCAGTAAATTTGTAAATATGAGTGTGTCTTAAAATGTATGACTTGCTTCATGTAAAGTACCTTCAAAAATTAATATACCGTAATGATCCCTGGAATGTCACAATTTCATCTTGCTCCTGGCATGTTTACTACATTTGAGCTCAAAAGCTTCTAATCTCACATAGTTGCGTGAGACAAATACCACATACAGACATTTGATTTGTCGGTACTCTGTGCATCTTCTTGCCACCTGCCAATTAAAAAAAAAATACTCTTTAAAATATATTTTTTATCTCTCTGTAAAATTGATGATGTTCAGAAACACTTACACGAAGTTTTTTCAAAACCATCTCCAAATTTTTCATTAATAATTTGCATAGATAAATAGGTTTCACTTTTCTTAAAGTTGTATTTCAGGTATTAGGGGTGTGAAAAGTTGAGAGAATATGAAAAAATGTATTTTTAGTGCTGAAAGGTAGCACCTGAGAGGAGTGTGGGGAAAAAAGCAAAAAGATAGCCCAGACTAAACAGATTAGAGAAGTAACTTGTACAAGAAAGTCAGCGTCATTCTTTAACACCACTAGATATTCATGTGGTAAACTTTTAATTTAAAACATATTAAACATACATTTCTACATGCATACATTTAGTACATATTTATATTTTAAAATATTTGATAGTTGTCATTATATAACCCTGGTTTATGATAAGAAATTAGACTGTCAGAAATTTTTTCTTTGTAAAAATAGACTTTGCAATCTAGTGAAGGTGTTTTCAAACCTTTTTCGTCCATGACTCCCTTGAGCTAAAAGAAACTTCCTGCAGCTCACATTTTATTCAATCTCTAATTTTATGATAGAGTTCTTCTAAAAATTAATGCGGAGGATGAGCTTCCTTCTTCATTAACAATTGTTCAAATCTGAGTTCAATATTTGAAATTGTGACTTGCCATTCTTTTACCACGTTCAGTTTCGACCGCAATCAAATTCAGTGGCGTGGGAACAGAAACTCTTGATCTGCATGGGTAGATCGATTAAATATCCCCAACGCACGCTTGGGATGTACGTCGAAGCTAAAGGAGCCACAGAACCTTATTCATAAAGAACATGGCAGGTTCAATTAACCCATAAATAATATGTAAATAAAAAAATAAATCATATGTATTACAGATAACATATACTATGATAGTACACTATTATTTTGTGGTCATAAATTAACCAAAGATTAAAGTAAATCAAATCTAAAAATCATTTGTAATAAATCACCGCAGCGCCTCTGGGAGCCACGACACGCAGTTTAACAAACCCCTGGTCTAGTGCATTTTACACATATAGGGATGCGTGGATGTTTTTGTGTGCTTGTACTTCATTGTAAAAGTCTAATTTAAACTTGCTTTTATTTTCAGTTTAAAAAAAAATTATTTAATATGTGACACTAGATTGTATTTGTAGTTGCAGATGGCTGTGCAGAAACAACAGCAACTGCAGATTCAGCAATGCCTAGCACAACAGAATCCAGCTCCTGCGACCAACAACACAATGCTGCCAGCAGCAGTTGCCGGCAAACACAGGCGACGATCAACAGCCGCTGACCCCAATAAATAGCGACGGCCCTGCCCCTGTGTTATGGGTGAGGAGTGAGACAACAGCGTCTCAGAGCTGGGCTCTGGACTGTGATCACTGGCCAGCAGTTGGCCACTGCGCACGTGTTACCAGATTGCAATCCACCTCAGATACCTCAGGACCAGTCTTCTACCTTGACATCCTCTCCCCCTCCTCCGATTTTGAGAGAGCATGGTTTGACTGCATGCAGAGACAGAAAACAATAGGGGTGGAACTGCAAGTCTCTCTCTCTCTCTCCCTTTTAATCTGTTGTCTGTCAAGTAAGACTGGGTCCCACAAACTAGGTGTTGGAGGGACCACAGAGGTGCAGGACATTGTTGGCCGTTGCACAACGCGAGTAGGGCTGGACGTTGGACGTGGTGGGTGTATAGAAGCTTAGGATGTTGTGGAAACATTGCTGACAGCACGAGTCCCCCGCAATGTCTGTGATGAATATATGCTTGTAAGTCATTGAAGTAGTTATTTGGATGGATGGTTTGTGTGCTTATGAATTAGTGTTAAATGTAAGAATGTGTGTATGTGAAACTGAAACGAGTTGTGGTGAAATTTTTTAGTATAATATATGTATATATTATTCTTTAAAGTACATTTCTTTTGGGTATTTTTATTGTATTTTAGAATTTATTTGGTTACAAACATAATTCCTGATTCTCTCAGATGAAAATCTGAAATAGATAAAATAATTTTAAGGCAAAGGGTTCTGGTCCAAGGCAGAGAATACTGAGAAAATGAAACTAATCGTATTGGTACTTCTCAAGATTATTTGAAAGTGGTTCATGAGCCACAAAATATTATTGAAATACATAGCTTGCAGTTGCTCAAGGGGTAGAGGGGCTGCCATATTGCAGTAGTGAACTGGGTTATGGTAAATAATACATGTTGGAATTGTGCACCTTATGTTCACAAAGTATTCTTATGAGGCAAGTTTGGAGTGTTCCATTTGAAAACATGTTTGCACTGAGAAGATCAGTCTTCCCGAAGTCAGTCTTTTTCATAACTCAAAACAATCATTGCCTCTATACGTGCTGTTACTATGGTGCATTGGTGAGTAAGATTGTTGCTCACTATTCATTACTGTTGATCTCTGGTAAGGTAAAGTCTTTCATTGTGCAATATATTGAGGGGAAACTAGTAATCCCCTCTGTCTGTATACTATTCTGTATGGTTTAAAATTCCTCAAAATGAATATTCTGGTATGAAGTGGTAACCAAATCAAACTATACAAAGGTTTGTACTGGATTGCAGAATTTGCAAAGTGCGAATGTATGATTGATGTCAGATTGCAGTGATAAATATTCTTTCTATTAAAGATGCATAATGTGTTTCATATCTATTTGAATAAAGTATTGTCAGAAACATGTCAATCACCTTCATATTGTATGAAAATTCAGTAGAATTTTCATGGCAAATTTCACTCATTAAAAATAGGTTGCATAGAAAAGAACATAAAATTCATTAAAGAAGGCTATAAAGGAAGAACATGTAATTGAATTTCCCTCTTACAGTGATTATTCACTATTCATTTTCTTAATAATGTTTTGCTTTTGTGTTGATATGATTTTGTTATTTGTATATGCGTCAATGATGCTGGAACTACATGAAATTGTTTTTATTTTTTATTGCATTCTTCCAGGTATTTTAAATATAAACTTCAAATTTTCATAACAATTAGTTCTTTATTAATTATGAGGAGCAAACCTATCAAGACTGATGACATACTGTAGTATCAAAAAACTGTATTGTGCAATACTGACCTGAATATGTCTTATTCAGAACAGACCATTAAGCACCTTATAGTCCAGTATTGCTGTGTGTGTTTTGATGTATTGTTTGAATTTATACTTTCCTCCTGCTGTGTAACAAAATTTTGATTTAGGTATTCCTATGTTACCACTGTATGATTCTTGTTACAAATGCTCTATTATTTTTGTAAGTTACTAAGTAGTGGTAATAATTATTTATAAGGCAGTAATTGTATATCACATGAGTACTTACAAAGGAGCAACTGCATTTTTGAAATTGGGTTCTTTTGATGAACTATATGTACTTCCTGTTATGCTAGCACTCACAACGGTAATTTTTTGTGCAAAAAAATAAAATAAAAAAATAAAAGGAATATTGTGATCATTTCCATTGCAACAGAAATTTTTGAGCCAAGATCAACATTTTTTTTGCTCAAACCTCAATTTGCTATTGGTTGAATATTGCAGTTACTACTTTGGTTACAACCTACTGTTGCTGATGGAAGTCAGTAATGTTGCCAAATATACAAGACTTTCTAAGAGTATGAGACAAACTTGAGTATCTGATTCATAATGGAAATTGTAATACCCTTCAAAATTATTAAAGAAAATTTCACTCGTTCAGTTATCACATAATAAGGTTTGTAAAGATAAGTAGGTCAGCCATTATTGCAAGTTTCAAATAATCTTAAAACATGTTTATTTTAATTTATTTTGTTTACCAGCTTCCATACTGCTCAGTATGAAATGAGGAGGATTTGTTTAGTTTTATTCAATATTTGTGATGAAATTATGACATTTTAACTTTTTTCTGTTTATGGTAGAAGTATTTTGAAGCAGATAAAATATTTAAATATTTTTTTAGTATTGGATATGTATAAAGTTACATATGTTAATTTGGTGCAGATAAACAAGTTTGTATAGTTATGACTTGAAACTGGGTTTTTCCTATATATCCCTAGTTTTCTAATGTGTAATTTGTATTTGTGAAAGGACCATTTTCATTTCTATTGTGTATACAATTCTGCTTTTAATTGGACTCAAATGAACCTATAGAAAGAGGGTATTATAAATGCAATATTGTGTGCATGTATAAACCAGTGTTGACTACATGCAGATGCATAGTCTTCCATAGAATTATCCCAGCGTTTCCTTTATCCAATTGTATGTTTGTGAGGGACTCGTTGCTCTTAAATGGTCTTGACATTATGTATTTTCCTACAAGTTGTTAAACTTATTCTGTGAAATTTCTGCAACTCACCGTACGCCTGGTCAGTGCTTATTCTAATGCTTGTCATTCAATCACAATGTGGCATTCTGGTGTGCTCCTTATTCATAGTTGTAGTAGATCATTGTTTTCACCTGTAACTTAGAATCAGGAGCCCTTTATCATATTTTCTAGTACTTTCCCTGAAAACATATCTCCTGTTGAAGAAAAATCAGATGTTTCAAGATCTATAACTCAGTGAGAATGGGATAATGTTGCCAGTAATTCTTGATGTTGCTGATCTGGTACCCCCACTTACTCCCTGTTCACATACACATAGTTTTATGTAAGCATTGTATGTCCGCTGACTTTTATTTGAAGAATCTTTGGTGTTGTACATGTATTGATCTCTTGTACATACAGGATTGATGTTACTTGTCTTAGATTCCTCTATATAAATATTGATAATTCAATTTTTAATCCATTGTCTGTTGTTCTGTTGTTTGTGTTCATTGATCATTGTAATTTTACTGTGAAAATTTGCAAAACGTTACTTGAAGATATTGATTGTAAAGCGGACCTACAATGTTCCAAATTTGTGCACTTTCCTATAATTGATGTATATGCGTACAAAAAACCTAAATGTTTTTTTATTGTCTGTAGTATTGCCAGATTTTGGATGTTCATGAATCAGCAACATCAAGCAATGCAAGTTGGAATGCAGATGTTGCTGCAGGAATAACTTGCCTTTTCATGAGCACTAGCCCAGGGCCCACTGAGTGCTAGCTTCCTGCCCCACCACGCCCACATTTGGATAAAATTCCATACAAGACTGGCGCCCCGCTCTGCCACGGGGCCACACGTTTTGTTCCGAACAATCCCATGCAAATGGAAGTTCACTTATTTATTTGATATTTGAATCATGCTCACCAAGTGCATTAGCGTGTACCTGTGTATGTTAGTATGAATGGTGTGTGAATGTGGAAACAAAAGTGTATGTGGATAGAGCGTACAAATGTAAAGAGATTTATTAATATTATTGATCATGTGTTACAGGATTTTTTTTTTAAAAAAAGGGTAATGAAAAAGCCAATAAACTATAAAGTCTGTATATAAGTATGAATTGACTGTGGCAGCAGTGTTGTTTGACATGTTTTGGTTGTGAAGGAGTATGTGCACGATCTTAATTTATTCAATGTAAACATCATGTTATACTGATCTGTAATTTAAACTTGGCAATGTGACATAGTGAAAATGCAAAAGAGAGAAAATAGATTTACTACTCAATAAAATCTGCAGCAAGTGTTCCATTTATAACGACCACAACTTGTAGATTTCGTTAAAATGACATTGAATAAAGACTTCCTTCTTGAATACCTCATCCGCTGTCATCTTGCACAGACAGGCAGTTTTTGATGATGGTTTATGGAGTTGAGGAGGGTGTGCTTCTGAAAAGAGGACAGGACTTCTAAAATTTTCATTACTAAATGTCAAATACAATCATTCAAATTGAAAGACAACTAATAGGAATTTTTTTCCACTAACAGCAGAAATTGGCTTTCATCTTCTTAGAGAATTCACCTCCTTGGTAAAGTATACTTCATACTTTACACAAACTTGATTGATTGTGATATTAAAAATAATAATAATAATAATAGCAACAATAATAACAACAACAACAACAATAATAATAATAATAATAATAATAATAATAATAATAATAATAATAATAATAATAATAATAATAATACTTTTTTTTTAAATTCTAAAAGGCAGTGTTTTCTGGACAAATGATTTTTATTGAATGACAAACTGGGTTTAAAGTAAATATTATGAACAAAACAAATCCGGAGAACTTTTTTTTGAAATTGTATTATAATAATCACTGTTAATCATCACTGCATTTTTGGCATAATTCCGAAATAAATATTTTAATTATTTGGAAGATGATTATTAAATGATTTTGCTAGCTTATGAAATATTGTCTGTTAAAATAAAATTGGTGATTGAACTAAAGTAATATTTATTTGTAAGTGTGAATTTTTACAGAATTTTATTGTCCATTAAGAAGAAAGGCAAGGTAGGGACATAAGATTCCCATGGAGAGTATATTGTGCATTATTATTATTATTATTATTATTATTATTATTATTATTATTATTATTATTATTCCCAAAAAAAAAAAAAAAATTCTTTGAAAAGAGATTGAGTACAACACATGAGGAAATTTTGGGAATATTCCTTCATTATAAATGATTGCAAGTGATTTCTCATTGATTTTTAATACAATTAACGCTAACTTCATTTGAAAATCCATGAGATTTATTTATTTGAAAGAAATGGACTTTTGTTCATGTATTAAAATATATGGTATATATTTTTATATAAAATTTATGGTTGGTTACTAGTCGTAAACCTAAAGGGCAATTTTTATTGAAAAAAATGGTGAAAAAAGTTGAAGAGAAGCAACAAGTCTAAATTGAAAAAGGGGTTGTCTCATAACTACCTTTCAAGTTATAAATGACAGTGTAATTGCAAATTGTTATGCATATTAAAAAGAGGTATGCCTAAAAATATCATGTTTCGCTGAAAGCTGCTGTACTTCACAAGAAGCATTTCCGAAATTTTGATAGTAAGTTTCTTCTACTAACTTTTTTATTACATGAATATATCGTTACAAACAGATCAAATAGAGATAGCTTATTTTTCATTTTAAGATATAATGGAATTTTTTATTGTTCCAAGTGTAATTTGTTTTTACACAAAGCTCACTATCGTGATATGCATTTCAAATTACGATGTGATTGAAAGGTTAATTAGCATGAAATATGCCATGGAAAAACTGAAAAAGTCACATTAAAATAGTTGAAAAGAGAATTTAGGCTCTCAGAAAGAGAAAAAAGTTACTCTTAAATTATTTTAATTCCTCATTTGTTGTTTCAATTGCAACATTTCATGCAGTGGTATTTTTCAGGGATATCCGAGTCTTCATACAAAGCAAAAAACAAAGGGATTGCCCAGAATTGCAAACTCCAGATTTCCTAAACTCAAACCAATTTTTTTTTCTCCCCTACCTGTCCCTACATTCATGTGGTGTTGAATACTAATTTTTTGTTCCCTTTATATTCAGTAAACTGATATCAATTTTCTTAATTCTCTAAAAAATAATGAGACTTATCTACTCTTATCTCTGTCATGTTTTAATTAATTCACAAAATTCTGCTGTATTGCAGGATTAGGTACACCATTGTTTCTATTTTTAATTTGTGGATTAACTTAACCAATCTCTTTATTTCGTAAATTAAATTAGTAGTGTTAAAACAACCCTTACTGTCTCGCTTTTAGTATATAACACTACACCACAATTTTTCACCAAATTAACACATCTCATTCATCATTTTTTGTAAAATTTGTTTGAAATCATAGAACATTTGGTGAAGAAATTAAATAATTTCAAGGAATATATTTTTTGTTTATAGTTATTCAAACCATTATATGAAAATATCTTTCTGGCATTGAATGTGTTGTATAAGGTGTGCAGTGTATTCACAAATATAACCAAGTTTTTTGCCTTATTCCACATAAGCAGTACATGAGATAGTAAAATAATTTTAAAGTTAATAAATAATACGAAACTGGTAGCATTGGCAAACAAATGGAAATAGATTGAAAAACATGTAATAGTAACTATTAAACCTAATAGTATTGTAATATTCTCCAAATTCGCTCCATTTAACACAATTGCACATTACTTGTCCCAACATGCAATGCTAAATACTCTATATGTTTTCACATCTAAGAAAATTTCCTCAAATTCTCTTTACTAATGCTATTGACTTCAGAATTCAACATGTAAATGGGTTTGGGTAAGATACCAGAATTTACGAAATCATTCACAGAATACATATCTCCTCATAACATGTCACACTCAGTTTTTCTGTTTTTAATGTTAAATAAAAAATATATACTGTAAAGAAATCAAACAAAGCGTCATAATGGTTGCATTTCGGTGTTCAACAAAGAGAAGAATTCAACAGAATTTCACTATCTTATATTGTCATTGAACAATGAACTTCTGAAATATAGTATATCACTGCATTGTTTCTCAAGGCAGCTTATGTAGTAATATAAAATTAAAATATTCATAAAAATTAATGGTACACAACCTTTTCAATTGTTTGTTCATGTAAAGTATTGGAAATAATGCTAATATAATCCAGACCCAACCAATTAAAAGGAAGCACTTGTGGTGGATATCTGTATTTATTTTGACAGGAAGATAAAAGTAGTCATTTCTAACTTTCAGAAATGAAACGTACCATAATCAGCAATCAAAATTTCTTGAAGTTAAGAAGTAATTTATTAGTTCTAAGTTAAATTAATTACCTTTCATCAACCTACTTCCTTTTATAAGAATAGCAATAGCTTTCAAATACTTCTCAGCTTATGTTCACGAAGCTCAGTAAATTTGGAGCAGGTGACTTTGTAGTCACATTACACAAAAAATAATGATATTTTCAAAAAATTCAATATGACCTAATTTGAAGATGTTTTTACGAATACATTACAGTAAGAAAAAAATGTATCTTCGCAACTTGAAAGACGCTGAAATTTTTTAAATTTTTATAAAATCAGGAATTTTAACAAACATGAGACCTGCACCATTATCTTATGCATCCTTTACTCTAAGATCTAAATTTAATTAAAAGGAAATTGGCTCTATTTTTTAAGAAAAAATGGTTTAAAGAAAAAAATAAAGTATGCTTGACAAAAAAATTCTTTAAAAAACTCGCATTTTTTTGATAAATTGAACATGGTCTCCTTTGATGATTGATTCTGATGAAAACATTTCATTGAGAAAGAAGAGATGGATCTTCATATATTGTAGTTGTAGGAAGACACCGAAACAATTTTTAATTTTTTCAATTTTCAAAAAAATCCATGTTTTCAACTTACATAAGACTATACCATTATCTTAAATGTTCTTCTGACTATCCATCAACAAAATTTCATCAAAAACGATGGAGCCGCTTTTGGGAATAAAATTGTTTACACAAAATTAAAAATTGCTTATACTTGAAGCAAAATTACACGGATAATATTTAAATTTTCCAATAAATGTACGTGACCTTATTTAAAAATATATCTTTAAAGAACAGATTTTATTAAGGGGAAAAAACCTCTATCTTTAATATTTTAGCTGGAGGAGGACGCCAAATAATTTCAATTTTTGCAATTTTCGAAAAATCAGGCTTTTAAAAGAACATGAGATTGCACCAGTCTCTTAAACATCCTTCAGACTATCTAACAACAAAATTTTATCAAAACCGATGGTGTCATTTTTTTTTTTTTTTAATTTAATAAAAATAAATAAAAGCCCCGGAGGCTTCATGTAAAGTACCCCCAAAAATTAAAATATCATTTTCAAATTCTAGGGCCAGCGACAGCCGAATTGGTTGGGGAATACCAATTTTGGAGAAAAGCAGCTAAAAGGTTTAGCTGCTAGCGTTGTTCACAGACGGACAGACATTTTGCCGTCAATCAATTTTTCGGTATCAAGGACCCTTAAAACGGATTCTGGCTTACCAGAGAATTTTGGAGGATTTTTTTCTCTAAATTTAGCAACTGGATTTATCCACTTTTTCTTTACCAGAATCCTGTAATATTTTATCTGCCAAAAAGTCACTTTGTTTTCGCGCAGCATTATATAACTTTCTCTTAAGCGCGAGAGAGTAAAATTAAAAACCTCTATGAAATAATTATTCTGTAAATTGATTTTTTTTTTATGCGAGTCTTGAACTGAAAATAGTTCATGTTGTCACGCTTATAGTCGACAGTTAAAACAAAATGGACAATGTTCCTAATTCCCAATGTGGCTCTCTTCATCTCGGTAGAGAACTCCTATGGTGTATGGTACATTTGAAAGAACAACTACAACTCTTGATCAGTGTCATAAGAGTAGGTAAATAATTTAGAATGAAATGAAATGATAGAAAAGCAAAAGTAATGAAAATAACTTAAATATGAATAAAAACATTGTAAACCTATTGATAGAGTGAGAGAGTTCAGAGCAAACATTAAAACATTTCATAGAATACAAGAAAGTAAGGCCAAAGTAAGACAACTTAGTCAAATGTACAGATGAAAGAATTGTAGAGCATACATTGAAAGTCTAGAGAGAGACATAATGGGTTCTCAGAGAATAGGGTTCAAAATTCTGAAAGATCTTAATGAGAATACAAATGATACAATCTCGCTGAACAACATCCCAAAGGAAGATTTGAACAAAAACACTACCACATACTTTGGAACAACTAAGAAGGTTGTGCCAAAAGGAAGGAAAAAAATAAAACATACATTGACGATCACCCAAATAACCTAATAAGAATGTCAGAACTTGAAACAGTATTGAGAAAAACTAAAAACAGAAAAAGTCCAGGAACACATATGTAAATTAAAACTAATAAGATATGGGAAAAGAAACTAAAAGAAACCCTACTTGAACTTTTCAATAAAATTTGGCAAGAAACGAAAATACCAACAGATAGGCAGAAAGGATTAATCATCAATATTTACAAAAAGGGCTCTAAGAAACAATGCAACAACTTAAGGGAATCTCATTACTATCAACAACTTCAAAGATTTGTGCAAATATCTGAACTCTTTCCAGAACAGTGGTACAAAATATGAAAATATGAAAAATGTGTAATGCATCAGGCCTGAGCTGTGCAACTTGTGCATAAAAATTTCCAAAGTCCCCGTACTTGAAAGAGTTACGGAACAGAATCAATGAATTAAGAGAAATTTCTGAGTGAGGAGCAGTGTGGCTTCAGAAAGGGAAGGTGCACCAAAGATGCCATCTTCACATTACAGATGCTCATGGATAAAAGAAAAGAAGTAAACCTACCTATGTTTGTAATATTTATGGACTACAAAAATGCATACAACAGAGTTGATAGGAAGAAATTATGGGAAATCTTGGAAGATGAGAAAATCCCACATCATTTAACTAAAGTAGTACAAAGTCTTTATGAAAAATCCAGAATAAAAATACAGCTAGGAAAGGGGAGAAACTTGGCATTAATAACAACTAGCAGTGGCCTCAGACAAGGCTGTGGTTTATCACCAGTTCTCTTCAACTTCTAAATTAATCTCTTAGTAAGGAATTAGTGGAAGAAGATGAACCAGGGAATTGTAATCAAAGGAGATAGAAAGATTGACACAATCCTATGCAGATGACCTGGTAATAGTAGCGTAATCCAAAGATAACTTACAGAGGGCAATGTTTGAGCGATCGAAAGTTACACAGGAATATTCCATGAGAATATTAATAAGCAATCTATAGCAATGCAAGGAAAGGAACAAAGAAGAGCATAGCAAAAGATAACAATGGGAAAGAAAGCCTTCAAAAAAGTTAAAAGGTTGCTAATAGTGAAAAGTATTCCGATTAATATGAGGAAGATTTGTTAAATACTTTGTCTGGAGTGTTGTATTGAATGAAGGTGGTTCAAAAATTAAAAGTAATGCAAAAGATGAGGAAAAGAAAGGAAACTGATTGGTGTAATAAAGCACAGGAAGGTGAATTAGGTTGGCCATATTTTGTGCCAAAATTGTTTGCCAGTACATACATTGAATAAAAAATCTAATGAAAAATATCAAATTTAAATCTGTCAAGATGGATTTACAAACAAGATGATGGATTATATTTGAGGAAATTTAGAATTACACAACTCAATATTTAATTTCTATGATAAGGATTTCTATTTATCATGTCTATGATAACAAGATCAACAATTCAGAGATTGAAAAGTATAATCTGAATCACACTGATAAAAAGAAGATAATTTATTTTTTCAATTGCTCTAAACTTTTTTAATTTCTAATAATGTCTATAAAATGTACTTTGCAAGCCTTGTTACAGTCTAATTTTGTTCCCTTGCTCATTTTGAAAATACATAGTTCTGCTGGTGTGGAATTCAATATTTCTAGATGATTCAAAACTCTAATTGAATGTAAACTGAAAGGCACTTTTCAGAGGGTTGGATAAATTAATTTCTTCCCTTTACATGTAGGTTATATTTCTCCGTTTAAAAGTTTAGAAAATATCTATCAGATTTCTGGGAGAAGTGCAGATGAATTTTTTAAAAGACATTTTGCTGTCCGGAGTTTCAAATAGTGGAACACTCAATATGGATAGTGTAATTTGTTGTCTTGGAAAAGTGTTCATTTATTTTTTAACCCTTGGATTCCATCTCAACCTAAAAAACGAACATTCTTTAATTTTTTAATATAACTATTACATTATTGAAACAATAGCCCATTACCCAACACTTTTTCTTCTTCTGAGTTTTCAAATTTTCTTAAAATAAATTTTGAATCTGAAGTTAACAGGTATATTTATGAACCTCAAGTAATTTTTGTGAGATATGAATCTCAAGTGAGTATAGTGAATTATAAATTTAATGTTGGAATATCATTATGAAAGTGTTAAAAAGATCTATACCTTTTAGTAAATTATGTAATGTGCACATTATGGTTATGCTGTACAATTATGTTATGGAGATCCTATTAGGTTAATGTGGACTATGGTGATGTCGACAGTATTAATGTTTTAAGAAGATGGAAGATGGCCTTTCTATTTGGAGCTGGTGTGCTTGCATTGCACCTCTGTGTACTAAGGTTCAAACCTGTCATTTCTGTGGAATTTGTGGTGGTAAAAATACTGATATATTTTCAAATCACATATTTTTCTTTTTTGTTTTAATTTTTTTTTCTCTGCCATTATGTCCTTCTCTACGGAAGGGAGAGCTGGCTCTCTAAAATCACACTTGCAAAATTATATTGTGGAAATTAAGTTTTTAATAAAAAAGAAAGGTTGCACACAAGATGATAGTTTTTTAAATAAAACAAAAGATAATAAAATAATGAAAATATTTTATTAAGACTTACAAAAAGTATCAAGCAAAGTCTATTTAGCAATTAACTTAAATTACAGTAAGAATTATATGTTTTTTACTACATTAACAATAATAAGTTTAACTTAGTAAATTGCATGTTAAAAATATGTGTAAATGATTACAATAAATTTTCAATTAATTTAAATTGTAATGAATTGCATTTCATTACATTAACTTACAGTAATAATTCAAATAGTGTACTTGATAAATTACATGATTAATAAAACATGTAAGTGCTTACAATAAACATTTAAATAATAAACAATATTTTAAAAACAATACAAAAGTCTCATTAACGAATTAAAAATAACATTAATGATTCATTACATTAATAAGTAGTAGATTATGTACAGTGACAAATAACTTACAATTAGAGTGAGTAATTCAATTATCTTACAGTAGTGATTTAATTAACTTACAATAACTTGAATACATTATATGTTAATAATAAATGTAAGTGCTCACTTTTATCATGAAATATAATTACATTCATTACTGCATTACTAACAGTACATTGTTTTATTGAATGGAATGACAAAGACTGATCATTGTTGCAGTGGCATGTGGGTAATAATTATAGAGAAGTTAAAGCAATTCAGATATCTTATATGGACACACTTATAAGGTGACCTTAAGCAATGTTTTGAAGTATTTATTATCAGCTGATTTTATGGTTACGTGGAAATTTAAAAAAAGCTGTGCAGCAATGCAGAATGGATCTTTGTTAGTTGAAGACTTGCTAGTACATATCCTGTGATAGTCCTTATGTCCTCTACTATGATAGTTATATATCTCTTTATTACTCACAAGATATTGATTGTAATTATTTCTCAATAGTAGTAATACTTTGTAAGAGTATAGTGCTACAACAGTCAGTGATTCACATTTGATAAAGAAATCTTTACAGGAATGTCTTGGATTTAGTTTGAAAATGCTTTTAGTACATTTCTTTTGCATGACCATTAATCCATCCATATTTTTTTGTGTTGTACCTCTCCACAATACCATATTGAAGTTGTGGAAAGAATATGCCATAATAGATTGAAAGAATGGCATCTGTTTTCCAGATATCTGGAAAAATATCTCAAGAGAAAGTAATTTTAATACAAAGTATGTCGCCATTTTTGTTATATGTGAGGTTTTGATGTATGAATATTCCTAAAAACTTACAACAATCAGTTTGATTCATTGTCTATTTCGACTTTAATGTTTTGGTGTGGGTGATTGTAATGAAATTGATTAATACATCAATCAACGTTTAATTTCAATTCATTTATCGACAAAAAAATTTCAGTTGATTTTAAAGATTCAATCAGATTAGTTTCTAGATGACAAAGATTTTGCCCATTGCTTATAAATGTGATAAACTGCTCATGTTTGTAGTGGTGTCTATACAAAAGTTTTGAACATGCTTTCACCTGAGAGTAATCCTCTTAACTTCACTGAATTAATAGGAGGTATTAAAAAAATGATATGAAGTTATTGCATAGTGTGTTTGAATGAACACTGTTGTGAATGATATAGAGCACAATTCAGGGTGTATTATTACCCTAAAGAAGGTTTTGTAACTAAACTAGGCATTGGTAAAAAAACAAGAAATGACAAGCTTCATGCATCACACTAGAGGAATGAAACTGAGAGAAAAATGATGTTTGCCGAAGAATTAAAAACATTTATTGGAGACAAAAATTTCTTTGTTCAAAAGAACACTATAAGGTGGTTTATTTTTGTGCATACGTTGTTTTAAGCTACAATGTTTTTACAATGATTCTGAACCAAAGAGTAAAGCAGAGTTAGTGTTGGAATATTTAAAACAATATTTAACATAATAAATAGGTCTAAAACTGAAGATAATAATAAAAATATAAATATTGAAAAAGAAAAAACTCAAGTAAACAAACACAGAATGAAATTGTATAAATAATTCAAAAATCCAAATTGGTAGAAGTTTATTAGCAATTCAAAATGATATTGAATACCAACACAGATAATATTCAAGTAAAACACTGAATTTGGAAGAAATTAAATTTTTCTTTGGGCCAATTTTTTCTTCTTCTCTAGTTCAAATTTTACTTTTTGCATATACTTTCCTATAAATTTTGATGAGACATTTTCTTAACCATTTGTACCATAGGTGTGATTATTATTTTTTTTGTTTTAGTTTTATATGTATGCCTCTTGCACATTCTACATTAATATATATTAATGTATTATCTTATATGAGACTGGTTTAGCATATTTTCATGGGGAATACTTTTTGCTAAAGTAGCAAATTCAGAAATTAAGTGCAATGTTGATGAAGAATTTTAAAGTTATAAATTGTCAAATATAATTTAATTTGAGTAATAATACCTAATTTTCATGGAGAGGTGTTGTACATTCATGAAAAAAACATTGTCATTATTAGGGAAAGGATTTTGAGGTGCAAATTATGGTCATAAAAGGGGGGAGGGGTTCTGATAATACAGACAAAAAGGTGCTGCTGAAACAACTGTATTAATGTTTAAATCAGTTTCAAGAACTTAGTTTCTAGAATATACTCAATCATTTTGCTCCAAATTTGTTTTCTTTATAGAGTCCTTAAGAGATTCATAGTACTTTCTGAAACACTGTAGTAGATAGAAAACTTTTAAACAATTGTCAGGACTGACTGAACTTACTTTACTGGCTTATTGCATAGTAGAACGTACTTCACAGTCATGTCAAGCTGTGCCCACATGAGCACTTGCCCACATGGGAACCTCAGTGTAATTTCTCCCAACTCCCCTCTCCTTTCTCCTCCAAATCCACAGGAGCTGCCAGGGCTCTTTTAGTATTGACGGTGGCAAGATGACATGGGTCAGCATTATCCTCAGGTCACACACAAGTGGATTTCTACACACCCATTTAAATGTCCTGGGTACCATTCTGGGTAGCACTTTAAATCTAGCGGAAAAGGGTTAAACTGTTGTAGCAAAACTGTTGAAATTTAAATTTGACTTTGCAGCTGCAGATTGACGATTGTCATTGGGATATTAACTACTGGTGGTTTACGTAAAATATATTTTAATATTTATTTAATATTAATATAATAATAGACTTCTGATTAAATGGGTTTTTAAAAAGCTGTTGAAGGAAAGAAAAAAATACTTTTTTATGCTCAATTGTTTAAAAATGCAGAAAAGAATGGAGGAAAACATGCTGAAGCATAAAAAAGGGGGAAAAGATGACCAAATGAAGTAATCTCATGAAAAGGTGGAACAAATTGTGTTCCTTTATTTCATCCCTCCAAATATATGTATTAAACTATCTGTATGAAAAACAATATTTTTGAAAAGGTGCCGCATATTAAAATCCTTTCCCTAGTTATTATGTAAAGGTCTAATTCAAAGAACTTACTAGTACACATTATTGGTTTCCGGCATCATTGCCCGGCACAGAAATATCATTGGTTCTTTAGAACCCTGCATTGTTTAGATGAACATCTCTGGAGTCGCAAGATACTTTTCTTCTTGTTAGTGTCATATGTAATTTACCTAACTGCAAAAGAGTATTAACAGTCATAAAGTGTGGATGGGTGGGATACAGTCTTATTATGGTTCAATGCAGTTTTAGTGAGAAGTTATTGATAATTGTTATAAGAGGTACTTTTAAACATGACAGAGGTAATTGGGTCAATAGCAAAAAAATTGTAATAATATGTTTATTTCATTTATAAATTCTCATACTACAAACTCCTTGATATTTCTTATTTACTTGTAGGGTAGTGAGAGAAAAAAAGACTACCCATTTGCTTCAAACTTGCCAATCATGGAGCTTTTTACTTATGGTGGTGAGGTGTTAGGTTAAGATAATTATTTTTGTTTCTCTTCTTTCATATTTAAAGAATAAGTTGAAAACATCTCATTAATATTGACATTGCAATAATGTGTCATGGACTGACAGTTTTTGAGTCACAATCAGGGGGTAGAATATCAAGAGGCCATTTTGGAGTCAAGTACATGATCATTACCAAATTTTTCCAATTTCATTTCTGAATCAAAATCATGTTTTGGAAATAAATAAATAAAAAAATGTAATATATTAAAAATTATTTATTTATAGCCAAGAGATCAATTCAGAAGAAGTATTGCTAATTGCCCTTTGAGCTTTATATAATGAATTTAGTACTGTAATGCAAAAATTTTAAGAAAACTTCATTATAATGTTCTTGACAATGGTCACTACTGGTGCTTTTATCAAATATTTTGTTTTTCTAATTTTTTTTATCAAGAAAAGGTACAGTAATGTTGCTTGTGACATATTGGATCTGTCACTGGGTAGTTCATTGAGAATTATGAGTGGAAAGGGAGTGAATTTTCTTCCAAAAACTTCAGATTATCATTTGGTAACAAAGAACAGACAAGAGCAATCTGATGTAGATTAAACTTTTTAAGCAATGTTATGTTCCTAAAATTGAAAGGAAAGTTGCAAAGATTTCTTTAAACTTCAGTGTACATGATATTTTAGTACCTTAGTAAACTGATGAAAAATCAAAATGCTATTTATTTATTTATTTAACATAAAAAAAATTAAAAGCTGTGTGCAGTACTTTGGGGAGCTTAGCAAGGTTTCTTGAGCTCTGCCCTAACTCTTTAACTCTCACGTACATGTATCACATATTCGTATCAACTTATCTACTTATCAAGTTGAATTTTAATTATGGGTAGAACAATCATTTTTAGCAAGAATTGATAAGAAAATATTCACTCCCATGAGATAAAAATCTATTTGTAAATACAATTCAACTACAGATTTGAGCTTTTATTCGGTATCATGCCCTTTGTGAGGGAATTGATTTACTGACACAAGAACATACTGAACATCTGTTTAATCTTAATTATGTCTTTCTTTTTCTAGTATTGCTGTGTTATAAATGAGAAAAATGCTGAAAATAATCGGTTTTCAAACCTGGCCTGATGCTATGCATCAATTAACACTTTCATTTAACCTGATTTAAGTTATTTACTATTTTCCAATTTAAAAAAAATGTAACACAAATTATGTTAGAGCATCTTGAGGATAAAGTGGTTATAGAATGAATGCATTTCAGGGAATATGCTTGAATATTTTTTTAAATTAAATGTTTATGTTTTAAATTTTGACACTATTGTTAATCGCCTATTGTTAATCAAAATTTTCAATCTATTTAATTTTGTATTTGTGAAATAATGAATTTAAATAATAAATTTATATGGTAAATTCAAACATTACACTTTTTTGTATAGAAAGAAGTTAAGATTTTATGGCGACATACTAAATGTTAATTTAAATTCTCCGCGCGTTTTATGCAAATTCCTAGGGAAGTGGAATATCTGTATTTGAGATGCTTTGCATTTGCGTCTGTCACGCGGCGGCCGGCAGGTCGTCGAACGACGCAACCAATTCAGTGCGCGTCTCCAGCCCGTTGTGGTTGGACGTGTTTTCGTTTGAGGCGTAGGTCACCATGTGCTCGAGAGAAGATACAACGTGTTGCTACCTTGTCCTCGAAGATGGAACTGTCTTGCAGGGCGAACCATTCGGAGCTCCCGTAGAAACACATGGAGAAGTTGGTAAGTGACAAACAAAAGAAAAAAAAAAGTATAATTCTTTGTAAAAACTAGGAGTACGTGCCCGGCAAGACGTATGCTTCAGTTGCCGGCGCCCCCTCCTCCCTCTCCTCCACGTCATGTAACTCGTTTAGCAATGCAACCCGGAGGCTGTCAATGTCAAGGACTAGCTTGCGGGATGTTACATTGATCTATGAATATTCAGGTTGATTGCTCCCGTTGTACATCAATTGTCGCGCCGGATGTTGTGAAAGCTGGCAGCGTCTTTCAAGTTGACGTTTGCTATGCTGTTCGGGCAATAAAACTCTTGTTTCTATCTACACTGAAGAGATAGAAATATATAATCACCAAATATCTCATTGCAAACGTTACCGTGCAAGACTATTTACATTAATATAAAGCAATTATTCAATCACTATTGTTTGAGATAAATCTGTAAAATATTGTTCTCCTCGAAAGCGGGACGAACAGTAACAAGGTGGATAAGTTAAGGGAAACGCGAAAAGAAAAAAGATGCCGCCCCCTCCCCATCACTCCGTCCCTCTAGTGGTTGGTGACTGCGCCGTCATAATTGCGCTTTTCTTTTTAGTGTTCCAGACTGGCATGGTGGGGTACCCCGAGTCCTTGACGGATCCTTCCTACCACGCGCAGATTTTGGTGCTCACGTATCCTCTGGTGGGCAACTATGGAGTGCCCGGAGACGACACGGACGAATTCGGACTACCCCGGTAAGTGGTGGTGGGGCAGGCGGGGGCGGCGCGCGGGCGGAGGAATGCTGACGGGCCGTCGGAGCGGAGCTATCTGCTGGGGGGGGGGGGGGGGTGCTTGGTCGGCAGGTGCCTAGGAGAGATAGGAGCCACCCACCCGAGGAGGAAGGATCCCGCAGAGCCGAGGAGAATGGGCTTAGCGGGGTCCGGCCCGGCCCCGACCCGAGAGAGAAATGCCTACGGGGGTACTGAAAAGGAAATTCATAAACGAATACTTTTTTCCTTGAACTTATTATTTGCTGCAAATTACATGGCAAGGCCGTCAGGAGCCTCCAAATAATACGATAAAAAGAATGGTAATCCCAAATTTATAGATTTATTCGAAAACGAATCGCTCGGGAGAAACTAACCGAAGTAGTCCTGTGGGTTGAATCGACTCTCGACTCTCGGGAGGATGAAATGAAGCCGAACGTCGCGAACAAGATATTGGAATGTTTTCAAAAATCCTGAAAAATTGCAAGTTTGGAAATAAAAATGAATGAAATATGGACACATGTTTTAAAATTGGGCGATATCATTCAACAATATATTTAGGTCCTGGAGGCAGGGGAGATGAAAAAAAAAGAAAGAAAAAAAAAAAGATCGAAAAACATTCATTATTCTGAATGAGACATGCTGTTGCCCGTTCATCTCTGAACGTATAACATACACTTCAAAGGTTTTGAACTGGAATATTCGAAAGGTGCCTTAGAAGATTTTATCCTCATATATTCTTTGCATTCCGGTTAGCGACCCTTCAGGATACAATACTTGATACAGGAGGGAGGTAAAAAAGTAGAAAATCCGGTCTATCACATTATTGACCACCTTCTTAAAAACTCTGCAGTAAACCTAATCTTGTCTTGCTCAGAAACTGAACTGATCCAACTCGTATAAGTTTTAAACGACCTTTAGTGGAAATTGTACCCAACTTTACTAATACTTTGCACATAGATAAACTGATTTACTGTTTTTGTCGATAAATGTAAGAATTTTGGAAAACATCTATGGTTGAAGATGCTGTTGAAATAAACATATTGAATGTTGTTGAGAATGTGTGTTATTAATTAATTACCCCGTACTAATGAAAAAAATCATTAAAAGAATATGAATGCACACTAACAGTTCTGACTCGGTCATGGTGATACTAATGCCGAATTACATTATTCGTAATACCGTGTTCAGATTGTTGCGCGCAGATTCTGTAAATAAATGCTTCCTGCTACATGATGCATTTACAAATGAAAAACCTAAGTGCACGAATTATAAAGATGCTCATGTACTCCTCTACTACGTTCTCTTGTCCTAATCTACGGTTCGCTTTCTACTCTGCGGCGGAATTCATGCTATAGTTCGACTCGGCGATTATCACTCAACATGATTTTAGTGATCATGCCAGTTTTGTTTTGAAATTGACATTTCTTTAAACGCTATAGAAGTTGGTTGAAATTGACGGTCGTTATCGGTATCGAATACTTAAAATAGTCTTAATATGTCCTAACTTTGTTTTTGTTATTTAAGGTCGCATCAACGTCTAGCTCAATAGCGACCACTTTTGCGTGTAACGGTATGTTAACTGTGAGGATGACACGATATGATGATGATCACAGGGGGGTGGTGAAAGGACGAACACAATACAACCATGCCCGAGGCGGGACTCGAACCTGCGATCCTTCGGTGCGGAGGGGGGACTCGAAACCGCTATAACGCTGGCCTAACACTAACATCTTTGTTGGAGTCGAACATTGCCTAAATTAATCTAAAATGTTTTTTGCGTTTATTCAGCAGCTCATACGTGTTGACGGTGCCGTCGTCGGAGAAGCAGTATTGAGAAATGTACAGCGGAAGAAATATATTACGTCGAATTGAGTCCCGTTTCTCAAGCGTTTATTCCACGTTATCAATTTTACGACTTATTAAACGTTGCTTGTTCGATATGCATTCGGGGACGAGTCCCTCTACATGCACACATAGCTGCACCGCTACTGTCTCCGACCGCAAGACCTTACTGAAAGAACAAATTATGGACAACAAATTTTATTTGAAGGAAAAATCTGCCTTTGATTTTGTAGTTGTAGGAAGACTCCGAGAAAACTTCAAACTTTTGAAATTTTCAAAACCTCAGAGTTAACCAAGAAAATCGGTCCATTTTTACAAGAAATTGAAAGAAAAAAATTGGAGCCATTTTTGAGAAAATTTTGAAAATGTCCTGGGGCTTCATGTAAAGTACACCCAAAAATTAGTGAATGTTTTTCAAAATCGCACAGCTTCGACTCTGGTCAAATAGAGAGAGGTTTCTTGAATTTGGAAAAAAAAAAATCCTACGCATGGTTGAGGGGCTATTGTTCTCGTACACCAGAGAGACGGACGTTTTGAAAAAAAACTTTTTCGATATCAGGGGGCGCCAAACGTTTATTTCCATTGAAATCTCGAAATAGATTTTCCCGCAGCATTACATAACTTTCCCTATACTAAGAATATTACTCCGTATATACGTACGTATACGGGAAAGTAACAAAAAATGACTGTGTAAAACGCTGAAGTCACTTTCATCCAGTTTCGGCACCAAAACAACGCGTGGAATCGAATGTCCTTCTGCGCAGAAAAATGATGAAAAAAGGATTTAAAAAAATGATGGTGTAAAACAAGCTTTTGCAAATGAAGTGTCGAAGCTAATTAGAGATAATTTTCGAATCCTTCAGATGTCATTTTGTACTTTCTCGCATTTCTTAAGAAAAAGTATTGTAATCGTGCGCCGGAAAACGGCGAATTTGGCGCAAAACCTCGTATTGCCGGGCCCTGGTAACGAAAAAGTTTATACATCCTGTTCCCATATGAAGTGAATTACGTTCTCGAACACGTCGAGTACTTTGAATCGATGTTTTATGGGTTCTTGATATCGAAAAATCGATTGACGGCGAAATGGCTCTGTCCGTCCGCCAGTCCGGGGTCAACGAAGCGCCTTCACTTTTTCGATATTAACCTGTCCACGGAGAGCGTAAATAACTCTTAAATAATCGGAGCAGGTATCATTTTTGTTGAAATCCTGAATTTAAAAAAAATTACAAAAGTCAAAAATTTTTGGTGTCTTCGTACAAGTACAATAATGCATATAATATTTTTTTCTTCGTGAAATCTGTTCAAAAACTGTTCTTCTAATAATATGTTCATTGTTTCGAAAATGAGTGTTCTTTGCGTAATTTTGCCTGAAACCAGTTTGTTAAACAATTATTTTCTCAAAAACTACATTTTTCCTTTTTTCTCGTAAGCGGCAACGAACGGAGAATCGGAGCTGGACTCATCTTTGGAGAACTGTTTTTCGAAAATTGCAAACAACAACAATAATAATGGTGCTACGAAATGGCACCATCGCTTACTAGTTAGCTTTCTAATTTCTTTAGTCTGAGCTATCTTAGTACTTATTTTTGAAATTTTCTCAGAAAGGATCTTATAAAAGAGTATAACCTCCACCTGTAAGGCAATTTTTGTTGAAAAATTTGGAACCGTTTTTAAGAAAATGGCAGAAAACTTTTAATTTTTCGAAAAACTTAATTGAAGGTCATTGAAGCACCTCTCATAAATGCAATAATATATACAAATCGCTGGAAATGTGTGTATTGACGGCATGAGAGATATTTAAAAATATTTCTGTAATTTTTGAAAAACAAAACAAAATAATTTTATGTCACTCAAACGGAGCAATTACCACTGTCCGTACGAAAAGTTTGAAGAAAACTTTTCGATCCGTTTAGGAGACAATGAGCATTTCTGAAAATGCGGAATTTTGAGCTCGTTTTCGCGGAAAAGTTTCGAGAAATATTATAAGTTACCATGTGAAGCTGTGTACTCATAAATGCAGTAGTGTGACCAAATTGCTACTAATGTAAATATTAACGACGTGAAAGAATTTTAAAAAACCTGTACTTTTTGAAAAAAACTAAAGAGTAGAATATGACACTAATGTCGTCGTATTGAGTATTCGTATTTAGCACTCTTCCTACCGAAATGTAAAAGAAAAAAGTTGGAGCAATTTTAGATATAATCTTGTTTTTTTTACTTTTTAACAAAAGCTTATATTGCTCGCAATATTGCCCGAAAACAAAAATTTTCAGAAAAATGTACCTGACCTTGAGAGAAATGAAAGAGAAATAACTGTTAAGAAAAAAAAAACTTTAAGGAAAAATGTTTCATCTTCAATTTTGTGATAGGAATGGGCCGAAAAAATCAAACTTTTGAAGTTTTCGAAATTGAGAGTTAACAGTGAAAACCGATTCTGCCATCTTTATAAGTGTATTTTACTCTACTGTTTAAAAAAGTAAGAAAAAAAATGGAGTCAGTTTTGAGAACATTTTGAAAATGCCCCGGAGGTTTCGTGTGAAGTAATCCAATTTTAAAGAATGTTTTTCAAAATTGCAGCGCTTCAAGCCAAGCCAGATCGACCGGAGAATTTCCATTTTTGAAAGAAGAAAAAAACAACAACAAACAAAAAACAAACAAAAAAAACCACACACACACAATGTGGTTTTAGGCGCTAGTGGTGTGGAGGGTCGGACAGACGGACGGGCGTTTGTCATCTCGTAGAGTACACTTGCACTATCCCTACCAAAAGTTTAAAGAAAAAAAATCGAACCGTTTTTTAGAAAATCTTGTTTTTGTTATTGTCTAGAATTGCACAATATAATATTTGCGAGAAAACTACTGAAATTTTCTAAAAAACGTACATCACCTTAATAAAAGAATTCACTATGGGGAATATTTTATTTGAAGTATCGGCTTTAATTTCTGTACTTGTAGGAAGACACCCGAAATTTTTTTTAAAAATTGAAAATTTCGGAAATTCATAGTTAACGCTGAAATTGGTCTTATGCTACCTTTATAAGTGTATTTTACTCTACTTTTACAAGAAATTAAAAAAAAATTGGAACCGTTTTTGAGAAAATTTTGAAAATGGCTACTTTCACACATTTTTTTTAATTAGATAAACAAGTTTCGCTTACAGCCTTCCGTCTTAATATAGAAATGAAGGATAGGAAAGAGGGTTGTCGCACGGATGTAATTCATTTCCAATGAAGTTATGTGCAAAGAAATACGGCGCCTTGTGGATTAATCTACATTTTAATTGAAAAACGAAAAGTAGAAAATTAATATTGTGAAAAAGAAAATTAATATTTTGGATGACAGTGGACTGCATCTTCACCGATGCCTAAGTTTTCTAGGCCCTAGGTTTCATTGACAAATAGCATTAGAGGGTCTTTTATTATTCACTCTTGTATTTTATGCGCTGCACTCTGCGGCCAGACCCCCTACCCTTCTGCGCTATAAGCCAGTGGCTCGTTGCTGTACAAAAACAACCAGGGCCCTATGTCGATGCAAAGGACCAAAGAGTTAATGCAGAAGAGCTTAAGAGCGTGACAAGGTGCAATGTCTGAGAGGGCACCAGGCGCCTGAGAGAGCGCTCGTTGGGCGCTCTTAGATTTAAAAATGATTTCTTATACATGGATATATCTTGAATATTGAATGCCGTTAAAAGGAAAACTTATACCAGTATTCCTAACATACTGTAAGAATGTTTTTCTATTACCTGGGTGGTGTGCGACCATGCAACCTAAGCAGGAGCAGTCCTTGTTTGTTTGAAATGTCACTTTATCTGCCAAATTTCGCATTTGCTAAGTTTGTCGATACCAATTCTGGTTGTCGCAGCAAAACTTGTATTTTGCATGTTGAAGATTGTGATAAATTCTTTATCTAACGCTATGCTCGTCGAAGTAGGTAAAGTATTACTTCAATAAAGCGATAAATCATCTACAGTTAAAGAAATGATCTCACTAAAATATTGTTACCTAATCTTTAGTTCAAAAGCAGACAAATTTTCATATTACTGTTGGTTTTATACTCGTATGGTGCATTGAGGGATGTTTAACATTAATTTTATTCATTATTTCCAATAATACAATATTTTAGGAAGTTGGTACCTTTTAATCAGTGGGCTACATCTGTAAAGAATTATTGAAACTATAACATATGTGGTACATTATTGCTTTGAAATTGTCAAAATTCAAAGGATAATAAGATAAATAGGATTCCTTTTAAAGTCTCTCTAGTGCAATTAAAAAGTTACCCGGGCAGTGTAGCTACCGGGGGTTGACGCCTCCTACACAAGTAAAAAGGAAATCTCTCCAGAAACTCTTAATGCTTAAAACCTTTCGAAACATATGTACTCTCCGTCCTCCATTAGTGCTTTATGCAGTTTGAGATTACATTGCGTATGTTCTATCTTCGTCACTTCTGAGCAGGCTGTATGACAGAATAAGTAGTTACGGTAAGTGTTACTGGTATTCTCTTGGGTGTACAGGCACGGGTTGGAAGTTGTGCAGGATTCTGCATAACGAGTATTCCAATGTAAGAACTGGCTACGTTGCCTATGCCCATCCTAGACCAGGAGGTCCTAGGGTGCCGTGATTTCGACCAGCTACATAGCTGGATTGTATTCAGCGCCTGTATGGAGAAGAATTCGAGCGGCCAGCGTCTCCGTTGAGAGCTTACTGTGGTTTTATTAGGTCGATATAGGCGAATTCCGGAGTAGTACCTCAATAAACGGGTTGCGCCTAACCTTTCCTTCCTCAACCTTGACCCCCCTTCTCCCCTTACACTCTTTGCCAACTAGCACTGCACTACCTACCTCACATTTCAGTCGGGAGAATAGAACTTGCCTCGTCTGGGGGAGGGGTGACCCTTGCGTGTAGATCGGCAACTGACCTGACAATCCAGCAGAGGAGAATATGGCCATTTCGGGATATAGCATGCACTACACTTACGGCAAATGAGCACAGTGGTTGTCACGTGCGGAAACCCTAACCTAAATACTTTCAAACAAATTCAAAATGAATGCTCTCTTTTCTATTAGTTTCACGCAGTATGTGATATTAAATATTGACATTAAATGAGTTTTGACATTAAATAAACAAATAAATAAAGAAGGAATGTTTTGTCTGGAGTGTTGTACTGCACGAATGCTTGTCTTGAATGTAAATGAAGAAAGCTTCCCCAACAAGTTTTGTAATGTGCTTATGATGCTTGAAACTGGGGCGCCGAAAGTTTTGTGCATCAAAGTTTTATTTGAAATTTTAGGCGCACCAGTTTCATGCATAATATGCGAGTAAAAACAACACAATTTATAAACTTAATAACTACTCTGCAAAAAATCATTACAAGGATGATTTTTATAGATTTAATCGATTTAATAGACGCTGCGGACTGTAAGGCGCTGCGGACAATTGCTACTAACAAAATATTGTGCTGTTACCAACAACATAAGTCACTTTCACTGACATCATAGACTGCAATGACGCATAGGCTACAGTGTTCTGGGTTTGAGATGGCCGGGCTGGAGCGGGACTAGTGTTAGCAAGCTTGTGAATCCCGTATCGGTGCCTGCTGCCGCCAGTTGAATTCAATGTTGCCAGATGGAAATGCGTTTTCCGCGGCATCGAATATATGGCCATTTTTAAGACTAATGGGAATATTAAATTACACACGACGAGATTCGGCTCCAACCTAGTGCGTCGGTGTGTCTGTGCTCTTATAATATTACTTTTAGTTTTAGTTTTGTTTGTCTAACATACGCCAGATGGCTATCAGCTCTTCCAATCTTACAAAGTATAAAGACGATAATGAGAGTTGTTTTTATCTTTCAAATTCCTAATAATATTCCTTTTATTAATAAGGACCGACCAAAGTGAGGTCAAATTTTGTTTTTTGTTCATCTATAAACTATTTATAGCCAGAACGTAAAGTAAGGACATAGTTTTGTTAGAGAATCATTCAGGCAAAGGGGTTGATTAAGAACTCTAGACTGATTATTATAGTCCGTAGCGTCTTATAGTCCGTAAAATACGATATGCAATTTTTACTTATTTTCTAAAGAACCGAAAAGCATTCAATATTTCAATTGAAAAGTTATAAAAAAACTGCATCTGTAGGCGTCCGCATCATAAAACCAGATGATGGGTACCTACAGCCTGCAGGAGCTAACCAGCAGCAGACTTCGTTTGCGCCACGCTGCTGACTCCTTCCTGCGGCGAACAAAAACGCATCAAGTGACGGCCAAAGTAAATAAGTGACTTATAAGTATTCAAATATCCGAAAATCATCGGTAAATGTTTCTGTAACAATCAATAGAAAATATTGTTTAAATCAACTTAACTGTAAGAAAAGAGACTAAATTTCTTAATTCATTGGTCTCCCACTATATGTTAGTTTTTAAACATTTTATTTATTGTAAATATATCATTATTAAGTTAATTATCCGACGCTAGAAATCGATATTGTTGAGAAGGGAGAACTAAACTAAGGTAAAAGAAGTGACATGGCACCCTCTACTGGAAATGAGCTCTCTAGAGTCAGCTAAAGAAAATACTGGGGTTAGGAAAATAATTAGAAGTCTACTATGAAGAGAAGTATTGTAAATTAGTTCCCATTTAATATATTATATCTGAAGGTCTTGGAAGGCATTCGCATTTTGCACTCGTTTTGTTTTATTGAATTCAATCAATTTCTCCAAGCACTAGAGCTTTTTAGACCATTCCATTCAAAGAACAGAAAAATTAGGCATGTGTGCGTCTTCGGATTTCTTGAAGACTGATATGGAAAGCGCAAAGGTTACGAGTACTAATAAATTACCCAATACTACTTGGAGAGTCAAATTATTTAAGACATTCTCGATAACGGGTTGACCATGTTTGTCGCAGAATATTGTCAGTGGGTACATTTGCCTGTAGTCTGAATGCGATAACAACTGATTTGATGAGTTTGATTCCTGTAAAGAATGTTGATATTACGGTATTATCCTTTTTGGTAAACACATTAATGTATCATGTTTCCTTGTTTAACTGGAAAATCATGTACGAGATAAATTTTTGTCTGTGGCTATTCTTGAACATCATTGGATAGTTTTAAATGAACCCTCACAGGGTAGAATATTTGGATGGTTTCATTTTCTTGCTTGTGTTCTCTACAGTATTACCATATTCTTTATCACAAGATTGCGAACTGGTTGCATTGCTAAAAAGGTTAATAAATCTATTATACTTCGATTTAAACAGAGTGGTACTTCAAGGTTACGAGCTGGACAGGGAGGGGGACACTTATCATTTAATCGGGAGCTTCGTTACGACGTAAATTTTTGGTAGATGACAATATCCTCCTCATCTACTTCCAGGTCGGGGCCTTGAAGTGCTACTATATCGGAGTTAAAGAAGACAATCGAAATGTTTGGAAAATACGCTGCAAAAAACGCGGTAGATCCGATGGAATTTTTTCTGAAAATATAATTCTTAAAAACTCAAAAGGTTTTTGTGAAATAGAGCTTTACATTTTTCAACGAAAATGTCCATATATCATTAGGTTTTACCTTTCTGTAATATAGTCCTACAGTCATAATTGTTCTACCAATAGAAAACTACAAATAGAGAAAATTTCATAAAAATGTATTTTGGGCAACGATAGACGGCAACTGGCAAGATGATGGGGCAAGACCGAAAAGCTAGCCCAGAACAAAGAAATTAGTAAATGGTATTAGAAAGTCTGTGCTATGCTCTAGCACCACTAGTTTAAAATGTATTAGCGTGGTACTGTCAGAGTGCATTCTGTTCTTAAAGTAATTTGGCACGGGTGCCACTGTCTCTGATGAAGGGCCCTTAAACAACAATGACAATAGTAATAATTTTAAATAATACTGATAATAATAATAATAATAATAATAATAATATTAATAATAATTCGTACCGACGTTCGTTTGGGCAGGGAACCCGTGGCTTTTATAGGCGAATGGAAACTTTCCTCAATATGGATTTAGCATTTCCCGACTTACAAAAACATTGACTTACAAAATCAAAATCTACGATAAGTCAATTTTTAAAAAAAAGATTTTGCTTCATCAATGGATCGAAATGAAGCACCTATTGGAATATGTTTTAGATGTTTCAAAAGCTTTTGTCGTATTTGCTCAATACAATTTGCTCTCAAAAGTACCACCATATGAAATATCACTCTAGATTGGATTTCCGCATATCTAACACATCGATGGCAAAGAGCAGAAAAACTGTACTGGCAAGAAAGAACATTAATTGCTACCGTTTGCTCAATTCTTTTCCAATTGAGCATGGAGTCCTGCAGGGTTCGATCTTAGGCCCTGCCCTCGGAAGAACAATTATATTTGTTGGTGATACGAATGTTCTTTGCAAGTAAGAAACAATGAATAGAACAATTTCAGGAATTTTAAATTGGTTTCGTAATAACAAATTAATAGATAACGAAAGCAGATTGGAATACCGTAAAAAATAAGACCTCGAAAGTGTGTAGATAATGTTTTAAAGCATAATATCAGAGAAGTTGTGATAGGAGGGGGAATTAATTACTACTTTGTTAGCAATACTAAAAATTACATCTGTGACTCGTTTTCCAATGCATATGCTATAACGCAGCCGCAGAAGGGTCGAGTTTTCAAGCATTGCTAATCTCGCTTTGTTGGTACTTTTGTCATTGGACTAATTGTGGTTAAAAGATGGGGAGATATTCTGGATCTCACAAAATGTGCGCAGATTGTACTTCTCTCCTGTACGTCGTATACAGTTTTTACTGTTCTTTGACGAAATAAATCAAATAATTACCCCCCTCCCCGCAGTTTTAAGTATCAAAGACGCCCATGGTCGGAGTTGCAAGGCATTACGAAACAAAATCGCTCATGGATTTCCTTTCTGATCTTGTTCAATTAATTTTAGGGCACTGCAATATTAAAAAGAAACTACATTGTTGTCTGTTTTCGTATGGAAGATTTCCAAACAAATTTGTGATTTTTCTCTAAATGGACTTTTTCGAAACCATCAGTAAGAATTAAAATCTAAAACTGCTTATGAATATATTATAATTGAAATACATTGCAATGAATTGCGGAAGAAATTGAATGCATAAATAGTGCATTAAATGCATAAGTGTCCAAAATACGTGATCAGAATGTGAGTCATATTGTATATTTTAATTGCTTTCTGTAAAGGTTTTCAGGCTCTTCAAAAGACTGTTTGGGGCCTACAAAAAGCACGACACGGCCCTGCTAATGAAGAAAGGGTTGAAGGGCTTGAGGCAGTAATAAGATGACAACCATTTCGACCAAAATCGAAATATCGTCGTTGCAGAAACAATACCGCGTAGCTGACATCCTTGACACCCCTGATATCTCGGCAAACTTAACATTACGGGTGCCGTTTAATAGCATGGTAAATAAATTTTAACACCCATTGAGAGTTATATTTCCGACACTATTAATTGGAAAGAGTTGGCATCAAGGGTCGAAAAAGAAAACTGTCGGAAAGTCAGTTATGCGGTATTCTTTTTCAACGACGATGTATTAACGTTTACGAATCAAATAGTATAGAAGATAATAGTGGAAACTCGGGCAAATCAGTATGGACGGCACGAGCGACAAGTAGCCCTACTGCCAGGTAGTGGCCTGAGGTGTCCACAAGACTGGCACATATGACACTAATTGTACAGAACCTTTTATTTTGACATTGCATTCTATGGTAGAGAATGGAAACGTTTTATTATATATTCTATGTTTTATTAAGATTATTTTGTAAACAAATTCATAACTTTAAATAATTCTAAATGGCTCTTATCAACATAATTAAGACTTCTATTAGTATGTAGGTCAAACTCTAGAATGGGAAAGAAAGAAATAATAAAGTTTATTTGGAAAAGAAAGAATATTATTTTTTTATTGAAAAAGTAAGTTCTCTGAATTTAAATATGCATTATTTTTTAATTTAAAATGTTTTGAAATCATATTTTTTATTAACATATACTAAAATTATAATATTGAAATGCTTGTGGCGTAGCATCAAAATACAATCAATTCATACATTTTCTTTAATTAAATTGCCACTCAGAAAATAACTAATAAGCTGGCTTCTCACACCTGATAAGTTGTCACACACAAATTCTTTCATTCAGTTATAAAAAAAATTTCGTGTTTTTTGCATTTTATTTTTTGCCTTCTCGTTAGGGAAAATACGATTTATAGAAAAATACAATACAATTTACAGAAAGTAAAAAAAAAAATAATAAACCCATTGAAATAACGCACTGTCTATTCAATACTTCCAAATGCTTATTTTTAGGAAATTGATAAACTGATTTCCTATCCTTTTGCAGTTTGTAATTTCTGTATCCGTACGCTACAAACGCAACCCTTTCCTGCCATTTATACAAAACCCAACATTTCACAAATAATAAAAATTTCGCCTGACAAAGACGAAGAAAACACCAACAACGAACACTCTCGCAGTCGCAAGAACGATTCTCTCTCGCAGTCGCACATCCAGCCGAGCGCTGTAAGCGCACGTCGAGCCGCTGGAGAGCGCAGAGCGGCAAATATTCGACGAGTTTTCACAATTATCTTTCGCGCTATTCGTGCGACGGAGGGTAGCGTGGTGCAGCGGCCGGTGGTGTGTGCGGCAGGGGCTTCGAGTCGCGGCGCGTGTGGGCGGCGGGGCTGGTGGTGGCGGAGCTGTGCGACGCGGCGTCGCACTGGTCGCACACGCGCACGCTGGACGCGTGGCTGCGCGCGGAGGGCGTGCCGGGCGTGCGCGGCCTGGACACGCGCCACCTGACGCAGCGGCTGCGCGAGCGCGGCTCCGTGCTGGGGCGGCTGGTGCGCGCCGCCCCCGGCGCCCCCGACGCCCTCGCCTTCCCGGACCCCAACGCCCGCAACCTGGTCGCAGAGGTCTCCACCAAGGTACGGAACGCTACTCTTGCTGCTGCGAAGGTCGTTCACTCATGAACCGGCGTTTTATATCACTGCGGTGATGCATAAAAATACAAATGAAGTCCCTTATTTTTCACTAAAGTTTCCTAAAAAAAAAAAAAAAATCTCCATTCCATAAGAAATTTTCAGATTTCTTCACGAAAAAAGAAGACGGCTCCACAGTAACAAAATGCGCAGGTTCTTTGGTTTGTTTGTTTCTTTTTGTTGACCGCAGCGTCGTCAAGTCTTTCTCCCTTATGCCCCTTTGAGTGGAACAAACATATGGTAGTCAGATGGGAACAAGTGTGAACAGTAAGGTGAGCATTCTACATGTGACCAGAGCAATTTAGCCCATTTATAACGAAACAGAGATACTTTATGCGGCCGTGTGTTGTCACGCAAGATGACATCGTGAATCGGTAGCCGCCATCCGATCCAAACCGCTGGTTGTCGCCGTCTGATACAATGGTATGGTCACTTACGACATCTACACCCGCCTCTGATGCAATATGGGCAACAGCAATGCGGCGATAGGTCTTCAACAAACTCACGCACTGCTTGTATGTTGCCTTCGTTTGACGCAGGCCGCCGGACGTCGTTTATGGCATTCATTTTCCACTTTATCACCACCATTTCGTCACTTCTGGTGCCAATTGAACACTTACTGTTGACTCAGAGGTGCATGTCCGAACTGTGCTCAGTCTCTCTTCAAAATTTCATTTAATTCCACACCCTTGTTGGCGAGAAAACGAACAATTACGCATTGCGCAATAGCCGCTGATACTCTGCCCATTCAAGTGATTCTGAAATCGGAGGGGGGGGGGCGTTAGTATGAGGGCCGTGTGCCTAGCGATCTCCTCTCTATTTTCCCGTCTCAGGTACCCGGGAACGCTGAGCTGATCACGTAACTACGCGAGACAAATAAACCAAGTTCCGGTTTATATTTGAATGACTTTCTTTTTTGTTATTTAAGGTCGTATCAACATCTACGTCATTAGCGACCATTATTGCATTCAACAGCATGGTAACTGTGAAGACGACATGATATGTTGATGATAGGGGGTGAAAGGACGAACACAATACAACCATGCCCGAGACGGAACTCGAACCCGCGATCCTTCGATCCGAAATCGCTATGGCACTACTTCCTTATCGATTTCGGCAATCCAGGCCGGCTTTAATGACCCTTGGATTAATGGAGCTGCAGTAGTTCGCCACCATAATCCTCCTGCCTGCAGATCCGCCACCTGCAGATCTCGACACCATAATGAAGCAACTACTGCTTTTGCACTTCGAGGCGATACCATACGAGTTTCATTGTTATATCGAACGTGTATCGAACTTTTATCTACGACTTACAATGCTAATGGGGATTAGGGTAAATGAAATTAATTTGTTAAAGGCGGTTGCTGTTTATTTCAACGATTATTTTATAACAATATCATTGTTAGGTAGATGTAGCTTATTTGTTTAAGGTCTCGCCTCGGTTTACAAACTTCAATCGAATCCGTTATTTGCTTTATATCGGCCTAATCTCACTAATGACTTGTTGCGACGGGCTCAAGATATTGTAGTTCCTTCAATGGTATTCACGCATTGAATATTAAGTAAGACGTACACAGGTTTTTCTAACGAAAACTCCAAAGAAAACTATATCCTCATCAATGTGACAGCAAATCTCACATTTTTAGCGTCGTAGTTGTCGAAAATTCTTCAAAAAGTCTCAAACTACTAGAGTGCGAACTTCAAGAGACGATCACACATATAATTTTACGTGTACTTACCAAATCCTGCCACTCTCAATGCTGCTACTAAAAGAAAAAAAAAAAACTTTCTCGTATTGACGTAATATACGATGAAGTACATAAGTACATACAGTCTACTCCAGTTATAGTGAACCTATGAGAACTAACCTTTTTGGTTCACATTTCGGTGATATATCAGACAATTCCAAAATATAAGATTGTTTGATTTTACTATTTCACAGGTATAGTAAAATATCCGATCAATAACGCTTCTACTGTTAGGGCACTTCCTTTATGTTTTGTATGATCTTTATCACTTGTCGTTTCTTCCTCTTCTATAAAGTCTTTTCACCACACTCATTATATACTACTATTCCCCCAACTCATGGTCCACGCCAATCAAGTCTTCAGGCTGGGCAGAGATGTCTTTGATTAGCTGATGTAATTCTTCCAGTGGCACTATTTTCAGGGCCGGATTTATGCATGTGCTGACAGTGCTGCAGCACAGGGCACTCCACCAAAAAGGGGCCTCCACCAAATAAAAAATTATTTTTTTTTTATTTTGGTCTATTTTTCTGCAAAAACTTTTTAATTTCATTGTTATGTAGTAATTTGAATTTTTTTAAATTTAGGTTTCATGATGCATTTTTAGTCTCAAGAATATCTACTTATTTAGTATGTATTCAAAGTTATTTATGATTTTTTCAGTATTAAACGCACATAATCTAACCGAATGATCACCAGTTTCGACTTGCTCTTTTGGCTAAGCCGATCTGATTTTATACTATGAATAACGTAACTTTTATTTTGATTAGATATATTTGAATTCGAAAGTTTATAAATGCAATAAATTTATTGAAACTTTACTTTTACTGTAAATATTCGGTTTATAAATAAAATATTGTACGCAAAAATTATTTGCAAAAACATTTTTTTAATTAAACATATTTGACACATAGATTTTATTTTGTCAGCCGCCAACTGCATATAATATATATGGGGGGGGCCTCCACCAAAAATCAGCACATGGGCACCCACCAAGTTAAATCCGGCCCTGACTATTTTCACAATCCATTTCATTAACCTTCAATGTTACAATGAAAAAAGAGAAGAAGAAAAACAAGAAGAAGGAAGTAGGAAAAAAAAAGCTCCCGAGATTCTCATGTGCAAGCCCTTAATGTTATGAGGTCGCGGAACTGAGACAATATTTTTATGGAAATTGTATTTACTTTGTTCTCTGTAACCGATGTTAAGAGTTCACAGTAACAGAATTTTAAAGTGCTCCTTTGTTATATTTGTGGAACTGGTAACTTCAGTTCACCATAACCGAAAGTTCACTATGTTCACAGTCGATTGTTCGCCCTGTATGGAGTACGTACAGAGCTCAGAAACAGTTTCTCAAAAGAGTCTATGTCTAGGTTTTGACGGTAAACATTGAGGGGTTCCTGATGCCGATAAAATGTGTTTCTTTCAAAAACGCTCGCCCGCGAACTCCAACTCTTAACCGGAGAATTTTCCCAGAAATGAGTATTTGCCGACCGTTCTGGCTGATCTCGAGGGCCTGTGAATTTGAAACTGTTGATTTAATGTTTGGTGGTAATTTACTTGTGTTTTCGTAGGATACTTCAAAATTTTTCAAAAATATCGCGAGAGTAAGGGGATGGTGGCTCAGAAAACGCGAGAGTGGCATCAAAAGAAACGACCTCGGCGACTAAACTTGTTAAGCATTCTTCATTCTTCCTATTTTAGGCGTTCTTATTAAAGTACATTATTAAACCTAAAAATGCTCCTCGTTTTAAAATTCGTACGCAAAACCTTTTGTGACACATGCAGAGTAATATACAGGAAAACCAGCGGAAATACATCGTGACCGAGCCAAGTTTCTTTAGGCCGTTTTCTACAAAATGAGCCGGTGTTGAATCTACTTTTACATTCTTGAAAGTTTAGCTCACCTGATTACCTATATTCTGTAATACAGCTGATTAGAAACGAAGGGAAATTTCAAAATTTATGGTAAAGGGACGTGGACTACCTTTGATTGTTATTCATTTCAATTTCTCGTGATTAAGTATTTTAAATATTAAAGAGTTCTGAAATGTTCATTACACACTCCAGTGATCACAGGAACATCAACTAGAAATCCTATTTTGTTGTCTTCTATGGAATATATTACTTGCATTCCTGGTAATTCGAAGTAAGTAACAAATTAGTAATCTAAAACCAGAAACGTTTATGTCCATCTTTTGTATTCTTTTATAGTGATAAGCCATGAATATAATTCTCACGCTATAGCTATTCACGTCCCTCTCCAGAGTCTGCATACCTTCGAATCTGCTGACTTGGACTGTGAATCCAACGACTTGGTAATACTGAGATAATACTTTTTTTTTGTACATTTTGTGATATTTTGAGGAGTTAATTTGAAGGATATCCGCGAGCACATACTTTCCAAACAAGCGAAATTTTCAGTTACAGCAACACATTTTCACACCAAACAAAGGCTTTTCTTCCTACCGAAAACAAATTACATTAGCATTGCCTCGTTTTCTCTCAATTGGGTCCACTGTGAACCACTGTGAGTTGCTGCCCCTTGACCTAGATATATTTTCTCAGCGCCCAGAGGGTTCTTGTAAATCAGATAACACAACTACTGGAACTGTCACAGTTTTTCGAAGCACGGTTTAGCTGTAGGAATGAAATATTAGGATGATTACGAAATATGAAGAAACTAACACATTTCCATGCGAAAGATGTGACGTAATCACACAACTCTTCGAACCTAGACAGTCCTGATCACCTTGGCTCCCGGGCTTGCCTTCGTTATTTTGTCAGTTTTTATGTATATGTCAAGAGTTTTCTGGGGGGAGTTAAGAGTTCTATTCTTCGTAATAATCGTGTAGAAAATCAAAATTAAAAAGTTCCGAATTCTTGCTGCTTCAAATTCAATATGCTTAATGTAGTGTAGTTGATAAATCTTGTGTTATATTCTGATGATAAAATTTGGTCCTGCTGCTCCCTACTTACAAACATATTCGATGGTCCCAGTATATTTGAGTATGATTGCGCAATACGATTCCGATAGTTTGACATGTTAATCACGAAACTCTGGTTCCGATTGGTTAGTCACGAGTCAAGATTTTTACTTAAGTTCCTTCTTTTTAACTTCAGTTCATTTCACTGACGCATTAAATTGATTTTGAGGTGATAATATAGATTTGGTGGATTCTTGGGATGCGAATGTCATTGATGTTTAATTAACTTGACTTACCGGTGTTTTTTCATAATTAAACATTTTTGTTAGGTTGTCCACTTTATGTTGCTTCGTATTGAAATGGGAATTGCTTCATTACGATTTTTGTTATTGGGTGCTCGTACAAACTTGCTAGGATAATACAATTCCAAAATATATTTTATTTTGTAAAAAAAAAGTAAACAAGTTTTTAATATTAAAATACATTCTAATTATATATCTTGGTTCAGAAAGGTGATGTGTTTAAAGCTTTGAAATGTGCTAGATGCAGAACGTGAGAACTGAAAACAAAACTTGAAGCGCATCAACCATACATAATTTCATGTTTGTATTGTTAGTAAACGTTTCGCGGTGTTATTACTAGGAACCTGATTCTAATGCAAATGCATATTTTTACTTTCTTTTATACGTACGTATATGCGGAGTAATATGTGTAGTAAAGAGCAAGTTCTGTAAAGATGCGGAAAATCGATTTCGAGATTTCAATGGACATTCCCAATTTGGGGTTCCCCTGACACCGAAAAAGTTCCTTTCTTTGGAAACAGTCTTTCTAAAACACTAGCACATAAACTACCAGTAGGAATTTCGCAAAAATGAGTATCGCCTGTCAATCTTATCTGCCTCGAAGCCATGTTATGTTGAAAAATAAAAAAATAAAAAATTAATAAAATATTGAGGTGCTTTACTTAAAAGTCCTGGGACATTTTCAACATATTTTCAAAAATAGCTCCAAATTTTTCTTAGAAAAATAGAAAGAGTGAAATACACAGGCAAAGATCGCTTAGCTCCGATTTTCACGGTTGTCTATAAGTTTTCGAAAATTGGAAAAGTTCAAATTTTTTCGTGTCTCCTTTCAACTACAATATTGAAGATGGAATTTTTTTTCAAATGAAATTTGTTCTTTACAATCAATTCTTTCGTAAATATCTTCAAAATTTTTCAAAATTCTTAGTTTTCGGTTCATTTTGAGTGAAATATGAGCAATATTGAAAAACACTTAACAAGATTTTCCCAAAACTGTTCCAATTTTTCCTTTAAACTTTCTGTTCAGATAGTGCTAAACTTACAGAATAACATGAGATAAACACGAGGTTGTTGTATTCTTTTATTTATTCAAAAATTACACAAATGTATGTGCTTACGTCTTTAATATTTACATCACAGGAGTTTTAATACATTTGTGCATTTGTGAGTACACGTGCTTCAAATAATTTATAAAGTTCCTCTAAATTCGAAAATTTTTTCTTCTTGAAAATGAACTCAAAATAGAGCATTTTCAAAACGATTTTTTTTTTAAAAACACTTCAAACTTTTCAATGAAAGTTTGTTTATTAAAAACAGGTTTCACTCTTTTCTGATATTGGTAAAGTCGTATTTCAATTCGAGGGGGAACGAAAAATTGGGAAAATGTATTTTAGGCGCTGACAGGAACCAGCTTAGAAAAGGGCGGGGTCAAATCCGAAAAGATAGCCCAGACTAAACGGATTAGGAAACTAAGTAATACGAGAAGGTCTGTGTCGTTCTATAGCACCACTAGTTTCTCTTGTGGTCAGAAAGACTGCTTACTTGGTAAGTGGGTGAATCATCCAATTTTCAATTTATCGATTAACGTTTATCGTTATTCATCATTATTTCAATAATAGTTATTTATGATAAGGGTGGTAAAAGTGACATTTTATTTTGTGAGTAGAAAAGGTTGTGACACGAGGCCGATAGGCGGAGTGACGCGATCCTACAAAATACGTAATTTTAGTAGTGGCTGTTCAAAAGTTATTTTTTTAATTTTGCAATGTTTGTATTTGAACACGTCGCGCATTTAGTAGTTAATATCAATGGCCTGTGCCCGAATTGTTTGGAATGAGTATCACGTACCGAATTCATTACGTGTATTACGTCTTAAATTGATCTTGGAAATAGGTAACATTGATGAATGAATGTGCGTGATTTGAACTCCAAATCTCAGGAGGCTTCCTACAAATGTGAACGAAACAGGATAAGAAATTAGAATAAACCTCTTTTTGGTATGTAGGTAGTTGCTAATGGGTTCTTGGCATTATGTTCCAGCTTGGTACTAATGCAAATTGTTAAATGTATTTACCGGCAGATGTGTTATTGTGGTAAATAATACTTTTTACTAAACATTCTAATACTTGTCTAGGAAATTTCATTAAGATCTTATAACTGTGAAGTGCCGGATGAATGTACTGTGCGTAAAACGGATGAAAAATAAATTATGATGGTTTAATGTAAGTAGTTTTATTTTGAAAGTTTTACTGCATAAATGCCTACACATTTTATTGTCTATGTAAATCCGGTTCCTATTGATATTGCAGCTTGTATCCTGCAAATACTGTAGCAATCTCTTAACTAGTCTCTTCGCTAGACCGAGGCGCGAGGGATACGAAAAAAAAACCGTACCTTTTAATTTTTGAATATTCAAAGGTTTTCATGGCTTATCTGTCATTGAATGTAGTGTATTTTGATATATCATTGCAAAAAGTTGAAACAAAATAGTGTGCGGGCCTTTGTAGTGTTGAAAACACCGCCCAGACGAACTGTAGACAAATTAACGACCGCAGCTTACGAGGCTAGAAGAAAGCAGTTATTATAGAGAAATATTTGCGCTTGAAAACCTCCGAGATTTCAGAAAAAACTTCAAAATGTAGTTAGCAAATTTGTCCACAAACTCATTAAATTATAAACTATACCTGTGAATTTAAACACTAACACGCCAGATACAAAAATACGTTAATGTAATTGTTGAAAAATCATACATTTTAATGAATGTGATACTTATGTGATTTAGCGCAAGTGCACTATCCATTCAAAAAATTTAAAGAACGAGAACGTACAAAGTACTTTATTCCTTGGATGTGGATGTCAGAATTTCGATTCAAAACTGTTCTGAGTAGATGTATAATTATATATATAATTTGATTTGTTCTTCGACTAGTTTTCAATGAAAAGTGAATTTTATGGGGACAATAATCCTGCGAGAAAACCGGTTGAGAACTATGTGAACGCGCTTATGAGTTTGCTGGGGCTGGTGTTAGTTCCGGGAGTCTGTTTTGATTTTCATTGATGGAGAGTTGGGTAAGAGATGTTTTTCATGAATAGGGAAAGAATGTTCGAAACTGGAGATGTGTGTTGGTCTTTCATTGTTGTTAACTTACGGATAAAAAAAGGAATATTAAAACGGACAGAAGAGAGACAAATGCACTCGTATGAAGTGAAAGCAGGCAAGAGTCTCAAAATACTGCGTCTTGAACAATCATAGAATTACCAACAGCTTAATAAACTTGCGTTTTTGATACGCTTTTGAGTCATTCTCTCTCTCTCGTTCTCTTTCTCTTACTCTTTCTCTCTCTTTCTTTCTCTCTTTCTCTCTCTTTCTTTCTCTCTTTCTTTCTCTCTTTCTTTCTCTCTTTCTTTCTCTCTTTCTTTCTCTCTCTCTCTCTCTCTTTCTCTCTTTCTCTCTTTCTCTCTCTCTCTTTCTCTCTCTCTTTCTCTCTCTTTCTCTCTCCCTCTCTTTCTCTCTCTCTTTCTCTCTCTCTCTCTCTCTTTCTCTTTCTCTCTTTCTCATTTATATATATATATATATATATATATATATATATATATATATAATCTCTTAATACAACTTAGTTGCACTCAAAACTCATAAATACCGGAAAAGATCACTTAAAAATTTTTAAACAAGTTTTGACGTTGCAACAATCTCATAAACGTATACTGTTGGCACATAGGCGGCCAAATTAATTCAAATTTGGCGCCATGCTTGGAGCTCATTCGTTTTGACAATTCTTTGCGCTATTTAAGAAACGATAATACATTCTAAACTTCGTGCCTTCGAGAGAGTATTAATTTGTCTTAATCACCCGCGATTTCTATCAAAAGAAGCACGAATTCGAAACTCTTTGATACAAACTTTATAATTGCTTCAAAAGGTGACCTGTAGATCGCACTACCTCCTGACCTGCCGACGAAGAAGCTTTACACATTGTAGTAATTTCCCGGAATCCGATTTTTTTTCACATAAGACGCGAGAAGATCGCATTGTTTGAAAATCTGGAGCCGCGTGTAGTTTTGTAGCAATCGTGTAGAGAAGCTAGGTAATACGCGAATTGGGCGCATTGAAAATTGGTTTTGTGCGTTGGCAAGGATTCCTAGCAAGGTACTCATTTTATATTCAGTTTCCCTGATCCAGCGCTTTGAGACGCAGCAAAAAACAGAAGAACGCATGAATAACGAATAGAATCCCTAAGGAGAGCGTTTATTTTCGTCCAGACACATAACCATGACAATTTCTTCAATACTTAATGATTCCTACGACAATATGATAATCGTGTCGATTGCGTGTTTATCAGAATATTCTCGTCTGGCGAGAACCCAGAAAGGCATTGGATAGCAGCCTCAACATATATCATTAGACATTTTACTTTGGGTTTATTCTGTGTATTAAAAAGCGAAACAGAAACATAACGTTCGCCGAAATTGATAGCATCAGATAAAAAATGCCTGATTTGTTGCCTTATGTTATTCGTCGATCGAGCGTCGTTACTTCTCTTTCTGTGGCGCCTTACAAGCATACAGTCGGTAGCCTGCAACAGTATAAGATTATGGTTTATTACGTCCTCTTCAACTGATATGGGCATAATTGTTGTTTATGAGTTTTGTCACCTGATTATTCCACATGTCAGGAACACGGAAGTTGGAGAAATAGCTTGCTTTGTGAACATGTTTCTGGCGCAAGTCGCATGATGCGCAAATGCACTCATATGAGCTTACTGAAAGGATGTCGAAATTTCACTTCCACGTGTCAGATCCGATGATGATTATAAAGACTAGAGCTGGGAAGTTCATGCAATTGTTCGTTTCTTGTTAATGGTCCTATCGTCCAGAAACATCAAATATGTATCTTTCATGGCAAAATATTGACAATGAAGTAGGAAATGCTCTGCATATAATGCATATTTTGCATGTATTGCTTTTTTGCCTTGCCTTTTTGGCATATAAATGAATGTTTTTGAATATTTTTCGTGGTTTTGTCTAAAAAATCACTAAAATAATAATTTCCAATTAAAAACTATTAATACAAATCATGAAAATTCTTGTTGCTTCAAATATCTTAGAAAGATGAGTTTCATACTACCGACAACCAACTCCGCCGAAGTAATAGCTGCTATTATCGGTTGACATCGGTTTATCGCGAAGACTTGACACCTCATTTTTGGCATCCACCTTTTTTTGGCATCCTCAAATTGCCCTTGCATGGCGAGACAATATCTTTTCCAAACCCTTTTCCACAGAAAGCATCTCTCTTCCTCCCTTGCTTATTCTTTAGTCCGTTTCCGTGACCAAATGCTACATATCTTACCAATTCCTGTTGCATATTTCAACATTTTTATGGCCTCTTTGTATGCTTGTTTCACGGCAAAAAATCTTGCATGAACTTTCCAGCTCTAGCGATGACTAAATAATTGAAGATTTATCTGTTTAAAAGAAACGTGGACAATTAGCCAAATTCGATTTCTAATTGTGTATGAGTCAAATATATGTGTCTTTTTACTATATTATTTTCCAGGCTCTATAACTCTAGGCGAGTCAACCTTCTCGACATTCTACCACCATTCCTTTTTGCCTTGAGCCATCTTCCAATATTTGATTCTCATTATTCATGGGCCATGTATAATATTGTCTTTATATTTTATATTTGCTCTGCCTTTACACCTTGTTGCTATTGGTTTCCATTCTGTTATTTTCTTAGTAATCCTATCTGGATGCATCATTTCTTGGTGTCCAATCCAGGCGGATCTCCTAGTTTTAATGTCTCCGACACTATCCTGTATTTTGTCAGTACATTACTTTTATTGTTTGTTTTCAATCTTCTGATTTTATCACTAAGCCCTTAAGCACGGCTATCCAGGGAGGTGTTGCTTCAGCACGTTTCTACGTTGTGTTTTAAAATGGTATTGTTCATTTATATGTAGATATAATAGTGTATACATTCCGTTTTGAGTACCTTGATCGAATGTGTCAAAAAGGTTTCCGTGCATGAAATACCCTATTTTCTGCAGTATTCCCTGCTTTTTTTTCTTCTTCGAGTTATTAATGTTCACTGTTATGCCAAGGTTTTTATATGAGAGCAGATTTTAGATTTAAAGATTATATTGAACATTTTTCAGATTTTCGTCCGGATGATTTCATGCACTTTGTTTTAGAAGCATTTATAATTAGGCCCACTTTCTTAGAACATTCAGCTGATGGAAAGCAGTCAAACGCCTGCATCGATCTTGTCAGAATTCATAAATCATACAATAATAGTCTGACTTAATACGCACATAAGTTTTATCCTATTGGATGTATTGCCATGATTAGTTTTCTCAGTGTTTTATCTATTACATAGCGAAGGAGCGCCGAAAGGGAATTTCCTTGTCTGACACCAGAGTTTTTCAAAATGAATAGTCATTTTTAGTTCGTATCTTCGCTTTGGTGTTGTTTAATTTTAATAACAGTTCCAATATTTAGCCTGGAAGTTAGGCAAATAGCTTTTATATTTATTATTATTATTATTATTATTATTATTATTATTATTATTATTATTATTATTATTATTATTATTATTATTATTATTATTATTATTACTGTTTGAAGACTTCAGAATTTTTCAATTTGTCCTTTTTTGTCTTTTCATTTTTATCTAATTTTTAATATTTTGCCTTATTTTGACCATTATTTTACGTTTTTCTCCTCCCTCCGATCTCGATCGAGTTGGAAACATACTTGCAAACCTGAGCAATTCGAAGGCTGCCTGAACAACTCATTTTATCTTTCTCTGTAAGCATTGGCAGGATATCAAGCGAGAAGTGTTGAACTTGGGCTCTAGGCCAGGAAGTGTTAAAAATCGTTACGAGAAAGAGAGATGATACCAGTAAAGATTTTTGTAATTCTCTCATTGATGCCTACAGCCTTGGTTCACGAGGATTCCCATCCAACCTTGGAGAACAGACCCTGATCCTTTTCGAGGGCAGAGCTCTCTGTACCTCTACACATGGTATACTAAACGGTCCTACTCAATGTTGACGATTACACAAAAACGAAGAATGAAAACAATAGCGCTTTCACTGCCCGTTCAGTATTCAAGAGTCACTGTATAACTTCTTAGAGGCAGCGTCGCAAAGAAAGGAAATACGTAGTCATCATACCGAAACTGTGCGCCACGAATAATAATTTTCAGTAATAAAACTGAAAAATAATCTGATAAACGAAGAGTGAAAATGTGTGGTATTCACGTGCCACCAACATTTAAAATAATATATCACGCCCTTCCACTCAAGCGCTGATGTAAATTTTAGAGTGAAAAGAAAATTTAATTAATTTTAATTACTATTTATCATTTTCCAATGTTTCCTTGTAAATGGTGATTTTTGAACGCTTTCATGCCTGCCGGACAGTGTCCACTGTCCACGCTACTCGAGATTCGGCGAGCGGTTGCTCGGGATACGCCGAACGCTACAGGTGTGGAGCCGTCTAAACGCTACTGACCGCATCTCCCCTGCATCAGCGACACCGCACCCAAACTAGGCCAAGGAAGGAGAGGACGATCCAATAGATAAAGTACAGAGTATCGGGTGTCCTCTCCAATCTAACCACATTGGAAAGTAGTGCTACAAAAGCAAGTAGTTTCTCGCATTATTTGTAACTTAATACGAGTATAATACTGCTTAAACGTGCGTTTGTGTAACTTGTAATTGAAAGTTTACATCAAAATGGCGTTTGTCTTGTTTTTCAGTGCAATAGGTGATTCCATAAAAAATTGTGAAGCAAAAATTTGGAGCCATTTTTGAGAAAATCACATTTTTTTAAAGTGTCTTTATTTCACGCAACATTTCACGAAAACATATTTTGGAAGATACGTAGAGACCCCCTTCCCCATCCCCCGTCCCTTCCCACTCTCGTTGTGTCGCCGCGAGCCCTTCGTGTGTGAATGCTGCACGGTTGCTGGCCCACAGGCGCCAGTAACGTACAACCCGGGCGGCTCGCCGCGCATCCTGGCGCTGGACTGCGGGCTGAAGACGAACCAGCTGCGGTGCCTGCTGGCGCGCGGCGCGTGCGTGGAGCGGGTGCCGTGGGACACGGCGCTGGACGACGAGACGCTGGCCTTCGACGGGCTCTTCCTCAGCAACGGCCCCGGCGACCCCGCGCTGTGCGACGCGGCCGTGCGCCGCCTGCGCGCACTGCTGGCGCGGCCCCCCGCGCGCGACCGCCCTATCTTCGGCATTTGCCTCGGCCACCAGCTGCTCGCGCTCGCCGCCGGCTGCCGCACCTACAAGATGAAGTAGGTGCCTCTGCCACCGACCCCTGCCCTCCGTCACCCGTCCCGCGCCCTCCGTCTCCCGCCCCGCCCCGCCCCGCCCCGCTCCCTCCGTCTCCCGCCCCGCCCCGCCCCGCTCCCTCCGTCTCCCGCCCCGCCCCGCTCCCTCCGTCTCCCGCCCCGCCCCTCTCCGCTCCCTCCGTCTCCCGCCCCGCTTCCTCCGTCTCCCGCCCCGCCCCGCCCCGCCCCGCTCCCTCCGTCTCCCGCCACGCCCCGCCCCGCCCCGCTCCGCCCCGCCCCGCCCTGCTCTCTCCGTCACCCATTAATACCCACACTCTCCATTAATATTTTATTAAACGTTATTTAGTCTGGGGTGAACATTTAAATATTGTGAATTCATTCTAACTTGTTTATATTCTTGTGGAGTTGTTCATTCATTCAACTTTTTTTTATGAAATGTTTCAATATTTTTCAATATTTTTAATTTTTTTCAGATATGGCAACCGTGGCCACAACCAGCCTTGTCAATTAAGAGACTCATCACGTTGCTTCCTCACATCACAAAACCATGGATTTGCCGTAGATGCGGAAGCATTGCCAGAAGGCTGGATTCCACTCTTCACAAATGCCAATGACCTCAGCAATGAAGGATTAGTTCACGAATCTCGTCCTTTCTTCAGGTAAATGTGGAATATACAAACTTATTGATATTGAGAAAAAGATGAAAGAAAGAAATTAAAGATATAATGGTAATTTTAACTTTGAAATTGGTCTTCTTTGAAATTATGGGAATTTGTAACTTGTTGTTTGTTACCTTTCCTCACGTGTGTTTTCTAAATAATTAAAAATAGCTTAAATGAGTATTTAAATTATGTACATCCTTATTGTATTTGAAACAGATTTTTTTATTACACTTGATATTTTCATATATTACAAAAAATGTGTAACTTGAAATTTTACTACATAGCAAAAACAAATTTAATACAAATACACCATATCTGTTTTCATATGGTGTGTGTTGAGCATTAGAAAACTATTAATTTCAAAGTATTTCTTTTTCACATAGCTAGAGGCATTTTCATGTGTTTTCCAGTGTACAGTTTCATCCTGAACACAACCCTGGGCCGGCTGATTTGGAATCACTATTTGATGTGTTTCTGGAGACAGTTCGTGAGAAACCTGAAAAGCGTGGTAGTATGCTAGTGCGTTTACAAAAGCACCTGTTAGCTGGTGTGCCGGCAATCAATCCACCAGCTGATATGCCTGTGAAAAAAGTGTTGGTTCTTGGTTCTGGAGGACTCTCGATTGGCCAGGCTGGTGAATTTGACTATTCTGGATCACAGGTATTCACTCAAATTCATGAAAATATAAGTTGATATCAGAACATTAAAACTATAAATTTCTTGTGTTTTGTAGTCCTGATTTTAATATTCTGAAGTAATATTAATAAAAAATATTTATTTCCAATGTTTATACAAATTTCCTCAATTTAGCTTGCATTCACTTTCTTGTGATTTTGGTTATTAGGCAATAAAGGCTCTGAAAGAGGAAGGTATAACTACAGTCTTGGTGAATCCCAATATTGCCACTGTACAAACATCAAGAGGTCTTGCTGACAAAGTATACTTCTTACCTGTGACACCAGAATATGTTGAGCAGGTGAGTCAGCTTTTAATTCATTAATGTTTTGACTTGCATCAGTATTGGTAAAGCAAATAACCATGTATTTCAGGAGAAAAAGAACAACATAGAAATTAAATTATAAAATTGTATTTACAGCTTTATTGGTTTGTGTTCAATAGGTGGACTAATCTAAAATAAATTATTTGTAGGTCATTCGATCAGAACACCCAGATGGTGTGTTGTTGGCATTTGGTGGTCAAACTGCATTAAATTGTGGTGTTCACTTGCACAAAGCAGGTGTCCTTGAAAAGTATGGTGTTCGTGTGTTAGGAACACCAATTGACAGCATAGTGGACACTGAGGATCGAAAGAGATTTGCAGATCGTATGGCTGAAATTGGTGAACAAGTTGCACCAAGTGCTGCAGTGTATTCTGTACAGGAGGTTAGTGTGATTTATAATTTTTAATTTACAGGTTTGTTTAGATGTACAATTTTTGTACTTTTTTGTAACTAGCGGTGAATCAGTTTATTTGAAAACTAGTCATCAAGTCGGCCAAATTATCGCCTTAAAACAATTGTAATTGTAATATTCCTGCTTCTCCAAACTTTCACTTTTGTTTCCCCCATGTTGGGCAAGTCATTTGTGAAATGCCTACTTCTACTGACATTAATATTAATAAATCTTGATAGTATTCACATACAATCTTATCGATATTATAAAGGGATTATTTCCTCTGCTATTGTCAACATTATTATTTCTTTCATTGCCCTGCTATGCTCATGAATTCTCTCAATGTTACAATATTAATATTCATTTCACTTTTGAATTTAATCAAGGGTTTCGACATACAACATTTCTCACCCTAGCTGCTGTATGTGGATGTGTAATTCTACGCAGAATTAAGATTCCTGGAAGTTCTGTGGATTAAAACTAATTATTGAATCGATGGCAACTACTATAAATTATGTCTTTTCTTTTCTCAATAATATTTAACATTTATTCTAACATTCTTACAAAATTCTATTGAGCCCATTAATGAAATGATTAACTTTTCCTCTGTACTAACATTAAAGTACCATATGGTTGTGAATAAAGTTCGTAAGCTTACTGCGATGTCTTCTCAGATGTTCTTTTCTAACGTCTTTGGATGATTGTCTGTGGGATGTCCTCGATACCCCTATTATCGGGCTCTTGCCTCTCGTTAGAGTAGATTACAAATGTCTCCGGAATATCCTAGACTATTTGATACCTTATAGGATTTAGTAATTTCTATTAAATTAATTCACGGACACAATTTGCCCGTGCTGTGCTTTGGATGAAACACATACACGCGACTATCTTCAGATGACTTATTAAAAATTCCTCGTGATGTAAGAAGCTAATATGAATCCCTTTGAAATACGGTTTCTATTTGAATTCAAATCAAAATTAAATTAACAAAAATTACAATTATAAATAAACGCCAATAACACCTTCAACTTCTTACTCTGCACATTACCAAGCTATCAAAACTAATCCTAAGTTACCTACCTCACTATCATTTAACTAATACTCCAGTCTATGTTGAAAACATTTTCGCACTGCCCCAATTGCTTGTGTGTTCAGCTCCGTTACTTTTGAGAGAGTGATATTCCCCCCCACAGAATTACAGCTTTCAATGCCATCTCCATACCTCTTGCATGTAATGTCTCCGGGGCTGTGCCTCCCAGTGAGCAGTGCTCTGATACCAATCATTGAATACTACACTTTGTTAATTGGTTGTCCTAACAATGTATATTCTTTGGTTCCCAGGCAACAACACTTGGTTCCCAATACAATATTTGGTTCCCAATACAATTGCATTGTATTACAAAAACTTCATGCTGTTTTTTCCCATTCAAATTAAACTTGGGGTTTCTGGCTTATCTCATAGTAAATAGTTCTTTGCAATGATTGTTAGTGAAATAAAGATGCTAAAAGTTTCATTTTGTAATTTTTCAGTATTTTTGAAAATGGTAAATGAAATATAATAAAAGAATCATACTTGTCTACTATTCCAATTGTTCCATTCAAAGGTATATGAAAATGAGAACATTTAAATAGTAAGCAATTTTTTCAAATATAACAGGCACTGGAAGCAGCAGAGAAGTTGCAGTATCCTGTCATGGCTCGGGCTGCCTTTGCTCTTGGAGGTTTGGGCTCAGGTTTTGCTCATGACCCTGATGAGCTGAGATCCCTGGCTACACAGGCTCTAGCTCACTCCAGCCAACTCATCATTGACAAATCTCTAGCTGGTTGGAAGGAAGTGGAGTATGAAGTTGTCCGTGATGCTTATGACAATTGTGTCACAGTGAGTGATGTTCTTTCTACATATGTTCGTCTTTTGACAACACAAGATATCCATTAAGTGACTACACCTTTTAAAGATTATTTAAAATATTTTATTGTCTAGAAGTTGATTGATATATGGTACTACACAAGTATGCTAAAGTGTAAAATTTGGATCTTAGTTCTTTTAGTTTGGATGCACAAAGTAAACAAAATGGTGCAAATCTCTTTGTGTCAAAGAAGGTGCTCATATAATTGTGTAAATTGTTCTTCCTTTAAGGTTTGCAACATGGAAAATGTGGATCCTTTGGGTATTCACACTGGTGAATCAATTGTGGTAGCTCCATCACAAACTCTAACCAATACAGAATATAACTTACTTAGGACAACTGCATTACGAGTAGTGCGACATTTAGGAGTTGTGGGAGAATGCAACATACAATATGCTCTTAATCCAACATCACGAGAGTTCTACATTATTGAGGTAATATATTAAAAAATTTGCATTATTCAGTGTTAAGAGTGTGTTCCAGTAAAAATATATTATCAATTAATATTGTATTACTTCAGAATTCTATTCAGGAATGTGACTTATTCTTTCTTGTTTGATTCTAAAGACAACCAAATTTTAGTTGTAATAATGGCAAAGGCACAAATATTAGGATCTTTGGGTTAATTGTTTAATGAGGATGCAATACACAATAAACTTGAAACAATTTTAGGAGAATAATTGATTTTCTAAAGGAATTGGATTTTGTTGATAATTAATAGGAAATCGGCAGCAATAAAGCTTCACTGATGGTAACGTATTTAGTATTTGTAATCTGCAGATTGCAGAGAAACAGAGTACTCCTGAATTTGCATAAATAAATATTTTTCTATATTATGCAAGTTAACCAAATTAATATTGTTTATATGTTGACAATTAGTATAATAATTTATAATAATAAACCACTTATATTTCTTTAATTTGTTCATCAACATTTGTATTTTAACTCTAGTGATTTTTTCCAAGATGATGCACTGATGGAGGAAAGGTTATTTTATAGATTTGGTTTGTATAGTAAAAAATAGCTTTTGTTGGCTTAGCTTATCTAAAGTCAATCAGTGTACTGAAGTTTTTGAATAACATGTTTTTTTTGGATTTGGGTTCATTAATTTCTGAATTGATAATCTGTCTTGTTTTTAGGTGAATGCCAGACTTTCTAGATCATCAGCATTAGCATCCAAAGCCACAGGTTATCCATTGGCCTATGTGGCTGCCAAACTGGCATTAGGGATGTCCCTGCCTTCATTGCGCAATGCAGCCACTTGGGCTACTACTGCCTGCTTTGAGCCTAGTTTGGATTATTGTGTTGTAAAAGTGCCCCGTTGGGATTTGGCAAAATTCCAACGAGTGTCTACTAAAGTAAGTTGTTGTGTAACTACTCATTTAATGTTATCTAAATAAACTTAAGAGCAAACATTGCATATTTCCATTAACCTAGGGTGGAGGTCTATGTCCTCTTACACTTATAGAGATGGGCTTGTCTTGGTATATAGATTTTTGTTTGTTAATGTTTCAAAATTAAGGAATAGTAATAATGTGTATTTAGTATGGATTATATTTTTCAAAGAAAACAATTCACATAATTACACCTCTGCCCCCTCTCTCCTCAAGGACCTCAATTTATTCTTAGATTTGTCATTGTTGACAATACACAACATTTCCTAGATTTTCATGTCCTGCGTCTTCTCATAACTAGTGTTTAAAATTGCACTTCACAAGCATTTTCCAAGCACAAAATGTCATCAATCAGATCTTAACATGGATTCAGAGCAGCTGAAATAAAGTTCTGCTCTACAAAAGCAAATGTGCTCTAGTTTTCACCACACACAAGAGTTTTATTTGAAATATAAAATACATTTGTTGTATACAATGTTACGTACAAGGAGTCGCTGCTCAAGTGAATTGTAGTACCATGCAGCCAGTGTTTGATTCCAGAGGGGGAGAGTTAAATTGGCGCTTATCCCCAACCCAAATCTCACAATGTGATAAGACAATGATTTGTGAATAGGGATATACATGTGATATTTGAAACATGAACAACCTCATGAGTGGTTGTAATTCTGCTTCACAATTTGTCATCCTTGACATCAAATGTTCATCTATGATTCCAAGAACACAGTTACTAAGGAGTGTGTGTGTATGAGTGTTGGGGAGAGTTTGACTATTTTTGGCACATGTACAATGATCATAAAATTACATTGCTTTGTAAAAAAGACAATTCCAGTTGCATGTATTGTATCTGAAATGTTCTGTTTTGAAGTATGAATATATTAAAATATTATGAAATGCGTTGTTGGAGGTCAAATATACATATATTTTTTAATTGTTAAGCTTAAAAATTGAAGTTTGAAGTTTTTCAAATGTCAAATAATTAAGATTCCACTGCATTTTGTTTAATAGCTTTCATATTTTATTTAAATGAAATGTTCTTAAAAGGCTGAGTGACTATTCTTAGTGGATGACAATTGTAAAATGTTGTCCTGTTAGCACTTGGATCATCGAGTTTTGGAGGTATAACTTTTTACAAAACCATTCTTAATTGCAGAACTATGAAACTACTAGATAACAGTTCACAAAATGACAATTTTTTATCCTCAGGGCAGTTTGGAGCTGGTCATCTGATTGCTGGTGCATAAGACCAGTAGGTTTTAAAATTATTTGTGTGAAATTACTGTGATTATTATTGTCTGGTTGCTACTCTTTTGCTTAAACTGGAAGTCTTGCATTCATTTATTGATGTTGCTATTAGTGTGTGGCTCTGTAACTAATAATTTTAAAGTTTATACATCAATACAAGTTATACATTTATTTAACATTTAATTAACATTTGTTAAATTATACTAAGCATGTTCAAATAACTTTTGCATAAAAAACACATCAAAATTGCATGGTTTTTTCCTTTATTGTTCATAGTTTTTGATTGTTTGAAATGTATTGATGTCTTGAATTTGTAACAAACTTCACCATCTATTTTGAAGAATGCTGTTATTTATGTACTGAATTCCTTTGGATATTTTAATTCTACAAAAAGATTATTCTTTCAGAATCTTTTAATAACTTGCACAGTAGGATATACCAAAGATAGTATAGTTTATTATGATTTCCTTCCATATATTTGTAGATTATGAATAGATTTCTGCAATGTATTAATTTTTAATCTTCCCTGAGTTTGCATGGATATTTTAAAAAAAATTAAGTAGGATTTCATTCCGTTTCCTTTTTAGATTGGAAGCTCAATGAAGAGTGTTGGAGAAGTAATGGCAGTTGGTCGCCGTTTTGAAGAAGCATTACAGAAAGCACTTCGAATGGCAGATGAAAGAGCATCTGGCTTTGATCCTCAGGCTCATCCACTTTCAGATGAGGAGTTGGAATCTCCCACAGACCGCAGGGTAGGTAAATTACCCATACTTACTTTTGATTAGGAAATGTAGCAAGGAGTGTTGTAATAATTAAAATGAAAACAAGCACCCTTCGACTTTAATTTGTTCGTTACTCCAATACTATTGAAATCAGTGGAAACTCACAAATCACTCGTAAATACATTATCATAGTGTGAAAGAATATTGAAGAATTCATTCAATTTTGTGATTATTAGAGTTCCATATGAACTGAAAGGTAGTAAGATGGTGATGAATTGAAAATGTAATAAAAATGTCATGAATGTAAGAATAATCTTTTGCAATGTAAAAGTAAATATAATTTTTTATAGCATGTTGTTAATGAGAATGAAAACTACTGTTCTCTTTAAGTGTTAAAGGTCGTAAAGATTTTTAAATAATGAATCGAGTGTGGATTTTTTAATTTTTTCCTTACATTTTTATTGTCTGTAAACTGTATATTCTCTTGTATTTTTAGGTATCCATAATTTTTGAATAGGTAGAACATTATTCTTTTTTGTCACATTGTTTAGTCATTCCTGCACTAGGTTGTAAAATGTAGGCAACATTTTATTTAATTGGAATATGACCTTTATTATGAAAATTATGACATTACATGTACTTGTATTGTTTTCTTGTTTGTTTTTTTTTAATATTTGTTTAATTAGTATTTCAATTGAACTTATATAAACTGAAAATTTGGCTTGTCATGAATTAGCATTGTCTTTAGTACACTTATAAGTGATATGCACTAATCTGTGTCATTTTTGTTCATCCAAAATCATTTTGCAGATATTTGTAATTGCTGCAGCTCTGCGTAGTGGTTATACAGTGGACAGACTCCACCAGCAAACTAGTATTGATCATTGGTTTCTCTGGAAAATGAAAAATATAATTGACACCCAAGCTGAGTTGGAAGCTGTAGGATCAATGACTGACTTGACTCCATCCCTGCTTCGTAAAGCCAAGGAATTAGGATTCTCCGATCAACAAGTTGCTGGATGCGTCACCAGCACAGAACTCTCAGTTCGGTCACGCCGTCTTGAACAAGGTGAATTGAAATATTTGGCAATTGTTATAGTTATTTGGTTTTTTAAAAGGAAAAAAACAAACAATGTTAGTTAAATTATTGTTTACTTTTTTGTTGAATATTGTGTGCATGGAGAGACTGAAATTGCCCTCCCAAATATATTTTGTAGTCGCTGATTCACACTTTTCTGTAGTTAATGAGATTATTGAAATAATATAGTACAATGTGAAAACAAGTGCAAAAACTGGAGACATCTATTCTGGGTAAAATAGCTTTCATGAAATTGATTTCTCGAAATTATTCTTATACAGAATTGCTTATTGACAAAATGTTTGTTGTATTTATCCCTTTCTATCACTGGAAGATTTTAAAGATTATAGTCTGTTTTACCTTCCATTACAAAAGGGTTTACAGCTGCTATTATGCAATTTGCAGGAATAACTCCTTGGGTGAAACAGATTGATACTGTGGCTGCTGAGTGGCCCGCATCTACTAATTATCTCTATCTCACATACAATGGCTCCCACCATGATGTCGCATTTCCTGGAGGCCATGTGATGGTGTTGGGTAAGTAGAAATGCATTATTTGTAAAGGATTAATATTTTACCCTCTAATTGTATATTTTCATAAATGATTGGTATTTGTAGAAATGTTCTGAAATTGTTTGTGGATATGGTTGTTTAGTCATGCGAGTTTAACCATCTATACACAATGAATTAGATGTGAATTTATTATTTTTTTCATTAATTTGTCACCTTTTCTAGGCTCTGGAGTGTATCGTATTGGTAGTTCTGTGGAATTTGACTGGTGTGCAGTTGGCTGTTTAGCAGAACTGCGTCGTTTGGGCTACAAAACTGTAATGCAGAATTATAACCCAGAGACAGTGAGCACAGATTTTGATGCAAGTGATCGTTTATATTTGGAAGAATTATCTCTTGAACGTGTACTGGATGTGTATTCTCTGGAAATGCCTGAAGGTCTTGTAGTCAGTATGGGAGGACAATTACCAAATAATATTGCCCTTGATTTGCATAGGCAAGGGTGTCGTGTTCTTGGCACATCTCCTGATTCAATAGATGGTGCCGAGAACCGATTCAAATTCTCTCGTATGCTGGATCGTGTAGGCATATCACAACCTAGGTGAGATCTTAATAAATTTATTTATTCCCTAAGACTAGTATATGGATTAATTATAGAGTTGTTTGCTTCTGTTATTTACATTAGTGGCTACTGCAAGCTATTAAGATTTTTTTTTCATTCTTCTGTTAATAACATGGTAATAACAAAAGTTCATAACAGGGTTACCACCATATTCATAGTTACAATGTTTTCCAGTATAATGAGTCAGGTTACCAATTTATAAATAGACAATTGGGAAGTCAATCAATGGTAAGAAAATGTATGAATTTTGAAACAAAAGAGATATCTGTATTGTAGGTGTTGTTTCTCTAATACAACACACATGTACAGCCAATATATCATAATACACATAACCATGTTTACTCAAATATAAGTAGATTCTGAATATATGACAACCCCCTAATACTGAAAAGGTGTCTTGAGAATTTAAAAAATGTTTAACCAAGTCTTACAATGTAGTCAAAATAAAATTTCAAATAGTCTTGTTGATGAGAAAGATAAAACTTATCATTCTCATCAATTCCTATTTTCTTGTACCTTAAAATCATTGTAGTCATGATTTTTGTCACTAACCCTCTTCATGTTCATTTATATCATGCTTCTTTCTTTTTGGTCCTCCCATACAGCATCATCTTTGGACTTTTAGGACCTTAGGTTGTAGGAAGTTTCTGAGTGCTGAATTTGCATTTGTGTTTTGATGCCACCTAAGAACATTCCCTTCTATGTTAGCAGATTTTTTTTCTGTCCCACTCTTGTTCAGGCTCCAATTCTTCATCATTTCTTTAACAGAATATACTTAAAATTTGCATTGTTTAATTTTCATGTGATAATTGGGAACTGCGAACTTGAACATCTCCATTTCTCTGTTTCACTGGTAGAGTTGGAGATAGTTTGAAGTTTGGGAAGTTTCTGCCAAGAAAATGTTTTTATCACCCTTTTGTGTGATTGGAAATTGAATGTATACTTCTATCTATGTGAATTTTGTCATTTCCATCTTTTGCAAAACACACATACACACTGAGTAACGAGTGTATTGTTTGTGAATGATTGACTATAGTTGTAGGTCACATTTTCATCAAAATTAAGAATCACACTAACTCACTCACTATTTTAATTACTTTATTTTATGTAAGTGATGAGTACATGAAATGTGAAAAAAAAAATTTTCATAATTTTTGCAGTAAACCTCATATATGAGAGCTAAAACAAGTAGTTGAGAAATACGAAACCTAATGCATTGTATGCCTCTACATTCTTTGTTTAGATGGAAAGAACTTACAAATTTGGAGTCAGCAAAAGAATTTTGTGGAGAAGTAGGATATCCTTGTCTTGTGCGACCATCGTATGTTCTGAGTGGAGCTGCAATGAATGTTGCACATTCTCCTCAAGATCTTGAAGCCTACCTTCGTTGTGCCTCTGATGTTAGCAAGGAGCACCCTGTAGTTATATCAAAGTTTCTTCTGGAAGCAAAAGTATGCATTTCATCTTACTCAGAAGATTTTTTATTTCTTACCATTCTGCCCAGCATTGTCGAAGACTCAATTACATACTATGTTTTTTAGGAAATAGATGTAGATGCAGTTGCAGTTGATGGTGTAATAGTATGTCTAGCTGTTTCGGAACATGTGGAGAATGCCGGTGTTCATTCAGGTGATGCAACTCTAGTAACACCTCCGCAAGATATTAACTCTCAGACCTTAGCAAAAATCAAGAGCATAGCAAGAGCTGTTGCTGGATCATTAGAAGTGACTGGGCCATTCAATATGCAACTCATTGCAAAAGTAAGATTTACGATTCTGTATACAAAATTTCAATGATAATTTTGATAATTCAATATAGGGAACAGTTTTTGATGATCTTAATCAGCGATTACAATGACTCATAAATATAGATTTGTTAAATGGTCAATAATTTCTAAAATTCTTAATTATTTTGTAGTCTGTATAGTTACTAATATGATTTTGATTATTAATTTTGTTCCAGGATAATGAGTTGAAGGTAATAGAATGCAATGTGCGTGTATCTCGATCATTTCCTTTTGTCTCTAAGACTTTGGATTATGATTTTGTTGCCATTGCCACACGTGTAATTATGGGGGAACGTGTGGAACCTGTAGATGTTTTGGCTGGATGTGGTCGAGTTGGAGTCAAGGTTCCACAGTTTTCGTTTTCCCGATTAGCAGGTAAACAACAGCTATTTATTTAATTGAAATAGCTGAAAATTATTGATATGTTGCATGCTTTAGAATTCAGGTCTGCTGACTAAAAAAACATTTCTTAAACTATTACAATGGTAATTCGTTTACTGTAAGAAGTAATTCTTGAACAGGTATAATGGATGGAAATTAAAATAACAACAGAATCAAATCTTCTTTCAGTACACATGGATTTTATTGATTAACTTGCAAAAGTACCCCGATGCTGGGGTATTTATCATAGGTAATACAATAAATGCTTTGAAAGTTGTCAATAAATTCCTGATTTGCGATGCGAGGAGGGGATTTATCTGAGCATTTCCAAAGCATGAATAGTATTTAATAGGACTATTCTACAAGTGAAAATATGTTCAACAGAGTTCCAAAATGCACCAGATATTAAGAATAAGTGAAAGTATGTATTAAAATCAGAGGTTATGTTATAGTACATACGCTGTTTATTGGACATTGTCATAGCGATGTATACTGCCTCCTAAGATAGACGAGTCACAGTTAATGATTGGCCAGTAGGTAGAAGAGGTAAGAAAAATCCGATTAAGAAAGCGATAAACTTTTTGAGATACACCACCCAGATTGGGGCATTGTGTATGTATAATTCAACACTATTGGTTTTGATTTCACAAGTGGAATAGTCACAATTGTTTATTAGACAGGAAGAGGTATTACATCTATTTCTGCCCTGCCGCCATACCTGCTTGTATCTATTGTATTGTAGCCCCACTCCCATCTTACTCAACCTCTCTCTGCCTTGCTCCCACTTAAAAATGCAGTCTTCCTCACTCACTTTCTCACATAAAATATTTATATTTTTTTCAATTGGTGTTCCCACTTCCAAGCTTCACTCACTTTATAACTAAAAATTAAAACAATCATTCTAACCCAAAAAAATAAAATACATGTACTCTTGCTATTTTTATGGAATTTTATGTATTATTCCCATATTTTCAATTGATTGCCACATTGTAAAACATATTCTTTTTAATTTTTTATCATCTAGCATATTTATAAAGAAAAGTTTGAAATTAATCTTTGATCCCACACCAAGGCAATGAAAATATAAATATAAAATAAAGTGCTTTTAATTGATTTTGAGTCCGCGTTTTAGGATCCTTGATAAATAACGGCTGATGGAAACGTACTTTGACAATTACAATATCTCCCAAAATCTTAGATCACACTGTGGATCCTAGCTCGTCCGAAGCTTTTTTGTTATTTAAAAGCTCTTTCGCTCTATTTTCAGCAACCCCGAGAATCAGTGTTGACACACATTAAACTTTCATCAATTCCTTCATCAGCCGAAGGTATGCTTTCTCCACTATAACAACACACTCCCCTACAAAAATGCATCCAACTGTCACAGTTTCATCCTACACAGTGCGATAATCATTCATAATAAGTTTCACTTTCACTCACCCCCACCCATCCTGACCTACTCTGTCCCATTTGCAAATACGTAATAACCATACTTATTATGCTACAACTAAATCAATAACTATTTCATGTAGAACACTTGTCTGCATTCATGCCTTGTTACGACAATATCAAACATCCAAATGCAAAAGGTCGTTACCCAAACATTTCATATAAGAGCAAGTATACTTCTCTCATGTACACTAATACATTGTTGCCTAAATGCAATTAAAATCCATATCCAAATTACTTTTATAAATAGAGTGAAGGAAAATAGTCAGAATTATTCTTAAATATAAACATTTCGCATTAAACAATTGACAGAAGATTCAACAAAGACCTCAGCTATTCTACAGATATACGCAATTCTGTGAATTGATGAACTCAATTGTAGACCTCGGATGTCATTCTGTTGTGGCATGCAGGCAAACTATTGCACATTGAAGCACTCTTGAATTTGTGATTCAATACTAGACAAAAAAAAGTCCAGAAAAGTAATTATTTTGTGAATATAATAAGGTTTATCGTTGTAAATCATGGCCTATAGCACTCCTACCCTTCAAAGTAAGCTAGCACGTAAGTTTCATCGCTTTTCGCATCGCATTCGTACTTCGCATCACATCGCAGATTATCGCACTATATCGCAATTTCCTTCTTTCTTGATGTACGAGTATAGATTTATGTGAATAATTTATTAATTAATGACTAGTGGAGGGAGGGGAGTATATACTTCAAGCATATAATTAATATGTCATGCATAAACTCATCAGTACAAAATTTCATGAAATATTTATATTTTTTATTATTACTATTATTTATTTATTTTGGCTAAAGTTAAAGACAAAATTGTGTTTTTCCAAAAACCTTTAAACAGTATCAGTAATCAATTTCTTCTTGCTTTTTCGTCGTACAATACATCCATATTGGATTGTGTACTTAATTCAATGCTGTCATTGAATACTGTCTTGTGAATCTTTCGGGCAATGAAAGGTAATTCTTTGAGTGTCACTAGTTCAAACAATGTAAAAAACACACAGAGACATTTAGAGCTACTCAGGAGAAACAAAAATGCCTCTTTATGAGATGCTTAAAATGAATGTGAGCAAATTACGAAGAAAGAGCTACTACTAATTTATGACAATAAATGTTTAGATGATGTAAATATAACTGAAAAAAAAAAAAACATGGGACTTAATTATTGAAGCGAGTTATTTTATCCTCGGTATACTCTCTGTAATGGAAAAATTCCAAACTTGTATTTTGAAAATAAATATTTCTATTAATTCATTTTAATCAGAAGGATTGAGTATAAAATACAGAGTGTCACATTCATTTATGTAATCAATAAATAAAAATTGTTTTGTTGCTTCAATATTTTTTTTTTTTTTTGCTATACTCAGCAGAAATGAATATAGAATAATAGTGAAACATTTTATAAGGACATCTGCACAAAGACAGCTCTGGGTGTCCCACAATGGTTAATTCAGCATTGCTTAAAATATTAGCCGATTCTTACTACCATAGGAATACTAAACTAATTTGAATTTATAATTAATTGTCCATCATTATTTATCAAACAATATTTATAATGCTGAATTAGATGTTCAATTAGGAAGGAGCTGATGTTTTAAATTTTTTCTCATCTTGGCAATAATTTACTAGAAAATGGTTTGTTGCATTTTCTAGCTCATTTTCAGAAATAAGTACTCTCTTTATAGTAAACTTAATTTCATTCCTAGGAGCTGATGTAATGCTTGGAGTGGAAATGGCTTCGACAGGTGAAGTTGCTTGCTTTGGAGAGAACAGATATGAAGCTTATCTGAAGGCAATGATGTCAACTGGATTTGAAATACCACGAAAGAACATAGTCCTGTCAATTGGCTCTTTCAAAGTAAGTTTTCACTTTCCTTTTTCTTATTCTCTAAAATGTCAGTGGTTATATAGATACATGAAAATGGTAATACTACACTACTTCATAAAGAGAGTAACCAAAAGCTATGAATTTAAAAAGAACCTGGAATATTTATACAAGCCAGTTTGAATTTTTTTCTCTCAAAATCACCCTTCCACAGAGATGCTTTTGTAATATTCAGGAAGTTTTATAAAATTACCATATTTCTAGAAGTTCAGAAAATGTGATAAAAATGAAATGAATGATTCCACGTAAACACGGGTTTGTCATTGACAGTATTTCAGAAGTGAATGTTAAGTCATTATGCAAATTAAAATATTCAAAATGAGTATTCAACAATGTTTTCTGTCATATTAAAGTTATGAAAAGCATTGATTTAAGTGTTTCATGGCTACGGTATAAAATGTTTTGCAGTCTCTGTCTTGTTGACTTGGCAAAAGTGTAGTTATGTTTCTCAGAAATTCAAAGGAAACTGGGTGATATTTGCATAGATGTTCAATTTTCCTTGTGAAATGGATGTTAAAATCTGCTAGACATTCAATGTATTGTGTTGGGTATCAACCTATTTGAGTTCTTTGATAGAGACAGATGGTTTAATTAGAATAGGGTATTTTTTAAAAAAAGCCTCATCTTCAGTCCTTGATTCAGCTCATTGTGGGGTTCCATGTGGAAATGACATGCATCTTGTGTTCATAAGTATATGTGTAGTTCTTTTTTCTTTTAATAGGCCACTTCTCTGGAGATGTGGCAGCTTGCAACAATATGCACAAAACAATTAATGGAAAAATGTGTGTGTGCAGTTTCTTTTGATCTGTTGACATTTACATACAAATTATATACACCTGTTGTTTGTGGATATTTTGCTTTTAAAAGTGATCTACTAATAATGTGATTATTTTCAGCATAAAATGGAGATGCTTCCTAGTGTCAGACTACTCCATGATATGGGTTACAGTTTGTATGGCAGTTCAGGGACTGCTGATTTCTACAGGGAACATGGTGTCCAGGTAAGTTTTGATTTCTTTTTGTTAAAGGAATGAATACATGTCTAGAAATACAAGAATGCAACTGTAATAACCGGACGAAAGGGATTGAACTAAAGTTTGAAAACTTATTGAAGATAAGCTCATTTTAATATTGTTTTTATTGTTTAACATGTTTCTTTAAAAATTTATTTTATTGCAAGATTTTTTTTGCTTAGTTAATATTTATTTACATTTTAAAGAATTATATAAATACATCATTGTTTTACTGCAATGAAGAATAGAGAACATTTTTAAACCCATTTTCCTAAATATCTTTGTAAACAGTTTGAAAAAAGTATTATTTTCTGTCCTATCTCTCTCCACATTCAGAGTATTTTAATACTGTTAGACTGTTTTGCATTGAGACACAATGCAGATCAATGACAGAAAATTAGAATTAGAAACTTGTACTTGTGGCTCATTGTGTAATTCTTGCTTAACTAATTATCTCGATTGAACTGACACCGTTACCAAAATCAGTTGAGTACAAGTTTTCTTAAGTTCTTTTACATGATGAAAATTTGCTGACACAAATGGAATGTACGCCTCCAGAAAGGTAATGAATCGCTCAAAGTTGATTTTTGAGGAAATGTCATGAATGTCGTCACGAGGCAGCAGAATCTAAGATTGCGAGAAGTTTGTTCTGCGTGAAAACGGGTTAAGTTTTTCGCAAGGCGTTTCGTTGTATCACACTTTTACTCCGTGATGTGAGCGGCGGAATGAATCCATGGTAGCACCGGGCCTACAGTCTCAAGTCCATGTCGTCGTCCTCCTCCTCGTCCTCTTCTGCCAGTGTTTGGACCGTGTTGAGGGGCTTCGTGGCCGTAGCCAGCGGAGGGGCCGTGGGGGCGTTGTTCACGCTGGCGCGGATTCCATTGAGGATGCTTGATCGTATGTCGCTGCTGCTAACACTAGAGCGTGTGTCGTTGCTGCTGACGCTGGCCCGCGAGTCATTGCTTACTGTGCTGGTTCGCGCGTTGTTGCTTGTGATACTTGAACGCGCGTCGTTACCGTCATTGCTGCTTGATGAGTGAATATTGTTAACCGTACTAACGCGCGTGTTGTTACTAACAGTACTCGCGCGGGGGTCATTGCTTACAATGCTCGCTCGCGTATTGATAACGCTAACTATACTAGCGCGTGAGTCGTTGCTTACGACACTGGCGCGTGAGTTGTTACTTACGACACTAGCGCGTGCATCATTGCTTACGACACTGGCGCGTGAGTCGTTACTAACGACACTAGCGCGCGCATCATTGCTTACGACACTGGCGCGTGGGTCGTTACTTACGACACTAGCGCGCGCAGCATTGCTTACGACACTGGCGCGTGGGTCGTTACTTACGACACTGGCGCGTGGGTCGTTACTTACGACACTGGCGCGTGGGTCGTTACTTACGACACTGGCGCGTGGGTCGTTACTTACGACACTAGCGCGCGCAGCATTGCTTACGACACTAGCGCGCGCAGCATTGCTTACGACACTAGCGCGCGCAGCATTGCTTACGACACTAGCGCGCGCATCATTGCTTACGACACTAGCGCGCGCAGCATTGCTTACGACACTAGCGCGCGCAGCATTGCTTACGACACTAGCGCGCGCAGCATTGCTTACGACACTAGCGCGCGCAGCATTGCTTACGACACTAGCGCGCGCAGCATTGCTTACGACACTAGCGCGCGCAGCATTGCTTACGACACTAGCGCGCGCAGCATTGCTTACGACACTAGCGCGCGCAGCATTGCTTACGACACTAGCGCGCGCATCGGTATTTACTATACTGGCTCCTAAGTTGTTGCTGGTGACACTGGCGCGCGTGTCGCTTTGCATCATGCTGGTTCGCATGCTACTGCTGTCGACACTAGCGTATGTGACGTTACTTGCAATACTAGATCTCATATTGTTGCTTACGGCACTCGCGCGTGTGTCGTTACTTGCAATGCTGGAGCGAGAGTCATTGGTGCTGACAGCACTACCGCGTGGATTATTACTACTGACACTTGATCGGGCTTCATTGCTGCTGACGCTGGAACGTGCCTCATTGCTGCTGACACTGGCGCGCATGTCGTGTTTGCTACTGACGCTGCTGCGCGTGGCCGTGGTGCTTACAACGCTAGCACGACTCTCGTTCTTGCTAGCGAGGCTGGCGCGTGAGCCTTTGTCGCTACTGGTGCTCGTGCGAGCTGACGCGCTCCCCGGCTGGCCAAGCTCCTCGCCCTCCGCCGAGGGCCTCGCCCCTTGGATCGGCGGGTGCACGAGGGCGCGGACGACCGTCGAGCTCTCTTCGGCGGCCTCGGCCTCGTCGTCTTCGTCCTCTTCGGCCAAGCGCATGGCCGCCATCTCGGCGTGCACCTCGGCGATGGTGGAGTAGCGCCTGTTGTCGGCCGCGGCGTCGTCGTCCTCCGTCTCGTCGTCGGTGCGGGCGGCGGCGGTGGCCAGGTCGCCGCTCTCGCCGGCCGCGGCGTCGTCCAGCGCGACGCCGGCGTGCGCCGCGGACGGGAAGGCGAAGGTGGCGCTGTTGGCGGCGGCGGCGGCCACGTCGCCCACCAGCACGACGGGGGAGCCGGGCTCGAGCGCGGACGGCGACAGCTGGCCGCGCACGCGCGACGTCTTACGCAGCTCGATCTGTCGGCGGCGCGCGTCGCGGCGCGCCTGGTCGCACGCGGCCTCCACGGCCAGCGCCGCCTGGCGCAGCGACGCCGCCTCCGCGCGCTGCGCGCCGTCCGTCTCCTCGAGCAGGCGCGCCAGGCGCGACGCCTGGCGGGCGCAGACGCGCGCGTGGCGCAGCCAGCCCCGCGCCTGCGCCCAGCGCGCGCGCGCCCACAGCGCGTTGGCCAGCTGCTCCAGCACGAGGCGCCGCCGCACGCCGTCCCACGGCGCACGCGCCACCGCCGCCTGCGCAGGTGCACGCGCGCGCATGCGGTCAGGAGGGCAACTCCACCCCCAGAGCGCACACTACGGCCAGGGCAATCGTTGTACTTTCATCGGCCCCTTTTAAAATAATTGATCCCTTCACCGAACCCTTACGTTTCTCTACAATGTATACTGCATTCATAATCATGACACGATGAATTGCGCATAAATTGGTAGATAACAATTTCATATTCAACCAAAATTATCGTAAATATCTCGATTTCGCATTAGGAAGCTATCTCGGAGCTCAAGGAAACGTGCGTGCATAATAGCATGCGCGGATCCAAGGGGGGGGGGGAATTCCCCACCACCTAAAATTTTTCAGTAACTATTAATTTTAACTTGTCAGGAAACTTTCAAGCAAAAATATTTTCGGATTATCATTAAAACGAATAAAATCGTATCGCAGCATGAGCTGAGTGTAGCCTGCGACGTTTTACAAAACCTGTAATATACGTATTTGACGAAAACATTTTGAATTTTCCTGGATCCGCCCTTGATTACAGAATGCGTGAATACTTGAATACAGTGTGTGTAATTCCAAGAGCTCGTGCAGTTAGCAGCTGCCGGGGCTCTCGCACCGCGTGCACCGCAGGCAAGCGTCGGGGGCGGCGCTCACCTGGAGGTCGATGGAGTCGACGGAGGCGCGCCGGGCCTCGGTGATGCGCGTGGCGGCGCGCTCCGCCTCGACCTGGCGCCGCGCCTTGCGCCGCCACTGGAGGTCGCGGTCCTCCACGTCGTCCTCCTCCTCTTCAGAGTGGCTGCTCGGGATGTCGTCGACCCCCTCGGCCCCGCCGCCGCCGCCGGCGTCGTTCGGCTGCGGACACGGCACGATCAATGTGTCGCGTACAGCCTCCATTGCAATGGACGAGGAGCAGGAGGCTGGCATTGTCTTGCAGGGGCGGCTCGGGTCTTTCAAAGCAATAGCGACCACTATTGGTTTTAACGTTATGGGTAACTGTGAACTAGATGAAATGTTATGGTGGTGTAGAGGATTGAAAGGACGATCATAAATACAACCATGCCCGAGGCGGGACTTGAACCCGCGATCCTTAGGGCCGAGATCGCAACGGAACTACTGCCTCTCGGCCACTGGATCGGCTTCAAAAGTTGGTGGTTCGCAAAAAGAAGAAAGGGGAGAAATAGTTCGAAGAGTTGACTGTCTCGATTAGCTGAAGGGGTAGAGACACTGAGATACCGGGATATTTGGAGTTCGATTTCCTACCGGGGCAGTGTATTCTTTGAACAGTCAAAACATTTACAATGACAAGCTAAACATATATGGAGTTGCAAAGAAAGTTAACTATTGCGAAAGGGGAAATGCATTCCCCTAAATCGTTGGAACTTACAACTGTTAAGCTACGAAAAATAGCATAATAATAATAATAATAATAATAATAGTAATAATAGTAATAATAATTGTAATAGTAATAATAATAATAATAATAATAATAATGAATAATAAGTTCGTTTCCATCGCTTGTGCGCGTTACCTGTCTGGTGGCCATGGCGGCGCTGAGAGCAGGGTTGAGCACGGCGAGGAAGTCGTCGGTGACGAGCAGGTTGTGCAAGACGTGCACGTCGAGCGTGGACGGCGCCGACGCGCCCGCGCCCAGCGCCTTGAGCGAGCGCGTCATGCTCAGCGAGTGCACCAGCAGGCTCTCGCGCACGCGGAACAGCCGCTCCTGCGAACGCGCGCTTGCGTTGGCGCCTTTGCAAGGGGGGACTCGCCCTTATTTGTTGTCCGCACTGATAGTTAAGCAGTAAAGGCAACATTCTATTGATGTACTGTGCACAAAGTGGGTATTTTATGTATTATTTCTCAAGAATTACCCAAGCACACCATTAAAAGGCGGTAGTGTTTTTAAAAAATACTTATTTTATGAAGTGGATGTCGGTCTTAACCAGTTCAGAAAATAGTGTATTTCCATCGGTATATTTTTCAAGTCATCGTACAGAATTGGGGGAGTGACTGAGTGGATGGGTGGATGTCTGGTTTGTTGAGTAAGAGACTGGATGGGCGGGTGAGGGTGACTGGATGGGTGGGTGAGGGTGACTGGATGGATGGGTGACTGGGTGTGTGGGTGAGGGTGACTGGATGGATGGGTGAGGGTGACTGGATGGATGGGTGAGGGTGACTGGATGGATGGGTGAGGGTGACTGGGTGGGTGGGTGTGTGGGTGAGGGTGACTGGGTGTGTGGGTGAGGGTGACTGGGTGGGTGGGTGTGTGGGTGAGGGTGACTGGGTGAGGGTGACTGGGTGGGTGGGTGGGTGACTGGGTGGGTGGGTGAGGGTGACTGGGTGGGTGAGGGTGACTGGGTGAGGGTGACTGGGTGGGTGGGTGAGCGTGACTGGGTGGGTAGCTGCACGACTGTAAGAGACCTCGAACGCGTCTCCTGAAGTGGCGAGAAAAGAAAATGTGAGCTTGCATACCCCCCCCCCCCCCCCGACGCGCGCCTTGATGAAAGCCGCGTGGCAGCCGGCGGAGGGGCGCGCTCACCTGGATGCGTCGCACGTGGCCGGTGCGCGCGTCGGCGAGCAGGTTGAGCTTGGGCATGAAGTAGCAGGCGAGGCGGCGGCGGGTGAGCGCGGTGTAGAAGGCCTCGAGCAGGGCGGCGAGCGCGCGGCCCGGCCGCTCCTCCGCCCAGCCCAGCACGTCGCGCTCGCACTGCCAGAAGAGCGCGTGGCGCAGCCACTGCGCCCACTCGCCCTCCTCCAGCGCCGCGCGCCCGGCGCACGCGCGCAGCAGCGCCGCCGCCGCCAGCAGCACGCGCACCTGCGGGCCAACCAGCGCCCCCGCCCCGTGTTAGCGACACAAAACGCTGCAGGGATGACGTCTTATAGTACAACACGAAAGAAAGCTCGTTAAACGAAGTCAACATTACCACCGACGTCTGGTTTAAAGATTTTATCAAAACAGTCACAAAGTTTAAAAAAGTCTCCCAGTCTCGGTGAATTTAAGTTATACGAATTACTTTAATTTAATTTAATTTAAACGCGCGTTTTCACAGCAGAGTAAATGAAGCAATTTAAGAACAGACACCTTATAATCGTGTAGTTTATATAGTACTTCAGTTCGCTGATATATTGTCAGAAGAATGTTAATACTAGAAACATATTTGAATATTTAATGTTTTCATAAAATGATTAAAACAGTCGTTTTAGAGAAGATTACCCATCGATAAAAATTCAGCATGTTACGTGACGCAAAGATCGCAGTCATGGAATGGAGGGAGAAGTGGAGCCTGTCAAGACTCTTGCGTTAATGGATAAATTTCGTAACTAACAGCCCTGTGACAAGGAGTGTGGCTAGGCTGGTGCACCGCACCGGAGCCTGCGAAGTCAGGGCCCCCGTAAAAGAAATTCCCGCAAACACCTACTAAAGGTTGTTCAATTTCTGTTTCCAAATATTGATAAATTTCTCAAAATATTAAAATAACTTAGTTTTCGATGCAAGTTATCTTCGTTTTAAATAAAAATAAAACTTAATTTCAATAATTATTAAATAAGTCAAAATATTATAGAGCTAAATGACTTTTACGTCCATGGAAAATACCTAATTGTTTGAATCGTAGACAAAACGACGTATTTTTAGTACTACTAAATTTACTAATTAATGTAATTCAATGTTCTATCAGTCTGATGTAACTTTTAGTAATTTACTGAAGCCTGTAGCAACTGGGACAATATACGGCTAGGCGCTATCTGTTTGCATATTAGCCTTACTATATTTTTTATAAGTATTCATACGTTTTATTGGGTGTTTTTATTAGTGGTTGAACATATTCACCGGTGTTATTTTTCGGGAAGGCTATGGGCTCCCTCAAGATTTTCAGGCGTACAAGGTCCACTTATATAGCATTTTAGTGATATGAAGTAAAAGGCGAAAAACTTTAGCTTAATCTGTGATACGTATTGTACTGTGTATTGCAAAATCAACTCACCCTCATATAACTGACATAGAATTTGATAGATAGCATTATCTCTGTTAACAATTCCACCTACACAGAATATAATACCCCATTACTGTGTAGCATTACCTGCTATACTAATTAATGTAATTCAATGTTCTATCAGTCTGATGTAACTTTTTATGGAAGAATTTGAGTGTAGCACGAAAGCCTTAGACTTCCCCGGGAGTTCACGTATATTAGACCCGCCGATTTCCGCTGTAGCCGAAGAAAAGAAATATTTTAATGTGTGTGTTTTATGTTGTGCCAACAGATGAACAGCTTTTGCTTTTAAAAGTCAAACATTTTACATATTTAAATGGTCTGTCGTCTAAATCAGGCTGAACCATTGATAATGCATGTTCACTAGCGTCACAGAATGGTTAACTTATGAATCAGCTACAGTTATATCTACGGCCTTGATGTCTCTTTGATTATTTGAAGTTTATCGTGTCATTTCTGACACATGTCATGTATGTTCGAGCGATACTTTTACCTTATTAGCTGGTCCTCAAGTCACTGCCGTCCTTTTATCAAGTGAGAGCCTTAAGGGAATAAGTATTTGTGATTCTCGGTTTTAGGACAATCATTTCAGTTTCTCTTAATATTATATAACAGCGTGAGAAACAAATGAGGCTTACTAACTTTGCTTCATTGCTTTGTATTCAGTTCTAAAAAAAGTTACTCATATTTCTTTAAGGGAAAAGTGGGTGATAATCCTTTCAGTTGATTCACTCGATTGGTTGAATTGATTTGAAATATTCGTTGGATGATTATTGTAATTTGAAATATTCGTGAGTTAATACCTTATGCTCGTGATGTTAAACATTCTTAGAGAAAGTGTCCACTAATATCGATTGCATTGACATATTGTAATCAATACTGGTACACCACGAAGGTAAATGGTGTTCTCAAAGGTTTTGAGCGACTGACGGTTTGATGGAGGTTTTATCTTAAAATTTGTTAGAACTTCCGTATGAACTAAATGGTCTTCAAAATGACGTACTTTTATATGCGATAATTAAATCCTTATTAGTTAGCCCCAAACCGCTCTAAATACCATGTTATTTTCGAATTTCATACATATCGTAGTTATCTCGTGAAATTATGAACAGGTGACCACATGTAGATATTGCAGTAAATATTCATCCAATGGAATTCTGGGGGTACGAATGAGGGAAATTAATTATTAAGTAGGTGTTAAGTTGGTGTTTGTGTTTGGAATGTTAATATAAACCTCAAAGAAACGTGTTACGTAAAAAAGGTAGTGATTTATATCGATGTTGCGAATGTACGAACATTGGCTGTTGCTTTAACCCCATATAATTTCCTCGGATATGTAATATGCGTTTGTTAATAATTATGGTCAAATGACCATAATTGGATAGATAAGTCACATTCCTTATACTAAAACCGAATTTTCATTTGAAAACGGCTAACATGCTTAACTTAAGCCTTTAACTAAAATCTTCTTGATTTTCGCTGTTCCTCGGCGTCAATTGATTAATGGTTTTCAATTTTCCTAGAAGTTTCTCTATTGACTTCTTTCGTTAGGGTCTCGCTTTCCTTTTGGAGTTGTAGTCGTGTAAAATTGAGGATCGTGAGTACCACAGGACTGTGTGAACTGAGAGAGCAGTGTAAAGTTGGGTTTAGAAAAATTTCGCATTGAGCGCTTCAGCGGCAGAGCTCGCCTGTAGGCTTCCCTCACCTGCAGGCCCGAGAGGCGGCTCTCCAGGTAGGCCTCGGCGTGTGGGAAGGCGTACTCCCACTCGAGGCTGTCGTTCTTCTCCACCGGCACCAGCAGGCAGCCCAGCGTGCGCACCTGCGGAAGCGGAAGCGGGCCCTGTAGCATTGGCTCTGACGCGTGGCCGCGAGCGTTATCCTCGGCGAAGTAGGGATGCGATGGCCATGTTTTTACCGATTAACATGTTTTTTTTAAGCCGATGTTTTTTTTTAACAAGTGCAGCATTAGAATGAAATACCGGAGAGTTTCGTAAACTTCATCTACAAGCTGATAGGGGCTTTACTTACCAGGAAAGAGAGAACACGGTATGAACCCTGCGTAGACTACTGGCCCTCACATCGTTAATCTTTACCATGAGGATAAATCCCCGGATTGTACACCTAGGATTTTTGCCTTTATTCTTACTACCCGCGCCTGACACGCACGCTTTGTGCTAGTGATATGAGTCCCACCGGAACGCAGTGCTGTCTCTCAAAAAATCTTCCCATACGAAGGGTCCAGCTGCCGTGTCAACTCAGAGCTACTGGCCTTCCAGGCCAATACCGGAGTCGAATGAATGCGCCAGGACAAGCCCCTCCTCTATGCCCAGAGTATCGGGCCACTGCCACGACAAAGCCCAGGAGTCTTGGGGGAGGGGGCAACACGGTTTGCGCGTGTGCCGTTTGCAGTTGGTCGCGCGTTCGTGCGGCGGATCGCCCTACCTTGTCGACGTCTGCGGGCGCGGGCCACTGGATGGGCTTCTGGGTGCGCTGGTCGGTGCCGACGGCGCGCGAGCGGTGCAGCCACTTGAACTCTGCGGCGGCGGGCCACGCGGCCTGCGGCAGCGCCACGCGCACGCGGCACGAGATGGGCGTCTCCATGCCCGGCGGCGGGCCCAGCGCCAGCGCGTACGCCTTGGGCCGCAGGTAGCGGCGCGTGGCGTAGAGCGCCCCGGCGCCGCGCCCGCGCGCCCCGCCCCCGCCCGCGCCGCCGCCCGCGCCCGCGCCGCCCGCGTCCTCGTCGTCGCTGTCCACCACCTGCGGCAGAACGGGGCTCTCAGGCGCTGCTCGCTGCCACGCCTTTGCGGTTGCCTCATGTCGGGATGGACTGAAGGAAAGTTGTTAACGAAGCGGCGCTGCTATCTCAAACACTGAGTCGATGAGATTTTCTTAATACAGTCACTCGGGCTGACTTTAGACCATGGAGGGTGACATTTTACCATCAGAATTATTAGTACTTTTAACGATTGCACCATCAGAATTATTAGTGTCTTTAACGAGAGCACCATCAGAATTATTAGTGTCTTTAACGATTGCACCATCAGATTATTAGTTGCTTTAACGATTGCACCATCAGAATTATTAGTTGCTTTAACCATACGTCGATTCTGTCAATTAGTAAGAAGCCACTAATGGTTAAAGCAATTGAAAATACAAACGCCAACATTTAATTTAACAAGCATGTATGAAAGTGATCCATGGTGCAAAGCTACCCTCCTTGGTCTAAAGTCACCCCCAAGAGACTACATAATTTTTTAGATAACCAATTAATAAAAAACTGATCATTTGATATCACGTGACAGTTTTGAGAGTGTGGTGTGGGAAAAGTGTCCGGGAAGATTGGTGAAAAATCCACGCTCCAAGACGAACAGTCTCGAAGAGCTTAGCTTTTTCATTAATTGTAAACAAACTAAGCCTTATAACAGTTTGATTACAGATACAGGAAATATAGATAATGATGATTCGCGTCCAGGAATTCGTGTAAACAGGCTCCAGGAGTTTTGGCCAGGTTAATCCCATTCCGACCCAGTGAGGGCCATGAGAGTGGAGTCATATTGGAGTCTCTCAATCGGATGATTTTTCTCGATGTGTGCTCAACTTGCGAGGACAATTTGAAACTGTGCCTACCAACCGTAGTGATAATTTCCCACGCTAATCACTTCGATAAAATGTGTTTCTAATAATAATTCATTAACCCTCCTTGGCAACTCCATATTGCAGTATAATCATTTTGTTCTGATATTTTGTTTGGAGCACAGATTTTTAATGCCAGATGGTGTCATTCGTATACAATGATAATTAAGCATAAGTGAAATAGTACATTCGTTACCCGATAAGGATCCTATTTTGGTAGATGTCAATATTTTCACATTATTGGGCATGTGAAATTATTGTGTGCCGTTACATTTTTTTTTTGTAGTGTTGTCAGGTTGAAATCTATTTTACTAATTTCCAATACGCGCAGAAATTTAAAGAAAAATTTGCAGCCTCCGGTCTTCTGAGAAGTTTTCGTGACCTCGTTAGATACCCAGGAACTCGGTATAGGTACAAAAGCAATAAACAGTTTTGAGTTTGACTAATATATCCAAATATTTTTTTTGCGTCATCCGCCTATCATACTGTGCTTACCGACTGAATTCTCGTACACCGTGCGTCTCCACTTACGACACAGCTGATGTCATGAATCAAGGTTTCAAGGAAGAGGCCGCTCGTCATTAAATATTTTTTATTTTCGTATTGCGTTTTTAGGTATTTTGTCATATTCGTGGTGTGAAAAAAACTGTTGTAATATACAATATATAATTATTTACTGTATGATTCGTGAAGACTCATTTTGTAAAAATATTTAGTTTATTGCAGTTTTACAGGATAGTATTTTATTTTTTTGAGCTGTGTGCGTCCTACTTTTTAGAAAACAATTTGATATGGTTTTATTCAGCAACATTGTTTTGCTGATGTAATCCAGTAGTGTATTCACGAAGAATGCGTCTAAAACTAGGGAAAAACAACTTTTCCTTCAAAGAAAGTAACGTGATTGGTAATTAGTTTGCATTCTGTAATAATTTTAGGAATGTTTCGTTTTCGCAGATGTTTTGAAATATTTCATTCAACTCTTGTTTGTTTCATTGCTTTATGTGGTGTGCATTTACGGATTGGAAATCTGATATCGTATCTAATGTTATCATTATTTAGATCCGTATGCATATCAGTTATATGTGACAAATTGAAGTTAATCTCTTATCAAACTATTTGTCCTGTGTTTGCAATCAAGCTACTGAAGTTTCTATATTATGAACACACACATTTAACGGAAAATCTATTATTAGTTTTCCAACATTTGAAAAAAAAGTATAATTAGCGTTAAATATCGTTGGAGCACAAGAAAAGTGACGTACGTAAAAACTGCTCATTTTGCAGGAGACAGGTTGTTTTTTTTATCTTTAGCTTAGCTGTTTATTTCGTAGCCTCAGACGAAGTACACAGACTGAATCGTAAACTACCTTTATGAAATTTAACAGCTAAAAATGTAAGAATTTCTGAACACATTTTTCTTACTTAACTTAAAAATGTCTAATTCTGATTTGGATTTATATTCGGGTTGCACTGACAAATGCAAGGATTTTGGCAACTGCGGTTGTCTGTGTGCGCTTCGTATCATCTTTTTGCACCTGCAGCATTATCGCGAACGTGTATTACGCATTTGAATGCGTCGGTGCGTGGAGGGCTCACCTGCGAGCGCGGGATGTCCTTGGCGAGGAAGCAGGCGAAGGGGATCTCGCCGTCGCGCAGCGGAGTGTACTTGACGGAAGGGCGCGGCCAGTGGCCGCCCACGCCCAGCGCCACGCGCCCCGAGCCCTGGCTGCCCCTGCACAAGCACACGCATTAACGCTGCGCCAGACATTGATCAGAGCGCGAACATCACCAAACGCTACGTACAGTGAAACGTGCTCATTGCGGAACCTGGAAATCCGGAAATGTGTCGAACATTAACATAAACCGCGGTTCGGCAAACCTATTCTACACTATTACATAGTGAAGTGGCAATCTTGTTGAATAACAAAATCTGGTCATTTGAGATTGCGCATTCAGCAACTTTTATTGATGCACGCTTATAGACTGAGCTCGTCGATCTATTGGATGTTTTTCTTTCGAATGTTTCGTCTACAACAACTGCAGACATCTTCAGTGGCTGTGTGGTAACAGGCGAAGCACTCTTTAAGAATAGTTTCCCCTGACGCTACCAGTTTCTCCATTGCCACTGAGCATATCTGCTGCCTGCTTGTAGGCGAACTATGTGGAAAAACAATTTCTTCTGGGTCGCCGCATATCAGCCCGGAGGTCAAAATCCATATTGACGCATATGCCATTAAAAGCTTAAATTCTTAAATATTACGAAACCTTTCTTTGTAGTTCCCAGTTTTGCGTCCCTGATACAGGAGTTCGTTTTTCTTTGCTGAGTCAAGAGTCCGATAAGACAAGAGAGCTGCAGGCAACGTTTGGCACATCACGCTCAAGTTACTAATGAACGAGCAAGCACTAGCTTGCACTTTTTGTTCTGGAAACGGTTATCCATTCCAGAGAGTATTTTTTCGACAGGTTCTATAACAATTGAGCAACGCCAGAAGGTAGAAGTGTTGAATCGCTTCCTTTGAAGCCCTCCTCGCCGTTGTTCACTCCCCAGAGTCGTCCAGCCTCGGGTGATTGTGTGTGGATGGAGCGCGTGCAGCAGCGGCGTGCTGCGTGCAGTACCCGTACCCGTACCCGTACCCGTAGCCGTAGTCGGTGTCCTCGCTGGCGCGGCTGGTGGAGGGCGTGGAGCGCGCGCTGGTCGTGGCGGAGGCCGAGGGCGGGGTGGCGGGCAGCGAGGTCTGCTGCGCGTGCAGGGCGCCGCGGCCGCGGCCGCGCAACTGGCCGCGAACGGGCCCGCGCAGGTTCCCTCGGCCCGCGAAGGGCAGCACGCCGCTGGGGCGCCGCCCCGTCTGGGCCCCGAGGCCGCCCCACTCGGGCTCCGGGTGCTGCGGCCCGAACGTCAGGATCCGCCGCGGCGCTGGCCCCGCCCCCGCCTGCGGACAGCGCGGCGTTAATCCTCTGCGACCAGGCTGGCTTAGACTAAATGTTATAAACTTCTATGCCATGTGGGCTGGATGAAGATGATCACTTTTTGCCAGCGTACGTGTGATGGGAAATCTCACACACAGAATTTACGTGAAAAGTGCCTCTGATTGTTAGGCAACCCATCGTGCACTATGATTGGCACACGTTCTGGCGCAGTTCGAGATTTCGTGGTCTCGCCATACAACAGTGGATGGTGAGTTGTCTAGAATCAGGGGCTTGTCAGACATAAGGCACATTTGCAAATAGTGATCGACTTTGACCCCCGACTTCTACCTGCTCTAGAAGTTTTTTTCATTTGTTTCATTCTGAATATGAGACACCAAAAAAAATTTGTTACATATCATGGTTTAATAACATTTTATTAAAAATCGTCACACAGCCCCGAAAATTATCTTCTGCTGGTTATGGATTTCCCCCAGCTCTGGTTGCGTAGGCTTCCGCGGCCGGAGTTAGTTGGCTAGGCTATCCGGGACGAGCCGCGTCAATGGCATGGTGGCTAATGTTTCGGCCAGCGTATTGTGGCCTTCTTCAGAGCGTACTGCAGCAGTACCCGGATAGCCTAGCCAACTTCCCGCAGCTCTGCATCAAACACATTTAAGACAAAAAAAATTAAAGTTCACAGATTATGGTGGAGAGTGAAAGCAGATTCCGCTACTACAAAGAACATACATTATGCTGCAACACTTTACCATTGTGCATAAGACGAGAGTTTTCGTTTTCGGACACGAGCTAGTTTCTTGTAAGTACTTTGTTGTTCTTGCTGTAATGTACACAATAAGCACGGATCCACATACTAATCATAATTTCCATTGTTAATGCGTATTGAAAGGTTCCAAAGAGGAGTTGAAGTATTGCGAAACTTTGTGAAACGAAATTCAATGGACAGAGGACTTATAACATTTTTCATTGTTTACAAATGTTTCAATATTCCATTAGCTGAAACGAAACAAACGCGCAGTAAATTTATAAGGAGCTTTAAGAACGTTGTTGTGGAACATTTACGCAGTGTCATCGGGACCTGGAGTTTTAAAACCTGGCAAAAGCGTAAAAAACTAAATATCTGGGTAGAAGGGCTCAAACCTTTTTGCTTATTACCTAAAAGTACACACAAGACTGTTTTGTTATTGAAGACATTTCTTATCAATAGTTTCCAATGCTGCCAATGGCAATTTGCTGTTCCAAATTCTGCTGATTTCGATTCACAAAGCAGTGTATTTATAACTTTCAAAAGGACTTTGTCCTTTTCATTCACGCTAATAAATATGTTCAATTATTCATTTTGTTTCTTTGGAATATCACTTAAGTTGCGAACTCTGTTTTGTTTCTTATCATTTCGTATAGAATACGAATGTAAACAGTCGTTTACCTTACAGTTGGTCTCGGGTCAATGTTCCTAGTAGTGTCGGAGTGAAGTGTAGGAAACCGAACACCCGTGATATTATCTACCGATTATGAATCTGATTTTGACACTTCGGAATCACTTTTATGAAGTATTGAAAGAAGTCCTTTTGGGAAAAAGAAAAAAAAGTTGTTTGGTTGGGATGATATTGTAACTTTTTTCAGAATAGTGCTAATCCAACACAAAGCATCGGATCTTTGCTCTATTGTTCTATTTAACTCCAACCAGAGCATTAATCATGAAACGTTATTTCTGTTATCGTATTTTTTGTCAGAAATCGTGCATCACTGTTCAGTTAAAGCTGATGTTCCTTTGATATTTACGGTAATTTTTATGTCGCAGTAATACGTTTTTTTTATTCCGGAGGAGTAATTCCCTTATCGAACAGTAATCAATTTACTGGGTTTTGTGTCGATTGTATCTTCCGTGTAATTGGTACGCAACCGTCAACGTTCCTGGTCCACATACAGAGGTAACAAAATAATGTCGGCAAAGAGATGGCGTGGTTCCAGCGCGATAATCTTTCTTCCGAAGAACGATTCAAGAACGTGCGCATGCGCAGTGCGACTTCTGGGGTTTGCTGCTTTCCCAAAAGCCATATCGCGCGTGCCGCGACGCGTGGACGGGGTGTTTGGATGCGCGACTCACCGCGAAGGGGAAGGGCACGGGCGGCAGCGGGTCCTTGGGCGAGCGCGTGTCTCCGTCGCCCTCGGCGTCGTGTGGGGCGGGGCCCTGGCCCGAGGCGTCGCCCCTGTCCTCGCTGGTGCGCGCGCTGTCGTGGCTTTCGTGGCCGCTGTCCGCGGGCCGCTCGGCCGCCGCGCCGCCCTCCTCCGCCTCCTCCTCGTCCTCCTCGTGAAGCTCGTCGAGGTCGCCGTCGGTGGAGCGGCGCGGGCTGCCCGAGGAGTCGCTGGTGCTGGCGCTGGCCCTGGCGGCCGCCGCGGCGACGGACGCCGCCGTCGCGTACAGGCGCACGCGCCCCACGCTGTGGCCGCTCTCGGTGCGCAGCACGTAGCGGATGCCGCCGCCCGGCAGGCGCGTGTACGGCCGCGGGTCCTCGCCCGCGCCCGCGTACTCGTCTGCGCAAACGGAAACACAGCTGCTGCCACGCGGCCAGAGGCGCGTCGAACCTTATCCTCGAAGGGAGACGGGGAACAGCCAGTCAGTGGCTTGAGGGGGTATTTGGTCAACCGCTTAGGTCAACCACGTAGGTCTTTAGTCCCGTAAGTGGAGCGCCAGAACGGGAGATCCGGCGCCGGCCTACAGGCTGGCTTGTTCTCCCTCCAGGTATCTCCCCCAGGGAGTCGTGCCCTAGTCGGAACTCTCCTTCCCAAGGGAGTAGTGCTCTATGCTTCTGACCGGTCTCCCGTCGTGTGTGGTAATCATACAAGTGGAAGTATGAGTGAGCGGTGTGAGGTACGGACAAGGAGCAACAAAAGACGCGTCATCAGTAGCCCGTGTTTTAGGGTCCTGTCCAACATTCAGCTGGCATTGATCGGATAAACGACTGAAAAGGACCGATCAGAGCAGCCGGCCGCTGGAATTCTCCTCCAAAAAGTAATTGGATTTGGCGAAACTTTGTAGCTAATGTCTAAATTCTGTCATTTTTGTGACAGTGAACCGTAGGACTTCCAGAACTTGTAAATATTTTTGTATTTTTTTCTACAAAGTTTCGACCTTAAATATATACAATAAAAACTCAAACTATTCTCTTAAAAATTAAGAAATGTTAATAACAAAATTGTAAAATCTTAGAGGTTCCATACTACATGATTCCGATCTGTTATTTTTAATATTTTTGTTAAAAACCTTTGTAAGGTAATAATAGTCGATCAAGGAAAACAATTAGTGGACTTCAATGAGTTAGACGAAGCTGGAGAGGCAACGAGATTACCCCTGTGTTATCGCAAACGGTCAGTAGAAGATAACTTATTACCAAATGAAAATATGGAACAGGACAAAATGTGATGAAAGTTTTAACCGTTTTTTTAACCGTTAGAACATTTTGTGTGGCGACAAGGAAAACTATTTATAGCATTCAAACACTTCTCATTCTGAAAATAATAATTTGGAGAGAAAGAGATCAGTCATTTTGTATACGTACTTGGTCGAAATGCACCTTTCGAAATCAATGATACTATTTGTTCATAAGAGTTGTCTAAGAACTAAGTTTTACTGGTATTATTTCAAATTTGAGTATATCGATGATAATTTGATGTAATAAATGTGAATTGCTTGTAAGCTAAAGTCTTACACCCCCAGCATATTTGAAATTGAATTGAATATAATTAGAAGAGGGTTTGAAGTGTCATTTTAATCATCGGATGAAATAATATATTTTTGTTACAATTGTGAATTCAAATTGCAAAGCAAGGAAGAGTGTTCAAATTTGTAGGTGATTTAAAAATGTTAGTATGCAAGCATGGCATAATACACTGAATATTCAGATGGATTCTACTACATAGTTAAAAGTATCTGTGGTATGAATTTATAAATAGAAGTCCTCAAAGTATGATAGATTGTGATTGAATTTTACGGTGTAGGATAATGTGTGACTGCCTGAGGGGATAAATTATATCTAATACAATTTTTCAGACTCCAATTAGTCATTTCTATAAAATGTTCTGGGAGAATCGAGTAGTTCATTAAGATGGCTATCGGACGTGATGGATTTGCTATTTTCTCATTTCAGAGAACAGGGTGCTTGCTCATTTCCCGACATGGCGCCGATCTATTGACAAGATACGATTCTTGAGAGGTCAAACTTTCTGCGGCGATAAAGCATGAATTATCGATTTTCTGAGGGTATTTTTAATGAGATAAGGTTCGCGTGTTTGTGGATTTTTC